>CM064575.1:37283371-37655871 GCA_032716605.1 Paralithodes platypus
CTGCCATATGAAGGGAGGCTAGACAAATTAAATCTACCGAGTCTAAAAGAGAGGAGAGAGAGGGGAGACATGATAATGATGTACAAATGTGCCCGGGGGCTGGAGAGGCTGGATAGGGAGGATATATTAATTATGGATACAGGAATAACTAGAGGCCACAGCTACAAAGTAAAAAGACCTACCTGCAAGAACGATATCAGGAAGTTTAGCTTCCCCTATAGATGTATTGACAAATGGAATGGGCTGGAGGAGGAGGTGGTAGTGGCAAGGAACATCCATATTTTCAAGAAAAAATTGGATAAAAAGTAGACTGAGAGACGGGACAACACGAGCTTAGCTCAACTCCTGTAAACTACAATTAGGTAAATACAATTAGGCAATTAGGTAAATACAGATTGAGATCTTTTCGTCAAAAAATCTTCAAAGATCCTTAAAAAATTGCCACCAATACCAATGAGCTGTAACTTAAACAGAAGTGCTTTATGGTTGACTAAATCAAAAGCAGAACTAAAGTCAATAGCCACGACGCGAGACTCATGTCCCTGGTCCAATGAAGAATGCAAGTCATGGGTGAGTGTCAGAAGTGCATCACATGTACCCAGTCCCTTACGAAAACCAAACTGTGAGTTTGGTATCAAATTATGACTATTACAATAAGAGGACAAGGCGTCTGGACAAAAAGCCTCTCATAGAGCTTGTGGATAGGATAGGTTGTAATGGAGATATGGGCGAGTAGTCATTTAATGGAAAAAAAAAAAGATGATGAGGCAGTATTTCCCTTTGGAAATAGGAGTGGCATAGAAAACCTTACCGCCAGCAAGAGAGGAAAACTACCTGATTTCAAAAAGCAACCTAAACACCACTGCCAATTTATGGTGGCCCCAAGCACCACTGCAACCTATTTTAAAAAGAGAGGGAAAAACCCATCCTGGGTCTGTGGCCACCACAGGTATCCCAGATCCAGCAAGTACCTTTTCAGTTCAGCTGATTTGAATGCCATTGAATTGAGGTTTGGATCTAGGGAAACATGTCAATGGCAAAAAGACAATTCCTGATTACTCTGGTTATTTAATAACAAATATTAGATAGAATATGGCCTTCGATTAATGGATTTTAAAAAGAGGATGGAGCCATCAGAATCACAAAGAGGAGGCAATGGAGAATCTAGTCCAAATAAAGAGGATTTTCAAGAGCGCAACTACCATTTATGAGGCTGTGTATGCTCCTGCCAGAACATCCTGAAGATGGGAGTTATAATCCCTCTCAGCACCATCATAAAACTCCTCTGCGCAGCTGCCCTTTTAAAAACAGAATTTTTCCCAATGCAAGGGGGGTTTGATTACGCCTCCATAGACGTATATGCAGCCTTTTTGTCATCAAATGCACGCTTGCAGTCGATCATTAAACCATGCTTTAATCGCCCTGATACGCGAGACTTAATTGTCTTGTGATGGAAAACTCCTTTTGCGAAGGCTACCAAGAAGGGAATTGTTGAGAGCTGAAACCGGGGTCATGAGATTCTTTAGTATGTGATTCCACTCAATATTACAAAACATGCATTCCAAACGTTGTCCCCAGTTAAAACCCGGGATTTAAGGTAGACTTTACGTGAGGCGAGTAATATCAGGAACAGAAAAATCGAAGATTAATTTTACACATGATGGCATTGTGGTCGGAAGTGCCAACAGGTACAAGAAACGGAGGTTTCTACAAACGCCAAGGAATGTCTGTTAGTACTAGATCAAGGACAATTTCCTAGACATATGAGTAGGTCCTTGGATTAGCTGTTCACAACCAGATAAGTTTTGCAAAATCCAATGCCGCATGACCATTTCTATTAGTTGGACGAGGACCGAGTGTCAAACCACTCTTGATGATGCGACATTGACATCACCGAACAAAAATAAAAGATTGATTTGACATCTACAGGGACATGTATTGAAAGCCATGGCTGTTAAAAGGCAGTCATATATGTCATTGGTTAACATCAGGATTTCTGTACAGGCTAAAAAATGTAAATGAGTATGATACTTGCTGGAAAAACTTTAACTAACTGCATCTCATGGCATTTACCAATATGACTGTAGTTAAGTGCTGCGCATTATACCCAGATCTAATATACAAGCTCATACCACGAGCACGAGGAATAGAATCACGCCGAATAAGAAACTGGTTTACCGAAGTTAGGTATAAGAAGTTCAGAATAATCTCTATAACCAGAGACAAGGGTTTCAGAACAAAAGACAATATCATAATCAACAGATGCCAATGTAAGATCCTTGATGTTCTTATAGAGACCACGAATATTGGAATAAAATACACGACAACTTGTAGCAAGTTGTCTGTGAGGACCGGGATTAACTTCTATATCACCGGACAAAAGTAGAAACAAAAACAGAAAAAGTTGAAAGCAATCCATATACAAATACATAAAGATGGATATAAACAGGTCGACCCAGACGGAGCCATCACATCTGGGTAAGGTATAAAACAAGCCCCAAAGACACCCATATCCAGGGGGGGAGGCAGTAGCGGTGGATTTTATTTGTTTAGAAAAGACGAGAAACAGAAAAAGAATGCCAAATCTCCTGAAAATCCACCAGACTCAAAAGTCTTCCTCATTGGCCTGCTAACCACCGTGGGGAAAAAAACAGGAGATTGCAGGAAAAGGAAGGAAAGTTGTTGTATAGCACCAAACAGCAGGGATGGATGTAAACGGACAATGGAAGACCTTGGTGCAGGCTATGGCAACATCCTAAACATCCATCATGTTTAATACCATAAGTTTGCTAAATGGCCGTTGACTAATATATACAGTAGTTCATCCGCCCTTTGACAGGTATTGCTTTTAGTCCTGCAGGGTGTCTAGCCACCCACCCTCCAAGTGAGGACCCGGAGGGGGAGCCGGTTTAGTCGCCGACAATCCGACCATGAAACAGGTAGTATCAGATTACATGTTACTGATAGCAGGAATACCTGACCTGACAGACAATGTGCGGGAGAGTTCGCGAAGAAGATCCCACTCACCAAGGAAAAGAGGAGCGGAAGACCCCGAGTGAACAGGGGAGGCAAGGCCAGTCCGACGAGGGTCGTAAAGACACGAGGGGCGACATGGAGACCGAAGGGTAAACCGCCAAACGTGACATAATGAGAGTCATCAATATGAGGCACGACAGGTCGACCACCGGTCACACCTCCTCGCTGTCCGTCACGGAGACCAGAAAGACATGCGACAGGAAGTCCCGCTGGCGAGGCGAGACTTCCCGAATAATCCCATGGACAAAATAACAGAGGCGACGTCTGGGGAGACAGGCCGATGTTACGCAGGTCGCCGGAGCGGAAACGTGGACCGGCACCTCGAGGACAGACCCCGCCATGCCCACGAACGGCGAAGCTAAACCGAGAGTGGGGACGCAAGAACCGGTAGGGGCCCCGAGTCTGGCGGCCTGCCGATCTCAATGAAGAGGAATCGGTTGAGGAGGGTCGGGACATCCCAGGCGGACGGGGAGCGAAGAGCCCCGCAGCAGCAAAGAGGGAAGACCCCTGCCATGCAGGTGCAGAGAAGAGCCCCTCCGGAGGGAGCACAGAAAGCAACAGCGACGTGCGGACCTCAGCCGGCGCCAGTGTACAGAAGGAAAACCACAGAGACTGGCGACAACGCGCAGCCTCATGGAAGGGACACTGAATAAAGCCGACGGAGGCGAGCTGCAGTCGCACACGCCCGAATTGGGCCCCACCCTTCCCGAGCACCCTAGTCGGTGGGGCTACAATAAGCCTGAGGGGAAGCCGAGCTAGGTGCAGTCGTCGCCTCGAAGAGGGTGGGAGGAGCATGCGAGCAGTGCACCGCCAGGGCTTGTGAACACGTTCCAGGGCACCCTTCTCTGGTGGCGTGAAGGAACGTGGCATACGTTCAGAAAGATAACGTAGGGGCAAAGAACCAGGCCCAAAATGGAGGTGAAACCCCTGATGAAGGCATGACGAGGCTCGACACGGAGGAGCAGCCGACAGGAGGGAGTGGCGAAGAACCCATCTCCGACCGAACCCCGAAGTCGACGCCCTCCGTCAGCCACAAGGAACAGTAAAAGATAAACTATGGAATGACACTACTGAAACTCATACGATGCCGACAGAGTGGGCGTGTCGACATGTACGTCGTGTCGAGCAAAGGCTTCGAGCTGTACCTGCCAACTCGCAGGCACCGGGCGCACCCCTTGTGCATGTGTAAGAGCTCGTTCCGGGCGGGATACCGCCACGTTCCCCCACGATAACGGCTTCCCGTAAAGGGAAGGGAAGCGACGTCTATTAGGGACCTGAAACGTCCCGAGGGACGGAACGTGGACAGGCCGACCAACCAGCCCCAGGCTACACGCAGGGAGCATGACTAAAGAAGTCGATGCCGCCTGGGAGCGAGTGGGAGGATGGACAACCGGAGCAGCAACCACAGGTAGAGCAGGTTACGTAGGCAAGACGTAGCCCAGTACGGAAGCACGCCCGGAGATCGTACAGGGGAAGAGACAGGGCGGAGTGGAGCCGTAGACCGTCGGCGACGTGGTGAAGGAGAGCGGCGTCTCCCCTACGACCCGGCGTCCTCGGAAACAGTAGGGACGTCCGAACGAGGCACCGGGGGAAAAGCGTTCAGGCGCCAGGGAGACAGCAGAGGAAAGGGGAAGCATGGCACGCACCCCTTCGTCTAGGAAGCGCGGAAACCGTCGGAGGTGGTCCTTGACAGAGAGAGCGAAACCCCGATCATGGAGCGCAGAGGCGAGACCTTGCCTCTACAGCGTCTGGGAACGTAGGACGAGACCCAAAGGTCAAGATCGACGAGACACGGTCGACACCTCCGAGGGTTAAACCCATCGCGGTTGGAGCACGAGACATGGGTAGGACTCTCCATGTCCCAACGGGCATGGCAGGACGGGAACCCCCACGGTGTGCGCAGGGAGGAAAGGACATCCTCACTGCAACCGGAAAGGAAAAAGATACCGATGGCCCATGGATGAAGCGCCCCAGGCAGAGCAGGGGAAGAAAGCAGGCGGGCCACAAAGAGTTACCACAGGTAAATAGGAGGGACGGCAGTAGAGCGTCTCAAGAATACCGCCATGTACATAAGCATGGGGCGGATGGAGGCAAAACCGGTCAGCGGTTGCCTCCTGAGCCTTGAGTGGAGCCACATGGATGGCCTGAACCGGACAGAGGAGTCGGATATTGTCGGCGGGATGGTGAAGGAGAGCGACGACCCACCTTCGTTGCGGAGTTCTCGGAAACAGCCAGGACGCCCGAACGAGGCACTTGGAGGAAAGGCGATCTGGCGCCTTGAAGACTTCCGACGCGCACGCCTATGGCGTGCGCAAGGAGGAAGTGACACCCACATCGCAATTGGAAAGTAAAAGATACTGATGTCCCATGTATGAAGCACAGGAAATGTGTGCAAGCACAATATTGGTAAAAAAACCTTGAATCCTTGATAGGAGATACCCTTCCCCTGTTGAGGCAGGGAAGGACGAAAAAGGGGGCCCCTTCGAAACAGGCACAAGGGCAGAAAACCGCACAAAAGTGGTCACTACACTCTGCAAATGGAGCACCTTTCATTAAAGTGAGTATCCCCCCCCCCCCCCTTTGTGCGTGGTGAGGGGTGAAGAGGGACCCCCCATGCGGAGGGTCAGGGAGAGACCAGGCGAACCAGCAAGTGCAAAGAACCCCGTGCAAGTCCCGAGAAGGAAGGCATGAAAAGCCTTATAAGGAAGAGGATAATAATAATACCCAAAGGTTGAAGGTACTGAAGAGAAGAAGACGCCCAAGGGTACCATCAGAGTAGAGTGGGAGCACAATCTGATGAAAAGGAGAAGTCCGGGAACTACTGCAACCGAGTCCCTATACAGAGGCAAAGCAAAGCACCCTAGCACCGACCCAGAGAAGAGCGGACCAGAACGGGCCGCTCCGCTCGGGGGCGGAAATCCGCTCTGGAGCGGAATGTAGGATGTAGGACGAATGTAGGATGGGTGGAACTCACCACCCGGTGAGGAACCCGTGACGAGAGCAGAGCGAAGTAGACATACGACACTGGAGCCAGAAGAAAAAAACCCTGTGAAGACCCTGTTTAGGCCAGGGGAAGGCATGCATGTATGTCATCGACAGTAACAAGAAGAAAGCCTGTTTGGAAGCACCATGAAAATAAAGGCCATGGCAATGCACACATGTATGTCATTGACAGAGACAAGATGAAAGCACCACGAAAAAACCACTGAAAGTCGATGAATCCTTAAGAAGGCCAAAGAGTGCCCCCGAAACGGGAGGCCAGGCAGGAGTATCAGTCATGAGGTCATGCACAAAAGAAAGATCAGAGATCCCAGAATAGGCTACAGGCACCAGGTCAGGGAGTAGCCTAAAAGCGCTCACTAGGCCTGGAGACTGGAGTCCCGTCCAATGAAGGAGAGTGCCCCCCCCCCCCCCATGTCCCCCTGGAAGTTAAAGCTGAAGAGAACCCTCCAAAAGGAGGATCAGGAAGGCCATAGGGGAACCAGCAACAGGCCAAAGAGCCCCAAACCCCAGGTCAGAAAAAACCAAGGGGTAGGCTCAACCCTCTGAAGAACTGAAGGAAACCCCACCCCAAAATATAATGGAGACCGATACCTTAAGGCCGGTATCAGTGAAGAGGTCCTGTAGGTCAGAAAGCACAGCCTGGTAAAAAGGAGCATTAAAATATGGAAGGGCAGGACGACCAGTCTAGGCCTAAACTGAGGCAAGAGTAGCGCGACCGTAAACGGCAACGTCCGTTCGAGAGCGAAAAAGTACCGACATCAAGCGGGAACGTCCGCGTTCCAAGGCGGGCGGAATCGTCCGTATACGGATTCGTACGTTCAGGCGCGGGAAGTGGTATGAGACGGCAGTAGTGCGTGAGGGAAAAGGCCCATCCGAGAGCAGAGAGGCCCAGATGGGCCCCGCCGTAAGCCGAGGACCCAGGAAAGGTAGCCTGGCAAGTCACAGCAGATGTGGGAGCGTCTGTGGGTAACAGACAGCGTGAAAACAGACCTCCGACATAGAACGGAAAGTCCCGTTCTAGAGCGTCTGTGGGTAGCAGTCGGTGTGAAAACAGACCTCCGACATAGAACAGAAAGTCCCGTTCTAGATCGGAGGGGCCCAGGGAGACCATGAAACTGTAAATGAAAGGTCCGACCTAGAGCGGGAAGTACCCGACCCAGGGCGGCAACCCATCGATACGTCTGAGAGGTCTGTGGCACCCAGGAAGGTGGAAGGCCAGTAAAATAAAAGTCCCTTCCAAAAGCGGAGGGGCCCAAAGGTAACCCTCCTAAAGTCACATCAGGCGCGGGAGAGCCTGTGGGTAATCAAGTGCACGACCGTAGTGGGGGGCAGTAGACAGAATAAAAACTTGTCAGATAAAAACACATCAGAACGGGCTACGTTTGCGGTTTTGTGGGACTGAGGCCAGGAACACAGAGCACTGGAGCCGTCAATCAAAAAGTGAGCATTGAATGCCAGATTGAGGTTGCCACAGTGTTGAAAGCCAAACGCCCCCCCCCACCCCAGGCTAGGCCAAAACTCGGAAGTTAGCCTATTCGGCACTTGAGTCAGTAATATATGAAATTACAGGGAGCCACTAGGTACCGTACCCTTGATGAGGGTAAGCAACAAGGGATCGTAGCGACAGGAATACAGAGCACTGGGGCCGCCGATCAATACAGGGGCATTTATGCCAGATTGAGGAGGCCACAAGAGTTGTACACCAAACGCCCCCCTTCTAGGCTAGGCTAAAAAAGTTAGCCTATTTGGTACCCGAGTCAGATTCATAATGAATGGGAATAGGCTAGGCGAAAAAACGGAAGTTAGCCTATTCGGTACCAGAGCCAGTAATATATGAAATTACAGGGAGTCACCAGTGACTGTACCCTTGATGAGGGTAAGCAACAAGTGACCGAAGCGTCAGGTAGACAGAGCACTGGGGCCGTAATATCAATACAGGGGCAGAGTATGCCAGATTGAGGAGGCTGCAGAGTCGCAGTCTAAACCAAAACGCCCCCCATCAAGGCTAGGCTAAAAACGGAAGTTAGTCTAATCGGTTCTGGAGCCAGTAATATATGAAATTACAAGGCGCCACCATTTACTGTACCCTTGATGAGGGATATAATCAATACCGTAGGAGGGGCAGTAGACAGAACAAAAACTGTCAGACAAAAACTCATCAGAACGGGCTACGTTCGCGGTTTTGTGGGACTGTATCCATGGAGACAGAGCACTGGGTCCGTCAATCAAAAAGTGAGCATTGTATGCCAGATTGAGGTTGCCACAGTGTTGAAAGCCAAACGCCCCCCCCCCCCCACCCCAGGCTAGGCCAAAACTCGGAAGTTAGCCTATTCGGCACTTGAGTCAGTAATATATGAAATTACAGGGAGCCACTAGGTACCGTACCCTTGATGAGGGTAAGCAACAAGGGATCGTAGCGACAGGAATACAGAGCACTGGGGCCGCCGATCAATACAGGGGCATTTATGCCAGATTGAGGAGGCCCCAAGAGTTTACACCAACGCCCCCCTTCTAGGCTAGGCTAAAAAGTTAGCCTATTTGGTACCCGAGTCAGATTAATAATGAATGGGAATAGGCTAGGCGAAAAAACAGAAGTTAGCCTATTCGGTACCAGAACCAGTATATGAAATTACAGGGAGTCACCAGTGACTGTACCCTTGATGAGGGTAAGCAACAAGTGACCGAAGCGTCAGGTAGACAGAGCACTGGGGCCGTAATATCAATACAGGGGCAGAGTATGCCAGATTGAGGAGGCCGCAGAGTCGCAGTCTAAACCAAAACGCCCCCCATCAAGGCTAGGCTAAAAACGGAAGTTAGTCTAATCGGTTCTGGAGCCAGTAATATATGAAATTACAAGGCTCCACCATTTACTGTACCCTTGATGAGGGATATAATCAATACCGTAGGAGGGGAAGTAGACAGAACAAAAACTGTCAGACAAAAACTCATCAGAACGGGCTACGTTCGCGGTTTTGTGGGACTGTATCCATGGAGACAGAGCACTGGGTCCGTCAATCAAAAAGTGAGCATTGTATGCCAGATTGAGGTTGCCACAGTGTTGAAAGCCAAACGCCCCCCCCCCCCACCCCAGGCTAGGCCAAAACTCGGAAGTTAGCCTATTCGGCACTTGAGTCAGTAATATATGAAATTACAGGGAGCCACTAGGTACCGTACCCTTGATGAGGGTAAGCAACAAGGGATCGTAGCGACAGGAATACAGATCACTGGGGCCGCCGATCAATACAGGGGCATTTATGCCAGATTGAGGAGGCCACAAGAGTTGTACACCAAACGCCCCCCTTCTAGGCTAGGCTAAAAAAGTTAGCCTATTTGGTACCCGAGTCAGATTAATAATGAATGGGAATAGGCTAGGCGAAAAAACGGAAGTTAGCCTATTCGGTACCAGAGCCAGTAATATATGAAATTACAGGGAGTCACCAGTGACTGTACCCTTGATGAGGGTAAGCAACAAGTGACCGAAGCGTCAGGTAGACAGAGCACTGGGGCCGTAATATCAATACAGGGGCAGAGTATGCCAGATTGAGGAGGCCGCAGAGTCGCAGTCTAAACCAAAACGCCCCCCATCAAGGCTAGGCTAAAAACGGAAGTTAGTCTAATCGGTTCTGGAGCCAGTAATATATGAAATTACAAGGCGCCACCATTTACTGTACCCTTGATGAGGGATATAATCAATACCGTAGGAGGGGCAGTAGACAGAACAAAAACTGTCAGACAAAAACTCATCAGAACGGGCTACGTTCGCGGTTTTGTGGGACTGTATCCATGGAGACAGAGCACTGGGTCCGTCAATCAAAAAGTGAGCATTGTATGCCAGATTGAGGTTGCCACAGTGTTGAAATCCAAACGCCCCCCCCTAGGCTAGGCCAAAACTCGGAAGTTAGCCTATTCGGTACTTGAGGCAGTAATAAATGAAATTACCAGGCGCACTAGTTCCTGCACTCTTGAAGAGAGGCAGCAACAAGTAAAAAGACCACCAAAAGGGATCGGCCCTACAAGGGTCAGCGCCCCCCTTCCAACCAACTAGAAGGGCACAAGTAAGCCTAGGCCTAATTTCACGAAAAGAAAAGCAAAAATAAAGGCAGTGACAAAAAACTATAATGACAAGAAGCTTACTAAAGACAAAACTAAAGCCACCGCAAGTGAAATTAATACAAAAGGCAAAGCCTAAATGAACGAGTGTCGCCCAAGCGGCGACGCATGCGCAGATGTGCAAAAAATGAAGTAACCTCCAGTTTCGACACTATACTCCAAGAAAAACAAATTTGAGCCCATTTTTTTTAGTGTGCCTACAGCACGTATCATCTGTCTAGAATCACAGGTACCTTAAATAAGGCCCACAACTCCCCCAAAGGGGAGGGGACAGGAGTGGTAGGCACAAAAAACAGAGCACCAAAAAAAGTGTGTGCGTCATAGAGTGTAGCGCGAAAAGGAATGATCTAATGAACCCGGTCGGGTTGTGCGGTGGACCCGTGACAACGGCTTAAGGAGCCAGATAGGATGGACAATGTTCTGCAATTTTCTCTTTTCTTTCTCATCAATATTTTCATTTCCTTTAAAATAGTAGCCTCAAAAGTGTGTACAACGTACCTAGTAGAGAGAGTAAGGTGCTACTCTAGATGTTATCGATTTAATCGCGCTAGTGATTACGATAATTGCCCGCTCCAGAGCGGAACGGAATTATACGATAAGTATATAGCTCTACGTTGGAGACGTAGAGGCTACTACTAAATAGATACACCTACAATATTGAGAGAAGATGAAGGGTTGATTTGTGAATTGGTGAAGAACAATTGATAGTCTTGAGGAAGATTGTGATGGAGAGATAGAGGGAGAAATTGGGTCTTGGAGGCGTTGAAAATAACAAGAATTTCTCTGCCCTAATCAGATATAATTGATAGATCAGAAGATATGCACTTTATGACCTTGTCATGTTTGCTTTGGAGTGATTGCATGCTGGGTTGATGTGAAAAACTAGTTGAATAGTGTAAGGTAGAATCATCAGCATATGAGTGGATAGGACTAGAGGTACAATTGAGTAGATCATTAACCCTTTCGCTGCGGGTGATGTTCTGGAATGTTTTGGCAAGTTACAGCAATTTCCAGGCTTTAAAAGCCTGTAAAAAACGTAAAAATCGAGTGTCAGTGGGCGGGAGCGTGAGGGGCCCACCTCCGACCCTCAGAGCACCGAGCGGCTCACTGAGCTAGGCTGTGTCTCGCGCAGGTCTCTCTCTGTCTCTCTCACCAGTGTAGCCAAGCGAGCGAGTGTTACATAATAGCGGGGTTCCCGCGTTTCACTGGGACCACTGCGGGTGAACCAGACCACGTACAGGTTCCGTTCTGGTGTCATTTTGAAGCTATTTTCGCCTAGTTTTCGGCAGAATACACTTCATTTAATGCAGATGTTTGATTTATCATTCAGGAGTGCCTGAATATGCCCTAAATAGCCCAAACATAGCCGCAGCCAAAGGGTTAATGAATATTACTAAATAGAAAGAGAATTGGAGACAGGACAGAACCCTGAGGAACACCGGAGTTGATAGGTTGAGGAAGTGAGCGATGGCCGTCTACAACTGCAGCTATGGAGCGGTCTGAAAGGAAATTAGAGACAAAGGCACAGATAACAGGGATAGAAACCGAAGGTGGGTAGTTTGGAAATTAGAGATTTGTGACAGACTATATCGAAGGCTTCCGATATGTCTAGCGCAATAGAAAGTCTCACCGAAGTCCCGAAAGGAGGATGACCATGAGTTAGTTAGGAGTTAGTTAATAAGATAAGATAAACAGTAGAACGGCTCTTAACACTTATGCTGGGGGCATATTTCCGTTAAATTAGGGCTCATTCAAGCACTCCTGAATGATTAAGCAAGTGTCTGAATGAAATTAAATGTATTCAGCCAAAAACTAGAAAAAAACACTTCAAAATGACACCAGAACGAACCTCGTAGCGCAGGGTTCACCCGCAGTGCTACCATAGAGGTGTGGCTGAGTGGTCTTGCCACTGGACTGGTAATCCGGTGGACCCGGGTTCGAATCCCAATACTGTATGTCGATGGGAGGATATTATTGGGATGGAATTTTTGCTGTACCTAGTTTCAGTGCATTACCACAGCACACCGAAATGCCAAAAAAAAATACCCTCATTGTTCCCTGATTAAGTAGCATTGTATGAATATTCCCATATTCAAAATATTATACAGGGGGGCAATGCCTGGTGAGTTAATCACTCAATAGGTGGCATTCTGAGAGTGAGGGTCCGAGTCTGGGGGGATGAGACTGTGAGGCGCAGAGGCTTCAGAGATGGAGTTGCTTCGAGCCGTGAATAGCTGCTGCGCATGTCTCACTCCCTAGACTAGAACAAGACCTCACGGGCCTCACCATGTTCATTGGTAGAGTGCCCGGGTACATGTAGGCTGTGGCCAGTTACCCGGGAAACTGTTAAGACTTGTGATGTTTAAGTGCGTCTCATACGTTTACTAGTATGCGTTTTCATACTCAATCTTGAATGTTACACAGATCAGCTGGACCAACAGTGACCATGTCATGTAAGGGTTCTCTTGTTATTTTGCTCTGTTTAGGTTAAGATTTATGAGGAGCACTAATATTCCCGGGTAGTATTATAACCCAATACAAATATAAACACAAGCCCGGCCGGGTACCAGCAGACTTTTGCCGGGTATTCTGACAAACTGTCAAGACTATGACAGACCCGGGTACCAGTATTCCCGGGTGATACTATATGCCAAACAACAATTTAATGACAGCCCCGGGTACAATTAGGCTATTGCCGGTCACTCTGGACGATGAGAGACCCGGGCACAAGTAGGCTATTGCCGACTATACTGGACGATAACAGACCCGGGTACCAATATCCCCGGGTGGTATCATAATGCCAAAACATCCCGGATACAAGTAGACCATTCACCATACCGTCACTCTAGACCAGGGATTCCCAAACTCTTCAGCTCATTGACCCCTTAATGAAGTTTCAAATTATTGATCGACCCCCAAACATTTAAAAATAAGAATAATATAATATGTTGTTAAAAAAGAAACGTATTACATGCATATTATGATACAATAAATATGTGGAATTATAGTAGTACCTTAATATTAGTATTAGTAGAGTTAATGTCTTCATTTTGTATTTCCAAGGCAAATGGTGTAAGAATTCATTCAGGCACTTGCATTTTCTCCAGGTCATCAAAGCACACTTTAAAGTCTTCAATCAATTTGTCCAGGTGCGTATGTTTCCATGTCACCATCTGAAATGCTTTCACTTTCTGCCGACTGTTGTAAGTTCGAAAAGTACTGAAAATCTCTGTGCCAATGACGCTTTAAACCAGCCTAGTTTGCCTTGGAAGCCCAGTAGAATTGTCCTGTCCTGAATAATGGTAACATCTTTACCCTGCAGACGTTTCTGTACCTCATTAAACTTTGAATATAGGTCTGCCAAATAGAACAATGCATTCTTACACCTTTTCAGCTTTTCACATAGAGATGGGTCTACAGTACATCTTTTGAAACGTTCCTCACCTAGCCATTCATAGACCCCCTAGCCATTTATCGACCCCCTTTCGACCCTTGGCGATTCATTGACCCCTTGGATGGTCGATATCGACCACTTTGGGAACCCCTGCTCTAGACGATGTCAGACCCGGGTAACATGCTCCCGGGTAGTAGCATAATGCCATAACAAGATCCAGGCACCAGTAAGCCAGTCTACCGGGTACTCTGGCGACTGTTAAGACGATGGCTTATTCTACAATATTTTCTTTTGAAAGCCCCGGGTACCCTAGACCTTGTCTAAACAATTATACAGTCAGGCCTGGGTAACAATAATTGACGGGTGATATTACAATGCCGGGTACCACGACATGGTTCATAGTTTCATAACGACAGGCCCGGGTACCGAAAAAATTGAGACCACCATATGGGTGCTGTGTTACTCAAAGCCGTGTCATACTATGACAAGAACAAGTCCGGGTACCAGTAAGAGAAACAGATATTATTTTACCGGGTACCCTAAGCTTTGTCATACTTTATTAAAGACAAACCAGGGTTCCAATAATGGAATCAAATGGAAATTATTGCCGGGTACTCTAGGCTTGGTCACATTATAATAAGTATGTCATACCATATTAGAGACAGGCCCGGGTACCAGTAATTAACATAACTATCGGATTTACGATAGAAACGAGAGCTTAAATAAGTACTTCTATCTAATTAGTTTATTTAAAGTAAACAATACAAGGCTAGATCCTAATTTTGCCCAAGTTAAGTAGGCCTAATAAGTACTATTTCCATCTCTCTATGCAACATTGACTCCTTGGTATGATTCACAGGCTCAGGTAATGCACTGCATTACCAGAGAAGAATCTGGACATCAATCAGAACGTTCCCTCCCGGCCAAGTGATAACCACAGCAGGAGATGAACAGTATTCCAGATTTCAAAGGCATGGTAGACCTAACCATCTCGCCTGTTACTCCCTTCACTCGGCTAACAAAACCGTAATCTTTAAGGTGAGTTCACTGGGCAAAACTCTAGAAGGTTCCAGTTCACCTACTAAGTATATTCTCACTAATTACATAATTTTAATTAATTTCCAGGAAAAAAGTACAAGTTTTCTTTCCCTTTCTAAAAGGCTATACCTGACTAAAAATTTACCAAGTAATTATATCCAGTGATACCGGGTAATAATTCAATAGACTGGGAGGTTTGACGTACCTCCCAACCTACCAAATAGGAAAACCTACTATTTGGTAGTAGTGTTGGAAAATCCAACGTCAAGGCTATTAACCTAATTGCAATGACGACTTGTCTATTTTGACTGCTATGTTGTCATTCCAACCGCGGTTAAAAAGAAAACGTCTAGAGTCTACTCCTTATCTTGCTCTAGGAGACGTTGTACATTAACCAAAACTACCACCGAAGTGGGGGCGCTCGTTTATGGCCTTGGCCTTACTCGGGGCCTTGGGGCTGTTCGGCCAGGCAGCTTGGGGAACAACAACAACAACCACCGAAGGTGAAAAAAGCATAGAAGAGAAGAAAAAGGGGTTTACCTTAGTTACCGCTCAAGACCCATCCCGTGTTCCGTCATGCGCAGATCCCTGTCGAACGTGCGCATGAGCGACCCTCTCTTGTCATCACATCACACGTTAGCAGAAGAACGCGGATGGGCAGGGGTCCGGCGTGAGGGAGGGTATTATGTACGTTGGATTTTCCAAGACTACTACCAAATAGTAGGTTTTCCTATTTGGTAGGTTGGGAGGTACGTCAAACCTCCCAATTTGTTAGTAGTCTTGGCAAATCCAACGTCAAGGCTGCATAACAAATAGGAGGAGGACATCCAAGCCCAACATACCAAAAAAAACAATGCATAAGACAAAATTATGAATGACAAAGAAACACAATTTAAACAAGAGAGTTTAATAAAAGAGTGAAAAACTGAGGAGTAGCTAAAAAGAGCAGTTTTAACACGTGCCCGTCATTCATAGTAATGCAAAACCATAGACTTGTCTTAAACCAAAAAGTACTGTACCCAAAATCCCTTTTCTTCCAAAACCAACAAAAACATTGAACACAAAAAATAAAACACAATTTTCAATTTGGCAAAAACACTTATGTACTGTATACATATAACATAATCCCAAACTTGCAATCCAGTGTTGCAAACCCGTACTCCCCCCCCCCCCCCTTTCCCAAAAAAACAAAGTAAAAGACAGAGTGACAAGGGGGGAAGACCAGGCATCTTCACTAGAGCTCTAGGAAACACGACTCCCGAGAGCTATCACAGGCCGAGGGGGTCTAACAATGGACATGGAGAGGTAGGAGGAGACGAAGGTATGGACAGAAGACCACAAACCCGCCGAGGCGACGTCAGGCAACGATCGACTCTGCAGGAACCGTAAGGAGGCAGCAAAGGACCGCACATCGTGCGCAGAACCCCTACAATCAGGGTTACTGGCACGAATGACCCGACAAATGTGGCGGCCTATCTGTACCTTCGAGAGCCTCCCACCAGTCCGAGGAGACACCCACACAGCAGTACCCGAAGTCGGCGCCACAGACTCAACATAGGAGTGCAAGGCTTGCACCGGGCACAACACATGGTGAGTATGCCCACGCTTTAAAGCCTGGATGGTGAAAGGCTTGAAAACGTGGGACTCTCTCTCATTCTTGGCAACAAAATGAGGGGAGGGGGCTAACGTGACGACATTCAAGGACGGGGAGAATCGCATGCATTCCTGGGACCGTGACATGGCTGCTAGTTCAGACACCCTATCCCCAGTGGCCAGAGTGACAAGGAAGAGTGTACGCTCCAGCAACTGAACCGGTGTAGTGTCCCGTGTATATGTGTGTGAAGCCAGAAGGTCCAGAGCACGCCCCAGATCCCACTGAGGAGGGATCTGGCGCGGAGGCGGTCGCTCCCTGAAGGCAGCCTTCATGAAGGAATCCAGCTCCTTCGGCGGAACGACCAGCCCAGTGACGGACTCAAAGACCTCCCGGATGGCAGACAAGTGGTTACGTATAGTGTTGACTTGAAAGCAACGCGTACGGAAGAGGTGAAACAAGTAGTGTAGTACGAGGGAAGGAGAGCTAACTGTCTGGCGAGTGTCCTGTATCCACCTAGTAAAAGACCTCCAGTGGGACTCGTAAGTCCCCCAAGTCGAAGACGTCCATGAACGCTTCAGGAAGTCAGTCAGGTCCCGTCCGTGGACTGGGAGCCACCGTGCCTCACGAACATCCACGATGCGAAGGCCAACGAGGTCCGTAGGTCTCCAACCTGGCTCAAGTGGAAGTTTGAGAGAGGGAGAGGGACCGGACTCGGGCACCACCGCTTCAACTGGGAGTACCAAGCCTGGGCCGGCCACAGAGGCGCTATTAGCCAGACTCTGCCGCAGTACAGCCGCAGCCTCGCGAGGACTTTGCATATCAACAGTGCGTCTGGTGGCGGAAATATGTATATCGACTGCCACCTGCTCCAGTCTTCCATGAAAGCGTCCGGACCCCCCTCCGGAGTACGAGTCCGGAGGGATAGGTACCGAGGCAACTTGCGCGTCTCCTTCGATGCGAACAAGTCGACCTCCGGAACACCCCAGGAAGCCGCGAGGTCGTCGAATACAGTCTGTTTCATTGCCCATTCTACAAGAACGCCCTGTCCTCTCGACAGGGCGTCCGCCCATAGGTTGGCAGTCCCGGGCAGGTAGGAGGCGTGCAGGGAGATGTTGTGTCGGTTCGCGAGGAAGAACAACTTCTCGGAGATCCCCAACAGAGTCAAATACCTGGAGGACCCCTGCTTTTGGATACAGTGGACAGCTGTCTGATTGTCCATCCTGAAGGCCACCGACTGTCCCCGAAGGGCCAGCGCGTGGTCCCTCAGGAAGAACAAGGGAACCAACAGTTCGAGGGCATTGATGTGTAGGTGTGTGTGTCCCACCCATCTGCCGTGATGTTGATGTCCCAGGTTGGATTGGTAACCCCACCCTACCTCGCTCGACGCATCTGTATCTACCCAGATCGTCGGCGGGGGGGCGGTCCAGGGCACAGCCGCAGAGAGCGTGCCCCGAGCAACCCAGTGTCCTAAGTGTCTGTGAATGGTACGCGGGATCGGCATGAGCCGATCCATAGGGGCCAACAGAAACACCTTGTTGCCCATGAATATTAGGCGGCGCAGCCTCAGCCTCCCTAAGGGAATGGTCAGAGCGGCCCAATTCAGTGAACCCACTAACGAGTCCCAGATCCCCCTCGTGAGGGAGACCGAGTGCAACACGGCGAAGACCTTCCTGCGAAGTTTCACCGCGTTTGGCTGACTCTGGGTTACTGTAGCGTTGGTCAGATCCCATTCGAGACCTACCAATGTCACGACACGCGACGGGGTCAGGCGTGACTTGGGAATATTGATTTTGAACCCTAACTGTGTGATGTGTTGAACTACTGTGAGGGTGTCGTGGACACACTGTTCTAGGGTGTCTGAAACTATCAACCAGTCGTCCAAGTAAAACAGGATCTGGAGGCCGCTCCTGAGGAGAGGATCCAGAGCCTGCTTCACCAGTTTCGAGAAGATCCGCGGCGCGATGTTGAGACCGAAGGGAAGTCTGTCGAACATGAACACACGATCGGAAGTCTGAACGGCCAAGAATCGCTGGAAACGAGGATGGATAGGAACGTGCCAATACGCATCCTTGAGGTCCAGCGACACTACCCACGACAGAGGTCGCAGGGCCAGTCGTACCTGGTGCACCGTCAGCATCCGAAACCGTGTGTTCACGATGTGCCCGTTGAGGGCCGACAGATCCACCACCGGTCGCATCGCGTCGCAGTCTTTCTTCGGTACCAGAAATACACGGGAGAGGAAAACCGGTTGACCGGCTTTCACCTCCTTGACGATTCCCTGCTCGTGCATGGATGTAATCACGTCGGCCACCTCCGAAGAGACAGGCCGGCATCGTTGACAAGAGCTGAGTGGGGGTCTGGACTTCCATCTCCAGGTTAGACCCCTCCGTGCAATCTTCCGCCCCCACGTCCCTTGCGGCCACCGAGGGGCGCAAGGGCGAAAACAACCAGTGGGAGCCCCCGAGATGAGGTGAGCGACCCTTTCGGCTAGGCGAGAAAGAGAGCAAGGAGGAGACCGACCTGGAGAACCTACACATTTGTTGACGTGGAGGGTCCCCCGGTACGGTCCCTGCAGTCATAAGAGCCACGTTGACCTCCTCTACCCCCCCCACCTCGTCGAAAAGGGCGGGTCACCCCCTCCCCTGTCCGTCTCGCGTCTGACCCCGTCGAAGTGCGGCCGGAAGTGGAAGGCTGGCCAGCCCCTTCTCGGCGGGGATGAAAGGGAGCAGGAGCAGAAGTGCGAGGCGGAACCGACGCTCTGGCCGGCAACTTCCCTTTCCTGCGCCCTTTCTTGGCGGCAGCACCCCGAAGAGGACCGGCAGAAGGACGGGACTGCGAAGACCCTGGTCGCGACACAGCGCGTCTTTGCGTGTCGTAAGCAGGGTCCGCCGACAGAGAAGCGTAGCGTTCCCAAGCATCCTGCGCAAAAAGCCCCGATGTATAGAGCTCAGAGTACAACAAACCCTGATGAATATCCAAGGGGGCTTTCCGGCAGAACGAGGACCTTACCGTCTGGCGTTGTCGAGTTGCCTCGCACAAAACCGCCTTCAGCTCGGGAACCAAAGACACCGCGAGCTGAAGGTGGATCCGCCGAACGTGGTCCAAACCCTCGCGAAGATCGCCAGGTGCAGTCGCCTCGATAAGCCTCAGGTGGTGAACAGACGTCTGGAGGGAACCTAAAAGACAAGATAATAAGTTCGCCACCCTCTGCCGCAAGGTAAAATCCCTGTCGACAGAGGACTTATCTGGGTGGGAGAAGAACGGGTTAGCAATAGCACAAATTTCAAGTTTGGGCGCGCTGATCCAGGACCAGAACTTGCCATCCAATCCGCCGACAGATACAAGAGGAGGCAAAAGCAGTGATGACTCCGGGGGAGGGACTGAAACAGATCTGTCGACGGAACGGTTGGCGAATTCTAAGGCCTCAGCAAACCAGGCCTCCAATGGGAGAGGATTATCGAGCACGACGGCTAAGCCAGGCTTACCGTCGTCGCACAAACCCGTCCCATAGGAGGACAGTCCCGTCAACACAGCCAGGGACTGAACATCCTGAAGGATGTCCTGGCGGCTGAAGTCTGACCAGAGCTTAGTCCGAGGAGCAGACGGGGGCTTGGGCTTCACCGAAAAGTACTGAAGGTCAGTCCTCGTCGGGTAAGCCCTCACCTCCACGTCGGCCACCTGACCATCCACCCTGATCGCCCTGAACTGCATCTTATCATTAATTTGCACCGACCAGTCCGAAGGTAGGGCCCTCTCACCTGACGGGAAGTCGGTACCACGCTCCGGGAGGGAGGCCTGCACCCCCTTCCAAACAGCCAAGGAGTCAGAGGAGTGGCATAGTCCGCGATGGGACCTTGGCCTTCTGGATGGGGGTCAAGCGCGGACCCTGCCCTAGCAGACGGAGAACCCCCGCATGGGAGACATCAGGGGCAACCACCTGAGCTAGGGCAGGAGCAGTACTAGCCGACGACCGGGCAGGCGGAGAAGCAGGGCGAGAAGGAATGTGGTCCACCGCAGAAGGGAGGGGGACCAAAGCAGGGGTAGGTTGGGTGAGGCGCTGAGGTTGTCACCGCCAAGAAGCGCGATAAGAGGGAATCTTGCATCGCCTCCAAGCGCGCGTCGAAGTGTGACACAACCCACCCCTGCATAGCCGAAAATCGATCCGAGAGAGGCGACCCCCCCGAAGATTGTTCGGCCCGCAGGGGCGAGCGTGAGCGGGAGCGAGACCCACGACACGAAACAGCAGCGTCGCGGCCCAAAGAAGGCGAGCGACGACGGCCGTGGCGCCCCTGAGGGTCTCGACCCCGATCACTAACGCCCGAGGGGGAAACATCACCATCCCCCTCTTCCAGCGACACGTCAGCTCCCGAGAAAGGGGACCCCGAAACCTCGCTATACTCCACCGAGTCAAGCGGCGGGGTACCCCCCTGGTGAGCTGGTAAGTGAAGATCAGGGATAGAAGAATGAAGAGGAGCATAATGACGGGAGGGGGAAGGCTGGCCGGGTGAAAGGAGGTCAGAAGGAGCCACGGGGGGAAACAGAGCAAGGATCCCCGGGGCTGAGAGAACAGGGCGGCCCGACACCGAGGCGGAGGAGGGAGGGACCTCCACCCTGGGACGAGACCGTGAAGGAAGAATAGGCACCGAAGCAGGAGAAGTAGGAGGAGAAGCAACTACATCCTGGCGGACCCCCCTGGACAGAGTAGCAGGAGGGAGCAGAGGGCCAGCTACAGCATGAACATCCGCGCGCGTAGAGGACAAATGAAGAGGACGTCTTTTGTGCAGGGGAAGCGGGCGGAAGGTAGTAGAGCCCCTATCCGGAGAGGCCAGGGGAGGGCGTACAGGGGCAGAGACGCTAACCCCGGCCTCAGGGCGAGAACCATGACGAGGGCGATGGGCGGAGTCAAGGCGAGCAGGAGGACGATGAGGCGAGCGAAAGCGTGGACGGAGCTGGGGATCCCCCCGACGATGTAACGACCGACCACGGGACCCAGGGAGGAGGGCCCGAGCAGGGAGAGGGCCAGGTGAACGGCCTCCAGATGGGTCAGGGATGCCCAGGGCGACGCGGATCCGGTCGTCAACAAAGGCCGGGGAACGGTGGCCCACAGTCCTAATGTGGTGGGAGACCACCGCCCACACTGATTGAAGGGAAGCAGAGGCCACCGCCGCGTTTGAGGAATCAGGGTGATGGTCCACCACCTCCACCAGGTCCATACACGGGCCACACAGAGCAGGGAGGAAGGCCGTAGAGGACACACATTGCGAATGGCGTAAGCAGGACCGGTGGCGCTCCAAGCACGGGGAGCCACAGCCCTGGCGAAAGCAAGGCATCCCACCTGCAATGGAAGAACACACACCATAAGCAGCACGGTGACGGAGTAAGTGTAGAGAATGTCCAATAAAAACCAGGGAATGAGCATGCGTAAACAGTAACACACATGCAAATCGGTATCCGTACTCACTCTAAACCGGGAGCACCGAGGTAGGTGAGGAGGGCGGGCGAGGGTGAAGAGCACAAGCAGAACCTGCAAAGATGGAGAAAGTGTTAACCACCACTCAACACCTTACATGCAGGGTCCATAACACTAGTAAAGTGCAGACACCAATATAGTATCAGGCAACAATATGACATAAAAAAGGTCAACAGTGAAAGCCAACTATAACCGCAAATTTGCGGGCCAAAGGAGGCATAACCGTACCGACACAACCCTCCCGCATCGTCGCGGGACCCCCCAGCGATCACCGCAAATTTGCGGGGAGCCGAAACGTCCTGGAGGACCGAATCGAGCTCTCCGCAAATTTGCGGGACCGGCCGAGATGGTCCGGCGCCGAAAAAGCGAGAGGAGCGTCTAGGGAATACCATAAAAAAGCGTTAACTCCTTATGAACTCCAAGCGATGATGGCCATCAAGCTGAGCAGTGTCTTCCTTGATAAGATCCTGACTCAACCGGTCAAGGGAGAGGCAAGGAAGACACACCAGGGGAGAGAAGGCACATCCCCCAGGAACCACCCAACCCACAGAGATAGAGCAAAGCCCATGAGGAGAAGTGGCAGGGAGGGTGGTTTGGCACAAACAGGGGCCCCCGTGGGGTACCCCTGGATCGGGCAAAAGACTATGAAAGGATGGAGGTGAAAACAGGAAGGGAAAACAAAAACCAGTAAATGAAACCGGTGAGAAAAAGGGTGGCCTAGCCTTGAGTAGAGAATGTGTCAGGGGCGAAAAACCCTGTGGTGCGAAGGAGGCGCCCCCGTGGGGTACCCCTGGATATCACGAACCACCTGGCGCCCAGGCCCTTGAGACACAGTGAAGGCTCTAAAGGGGTGACTCGGGAATAACGCTAATAATGCGGCCGACACAAACTCTACAAAAAGCACCGCCACCAACTAAATCTCAGATTGTTTACCAACTGTACACTTAGGCTATGAAAAAAAATGAAAACTCATAGGGGCATAGCAAATCCTGAATGAGAAAACAAGCTAGGCTAAAATAAGCTAAAAGCGAAACTATGCCCAGACTAACAGGAAAAAAGAATATGAAAAGAAAAAGTGAAAAAACATAGACGAGGAACGCCAGGCGCCCTCGTACCTTCGGTAGCTATTTCCACACGCGTCTCCATTATACACACTGAGGAGCCCATTTACGTGTATTTACCTAATTGTATTTACCTAATTGTAGTTTACAGGAGTTGAGCTAAGCTCGTGTTGTCCCGTCTCTCAGTCTACTTTTTATCCAATTTTTTCTTGAAAATATGGATGTTCCTTGCCCCTACCACCTCCTCCTCCAGCCCATTCCATTTGTCAATACATCTATAGGGGAAGCTAAACTTCCTGATATCGTTCTTGCAGGTAGGTCTTTTTACTTTGTAGCTGTGGCCTCTAGTTATTCCTGTATCCATAATTAATATATCCTCCCTATCCAGCCTCTCCAGCCCCCGGGTACATTTGTACATCATTATCATGTCTCCCCTCTCTCTCCTCTCTTTTAGACTCGGTAGATTTAATTTGTCTAGCCTCCCTTCATATGGCAGTTCTCTGAGACTTGGAACCAATCTAGTGACTGCTCTCTGGATTCTTTCTAACTTGTGAATATGCTTCTTTAGATGCAGGGACCACACCACTGCTGCATACTCCAATCTTGGTCTAATCATACTCTTCATAATTTTCGCTACCATGGTCTCATCCAAATAGTTCAGAGCAACTTTCATATTCCCGGCCATTGCATACATTCCGCTAAAGAGCTTGTTAATATGTTTCTCTGGCGACAAATTATCTTGTATAATCAACCCTAAATCTTTTTCTTTTTCGGCCTTGCTAATTTTATTATCTCCCATCCTGTACTCCCAATTTGGTCTATTCACACTTCTTCCCATATTTAACACATGACATTTACTTATATTAAATTTCATTTTCCACTTGGTGCTCCATTCGTATATTTTATCTAAATCCCCTTGCAGCTCCTCACAACTACTTTTATTTGTTATTTGTCTCATAATTTTTACGTCATCTGCAAACATTGACATGTAAGAGTTTATGCCTATCGGCAGGTCATTCACGTACATAAGGAACATGAGAGGTGCCAACACAGATCCCTGCGGCACACCACTCTCAACTTTCCGCCACGATGAGTAAGTTCCTCTAATGTTGGTCCTCATTTCCCTATCTGTTAAATAGCTCTCCATCCATTTCAGCAAACTCCCCCTGACACATCCTAGCGTCTCAAGCTTAGATAACAATCTCTTATGTGGTACCTTATCGAATGCTTTGGAAAGGTCTAAGTAGACGCAGTCCACCCATCCGCCTCTTTCTTGGAGTACATCTATCACCCTACTGTAATAACATATGTGACGCATGTCCAGTGTGAGCATGCTGTACAGAACGCCTAGTCATGCCCCACTCTCGCTAGGATCGTCAGGGCAGGAACTTTGGCTGTAGTCTATGTAGAGTTTCCTAACTTAGTTCATGTGAGCCGTTGTACTATAAGTAATATGAATATGTATTTTGTTTTCATCTGAGTCAACGAGTTCTATTTTATATCATTAGTTATAAGTATTGTGTGTAAAACTTATTTGTAATGATGGGAGAAGCGGCAGCCACAGTTGGGGGTCAGTGGGTGCGCCATGCGGGAGGTGGGCCTAACTCACTAGCACTCCCCCCCCCTCCCCCCTCCCCTCAGTGCTAGGAAAGCCTTTGTCTATCCCAGAGGAGAGAGAGAAATTACGTAATGATTGTCAGTGGGCGGTCCTTAGTAGTTCACGTTGGGCTCACTAGAGGGCCGAGTATAAAAAGGGAAGTCTAGCCATTTTTTGATCAGAACTCATTAGGCAGAGCGACTTCTCATTTCCCTTGCTAACTATATATTCTTCTGACTGATGTGAACTTTCTCTACTACCTTACATTCTTATCTCCTCTTTTCCCTACCCTTTTTAACTTCCATGGTCCCGTTGGTGCAGAGCTAGTCAGCCAACGTATTATCGCTTGAGTTCTCATGAGATACATGCCTATTAGATAGCCTATTTTGGAAGGGTTAACTTAGAATAGGATTGATTTATGTTTGTTGCACTTGTCTATGCATTTCCCTGTGTGTTATTATTATTATTCCTGGTTTCTGCTAGTCTAGGTAATGCTAGACTGGGGTAAGGCTTTTCTGTGTTACGAGTTGTTGTTTGATGCAGTGGTTAAGCGATAAACCTGCATACTCGTTTCGGTTCAGTGAAGCCTAGGTTGTCTTCGCGGCTGACTGTGTTGAGTTAATAATTTACAGTGCGTGAGGGCAAGAGCCTAACCACCCTGTATTTTATTAACAGCTTGTTTTTACTTTGTCAAGGAGCCGGGAGAAAACCAGATACAAGGGATCTGGATTTCTCAAAGTGCACTTGTTAGTGTTAACGTAATACTTTAAACAGTTGTGAGGACTTCGCTAGGCTACGAGCCGTTTTTGCTCAGTCACTGCTACCTTTTGCCCACAGTACCCCAGCTAGACTTTACTCGATTAGTAGATACAGAATAGTATTGAAGCTTTCCTTATGTATGATATTGTTTATGCACTATTGATTTCATGTGTTGCAAGCTTGGCTACTTTAGTGATTAGTGGCCCACGAGCACAATCCGAGTAGGCTATTGCCGTTGCATTTGCGGAGTACTTCTTTTTAATGTTTGCCATTTACTATTGCATATTCTTTTAATTATTCTTATGCCAATTTAAACCTGTAATAGTATTTAATTGCCAGTGTTTTTCTTATTGAATTACTGTTCAAAATCCGATACGTACTTCTTACGAGCATCCGAGAAGCATCTAACTTTTTTCAGAAGATTCCTTGCTCGATGCTTAAGGACTATTAATTAACGTAACGTAATAGTGCCGATCCGAAGTAGAGGGTGGAGGACTTCTTAAGTTCTTAGTCAAGGGTGGATTACTTCGGCTTCGGCCAACACTATTCTTTGGTGTTGTTGTTTCTTACTTCTTTGTTTGATTGTTGACCAGACTAGAGAATTCCTGTCTCTTTATTAGTCTGTTGTTGAACACTAGTACCGAGTTCTTGTATACCCCGTTATAGCAGATTGAACTCTGGAGGGTATTGGTGTTTTTTGTTCGGCTGGCAGTACTCAGGGGTTGGGATCGTGTGTTTCCGTTGTGGCAGCGAGCCGTATTAGAGTCCTGATTGAGAGCCCTTGTGTACCCGAGTGCCAGGTCGTAACAAATGGCGACCTTGCTTAGGATTTTGTGAACAGTATAAATTTTTGCAGAGTTGTACAACATTTGTTTGTTTGTATTTTAGCGTGCATATTGAAGAATATTTGTTTTTGTATGGCAATTAGTAAAGCATTTAAGAGACTCCAGTTAATTTAGTAATTAGTGCTTGCATAGGAAGTTAAACACTTTTGTCTCGAGAATTTTTTTGTGGACTTCAGTATGTCGTGCATTAGCACTGACGATGAGCGAGAGATGCCATTTGAAGGTGTGCCGTTAGTAACCAGTGAGGAGGATGCTAGAGTTTTTGTGAGTAAGCGGTACCACGTGACGGAGGAGAGGCTGACTGGGGTGGATGTTTGTGGCTTGCACCTGATAGCCAAGGTTTTGGGAATTTCCAATGTAGTAGGGATGTCCAAGGGGGAGCTGATTTCCTGGGTGTTGCGTGGGCGACATGGGGTTTCGGAGGAGAGGGCGTTTGGGGGGGTTCCTCCCCAGATCCCCTCTCACTCGACTCCCACAGTGCCGTCCACTCAGTTACCGGAGGTTAGCACTCTCCCACAGAGGGATGAGAATTGGCAGATTGGAGTGCCCTCGGGTGGTGCACATGGTGGTTCCCCAGTTTTTGCCCCCCCTCCTTCAGTAGTGGCAGCTCCCTCTTCCTGTCTGTCTCCAGATATGGTATTTAGACTTGAGCTTGCTAAGATTGAGGCTAGGAAGCAGGAGGATGAGACCAGGAGGCATGAAAATGAGACCAGGAGGCAGGAGGATGAGACGAGGAGGCATGAGATTGAGGTTAGGAGGCATGAGGCTGAGCTTAAGTACGACTCGGAGAAATATTGTGCTAAATTAGATTTA
The DNA here is from genome assembly GCA_032716605.1 of Paralithodes platypus. Classification (NCBI taxonomy): domain Eukaryota; kingdom Metazoa; phylum Arthropoda; class Malacostraca; order Decapoda; family Lithodidae; genus Paralithodes; species Paralithodes platypus. The sequence continues at coordinate 37,310,092 of CM064575.1, forward strand.
GATAAGTCTCGTGCAGAGTCGACAGGGACTTGGATGGGCCGTGAGGGCCAAGTAAGAGAACAGTCCTTGGCCCAATTAGTCAAATTGGTGCCGGTATTTAGTGAAACTGAAGTCACAGAATTTTTAATCGTTTTGAGAAGAAATGTAGGGAGCATAATTGGCCTGAAGAGAAGTGGGCAGCTCTAGTCTCCTCAAGACTTACGGGTAAGGGTCTGAAGGCTTATGATGCACTGCCTTTAGAGTCTTGCATTGACTACCCAGAATTGAAGAGAGCTGTCCTACGGGCATACGAGTTGCAACCGGAAACATATCGATTGAAGTTTCGGGGTGTTACAAAGACTAGGGAGGTGACCTTTCTTGAACATGCCCGGGACTTAAAAGATGCACTTAAAAACTGGACACGTTCTGAGAAAGCTGAGACGGCCGAACAGTTGACTGAGCTGTTTCTGCTCGAGCAGTTTTATAAGTGTACTGGTGCAGAAATGACTTTAACTATTAAAGAAAAGAACCCAAAAACTCTACAGGAGGCAGCTGAGATGGCTGACCTCCGGCTATCACTAATTCGTGGGTGCGGGTCTGCCCAGCGTAGTGAGGCAGGTAACAAGGGGCGTGACGCCCCACCCCCCCGAGTTAGTGATATACCTTATGCAAACAAGTACAAGAGCCATGATACCAAGACTGACCACAAGACTAGCACCGTCCCATTTAAGAAGGGGCCGGGCCCTTCCCAGTACCAAGGGAAGCCCAAAGGGGAGGTGGAGTGTTATCATTGTCATAAAAAGGGGCACTTTGCAAGAGTCTGTCCTAGCAAACCACCTACAGCAGCTGTGTCTTTGGCCTGCAACATTGGTGTGTCTCCGAAGTCATCTGAGTTTGCCTGGGGCAGTTCGTCAGAGGCTGAGGCACAGCCAATGCAGAAGCACCTGGGAGGCTCGAACCCTGCTCAGGATGTTTTTTGCGACCATAGAGGGCGGGGTTGCGTGATGTGGGCGGGGCGCAAGCATGGAGTAGAGGTCTTGCGTGATACAGGTGCTTCCCAGACTCTGATGAAAAACTTGACTGGCTACCCTATAAACGCGGCTCGGGTGGTAGTGGTGCAGGGTATTAATGCAACTCGGTCATACCCGCTGGTGCGGTTGGAGTTGGAGGTGGATGGTGTGGCACGTGAATTGGATGTCGGGATTGTGGAGAAACTGCCAGTGGAGGGCGTCGACCTTCTTCTCGGCAACGACTTTGCAATGCCCGCTTCCGAGGTTCTACCCTTAGTCGTTGCCGAGAGGCCGGCCGACGTGAGTAGGGAAGAGCAAGAGTGGGTCGAGCGGTGCCAGACACAACCCATGGCGTGTGTTGTCACCCGAGCTCGGGCAGCTAAAGTGTCACAGCCTAGTCCTCCGCCTTCAGACCAGCGGAGGAACGATCAACAGGAGGAGGCTAAAGCTGGAGTTGGTTTTAAGAGTTTTGACTCGGCGGCTCTCCTGGGTGATTCAGTATTAGCACCATTACTTAATTCTGGAGTAGCCCCTGGGCCTGTCATCGAGAGTGACGAGGCTGGGCATGACGAGTCTCCACGACAGCAACGTTATGTACATCGAGAGAGACAGAGGGAGCAGCCCAGTATCGGGGAAGGTCATGCATTGCTCCGGGAGCAGTTAGATCGCTTGGCACCCTCAGATATAAGTCGGTTGCAACTAGAGGACCCTGAGCTCCAAACGTGTGCTAATGGAGCTGTAGAGCTCGACGAGGACGGCGATGCACAGCCAGGAGATTTTTTTTATTTAGAAGGCATCCTTTATAGGCGTTTTCAAGACCCTAAACGTAGTTGGCAAAAGGGGTCCGGAGTAGTGGACCAGTTGGTGGTGCCACGGGAGTGCAGGGATAGCCTACTGAGGTTGGCGCATGACACACCACTGGCAGGACATCTAGGGGTGAGAAAAACGGTGGCGGCTTTGGGGAAATTGTTTTGGTGGCCGGGGATGAAGTCTCATGTGCAGTCATGGATAAACTCCTGTGATATTTGTCAACGTGTCGGGAAACCGAACCAAGTTATTCCTAAGGCTCCGTTACACCCTATTCCTGTGATTGGGCCACCCTTTAGTAAAATTATTGTTGACATGGTTGGTCCACTCCCTCCCACTAAGGCGGGAAATAAATTTTTGTTAACCATAATGGATGTTGCCACTAGATACCCCGATGCATACCCTATGAAAAATGGAATGGCTAAGACGGTAGTCAGTAACTTGTTGTGGTACTTCTCAAGGTACGGGTACCCGGAGGAGATTCAGTCTGATCAGGGATCTAATTTCACCTCCAACATGTTCAAGCAAACAATGCAACAGCATGGGATACGAGCAGTAGTATCGTCAGCGTATCACCCTGAGAGTCAAGGGGTGCTTGAGCGGTGGCATGCTACACTTAAAAGCATGCTCAGGTGTTATTGTGCTGACAACGGTATGGATTGGGATCTTGGATTGCCTTATGTGCTGTTTGCTGCTCGGGAGGTACCTGGTGAGAGCCTGGGATTTAGTCCAAACGAGCTGATTTTTGGACACCGTGTCAGGGGCCCCCTTAACATGCTGAAAGAAATTTGGGAGGGGACTGTGCAGCCTTGTCCATTATTAAAGTATGTGCTTGAAAGCCGTGAGCGCATGCTTAAGAGTCTGGAGATGGCAGGTAGAAATTTGACAGAATCACAAGCTTTGATGAAGGACAGGTATGATCGCAAAGTGAGGCTCCGGAAGTTCACTGTAGGACAAGAGGTATTAATTTTGTTGCCTTTGGTTGGTAACCCCCTCTCTGCGAAGTACACTGGACCTTATAAAATTGTAGAAAAAATTTCAGACTTAGATTACCTTGTTGCCACTCCAGACAGGAGGAAAAGAACCAGTTATGTCACGTGAACCTTATTAAAGAGTATGTGAGGCGCCCCTCTGAGCCTCTCACTGTCCCTGTGTTGGCTTGTTGCGGCCGTGGTGGAGAAGGAGAGGGGGACAGTCAAGCTTCAGAGGAGGATAGCTGGGATCAACATGTTTCAGCGGATCAGTGGGCGGGGAACTCGAGCCTAAGGGCTGACGAGGCTATAGCTCATTTGCCTGAGCCGCAGTTTGATGCTATCCGTCAGTTGTTCGGTTCATACCCCACTGTATTTGCTGAACACCCAGGCCTCACTACTCAGGCTATGCATGATGTTGACGTGGGGGACCATCTACCCTTTAAGTCAATCCCGTACCGTGTGCCCCCCATAAAACTACCAGCTCTGAGGGATGAGTTGGAGTATATGCTCGGTAGAGGGTTGATAGAGAAAGGCACAGTTAAGTGGACTTCCCCTGTAACACTGCAGCCTAAGCCAGATGGCAAGGTACGCTTTTGTATTGATTTCCGTAGGTTAAACGGTTTGACTCCAACTAACCCATATCCTCTTCCTCGGGTTGATGATAGTGTTGACAAAATTGGTAATGCTCGTTTTTTGTCTAAAGTAGATTTAGTAAAAGGTTACTGGCAAGTACCTTTGTCCGAGCGTGCTAAAGAGGTATGTGGTTTTGTTGTGGACGGGAGTACCTACCGGTGCAATGTTATGCCTTACGGGCTTAAGAATGCACCAGCAACGTTTCAGAACCTGATGAATGAAATTGTAAAGGACATTCCAAATTGCACCGTATATTTGGACGATGTAATCATTTATGATGACGACTTTGAGAGCCATTGTGAGCACCTTGAGACCTTGTTCCGGAAACTTAGTGAAGCAGGTCTGGTAGTAAATTTGGCAAAGTGTGACTTCGTAAAAGCCACTGTGCAGTACCTTGGGTTTGTAGTGGGAAGGGGACAGGTGTGCCCTCCTCAGAACAAGGTACAGGCTATCAATAAATTTCCGCACCCAACAACCAAGAAGCAGATTATGAGATTCTTGGGTATGATAGGCTACTACAGACGCTTCATAAAAGGTTACTCAACGGTGTTGGCACCTCTCACAGATTTGTTATCTAAAGACAAAAAGTTTTTGTGGGCACCTGAGTGTGAAAAGGCTTTCACTTTGGTGAAACATTTGCTATGTACTCACCCGATACTCAGGGCCCCAGACTTTAACAGGCCTTTTCAGCTGGCAACAGATGCTAGTGGTGTAGGGGCTGGTGCCGTCTTGCTACAGACAGACAATGAAGGTGTGGAACACCCAGTAAGTTTCTTTTCTAAGAAGTTCAATGCTGCACAAAAGAACTATTCTACAATAGAAAAGGAATTACTGGCGATTGTGCTGTCGCTCAGGCACTTCGAGGTGTATGTTCCAGCCTATGGCCCAGTCGTGGTTATCTACACTGATCATCACCCTTTGAGATTCCTGAATCAATTTCACAATCACAATATGAGACTGACCAGGTGGTCTTTGATGTTGCAGGAGTATAACCTGGACATCCGTCATATTGCTGGATGTGACAATGTGATCGCGGATTGTTTATCAAGGGTGGATGATCAGTCGTAGGCTATCACAGGTGTGTGGGTTTGAGTGGAGGAAAATAGGCTGCCCTTATAGTGCAGCCGGGAAAAACATATTAAAATATAAAAATCATATAAAAAACTCTTTCTTTTGATATAGGTAATCGTATAAGTTTGTCATAGCCTATAGAGTTTGAGTAGTCCACAAACTATCAAACGGCTGAGCTGCTGTAAGCTCGCTCTGGGAGCATGATATTGTGTCTTTTTGCTATTGTTGGGAGGAGTTATAAAATGTGAATTTTTGGTTAATAATAAGATGCGTTTTGGTGATAAACTCAGCTTTGTTTTAGTGCCATGCGGTCGCTGGGTCGCTGGGTGTGAGGGGCTTGATGGGGTTCTGTGTTTGTCAGATTTTAGCTCAGGGTTGAGCAAGTAAAATCTTGGGGGAGGTGTGACGCATGTCCAGTGTGAGCATGCTGTACAGAACGCCTAGTCATGCCCCACTCTCGCTAGGATCGTCAGGGCAGGAACTTTGGCTGTAGTCTATGTAGAGTTTCCTAACTTAGTTCATGTGAGCCGTTGTACTATAAGTAATATGAATATGTATTTTGTTTTCATCTGAGTCAACGAGTTCTATTTTATATCATTAGTTATAAGTATTGTGTGTAAAACTTATTTGTAATGATGGGAGAAGCGGCAGCCACAGTTGGGGGTCAGTGGGTGCGCCATGCGGGAGGTGGGCCTAACTCCCTAGCACTCCCCCCCCCCTCCCCCCTCCCCTCAGTGCTAGGAAAGCCTTTGTCTATCCCAGAGGAGAGAGAGAAATTACGTAATGATTGTCAGTGGGCGGTCCTTAGTAGTTCACGTTGGGCTCACTAGAGGGCCGAGTATAAAAAGGGAAGTCTAGCCATTTTTTGATCAGAACTCATTAGGCAGAGCGACTTCTCATTTCCCTTGCTAACTATATATATTCTTCTGACTGATGTGAACTTTCTCTACTACCTTACATTCTTATCTCCTCTTTTCCCTACCCTTTTTAACTTCCATGGTCCCGTTGGTGCAGAGCTAGTCAGCCAACGTATTATCGCTTGAGTTCTCATGAGATACATGCCTATTAGATAGCCTATTTTGGAAGGGTTAACTTAGAATAGGATTGATTTATGTTTGTTGCACTTGTCTATGCATTTCCCTGTGTGTTATTATTATTATTCCTGGTTTCTGCTAGTCTAGGTAATGCTAGACTGGGGTAAGGCTTTTCTGTGTTACGAGTTGTTGTTTGATGCAGTGGTTAAGCGATAAACCTGCATACTCGTTTCGGTTCAGTGAAGCCTAGGTTGTCTTCGCGGCTGACTGTGTTGAGTTAATAATTTACAGTGCGTGAGGGCAAGAGCCTAACCACCCTGTATTTTATTAACAGCTTGTTTTTACTTTGTCAAGGAGCCGGGAGAAAACCAGATACAAGGGATCTGGATTTCTCAAAGTGCACTTGTTAGTGTTAACGTAATACTTTAAACAGTTGTGAGGACTTCGCTAGGCTACGAGCCGTTTTTGCTCAGTCACTGCTACCTTTTGCCCACAGTACCCCAGCTAGACTTTACTCGATTAGTAGATACAGAATAGTATTGAAGCTTTCCTTATGTATGATATTGTTTATGCACTATTGATTTCATGTGTTGCAAGCTTGGCTACTTTAGTGATTAGTGGCCCACGAGCACAATCCGAGTAGGCTATTGCCGTTGCATTTGCGGAGTACTTCTTTTTAATGTTTGCCATTTACTATTGCATATTCTTTTAATTATTCTTATGCCAATTTAAACCTGTAATAGTATTTAATTGCCAGTGTTTTTCTTATTGAATTACTGTTCAAAATCCGATACGTACTTCTTACGAGCATCCGAGAAGCATCTAACTTTTTTCAGAAGATTCCTTGCTCGATGCTTAAGGACTATTAATTAACGTAACGTAATAGTGCCGATCCGAAGTAGAGGGTGGAGGACTTCTTAAGTTCTTAGTCAAGGGTGGATTACTTCGGCTTCGGCCAACACTATTCTTTGGTGTTGTTGTTTCTTACTTCTTTGTTTGATTGTTGACCAGACTAGAGAATTCCTGTCTCTTTATTAGTCTGTTGTTGAACACTAGTACCGAGTTCTTGTATACCCCGTTATAGCAGATTGAACTCTGGAGGGTATTGGTGTTTTTTGTTCGGCTGGCAGTACTCAGGGGTTGGGATCGTGTGTTTCCGTTGTGGCAGCGAGCCGTATTAGAGTCCTGATTGAGAGCCCTTGTGTACCCGAGTGCCAGGTCGTAACACATAGCAAACTGGTAACACAAGATGTCCCTTCTCTGAATCCAAATTGCTTTGGGGTTGTGCCCTAGATCACGTAACATCTGTCTAACAAAAAGAAGGCCAGATAAGCCGAAACGAACCTAAAACAGGGTGAATTGAAGGAGCACAACAAAAGCGGACTCAACAATGGCGACGCGTGAAAAAATGATAAGAGAGGGTCGCTCATGCGCACGTTCGACAGGGATCTGCGCATGACGGAACACGGGATGGGCCTTGAGCGGTAACTAAGGTAAACCCCTTTTTCTTCTCTTCTATGCTTTTTTCACCTTCGGTGGTAGTTTTGGTTAATGTACAACGTCTCCTAGAGCAAGATAAGGAGTAGACTCTAGACGTTTTCTTTTTAACCGCGGTTGGAATGACGACATAGCAGCCAAAATAGACAAGTCGTCATTGCAATTAGGTTAATAGCCTTGACGTTGGATTTGCCAAGACTACTAACAAATTATTTCTTACAAAAAAGGCAACTGCAGTTTATTTAAAATAAACGATACATGACTAGATCCTATTTTGCCAAATCTAAGCAGACCTAATAATTCCGGTATTATTTCCACCATGCAACATTGACTCCTTGGTATTATTCACAGGCTCAGGCGAGCTGCTGCATTACCGGAGAAGATTCTCTTCAACAATTAGAACGATCTCTTTCGGCCAAGTGATAACCACTGGAGGAGCCTAACACCATATATTTTAAGGCGAGTTCATTTTTACAAAACACTAAACGTTTCCGGTTCACCGGCTAAGTGACTAAGTCACTAATCATATTTTTGTTAACCCGTTGAGCCCCGGCTAGTTATAATATTTTGTTCACCCCAGCCCCAAGCCATTTTCACTTCTTGTTTTTGTTTGCTAAAATGGAAGACAAGGATGAGAAATGAAAAAAAAAAAGAAAACAAAAATCACCTCGGATATTTTTTTTTTTTTGGGGGGGGGGCCCTCAAAAAAATTTGTTGAGCCAAAATGGAAGAGAATGGTGAGAAATGAATAAAAAAATAAAAAAACTCACCTCGGTCATTTGGGGGGGGGGGATAGTTCGTCTCCCCCGCATGACCACCCGCCCGGGAGCACTAGGGTGAAAACTGAGTATGGCATTGTACGGCATACATCCTAAGGAGTGTCTCACATAAATCTCAAGCCTCTAGCTCCAATACGACCGGAGTAATGAAGGTTCAAAGTGGTGGTGAACTAAGGGTGTAAAGTATCCCCACTAAGCCCACCACCACCGGCCGCGCGGCTGTCTTGGCCCGCTCACACCTACCGGCCCGGCTCCCACACACACTACGGTACCTCCCCCTCCTATTCACCCGCCATTTCCTACCTTACGAGCCACGTAACTTATTTTAATATGCCGGACGCACGTGATGCGTCGCTGGGAGCTGGTGATCAAACACTGCCGACGCATCACGTGCGACACTGGATCTCACTGGGTTAATAACCATGACCCGAAAACCATTTATACCCTCGGTCACAAGCAAACAAGTGTTATTATCTGTGTGGGGTTCGGTAAAGTCATACATTTCAGGTACTTTAAACAAAATCTCCAGGTATTATGGAGGCAAAGTATGTAAGCTTTTTGGTAACATTCAAGATAGCTAGAGCCGCCTTATTTACCAAGTTTTTGTATATTTTTTTCAAGGAATATAGTGTTTTATTGTTGTTTATCATATTTTGATTGGAGGATTTGCATTAACTTACCCATTATTCAATATTCATTAATCTGAAGATACTCCGTCAAATGGCGCCATTTATTGGGTGAATTTCACTTTTACAGTAGGTAAGGAAAATTGTGGGGAGGCCATGCACGCTTCCAAAATGTGCAAATATTATATTAGATTAGATTAACCTAACCTAACCTAACCTAACCTAACCTAACCTAACCCTAATATAATATAATATAATATCGTTTTTGTGAGTAACGTTCAAGCCATTTATTGGGTGATTCGCACTCACCGCATCTTTCAAAACAAGAAGAAGAGGACCCAGGTTGAAGAATTCATTGGGTGCAATGCTTTGTTTACGTTCGGGACATTATTTTTGTGTTATTTTTCGGTGTAATCGGGTTTTTTCAAGTGTCGATAACGAAATTCCTCCATGCGGACTATAATGAGAAAGATATGGCGAGTCTATTGGTCCCTATTTTCCCTAATAAATTATTTCTAATAAGGCGGCGAAAGAGGTCTTGAATGTTATCAGCTTTTTTAGAAATATCCTTTTCTAGAACCCCTAGCTCCTCCCCATCTCCTGACAAGAAAATGTCTGGATCTAGCCAGAAAAGACATAGGTCGGCCAGCTCAAAGTCTTCCAGTAAATAAACAGAAGAAAGTGAGCAAATCTCAAACTAAAAGGCGACCTGCTAAGCACCAAACTTCCCCGACTCGACTCGCAGTCATGATTTCAAAATCCTGCATTCTACACCACATACCCCCAGACTTTTGACATTGTCTATTGTGGTCAGTCACCCTGCTAACCCTATTACATTAAAAAAAAAAAAAAAAAAAAAAAAAAGAACATACATTACCTGTCTCATCTACTTCCTTGACTGATCCAAGTTCTGAGGGTATCAGTCCCCCTCCACTTTCCCTAGTACAGTTAGCTGATACTATTGAACAGCAATCTGAATAAACCCAGTTGCTTGCTCCACCCACATTAATGCACCCTAAACTGATTCAGGTGAATATTGAAGCTGAAGTACATAAACCCATACACTAATCACCTGTTCAGCCTTCTACGGACTTACCTGTTCGTTTAGATCCTTCTCTGGCAGCTCCAGACATTTTGGTTACAGTACGGTTGAGGCAATACGGAAAAAAATACTTCCTAAGGATACCCCAGAACCTTTGGTCATAAGCAATGCTATGGTAGGGTGGTATGATTTGGAAACCAGTAACCATACCGAGGAGGGTTGGAGTGAGAATGAGTACCAGGGTTCTCCATTAGTACAAAGTGAAGAAGAGTTTCCTGATATAGTCCCTACTCAGAGCCCACCTGGTGGCTTGGTTGGTGAACTTCAGGTATTTTCTTAAATCTATGCATGAGTTGACGACAAAATTGAACAGAAATTTACGTCTTTAGATAAGGCTATCCAAGATCTCCAAAGTAGGTCTCTTGCTCCACCCATGTTACAATATGCCATACCAGACACAGTTCCACTGTCTCATTTACCTGTCCAGCCTAAACAACCTGCTCATGAAATGTTCAAGAAGCCTCCCCCTCTACTAATTGGTGAATCTCGATACTGGAAACAATTACCAGGGTAGCACCTACTAATGCTGACACAGGTCATTCAGACTTGGTGCCAATACCAAATGAGTGGATTATTAAAACGGACGAGCTTAGGCATCTACATACAAAGATGCACAAGACCGATTGCTGGACGTAATAATTAATTTGTTAGTAGTCTTGGCAAATCCAACGTCAAGGCTATTATTCTCCTACATGGCTCCGAGGTTGTATAACAGGTTGCCGCTGTCCATGAGACAACTGAGTTCTGTTGAATGCTTCAAGAGACAACTTAAGACTTTTCTCTTTGAGAGAAGCTATGATCTTGAGAGAGGTGTCATGACAGATGGCTATAGAGTTTAGGCTATTTTGCCACTGCTAGTGATTGTTAAATGTGTGTTGTATATGAGCCTTCTTTTGATGCATTGATTTTTGTTCTTTTTTCTTTCTCTTTTCGAGCGCTAGTGAATTCTTCGGAAAAATTGGCGCTTATGAGAAATAAGTAACATGCTTATTATTATTAACCTAATTGCAATGACGACTTGTCTATTTTGACTGCTATGTCGTCATTCCAACCGCGGTTAAAAAGAAAACGTCTAGAGTCTACTCCTTATCTTGCTCTAGGAGACGTTGTACATTAACCAAAACTACCACCGAAGGTGAAAAAAGCATAGAACAGAAGAAAAAGGAGTTTACCTTAGTTACCGCTTAAGGCCCATCCCGTGTTCCGTCATGTGCAGATCCCTGTCGAACGTGCGCATGAGCGACCCTCTCTTGTCATCATTTTTTCACGCGCTCCATTGAATGAAGTCGCTTTTGTTGTGCTCCTTTAATTCACCCTATTTAGGTTCGTTTCGGCTTATCTGGCCTTCTTTTTTGTTAGACAGATGTTACGTGATCTAGGGCACACGTAAATGGGCTCCTAAGTGTGTATAATGGAGACGCGTGTGGAAATAGCCTACCGAAGGTACGGGGGCGCCTGGCGTTCCTCGTATATGTTTTTCATTCTTTCTCTTTTCATATTCTTTTTTCCTGTTAGTCTGGGCATAGTTTAGCTTTTAGCTTACTTTAGCCTAGCTCGTTTTCTCATTCAGGAATTGCTATGCCCCTATGAGTTTTCATTTTTTCTTAGCCTAGGTGTACCGTTGGTAAACAATCTGAGATTTCGTTGGTGGCGGTGCTGTTTGTAGAGTTTGTGTCGGCCGCATTATTAGCGTTATTCCCGAGTCCCCCCTTTCGAGTCCTTCACTGTGTCTCAAGGGCCTGGGCGACAGGTGGTTCGTGATAATCCAGGGGTACCCCACGGGGGCCCCTCTTTCACACCACAGGGTTTTTCGCCCCTGACACATTCTCTGCTCACGGCTAGGCCACCCTTTTTCTCACCAGTTTCATTTACTGGTTTTTGTTTTCTCTTCCTGTTTCACCTCCATCCTTTCATAGTCTTTTGCCCAATCCAGGGGTACCTCACGGGGGCCCCTGTTTGTGCGAAACCACCCTCCCTGCCACTTCTCCTCATGGGCTTTGCTCTATCTCTGTGGGTTGGGTGGTTCCTGGGGGATGTGCCTCCTCTCCCCTGGTGTGTCTTCCTTGCCTCTCCCTTTACCGGTTGAGTCAGGATAAATTCAAGGAAGACACTGCTCAGCTTGATGGCCATCATTGCTTGGAGTTCATAAGGAGATGACGCATTTTTTGTGGCCCTTTTTTGGTATTCCCTAGACGCTCCTCTCGCTTTTTTCGGCGCCGGACCATCTCGGCCGGTCCCGCAAATTTGCGGGAGCTCGATTCGGTCCTCTGGGACGTTTCGGCTCCCCGCAAATTTGCGTAGATCGTTGGGGGGTCCCGCAAAATTGCGGGAGGGTGGTGTCGGTACGGTTATGCCTCCATTGGCCCGCAAATTTGCGGTAATAGTTGGCTTTCACTATTGACTTTTTTTATGTCATCTTGTTGCCTGATACTATCTTGGTGTATGCACTTTACTGGTGTTATAGGCCCTGCATGTAAGATGTTGAGTGGTGGTTAACACTTTCTCCATCTTTGCAGGTTCTGCTAGTGCTCTTCCGCCTCGGCCGCCCTCCTCACCTACCTCTGTGCTCCCAGTTTAGGGTGAGTACGGATACCTGTTTGCATGTGTGTTCCTGTTTCCCCATGCTCCTTCCCTGGTTCTTCTTGGACATTCTCTCCACTTACTCCTTCGACGTGCTGATTATGGTGTGTGTTCTTCTAGTGCAGGTAGGCTGCCTTGCTTTCGCCTTGGTTGTCGCTCCCCGTGCTTGGAGAGCCACAAGTCCTGCTTGCGCCACTCGCTCTGTGTGTCCTCTACGGCCTACCTCCCTGCTCTGTGTGGCACGTGTCTGGCCCTGGTGGATGTGCTGCACCATGGCCCTGGTTCCTCGGCAGCGGCTGTGGTCTCTGCTTCCCTTCCGTCGGTGTGGACGATGGTCTCCCGCCACATTAGGACTGTGGGCCACCGTTCCCCGGCCTTTGTTGCCGACCGGATCTGCGTCGCCCTGGGTATCCCTGACCCGACTAAAGGCCGTTCACCTGGCCCTCTCCCTGCTCGGGCCCTCTCCCCTGGGTCCCGCAGCCGGTCGTCCCATCGTCGGGGGGTTCCCCAGCTCCGTCCACGCTCTCGCTCGCTCGCCTCGTCGTCCGTCCTCTACTGCCCCTCGTCGTCCTCCTGATCGCCTTGACGACACCCATCGCCCTCGTCATGGTTCTCGCCCTGAGGCCGGGGTTAGCGGCTCTGCCCCTGTGCGCCCTCCCCTGGCCTCTACGGATAGGGGCTCTACTCCCTTCCGCCCGCTTCCCCAGCCCAGACGACTTCCTCTTACGTTGTCCTCTCCGCGCGCAGTTGTTCATGCTGTAGCTGGCCCTCTGCTCCCTCCTCCTACACTGTCCAGGAGGGTCCGCCTGGATGTCGTTGCTTCTCCTACTTCACCTGCTTCAGTGCCTATTCTTCCTTCACGGTCTCGTCCCACGGTGGAGGTCCCTCCCTCCTCCGCCTCGGTGTCGGGCCGCCCTGTTATCTCAGCCCCGGGGATCCTTGCTCTGTTTCCCCCCGCGGCTCCATCTGGCCAGCCTTCCCACTCCCGTCGTCCTGCTCCTCCTCATTCTTCTCTTCCTGACCTTCACTTACCGTCTCGCCAGGGGGGTACCCCTCCTCTTGCCTCGGTGGGGTTTCGCGAGGTTTCGGGGTCCCCTTTCTCAGGAGCTGACGTGTCGCTGGAAGAGGGGGATGGTGCTGTTTCCCCCTCGGCCGTTCGTGATCGGGGACGAGTCCCTCAACGGCGACACAACCGTCGTCGCTCGCCTTCCTTGGGCCGCGACGCTGCTGGTTCGTGTCGTGGGTCTCGCTCCCGCTCACGCTCGCCCCTGCGGGCCGACCAATCTGGGGGGGGGGGGGGGGTCGCCTCTCTCGGATCGATTGTCGGCTATGCAGGGCTGGGTTGTGTCACGCTTCGACGGGCGCTTGGAGTCGATGGGAGACTCCCTCTTCTCGCGCTTCTTGGCGGTGACTCACCCTCAGCGCCTCACCCTACCTACCCTTGCTACGGTCCCCCTCCCTTCTGCAGGCCTACGCTCTGGTCAGACTTCAGCCGCCCTGACATCCTTCCGGCTGTTCAGTCCCTGGCTGTGTTGACGGGTCTGTCCTCCTATGGGACAGGTTTGTGCGACGCCGGTACGCCTGGCTTAGCCATCATGCTCGGTCACCCTCTCCCATTGGAGGCCTGGTTTGCTGAGGCCTTCGACTTCACACACCGATCCGTCGACGGCTCTCCTTCAGTCCCTCCCCCGGAGTCATCACTGATTTTGCCTCCTCTTGTGTCTGTCGGCGGGTTGGACGGCGCGTTCTGGTCCTGGATGAGCGCGCCCGTTCTTGAACTTTGTTCTATTGCTACCCCGTTCTTCTCTCACCCGGATCAGCCCTCTGTCGCCAAGGTTTTTCCCTTGCGACAGAGGGTGACGGACTTATTGTCTTGTCTTTAGGTTCCCTCCAGACGTCTGTTCACCACCTGCGGCTTTTCGAGGCGTCTGCGCCAGGCGATCTTCGTGAGGGTTTGGACCGCGTTCAGCGGGTCCACCTTCGGCTCGCGGTGTCTTTGGTTCCCGAGCTGAAGGCGGTTTTGTGCGCGGCAACTCGGCAACGCCCGACGGTACGGTCCTCGTTCTGCCGGCCGGCCCCCTTGGATATTCGTCAGGGTTTGTTGTACTCTGCGCTATATACGTCGGTTTTTTTTTAAGCAGGATGCTTGGGAATGCTACGCTTCTCTGTCGGCGGCCCCTGCTTCCGACACGCGACGACGCGCTGTGTCGTTGCGGACCCTGCTTACGTCACGCACCGACGCGCTGTGTCGCGCACGGGGTCTTCTCAGTCCCGTCCTTCTGCCGGTCCTCTTCGGGGTGCTGCTGCAAGTGCTGCCGCCTTGCACGGGCGCAGGACTGGGACGTTGCAGGCCAGTGCGTCGGTTCCGCCTCGCACTTCTGTTCTTTCCCCTTTCATCCCCTCCGTGTCGGGGCTGGCCGGCCTTCCACTTCCGGCCGCCCTTCGACGGGGTCAGCCCCGCGCCGGCCTGGGGTTGGGGTGGCCCGCCCTTTTCGACGAGGTTGGGGGTGGGGGTAGAGGAGGTCAACGTGGCGCTCATGCCCGCACGGCCCGTACCGGGGGTACCTCCACGTCAATACAATGTGTAGTTCTCTGGGTCGGCCTCCTTGTTCTCCTTCTCGCCTGGCCGACCGGGTCGCTCCCCTCCTCTCGGGTGCTCCCTCGGGTTGTTTTCGCCCTTGCGCCCCTCGGTAGCCGCGAGGGACGTTGGGGGCGGCGGGTTGCGCGGAGGGGTCTCACCTGGAGGTAGACGTCCAGACCCCCACTCCGCTCTTGTCACCGACGCCGGCCCATCTCTTCAGAGGTGGCCCACGTGTTCACTTCCATGCCCGAGCTGGGTAGCGTCGAGGGAGTTGACCGCCGGTCACCCGGTTTTCCTCTCCCGTGTCTTTCTGGTACCGTCGACGAACTGCGACGCGATGCGACCGGTGGTGGATCTGTCGGCCCTCAACGGGCACATCGTGCACACACGGTTTCGGATGCTGCCGGTACCCCTGGTACGCCTGGCCCTGTGCCCTCTGTCGTGGGTAGTGTCGCTGGCCCTCCAGGATGCGTCTTGGCTCGTGCCTCTCCATCCTTGCTTCCAGCGATTCTTGGCCGTTCGGACTGCCGATCGTGTGTTCCTGTTCGACGGCCTTCCCTTCGGTCTCCACATCGCGCCGCAGATCTTCTCCGCACTGGTGGGGCAGGCTCCAGATCCTGTTTTCCTTGGCCGATTGGTTGGTAGTTTCCGGCGCCCTAGGACTGTGCCTTGGCGACGCCCTCACAGTCGTTCGCAACATCGCACAGTTAGGGTTCCCCTTCGATGTTCCCAAGTCACGCTTGACCCCGTCGCGTGTCGTGCCATGGGTCGGTCTCGCATGGGTTTTGTCCGGCGCTACGGTGACCCGGGGTCTGCCGGCCGCGGTGCACCTTCGGTGGAAGGTCTTCGCCGTGTTGCACTCGGTCTCCCTCCCGGGGTGGCTCTGGGACTCGTTCGTGGGTTCGCTGCATTGGGCCGATCTGCCCCTTCCCTTAGGGAGCCTCTGGCTACGCCGCCTCCTCCTCATGGGCACCGCGGTGTTTCCGTTGCCCCTATGGATCGGCTCCTGCCGCTCCCACGTACCGTTCGCAGACGCTTCGGTCGCTGGGTTGCTCGGGGCTCGCTCTCTGCAGCTGTGCCCTGGACCGCCCCCCCGCCGACGGTCTGGGTAGCCACAGATACGTCGAGCGAGGTTGGGTGAGGTTCCCGATCGAACCTGGGACGTCCACTTCCCGGCCGATGGGTGGGTCTCCCTCCACTTACCCGTCTATGCCCTCGGACTGTTGGTTCCTTTGTTCTTCCTGCGGGACCACGCGCTGGCCCTTCGGGGTAAGTCGGTGGCCTTCGGGTTGGACACTCAGACAAGCTGTCCCCTGTTTCCTTATGCGGGGGTCCTCCAGGTCGTTGACTCTATTGGGGGTCTCGGTGGTCTTGTTCTTCCTCGCGGACCGACACCCCTTCTCCTTGCATGCCTCCTCCCTGCCCGGGCCTGCCACCCTGTGGGCGGCCGCCTTGTCGAGAGGGCAGGGCGTTCTTGTAGAATGGGCGATGAAACGGACTGTGTTCGCCGACCTCGCGGCTTCCTGAGGTGTTCCGGAGGTCGCCTTGTTCGCATCGGGGGTGCCGCGCCAGTTGCCTCTGGACCTCTCCCTCCGGCCTCGCGCTCCGGGGGGGGTCCGGACGCTTATCTGGTAGCCTGGTACAGGTGGCGGTCGATATACATCTTTCCACCACCTGACGCGCTGTTGATGTGCCCAGTCCTCGCGAAGCTGCGGCTGTACCACGGCTGCGTCTGGCTCCTCGCGCCTCTGTGGCCGGCACGGACTTGGTCCGCCCGGTTGCCGCGGTGGTGCCCGAGTCCGGTCCCTCTACCTGTCTCCGGCTTCCACTTGGGCTAGGTTGGGGACCTGCGGACCTCGTTGGCCTTCGCATCGTGCTTGTTCATGAGGCCCGGTGGCTCCCGGTCCCCGGCCGGGCCCTGACTGGCTTCCTGCAGCGTTCCTGGCCGTCTTCTCCTTGGGGGACTTACGGGTCCCGCTGGAGGTCTTTTACTAGGTGGCTACAGGCCTCTCGCCTGCCAGTTGGCTCTCCTTCCCTCGTCCTACGCTCCTTGTTTCACCTCTTCCGTACGCGTCGCTTTCAAGTCGACGCTATACGTACCCACTTGTCTGCCGTCCGGGGGGTCTTTGGGTCCGTCGCTGGGCTGGTCGTTCCGCCACAGGAGCTGGATTCCTTCCTGACGGCTGCCTTCCGGGATCGACCGCCTCCGCGCCAGGTCCCTCCGCAGTGGGATCTGGGGCGGGCTCTGGTCCTTCTGGCTTCACCCACGTATACAAGGGCCGCTACGCCGGTTCCGTTGCTCGGGCGTCCACTCTTCCTGGTCGCTCTGGCTACTGGGGATCGGGTGTCTGCACTAGCGGCATTGTCACGGCCCCGGGACTGCGTGCGATTCTCCCCGTCCTTGCATGGCGTCTCGTTCGCCTCCTCCCCTCCTTTTGTTACCACGCATGGGAGGGAGGCCCCCGTTTTTCAGCCTTTCGCCGTCCAGGCTTTACGGCGTGGGCATCCTCGCCATGTGTTGTGCCCGGTGTCAGCCTTGCACTCCTCTGTTGCGTCTGTGGTGCCGCCTTCGGGTACTGCTGTGTGGGTGTCTCCTCGGACAGGTGGGAGGCTCTCGCAGGTGCAGATGGGCTGCCACGTTTGTCGGACCGTTCGTGCCCGTCACCCTGTTTGTAGGGGTTCTGCGCACGATGTCAGATCCTTTGCTGCTTCCTTCCGGTTCCTACCACGTCGATCCTTACCTGCCATCGCCTCAGCGGTTTTGTGGTCTTCTATCAATTCCTTCATCTCCTCCTACCTCTCCGTGTCCAGTGTTCGACCCCCTCGGCCGGTGATTGCTCTCGGGGGTCGTGTTTCCTGGTGCTCTGGCGAAGATCCCTGGTCTTCCCCCCTTGTCCCTCGTTCTTTTCCTTTGTTTTATTTGACAAAGGGGGGGGGGGGGGTTACGGGTTTGCAACACTGAATTGCAAGTTTGGGATTATGTATTGTTCCAGTACATAAGTGTTTTTGCCACATTGAAAATTGTGTTTTGTTATTGTGTTCAGTGTTTTTGTTGGTTTTTGAAGAAAAGGGATTTTGGGTACAGTACCTTTTTGGTTTCAGACAAGTCTATGTTTTTGCATTACTATGAATGACGGGCATGTGTTAAAACTGTTCTTTTTAGATACTCCTCAGTTTTTCACTCTTTTATTAAACTCTCTTGTTTAAATTGTGTCTTTGTCATTCGTAATTTTGTGTTATGCATTGTTTTTTTTGGTAGGTTGGGCTTGGATGTCCTCCTCCTATTTGTTATGCAGCCTTGACATTGGATTTGCCAAGACTACTAACAAATTGGGAGGTTTGATGTACCTCCCAACCTACCAAATAGGAAAACCTACTATTTATTAGTGGCCCCTCCATCATTGACGAACATGCCTATTACATAAGGCATCTCTTCAAACACTAATCCGCCGTAGTTTTGAATCTACCGCGCTGAGCATTTAAAAAACTGAGGAGCCTTCATCATGAGCGCACGCGACCTCACTCATGGCTTCAGTCATTATGAATTGGGTTCTCACTACGAAAAAACTTCGTAAAAAATAAAAACAAAAAGAAAATAAGAATAACTATCTAATAAGCTTTCCATCATATCGTGGATGTACTTGTGTGGATCTCTGACCAGACGCTGATTCAGGCGTCATTCCTCCTTCTCTGCTCTGCGCTCAGCCTGCCCGGACGTACCTCCCCACGCTCCGCTAGTTCCGCATTCGTTGCGTCCCTAGTGAGTTTTTCTCATTTGTTTACTCCAGGATGTATCGAGTAAGGTTAGGATAGGCGTAGAAGGAGTGTCCTGGGCTGGTTGCCCGCAGTGCAGTGTATTTTGGGTCGAGTGTATGGGGCATCTATTTCGGATGTACCCTCGTGGTCCCGTTGTGGACATGTGAACTTTTTCACAGTTGAGCTAGTTTGTGATGCAGGCGGCTTTCACTACGCGTTATTTATTGCTGCCTTTTATCTTTCTGATGAGGTAAGCTTTGTTTTCTGACGTTCCCAGCGTATTTTTCTTCACTTGGTGAAGTTTTTTCTGGGTCCCGAGTCAGTCTTCCCTTTGTCGGAAGTATTTGCTACGGTGGTGTGTTGGCGGTGGTTCCTGTTGTGATATTTCCAGTGTTTGTGTATATTTCAACATTTATTATGCCGTCTACCTAGGCCTAGCCAGCCGCTCGTAGCTTTGCCACATGTACTAGTGTTATTGTTTATTTTATAAATATGCCCTACTGTGTCATGTGTATCCGGGTTTTAGTTGTGTATTGGCTAATTCCTCGGACTATAATTGTTTCCTGGTTTAGTTGTGTATTGGCTAATTCCACGGATTATTGAGTGACCTTGGGTTAGTCGTGCGTGGCTCTCCTCGTGTCTCTTGTTTGTTCAGATGGTGTCTGTTCAGGGTGGGTTTCCTTCCGGCGGGTTTTTTCTCGGTTTCACCATGAAAAAATCCCAGCCGAGAGCCGTGTTGGGCCACACGTGGTTGTTAACACTGGCTTGTTTTCCCCGGCGTTGGGGTGTCTGTGGCTCTCCAGGACTGCGTCTCTGTGGGTGCCTGGTTTCAGGCCTCCTTTGATTCCCGGCGGGATGGCTGTACCCATCTATAAAACGTTGTTCATGCGGACATACGTTATGTAGTTTTTCTACCCGGTTTTACAAAAACCACATGAAAAACCTAGCTGTTGTTTTAGGCTTTCCTCCCCGGCGATCTTTTACAAAGAAGTGGGGACAGGAACTTATGGGGTTAACGTTTGGACATCTCACCCGGCGGGTGTACCTGGGTAGGGTGGGATGAACGACTTATGTCTTTCAGTTAGTTAACCAATCCATTTTAGTGATACTATGTGTATCGCCGCCTTTACACTTACGGCGATTGAAGGTTCAATTAGGTTAATATCGATTCTTCACACCCGGTGGGTGCTCCTAGGTGGAGGAACTAAGGAATTTACAAAATTCGATTTCGATTTAACCACTTAATTTAGTGATACAATTAGGTATCGCCGCCTTCAAACTTACGGCGATCTTTTGTGACAATTCGTTAGACATCAGATCTCGTATCATCCTGCCCTGTGCTATTCTACTAAAATATTTCAAGGGCCGGCGTCTTTATGGGGGGTTGCTTTGTTACAAAATTGAATCTTGAGACAGTCACCACCACCAAGAGACTATAAGCGCCATGCTGGACCGTTATATTATATCAGAGGGTATTCTTCACTTTCTTTAACAAACGATTTGTTTAGATATTCTGAACCCCGCCGCGTAGCGAGCTGTGTTCGTTGTGTCATTACATCTCGTTACCCGGCGGGTTATTAACACTTGTGTGCGAACATGTTGGGTTAACCTTATGAGCATTAATTCCTGGAAATTTTCTTTTTTTCCAGAGCTGAGCTCCGGCGGACCAATACAGACCCGGCGGTAGTTTTCTCCCACCAGTCTCTGTCATGGCTACCGTGGCCCCAGTTTTTGCTTTGTGCACTACCCCTGCTTGTGCTGGTATCCCTATTTTTGCGCATACCCTTTGCATAAGGTGTGTTAAATGTCTAGACCGTTCAAGGGGTCTCTGGGTTATGCGTAATTGTTCTTTTTGCTCCCAATTAGCTGTAAAGGTCCTTTGTGATAATGATAAGACCGCGGCGGTAGCGTTGAGAGAGGTCAGGCAACAGATGTCAGCCTACACTACCATTGTTGCGCATAAATCACTTCAATGTGACAACGTCCCACTTTGGGATAGATTGCTCTCCGAACACCCTCCCCCTAAACGTTCCTCTAGAATCACGAGTATTAAGCCGGCGGAGACTGGTCAGGGTTCTGTATCTTCTGCTGCTACACCTAAACGCCCAAGAGAGCCTACACCCCCGGTATCCGCCTCCTCGTCTCGGGCGATATCTCGGTCTAGGTCTCCTCTTAGACACCAGTCATCTAGTCGTGCCTCTTCACCGGCGAGTAAGAAGAGTAGGACGGAAGGTTCCACCAGTGGTCACGGCGAGGAATCCTCCAGATCTAAGAATAGTTCGCGGTCACACCGTAGCCATAAATCCTCCAAAAAGGATTCACATAAACGGAAGTCCTCTCGACATTCACCAACTTCTAGTGCATCTCATCGTACCTCTACCCCAGACAGAGTTTGTGTTAAGGCCCAAGAGTCCAGTGCAGCACCTGTCCCAAAAGAGGATTTGCCACTTAATATTTTAACCCTGGAATTGGAAAGTTCAGGGGGTTCAGTAATTGAGAATGTTTCAGACTCTCAAGAGAGCGTAGGCCAGGGCCTCGGTGTTTGGCGGTTTGCTCAACCAGGGTCTGACCACCCACGTCCGACTCAAACGAGTCACACAGTAGCCGATGTCCACAGGGACGCGGCGATCCCATCCTCTATCCCAGACTTATCTTGGCAACAAGGTACCCCTGCCTCGGCGGGTCTTCTCAGGAGGATCAGGAGGAGAAAGACGAAGTTTCAATAATTTCGGAGATGGAAGGACAAGGGTCAGGCTCAGGCTTGGACGCCGCACAGGATACTAATGATTCACCTGTAAGTTCTTCATCAAACCAGTTTGTTACGGCACAAGAAATTAATGGGCTGCTTACTCATGCTTTATCTAAATTTTTTGGCCAACAACAGGAAAACCCCACAATGGACTTGGGGGCTCCCACGACAAGTTCTACGGTACGGCCTCTGATGACTTCGATTGATTTATCTAAGATCCCTAACCCTCCCACTCTGTTAACCTCAGGGATCACTAGGCCTGCTACGGCAGCATTGACAACTTCAAATGTCAGGGTCATAACGGATGTCAATCCACCCCCTCTAGACAAAGCGCCTCTTAGAAAGGTAGCTATGCCCTTACTTTATGGGCCAGACGAGTCATGGGTTCTTTTGAACCCCTCTAAACCAGAGCTTGCCCAACCTACCTTGTCAGGGGAACTCCCGGTACCGCGTGAGTGGGTCATCCAGGGCAATAAGTCAAAGAAATTAAGGGCCGTGGATACTTTGGGTAATGTTCTGGACGTAAACATCAAGGCTATACCTAGTTATTATCACCAAGATTATTTTGTGTATGCTTCTAAGCCTGCTTTACCCCCTGCCTCAGCTTCAAAACTATTTTCAGACTGGTCTAAGCTGGATGGGTTTAATGATATTAAGACTCTGTCAGCTCTCACTCCTGAACTAGATTTACAGACCGTCACAGACGACGCAGCTAATCCAGTTTTGAAGGTGGGACAGTTGGGACCAGGACCTTGGGTAGATTGGGAGGTAGAGGCTCAAAACTTTGCAACCACTTTCACTTCTAAATCTTCCCACCAGATCCCTCAAGATACTCATTCATGGTTCTCCATGCCGGTGGGTTCTGCCGGCGGAGTCCCGTCAGCTTTGTTTTCATTTCTAGCTGCCCCTAAGATTAATCTTTGTGAGCTGAAGGACCCGTTCACTACCCCTACCCCTACTCACCTAGACAGAGAATTTAGGCTACGGGGAAAAGCTTTTCGCCTGTTCTCGCAGTACATAGTATCTCAGCAGGTGGCTAAGTCTTTACTACGGTCCACTCAGGCAATCGCAGATGCGGATGCTCGAAGATCGGTTGAGTTATCCCGGCGACTGATTCTTCAGTCGTCAATCCAATCCTTGGGTGACATACGCACCGCCTTGCTTGAGGCGGTACGAGCACGACAAGATCTTAGGATGTCGTTAGTTCGCAAGCTACCTGATCGCATTGCTAATCAGGTGGTTATGTCACCAGTGCTTACTCCCTCTTTAATGACCCCTGAAGTGTGGCGAACGATGTTCAATATGGCACAGGCCGTTAAGCACAGTCCCACCCCTTCTAAGAAACCTGCATTTAACTCCAAATCAGGCTAACACTTCCACCGGGAGGTTGGATGTGTTCACTAGACCTGACAGACGCCTATTGGCACGTATCGGTCAACAAAAGATTTCAAAGGTTTTTGGCCTTACGGATCAGGCACCAAAATTTTGTTTTTCAGAGGATGCCGTTCGGCTTGAACCTAGCACCTCGATTATTCACAAAACTAGTCCGGCAAGCCCTGATGCCATTGTTAAAACAGGGGATCAGAGTGTTGTGGTATCTAGACGACTGGCTGGTGGTGGCAGAGACACAACAATTATGCATAAAACATGTCAATATCATTTTAAATCATGTCAAAACTCTAGGCTTCAAGGTAAATCTGGTAAAGTCAAACCTTGTTCCCTCACGAGTAATTCAGTGGATAGGGCTGGTCTGGGACACCGCCGCTCTCACTCTGAGTCAGAGTGTGGACAATCGCAACAGGTTTCGCAGGAAACTGTTCAGGTTTCTTCACAGTCTGACTACGACGCGAAGGGTCTGGGAGTCTCTGGTCGGCTCTCTCAACTGGATTCAACTAACTGTCAAGTTGGGCCGGTTGAAAGTAAAACGATTAATATTGGAAGGCAACAAATATTTCCCGCTCTTACCGGCGGGAAAATTATGGCCCATCCCGAAATTAATCCACACCTTACTAGCGGTCTGGGCGAAGAGGGAAACATTGCACTCAATAATGTCATGGACCTCTCCTCCACCAACGGTATGGGTAGACACGGATGCGTCAGGCACAATAGGGTGGGGATTTCAGTCAAATCAGGGGCACCAGGGTCAGGGGCTTTGGTCCCACTTAGAAATCTCTCACATCAATGTCAAAGAATTACTAGTCCCCTTGTATTTCCTTCAGGCTCACGGCCCGGCGTTACGGGGCAAGTCGGTGGCCCTCAGAATGGACAATCTGAATGCAGTCCACTGTATTCAGAAACAAGGGTCAACGAGGTCAAGGAAGTTGCTAAACGTGTCGGAAGAGATTTTTGCTCTAGCCAACAGTCTAGATATTTATCTTCACGCATCTTATCTCCCAGGCGTAGCGAACGTCTGGGCAGACGCTCTGTCCCGGAGACAGAGCACGACAGTAGAATGGGAGCTCAAGCAACCCATTTTCAACCTAATGATTGCAGAGCTCTCCCATCCACAAGTGGATCTTTTTGCGTCCGAGGAGACTCACAAACTCCCTCTATACCTCACCCGCCGGGCGAAAACGCCGGCAGGGGGGCCAGACGCCCTAGTGACAGACTGGAACAGATGGAGCTCCATCTATCTGTTTCCACCGCCAGATGCGTCACTAATGTGCCACGTAGTGAACAAACTACGAGATTATCGAGGCTTAGTCTCGCTAATCGCGCCCCTGTGGCCGGCGCAGTTGTGGTACCAGCAATTGAAAATGTGGTGCCCGGACCCGGTATCGCTCCCGGTCGGGTATTTCCACTTAGACACGATTGGCAACCTAGCGACCTCGCTGACTTTTGCATTATGGACATTCAGGAGGCCAAATGGCTAGCACCATACGGTAGAGATGTGACCAATAAAATTACTCAATCAATATACTCAGTCTACAAAACGACAGTATCAATCACATTGGCAAGCCTTTACTTCTTGGATCGTTAGAACAGAACAAACTGTACCCTCAGTGGCATTAGTTTTTAATTATTTGAATTGTCTGTTTGAGCAGAAACGTTTATCTGTGGTAACATTAAAAAATCACTTAACTGCGATTAGAGTGCCCTTTTTAGACCTTACGGGTCTCTCCATACCGGTAGCGGAGGAAACAGGTTTTATGAGAGCATGTTTTAAACTCCGCCCACCTCCCCGTCAGCTCATGCCTACTTGGTCTCTGGACAAAGCTTTGTCTTTGCTTCACTCTCGTCTGTACCAAAATACTGCAGACTTTGCATTACTCTTAAAAAAGGCGGTTTTCCTTTTGGCTTTGGCCACCGGAAACAGTGTCTGAGCTGGCGGCGATGACCAACACACCTAATTGTCTTAGGTTTGGTAGACTTAATGAATGTATTTCCATTGCACCCTCCCCAGGTTTTGTAGCCAAGAATGAGCATAGTGCACACGTGTTTTCTGAGTTCACGGTGCCGGCGTTAAAAAGGGGAAAGGTGCATCATAATCTATGTCCAGTGCAAGCTCTAACCAAATATTTGAGAGTAGCTCCTCGAAAACCCCCAAGGTGCTTTATGGGTAGCAAGTACGGGTAAACGCTTACTTAAACGGCGATTAGCCTCTCTTCTGGTAGAAGTCATTAAAGAAAGTAATCCCGGCGTTGTGGGTCGGGCCCACGATTTACGCAAATGGGCAGCCTCTTTACGTTTCCTGAAAAAATTTTCAGTCGAAGATATCGCGTCCACGCAGTTGTGGGCGTCTAATCATACGTTTCTGTCTAGATACTTGTCAGTTGCTCTAGACAAACCTTCCTTACCATGTATAGCTTTAAGGCAGAATAGGGTAATGATCCCGACAGGTTTTGGTCCAATAGGACATTTGAATTTGGCGGTATCGTATCGCTTGTACGATTTCGGCTGGTTCTTTGTGTATTGTAGTTTATTCTTAAGTTAGGTTAAATATTAACTGTAATGTATAAATATCTACATCAGCTCTAGATGTATTATGAAACCAAGTTATGGGTTATAATTATTATGAGCCGGCAGCCATATGTAATTTCGCGAAGCGATCGGAGGCCGGCCCTTTAGTCTCTCAATCAACACCAAACAGTCAACATCTCCTCCCCGGCCCTGACTCAACCCACAGTTCACCATGTGCTACAAATATTAATCTACAACAATATTAACAACAGTCCTACATCACCAGTCCTCTTAAGCTAAGTTCATTGTATCGATATTGTATTATGTGAACATTCCTACATGTCATGCAATTGAATTAGCCGCGTGTGGGGGACTGGATTACACCCATCGACGAATACCTTGTTGGTAATTATATTATAACTATTTGTTGGGATATTTCATGTACCAGTGATATATAATTTAACCTTTATCTAAATTCCCGATAAATATTGATCCTTCGAACCCTAAAGCTTCCTTACCGTAGTACCGTTTTGTTTGCTTCCTTGACGCTTGTGGGCTTACATATGGCTGCCGCCTCGCGCGTTGTTGGCCGCCTGCCATTTCCCTAGTTTAGGTCCAGCTTCTTCCCTCGTGTTTTTTACCGTCTAGGCGCCGTCTCTATCTTTTTTGAGACTAGTTTCCAGGTTTTTTTGGGGCGTGTGTTCCTTGGCGTTTTTTGGTGGGTTAGCTGGGCTGGAGATTGGGGTAGGGGTAGTTTCGTCGGTCACCATTTTGCGCTCATAGGCTAGGCTAGGCAGTCTAGGCCTGCAGGTGTCTGTGGTGGCTATTCATTTCGCTATGGTGGTGTGCCTGTGGTGTTAATTGTGTTTTGTCTTTGTGGGACTCATTATTACTTTTGCTGGAGGGGAGGGTTCTCATGTGACCTTTTATCTTTAAATTTCATAATAGCCTAGGCCTAGTTGCTTAAAGTGGCGGTCATGAGTGTCGGTCTTTGTTAATTCCTAAGCGATTGACAGTTAATAGTCAGACCTCATGATTGTAGCTTAACCAACTAGGCTTACCTATAAAGGGCTTACAATAATTAGTGCTTCACCTTACCCATTCTTTTAATGGATTTAGTATTTAATTCTTTTGTCTAGTTGGATCATTTCCTTTCGATAGTTTATATTAAGGAGGATGTAAGTATTATGTAATTCTTTTTGAGTAAATTTCTTGAAGTAATGGGGGTTTGCTGCTGTTGATTCCTAAGCGATTAACGGTTAGTAGTCTGACCTCATTGTAGTTTAAGTTGCTTAAAATTAAACCTTAACGATGACAGATTTGAAGAAACTTAAGATTCTTAACACCTTACGAGCGGCCTATGCGGTTTATTTATGTGTACCGCACAGCGGGGTGTTTTTAGCCAAAATAGGGCTGTTTATGTGATCATTTTCATGCCTAAATAAGACCCAGAACGTAAAACAAGTACCTATCCCTGAAAGGGCATAAACAGAGCTTTCGAATGACACCATAACGATCCTTGTATGATGGATAGTTTTCTTGCAATAACCGTGCAACGCGAGTGCAAAAAGCAGGTAATTCGGTACTTTCAGTACATAATTGAGTATGTAGCGAGTGAGAGAGGGAGGGAGCTGAGATTTGTGTCAGTAGGTTCGCCGCGGTGGTCTGGAGCAGTCATACGCTCGCTAGTCTCCTGCCACCACTTGTCTCTCTCTCTCAGCCACATTACGTGCTGAAATTGCCACTCGACCTATGTCGAGCGCCGCCACATAGTCCAGCTTTATTTAACTCGACTTATGTTGCTCGCCGCTAAATAAGGGTTAAGGGAGGGATGAAGGGAAGTTTGAATAGAGGTTTAAGAGATCTTGACGAATTTTTAATAAGTGCCACGGCTGATCAGATAAAAGGTAAAATTGCTACTGTTACTAAATCGCTAGCTGCTTATGATAGTTATTCTCAGCAGGTATATGGTTTATTAACAGTTACTGACGATGTGGAAGAAGAAATGTCGGCAGATTTTGAGTACTTTGAGGACGTTAATACAGCCTTAGCCAGACTATCTTCCACCCAAGAATCAACCTCTGTTAAGGATACCGGTACACCAAAGGCGACTGGTTTTAACCTGCCGAAGCTTACTTTGCCTACCTTTTCCGGGGATTCGGCTACCTGGACTGGATTTTGGGATATTTTTGAGTGTTCCATCCATCATCATAAAACACTCACATCCATCCAAAGGTTCACATATCTCCGTGGTCAATTGAAAGGGGAGGCATTGAAGTTAGTCGATGGGTACAAGCTAGAAGCTAACAGCTACGAGTCTGCAGTGGAGTTGCTGAAGAGAACTTACGGGAGAGTGGAAGTCATCAAGACCGCGTTAATTACCAAGTTCTTCACGCTGGATCCTCCATCCTATGATGTGACGGCCCTAAAGGAGTACTACGCCTCCTTTGAGAGCCTACTCCGATCTATGGAGACAATGGCCGTCACCAAGGAGGAGATATTTAGTGTGAATATCTTGAATAAAATACCCTCTCCCCTAAGGGAAATCTTAAGACGACAACTAAGCGACTCTCCACTAAACTTGGAAGCGTTGGTGCAGGTGTACCAGACTGAAGTCTTCAATATGGAGAGTACTGGACACTACCGACAAGTGGAGATGTCGCCATCTAATGCAGCTTTCCCGGTACAGACTTCTCCTAAACAGAAAAGGCCAATTTCATTAGGTTGTAAGTTGTGCAGTGTCCACGGTCATCTGTGGTATCAGTGTCCTAAGTATCCTAAGGCTACACAGAAGATTAGCAAGGCTAAATCGCTTAAGTTATGTACCAGCTGTCTGGCAAGAGACCACTTCAACAGTACCTGCACCAATTCCTACATCAAACCTTGTAAGTATTGCAAGGGGAAACATTGGTTTTCCCTTTGCACCCAGTCTGATCGGCACGACGGAAAAGAAAAGGGGAGAACCCCCAAAGAGTCACATGAGAAAAGTAAGAGCGAGGGTGATAAAGTATCTGCCATGTCCATTGCTTCTCGAGAATGTCAATTGCTTCCTACTATGATGCTGCCAGTAGTGGGGAGTAATAATAATACTATAATGACGCGCACCTTACTTGACCAGTGCTCACAGAGGTCATTCGTTCTGCGGTCATCATTACCCCAGCTCAAGTGTACCAGCAAGGGTCAAGAGAATTTGCGTCTCCATGGTTTCACTGGTGAAATAGATTCCAGTGACTATGATATTGTGGAGATTTCATATGTTTATAGAAAAAAGGTATGTCCCATCAAGGCTGTTGTGGTCGACACACTACCCAGTTTCTATATAGCATCAGAGATTCAACCGCATTTGAAATATCTCAGAAGCAAGGGGTATAAACTGGCTGATGATCAACTCTCTGCTAACAATGGTATTATGCTACTGGTCGGAGCTGATTATTACTACGACCTGGTTCACCCTGGATATCGGCGGGTAGATAAGCTAATAATGCTCCCCACGATCCAAGGGTATGCCATTTCTGGATCCTATGCTACTTCCTCTAAAGACACACAGGTGGAGGTGGTTACGGTCCTCAAGGTAGCAGTAAGCCCCATAGATAAATATATTCGGCCAAATGTGCCTGATAATACATGTACTGATATAGATAAGCTATGGGACTTGGACAATATTGGAATTGACCCACATGAAATTGATCGTGAGTCCAAGCTAGCGTTAAGCTCGTATGAAGAGACTGTAACGTATGACTCTGGCAGAGGTCAGTATGTGGTAAGGCTCCCTTGGAATGATAACGAGAGTAAATTACCTACTAATTTCCATCTAGCACTTGGTAGGTTGCGTGGGCTTCAGAAGCAGTTTGTCAAGGATCCAAGTTATTGCGAGACTTATGCGGCAGTTTTGGCCGAGCAGGTACAACGTGGATTTGTGGAGAGAGTAGATCTCAGTGAGTATGGGGATAACATCCATTACCTTGCTCACCATGGGATTAAAAAGGACAGTTCCACCACTCCTGTTCGTATTGTGTATAACTGCTCTGCTAAATCCAGTGTTCGCTCCTATAGCCTGAATGATTGTCTGTACACGGGTCCGTCCCTGGTCTCTGATCTAGCGCAAATTATGTTGCGCTTCAGATGTCATAAGTTTGCATGGGTCGCCGATATTGAGAAGGCCTTCCTGATGCTTCAACTCCATCGTGAAGACAGGTGTCCATACTTAGTGTACTCAAACTAGTATGAACAGTCTCGATGTTACGTAATCTGGGTTGATGTAGCGTTACGTATCTTTCCGTAGTCTTAAGTTGAACGCTTCCATAACCTTGGTCGAACGTTCCAGGATTGGGTAGAATATATTATTCTATAATAGTATATGGGAAAGTATTGTAGGATTATAATTCCCATATATATATATATGTGTGTATTATTTAAGATTGTTTATGAGTATCTCATTGTAAAGAAGATGGGATACATTTTCCATATGTTATGCGCGTGCGCGGTATGTCACGACAGAGACGAACATAACGCGCTCGCTCACTCTCCAACCAACCTCCGTCCCAGCTACACACGCTAAGCCTTCTTTCTTCTAGTTATTTCACCAGGTGTTTTCGCTTCACTTTTCATCTCATATTCCATATAGTCGCTACATCATCATCTTTGTTAATTAGCACAACTTAACGTAAATATCTAGCCTATCCTAGCCTATTGTAGCCTCTTTTCATACTTTGTTTACTAACCACTTCCAGTTATCTAGCCTATTTTCCGCCATCCTCCAATCACCAGCTGAGTTCATCAAAAGGTAATTATATTTCTATATGGTTAATTCTTATTCAATATCAAATTTACAGTCCACTTATCTAAATTAGCCATATAATTGGTCCTTCGACCTTTCACTAGTTTGCCCCCCCCCCCCCCCCCCCCCCCCCCTTTTTGTGTTGGTGGTGGCCTAGCCTACGTGGTTATATATTTTTTTGTGCCGTCTTTGCGTCTATCCCTCATGGCCCGGGGCTTTTGGCGTCATGGTGCCGCGGGTGGTGGGGTAGGGGAAGATTATCCTGCGGTGGTTGATAGGCCTGCGTACCCAGGCCCAATTAGGAAGGTGGCAATTTTGGGCCACTCCTACGTAAGGGATTTGTACGTGGACCAAGCCGTCCACAGGCCTTTCTTTTCCGTGACTCCTCTGGCCGCCCCAGGTGCCCGCGGTAGCACCTTGAGATCAACAGTAGCCTGGGGTCAGTTTTTAGAGCTGAAGCCCGACTTGACCTTCTTGGTGATAGGAGGAAACGAAATAAGGAGCGGGGTCAGTCCGAGAGGGATTGCGGAGGGGATTGAGGTCCTAGCTGAGGAGGTGGTGCGGCTCTCGGGAGGAGAAGTCCGGGTGATTGGGGTAGAGAAGCGACAGGCTCCACGAGGGGTCTCTACGGACGAGTTTAATCGCATAAGAAATGCGGTTAACCGATGGCTAAAGCGCCATATCCCCTTCACCCGGGAGCGCTATCAGTCGATGAATACCTCTGAGGCTGACTTCAGTCCCGACGGGGTACACCTCACGCACGAGGCATCAAAGCGTCTCTATTCGGAGATCTTGGCCACCTGTCGTCGGTGCTTTATGCAAGACGAATTTGCCATGGTTGCCAGGTCATACGACGAGATGTTTGCCCACCATGACGTTAGAGTTGATCAACACAATCAGTATAGCCTGGAATAGTAAGCCTTCAAATCGGTACAGTATATTAATTAAATTTTGATTGTAAAACCTTTAGGCCCAAATTATATAACACTTGATTGGCACTAAGATTAAAATCATCCATACTGTATTGTATAATAATTTCAAAAGGTAAGGTTATTCAATTCTATATCAAATTTATACTGTCCAATAACTTCTTTATAAATTCACATGTCATTCTAAATTATTCTCTCGTCGTGTGCCCTGGAGGCGGGGTACTATGATAGCTGATAGGCTGAGTGTGTGTTAATCCAACTCAAACCTTTTTTTCCTTGTGACTTCTTGAGATGAATTTTTCTTGTGTACAATTTTCACATTTATTAAATTAATAATATAGAATTAGCGGTACCCAGTGAGTTTAGCCTGTTTCAATTACCCTATAGGCTCACACTCTTTTTACTTTATTATAACTTTAAACGGTACTGCTCTTTTTGACATCTGGAGACTTTTGGCCTATACTGTATTGTACTAAATTTCCCTCCCGACTTTTCTTAACTTATGGCGTAATGAATCTATAATTTCATAACTATTACGTAAGGAGTTAAATTGAAAAGCTCCAGATTGCTTGTCTACATAGCGCACAATTCTTATTCCGCATTTTTGTGAGGGTGTTTTATTTTCGGCTCACGATTTAATTTGATTTCTCGGAGTACTGTATTGTTAGCCGCAACTTATTCGGTCTGGCATTATTAGTTTGATTTAACGTAATTAGAATTCCTTCCTCTATAATCATGGCTAAAAGTGTACAAAAGCGTCGGGCTGGACTTAAGGGCTCTTTGACGGTCTTGACCTCTGATATTGACGAATTCCTTGATTCGGCGTCTAGAGTGGAGGTGGAGGCCAGGTTGCTCAGTATTCAAAAGCAACTTGACAAGTATGAGGTCACACAGGAGGACCTGGCCGACACTTGCGAGGACGCCGAGTATATCGAGGTGATCAGAGAGGATACCCTATATATGGAGGGCATACAAGTAATCGTTGCCACACTGAAGGGGATCCTGATTACAGAGGTCAAGAAGGAGGTCAGGAAAGAGCCAAAGAAATCCGCAGTCAAATTACCCCATCTTACTCTCTCAAAATTTGAAGGTGATGCCACCATGTGGTCGGGATTTTGGGAGATGTTCAAGTGTACCATCCATGACAATCCCGACCTAACAGATATACAACGCTTCACCTATCTAAAGGGTCAGCTTCAGGGTGATGCACATAAGCTAGTCGAAGGATTCATAATCGAAAGTGCAAGCTATGCCCCAGCAATTGAGCTCCTGCAAGAGACATATGGGCATCCAGATCGAATCAAGGCAGCTTATGTTACCAAATTCAATCAATTAGTGTCACCCAAACACCAAACAGCTGACCTGAAGGACTTCTATGCCAATACAGAGAGTGTGATGAGGTCAATCATTAGCCATGGTATTTGTCTGGAGGAATTTTGTGTGGTGACTCTTGTCAATAAGTTACCATCACCACTCAAAGAAACCATAAAACGGGAAATGGGAGACTCGAGCCTGGATTATAAGAAATTCACTCATTGCCTCCAGGCTGAAGTGTACAATATGGCGGGTCAAGACAGAGTAGGGGGTACACCCATGGCTACGGCAACATTTACCGCCCAGAGTGAGTACAGGAAATTCAACTGTGTTCTGTGTAGTGGCACCAATCATCTATGGTACAAGTGTATGAAGTATAAGACAGGGCCTCTTAAAGTTAAAAGAGCCCGTCAACTACGTCTCTGCACTGGGTGCTTGTCAAAAGACCATGGCCATTCGGGTTGTACTAATCCTAACATAAGAAGCTGCAAGTTTTGTAAGGGCAAACACTTTCATTCCCTGTGTACACAAAAACAAGGGAAGAAAGTAGACCAGCGGAGGATAACACCAAGAGAGAGCATACTGCTGCTACTTCAACTACAATGTCCGTTGCCACAGGTAAAAATACAGTAATCTTGCCCACCGTACAGCTGCCGGTAAAGGGTAAGGATAATAATTGTGTTAAAATCAGATCGCTACTTGACCAATGTTCTCAGAGGACCTTTGTGAAGTCTTCTGTTCTATCCTCCCTTTCCTACATTTCTAAAGGAACTGAGGAGTTATGTCTTCACGGATTTACCGGGAAACAGGCCTCTAGGGAATATAAAGTTGTGGCAACTGCAATACAAACACAGAGGTAAATTTCATCATCTAGACGCAATAGTGGTTGATGAATTGCCAGACCATAAAGGTGAAATTGACCTAAAGTCTAAACTGGTTAGTTTACAAAGTAAAGGCATAAAATTAGCCGATCCTCACGCAACGGACACAGATCAGCTGGAGCTGCTCATCGGAGCGGATCATTACTACGATATAGTGCGACCTGGGTATAAAAGGTCAGGTAGCCTAATTCTGCTTCCTACCAAGTACGGGTACGCCATCAGTGGTTCATATGTGACACAGCCTACAAGCTCCAGCACAGAAGTAATTACTGTATTGAAAGTAGCAGTAACACCAATGGACGAATACATATCCACTGGCAATATTCCACCATGCAAAAATGACTTAAATGTTTTGTGGGAATTAGATCATATCGGGATAACCCCTAAGGAATATTCACTGGTTGAGCGTCAAGCACTATCGTCGTACGAGGATACCGTTACCTACGATCCCGACAGCCAACAGTATAAAGTGAGACTGCCCTGGAGCAATTCCAAGGATCAGCTGCCATCTAACAAGGGCTTGGCCATAGGCCGTCTTCGGGGACTTCAGAAAAGATTCCTCAAGAGACCTGACTTTTGCGAGGAATACTCAAAAGTCATAAAGGAACAGGTGTCCCGGGGTTTTATCGAAGAGGTGCCTTTTGATAAATCGGATACCAGGCATTACTTGGCTCATCATGGTGTAGTCAAGGAGAGCAAAACTACGCCAGTGCGTATTGTCTTCGACTGTTCCGCCAAGATGAGTGAACGTCATCCTAGTCTTAATGACTGCCTGTACACTGGACCCTCACTGGTGCCAGATTTGGCGCAGGTTTTGCTTCGGTTTCGACTCGGTAAGTATGCCTGGGTGTCTGATATTGAGAAGGCATTTCTCATGTTAAGACTCCATGAAGACGACCAGGACTATACGCGATTTATGTGGCCCAAGTATCCGAGGCAACTGAATTCTCCCCTAATTTGTTACCGGTTCCGGGCAGTTTTATTTGGAGCGACTTGTTCCCAATTCCTTTTAAACGCCACCATTTTGAATCATTTGTCTTATGTCAGTGCAGATCCGCAGATTATTCATCAGATTCGGTCAGGGTTGTATATAGACAATTTACTGGGTACAGGAAATGAAGAAGATTTCCTGGTTGATACCTACGCTGTAGTCCGAGAGATTATGAATGACGCCCATCTACATTTGCGTGAATGGGCGACTAATAATTCTGTTTTGCGGACTGTACTCCAACGGGATGGGGTGGCGGCTGTACAGCAGGAACATGTTAGAGTGCTAGGGTTGTTTTGGAATACGGACACCGATACCCTCTCATTCGGCGTTCAGTACGCGCAATATTCGCAGATTACAAAACGAATTTGCTTGAGTATGACAGCTAAACTTTTTGACCCCTTGGGGATAGTTCTACCGGTGTCGATCAAATCGAGATTATTCCTTCAGCAATTATGGAGGATAAAATTAGGATGGGATGAAGTTTTGACTGGCGATCTGGTTCAGGAGTGGGATGACATTATTTCGGATCTTCGTCTCTGTAAGGGTTTTAATTTTCCTCGGAGAGTTGTCATGGACCATCCTGTTTCCATTCATGCCTTCTCAGACGCTGGCAAGGTCGCGTACGGCACCGCCATATACTTTGTTGACACAAGTGGCAGCCGTCTCGTCATAGCGAAGGCGAAAGTCGCCCCGATCAAATCCCTTTCCATCCCAAAATTAGAGCTGACTGCAGTTCTGTTGGCTGCTAGACTCGTTCACTTTGTAGAGGAAACCTTTAAAAATTTGAGAAAAAAAAAGAGAATCCAAGTGATTGCATTACTCGTGGTGTATCTGCTAAATTTCTCAAATCTTCTGCGTTGTGGTGGAATGGCCCATGCTGGCTTAATGATCCCAACGAATGGCCAGAAAATATAGATTTGAGCGAGCAACACACTGCTATTGTGGCACCGGTAATTGACTCGGTGCCTGACGAAGACACACGGTTATGGGAGTGGGATAGATTCAGCAGCTATGAAAAGTTACAACGTGTTACAGCATGGGTGATACGATTTGTAGAAAATGTAAAAGCAAAAATTAAAGGCACACCGTCCACAGGTAGTGCTTACCTCAATGTGAAGGAGATCAGAATTGCAGATCAATTATTACATAAGCTCTGTCAACAAGAAATATATACGCAGGAATATAAATTACTGGTTAAGGGAACAAAGTCTAGGAATAACCTGATCAACCAATTGGGCTTACACTTGAAGGGGGACTTGATACATTGCGGAGGCAGATTACGATTGGCAGCCCTCTCTGAGGCAAGTAAGTATCCAATACTACTGCCCCCCAATCATCCCTTCACCCATCTTATCATCGATAGGTGTCACCGACTCTGTTGTCATTATGGGGTTGGTCATATAGTCACCTATGTAAGACAACGATGGTGGGTGCCTAGAATCAGGCAGGTGGTCAAGAAAGTCCTTCGCAAATGCTTAAAGTGTAGAAGAGTACAGGGAACACATTATGATCCCGTCGGAATTCCTCCCTTACCAAACCTGCGAACTACCCCAGGTGACCCTTACAAAGTTACCGGGGTTGACTACAGTGGAGCAATCCCTGTGAAAGATTCACCCAATCTTAAGGTGTACATGATACTTTTCACTTGTGCTGTTACCAGGGCAATTCACCTGGAACTGGTCACCAACCTCACTTGTGATAGCTTCCTACATGCCTTCCGAAGATTCTGCAGTAGACAGGGATATCCACGTATCATGCTGAGTGACAATGCAAAGACTTTCATAGGGGCATCTACATATTTCAAAGAAGTGAGCAACAATCCTAAGATTCAGACCTGCCTAGCGGATGTAAAATGCGAATGGCGTTTCATTCCCGCCAGAGCGCCTTGGTTTGGCGCCATATGGGAGAGAGCCATAGGCATCGTGAAGGCGGGTCTGAAGAAGGTGTTGGGTAGAGCTCTCATCTCGATTGAGGAACTCAACACCATTCTCTTGGAGATTGAAGCCACCGTAAATGATCGCCCTCTATACTATGCTTCTGGTGATTTGGAAGACCTTACCCCAATCACACCCTCAGTACTGGTACGTGGATACAGACTGCGGGATCTTCCAGAAGAGCATGACGAGGATACTATGGAAGATCCAGACTACATAAGTAAGGAAGTGATATCGGGCCCGCTACAAATATATTCGTAAATTATCGCGAGATATTTGGCATCGCTGGTCAACAGAATATCTGTTGACTTTAAGGGAAGCGCAAAGGAATAAACTAACACCATTAAAAGGTCATTGGCCTAGGGTAGGGGACGTGGTAACCATCCATGAGGAGGGCCCGCGCGCATTTTGGAAATTGGGGTCGGATAGAGGAGTTAATACCAGGTCGTGATGGTGAGGTTCGGGTAGCAAAGGTTCGCACCAGGACTGGAGTAATCACACGGCCAACAGTCCGACTATATCCTCTTGAGGGTGACCTCGATCGCAAGGACACCCCCTCGGATCAGTTATCCATTGAAGTCCCCTCTCTGGCTTCTACTTCGGCGCAGCCTGTTGACGCGTCTGGCGAACGCCCACGTCGACAGGCAGCCCAGATATCCTCCCAAGCTTGGCGGGATAAGATTGCCTCCGGGCAAATCTAATCATGTAAATTTTGTATATTTTCTGTTGGTGGGAATATGTCCATACTTAGTGTACTCAAACTAGTATGAACAGTCTCGATGTTACGTAATCTGGGTTGATGTAGCGTTACGTATCTTTCCGTAGTCTTAAGTTGAACGCTTCCATAACCTTGGTCGAACGTTCCAGGATTGGGTAGAATATATTATTCTATAATAGTATATGGGAAAGTATTGTAGGATTATAATTCCCATATATATATATATGTGTGTATTATTTAAGATTGTTTATGAGTATCTCATTGTAAAGAAGATGGGATACATTTTCCATATGTTATGCGCGTGCGCGGTATGTCACGACAGAGACGAACATAACGCGCTCGCTCACTCTCCAACCAACCTCCTCTTAGCTACACACGCTAAGCCTTCTTTCTTCTAGTTATTTCACCAGGTGTTTTCGCTTCACTTTTCATCTCATATTCCATATAGTCGCTACATCATCATCTTTGTTAATTAGCACAACTTAACGTAAATATCTAGCCTATCCTAGCCTATTGTAGCCTCTTTTCATACTTTGTTTACTAACCACTTCCAGTTATCTAGCCTATTTTCCGCCATCCTCCAATCACCAGCTGAGTTCATCAAAAGGTAATTATATTTCTATATGGTTAATATTTATTCAATATCAAATATACAGTCCACTTATCTAAATTAGCCATAACAGGGACTCGACAAGATTTTTATGGCCACGGGACCCAATGGATCTAGATTCAGAGTATCTGGTCTACAGGTTCAGAGTCGTCTTATTCGGGGCGACCTGTTCCCAGTTCCTTCTCAACGCTACTATCTTGCGTCATCTTGAGGAGGCTGGACTAGATCCTGACTTCAAGAATGAGATCAAGCAGGGGATCTATGTAGACAATCTTCAAGGCACCGGAGACAATGAAGATTTATTGCTCAAGAGATGCTGGGAGATCCGTGATATATTTGCCAAGGCTCATTTATACTTAAGAGAATGGGCCACTAATAGTGATCTTTTGAAAGGTCAATTTGCTTCTGACGGTGTAGCTACTGAGAATAGTGAGGTGAAGTTTTTAGGCCACAAATGGGACACTACCACAGATTGTATATCCTTCTGTCACACCCCATGCGGCAGTGAGCTTATGACCAAGCGAAACTGCTTAAGCTTGTCAGCGAGGTTGTTTGATCCCCTAGGTTTTTTGCTGCCTGTTACAATCCGTGCTCGTATGTTTTTACAGCAACTGTGGCGGTTAAAACTAGATTGGGACACGCCCCTCCCGATTGAATTACAGGATACTTGGCGGTTGATTCGGTCGGACCTTTCCGCATGTTGCAAGGTCCAACTTCCTCGTCAGATTATTAGTGGTCACCAGGTGGATCTACATGCCTTTTCTGATGCTAGTAATAGTGCGTACGGTACTGCCATATACATATGTAATGGTAGTGAAGCGACGCTGGCTATAGCGAAGGCCAAAGTAGCCCCTATAAAGAAGATTACAGTTCCTAAATTAGAACTTACTGCATTGCTTCTGTCTGCTCGTCTAATAAAGTTTACACTAGATGCTTATACAGACATACTACAGATTAATAACGTCTATGTCTGGAGCGACAGTCAAATAGCGCTTTCATGGGTACACAGCCAGAAAGTGTTACCTGTTTATGTTTCTAATCGCACAGATGAGATTCATAACTTAGTTCCTACAGCTACATTTCGCTATGTGAGCACCAGGGATAACCCCAGTGACATAATTTCCCGGGGGATCTCGGCGCAGCAGTTTATGTCGTCCTCTATTTGGTGGCATGGACCTCCATGGCTTACGTCTCCAACTGAATGGCCTCAGGATTTCAGGGAATACATATCTGATCCTTCAAGTCGGCCCCAAGATGATGTGTTAAGTAGTTCGAATGTGAGTACTACACATCAGGATAACAAGTTGGTAGAGTGGGAACGTTACGGCAGCTATGATCAAGTAATACGGGTATTTGCATGGATATACCGTTTCATTAACAACATGAGAAGTCGGGCTCACGGGTCTTTCCTTAGTGAAGATTCGAAGCATATCAGACTCCATGAATTGAGATCAGCAGAAGCAAAACTAATATGTTTAGTACAAAAGGAATCTTATCCTACTGAACATCAAATCCTGAGCAAGGAGTCAAAGGCCAAACCCTCAAACTTAATGAGGCAGCTAGGATTATATATGGAAGGAGGCATAATTAAGTGTAGAGGCAGGATACAAAAGGCGGACATTATTGATTCTGCAAAATATCCTGTCCTCCTTAGCTCCTCTCATTTGATTACCAAATTGTTGATTCGCCAATGCCATCGGACCTGCCTACATTTTGGCGTAAATTATGTCCTGGCGTATATGCGACAACGTTGGTGGATCCCTAAGATGCGACAAGCAATTAAAGGGATCCACAATAGCTGTACTATCTGTAAAAGATTACAGGGTAAGCCTTACTCCCCAGTAGATCTACCTCCCTTGCCTGAGTTCAGGGTACAAAGGACTGAACCATTTCAGGTAACCGGGGTAGACTACACCGGAGCGATTCATGTTAGAGAATCGCCCGGTAATATCATAAAGGTATATGCCGTCCTATTCACATGTGCGGTAACCAGAGCGATTCATATTGAATTGATTGACGACCTATCCAGTGAGGGGTTTTTGCATACTCTAAGACGCTTTGCAGGCCGCAATGGTTTCCCTCAAATTATTATGAGCGATAATGCGACTTGTTTTGTCGGGGCCTCTAAATATCTCCAGAGTTTAATGGATGACCCGCAGGTTGTGGCTACCCTCACTGGAAAGGGTTGTCAATGGAGATTTATACCAGCACGTGCACCATGGTTCGGGGCGATTTGGGAGAGAACAATCGGTATCGTCAAATCTGCCTTGAAGAAGGTATTAGGAAGGGCACTGGTGACCAGACGGGAGTTGCAAACCATCTTAATAGAGATTGAGATGTTAGTCAACGACAGGCCCTTGACCTATACCTCGGCAGATGTTGATGACCTCTTACCCATTTCGCCTTCCATGATGACACGTGGACGAATCCTTAATACCTTTCCTAGATCGTCCGTAAATGACGAAGATCTGCATGACCCTACGTTCGGCAATGCTGACGCCACACGTCGTCGCTTCCAGTATGTAAACAAGGTGTCCGACGATCTATGGAAACGGTGGACCCAAGAATATTTGCTGTCTCTTCGCGAGCGTCACTCTCATAAGATCAAAGGGACGAATCAACGATGGCCTCGTATCGGGGATATCGTCCTGATTCATGATGAGCGTCCTAGGTTATTTTGGAAGCTTGGGAGGATTATCGATTTGTTCCAGGGCATTGATGGTCTTATAAGGGTTGCTAAAATACGAACTTCGACTGGGGTTACTACCCGCCCAGTCGTGAGGTTATATCCCTTGGAGCAGGATGTAGAACTGCCGGATTATCCTGGCGTCCCTACTGATACCCCTCCGCGGGAGAGTGCTGGTGACAGTGCTCCTCAAGGTGGGGCAGCAGATGATGAGAAGGATGATCCTCCTCAGGCTTCAGGTGGCGCTCGTCCCAAAAGGAGGACGGCTATGAGTTCCGTGGATCTTTGGAGATCAAAGATCCAACAAGGTGATCTTTGACTTCGATGTCCTTTTTTTGTTCCTGTATATCATTTTTGGTGGCGGGCAATATGTCGGGAATAGGGTAATGATCCCGACAGGTTTTGGTCCAATAGGACATTTGAATTTGGCGGTATCGTATCGCTTGTACGATTTCGGCTGGTTCTTTGTGTATTGTAGTTTATTCTTAAGTTAGGTTAAATATTAACTGTAATGTATAAATATCTACATCAGCTCTAGATGTATTATGAAACCAAGTTATGGGTTATAATTATTATGAGCCGGCAGCCATATGTAATTTCGCGAAGCGATCGGAGGCCGGCCCTTTAGTCTCTCAATCAACACCAAACAGTCAACATCTCCTCCCCCGGCTCTGACTCAACCCACAGTTCACCATGTGCTACAAATATTAATCTACAACAATATTAACAACAGTCCTACATCACCAGTCCTCTTAAGCTAAGTTCATTGTATCGATATTGTATTATGTGAACATTCCTACATGTCATGCAATTGAATTAGCCGCGTGTGGGGGACTGGATTACACCCATCGACGAATACCTTGTTGGTAATTATATTATAACTATTTGTTGGGATATTTCATGTACCAGTGATATATAATTTAACCTTTATCTAAATTCCCGATAGAGGGTCTAGGTGGCCCTGCAGTCACTTTTGTTTACTTTCACGGGAAAGGGGGGGGGGGGGTGCAGTCAGTTGACATAGGACACCCTAGACCCCGCCGAAGTATGAGAGCTGTGATACAATTTAAGGTTAAAATGTGATATGAAAATTTCTCAGCGAGAAATTGTGCTAGTACAATGTTAAGTACAAAACAACGGTGTTGTTATAGTAGTTTTAGCTGCGAAAGCAATTTAATATTAGAACAATGGAGTTCCTTTTCAATTTATCTCCAAGTTTATTTTGGGGTTTATTATGTGCACATATAAACTTATAACTTGTTATTTTTTGTCACCACTCGTTGAGTGGGGTGCCTTTGTAACTACAGATCTGTGTTCAGAATCTTCAGGGTTACCCATTTTTTGTCAGGCAGGCTTCTTTGAAGCACGCACCTGCCTGAACCCCCTTTTTCTTGTATATTTTCGGCCTACGCCGTTGTTAAATATATTTTCAAAAGTAAGAATACTATGTGGTTGTTTTTATTATCTGCTTTTCTAGAGTTATTATATGATTACGAATGTCCCCCTCCAGTCTTAGAAATCAGGCATGTTCGTCAATGATGGAGGGGCCACTAATAAATTATAGGTTTGACTCCTGTAAGGAGATAAAGAAAACCTAATATTTAGTAGTGGCCCCGTAATCATTGACGACTGGGGCCCTCCCGACCGTCCCCTTCCCATTCGTTGATGTATTGAGGATTTTGGTTTACTTGATATGTCAGTGAAGGAGGAATGACGCCTGAATCAGCGTCTGGTCAGAGATCCACACAAGTACATCCACGATATGATGGAAAGCTTATTAGATAGTTATTCTTATTTTCTTTTTGTTTTTATTTTTTACGAAGTTTTTTCGTAGTGAGAACCCAATTCATAATGACTGAAGGCATGAGTGAGGTCGCGTGCGCTCATGATGAAGGCTCCTCAGTTTTTTAAATGCTCTGCGCGGTAGATTCAAAACTACGGCGGATTAGTGTTTGAAGAGGATGCCTTATGTAATAGGCATGTTCGTCAATGATTACGGGGCCACTACTAAATATTAGGTTTTCTTTATCTCCTTACAGGAGTCAAACCTATAATTTGGTAGTAGTCTTGGAAAATCCAACGTACATAATACCCTCCCTCACGCCGGACCCCTGCCCATCCGCGTTCTTCTGCTGACGTGAGATGTGATGACAAGAGAGGGTCTCTCATGCGCACGTTCGACAGGGATCTGCACATGACGGAACACGGGATGGGCCTTAAGCGGTAACTAAGGTAAACTCCTTTTTCTTCTCTTCTATGCTTTTTTCACCTTCGGTGGTAGTTTTGGTTAATGTACGTCTCCTAGAGCAAGATAAGGAGTAGACTCTAGACGTTTTCTTTTTAACCGCGGTTGGAATGACGACATAGCAGTCAAAATAGACAAGTCTTCATTGCAATTAGGTTAATAGCCTTGACGTTGGATTTTCCAAGACTACTACCAAATAGTAGGTTTTCCTATTTGGTAGGTTGGGAGGTACGTCAAACCTCCCAATTTACCACTATGCATATATACAACTCCGACTCTATTCCCCAGGAGTTCTGGAAATATCTCAGATCTCCAACAATAGACTGTAAACCAACTAGTTGACCCCATGATTAATACACCTACCCAGCACGGACTGACAAAGACTTTAAACTATGTCAAAGAACCCATAGGTTACAGTCAAATTTTATCACACAACAACTTGCACAAGCCATGAGGCAAGTAGCAGATTCTATCCCTGAACAAAACTCCAGGTCTGCACTTCATTTTATCAGAAGAGCTTCACGTGGTAATTCTTGGATGACCACTGGGAATATCAAGATTGCAATTTTTGAGGCAACTAGAGCTAGACAGTATCCACTCACCCAATTGTCCAAGAATATACCCAAAGATATTGCTACTCCGGCTCTCTTCTCACCTCGATTCACATGCAGATTGATTCCCCAAACGACCTGGAATAAGGTTCATGCTCTGTTGCTAAGCCCTCAGAGGGACTTGTTTGGGCAGTTTCTGGCAAACAAGCTAACCCCTCCTCAGAGCTCAGTCCAACAATGGACAACTATCTCTAGAGTTAAAAACATTAACCCGCTGAGCCCCGGCTAGTTATAATATTTTGTTCACCCCAGTCCCAAGCCATTTTCACTTATTTTTTTTGTTTGCTAAAATGGAAGACAAGGATGAGAAATGAAAAAAAAAAAAAAAAAAATCACCTCTGACATTTTTTTTTGGGGGGGGGGGGGGGGGGGGGGGGGTTGGGGGGGGGGAGCTTCAAAAAAATTTGTTGAGCCAAAATGGAAGAGAATGGTGAGAAATGAACACAAATAAAAAAAAAAACTCATTTCGGTCATTTGGGGGGCGGGGGGGGGGGGGGGGGGGTTTCAATAGTTCGTCTCCCCCGCATGACCACCCGCCCGGGAGCACTAGGGTAAAAACTGAGTATGGCATTGTACGGCATACATCCTAAGGAGTATCTCACATAAATCTCAAGCCTCTAGCTCCCATACGACCGGAGTAATGAAGGTTCAAAGTGGCGGTAAACTAGGGGTGTAAACTATCCCCACTAAGCCCACCACCACCAGCCGCGCGGCTGTCTCGGCCCGCTCACACCTACTGGCCCGGCTCCCCCACACACTACGGTACCGCCCCCTCCTATTCTCCCGCCATTTCCTACCTTACGAGCCACGTAAGTGTTTTTTATATGTCGGACGCACGTGATGCGTCGCTGGGAGTTGGTGATCAAAGACTGCCGACGCAACACGTGCGACGCTGGGTCTCAACGGGTTAATGAACCAACTGTTGACAGACAATGTTGTGACTTAGGTGCCAGAAGGCATGCCAGCTTTTCTATCACACATGTTCCTCTCCCCAAAAAGGGAGTCTACAACTAAAGCCTACGATAAACAGGTCCCTCCTCAACAAATCAATTCACAATATGAAGTTCAGGATGTTAAGTAAAGCTAATTCTACAACCAAAGGTCTGGATAATTACTCTAGCTATAGAAGACTCCTACTGGCACATCCCAATAGCAAGAGGTACCAAAAGTTCCTAGCTATCCCATTCAGAATCAAAGTGGCGATGTTCACCAGAATTCCTTTCAGCTTGAACATAGCTCCCAAAATTGTTCACCAAGATAGTGAAACAATCTCTCCTCCCTCTACTCAAAGACGGTGTAAAAATACTGTTTTACCTTCAAGATTGGATGATTCTGTGGTCTTCCCCACGCCATTATCAAGAACAAACCTTGGGGGCACTCGGTTATGGCCTTGGAATTGCTCGGGGCCTTGGGGCTGTTCGGCCAGGCAGCTTGGGGAACAACAACAACAACAACAACAAACCTTGATAGTCATGCAACATGTGACAAAGTTGGTTTTCAGAGTAAATTTAGAGAAATCAAAATCTCACTCCTACACAATCAGCAGAATGAGTAGCATTAATCTGGGATACACAACTTCAGACTATAAAACAAAGTCCAACCAATGCCAGACGTCTTCAAAAAAAGCTGTTCAGAGTACTGCATACCAAGACTATAACCAGGAAACTTTGGGAATCTCCGATAGGCCCTTTAAATGGGGTTCAAAACTACAAGGCCCCTAGGCTTCCTCAGGTTGAAGGAACTAATCTGGCCAGGCAACAAAACCTTCCCTCTAACACTTCACAATTCCCCTCTCTTCATCCCAAAGAGAATTCTACACCCCCTGTCGTTGTGGTAAAACCTCAGGTAAAGGGAGCAGTGACACATTGGTCAGATCCACCT
Organism: Paralithodes platypus; assembly: GCA_032716605.1. Classification (NCBI taxonomy): domain Eukaryota; kingdom Metazoa; phylum Arthropoda; class Malacostraca; order Decapoda; family Lithodidae; genus Paralithodes; species Paralithodes platypus. The sequence continues at coordinate 37,354,747 of CM064575.1, forward strand.
CCCACTCTATGGGTGGACACAGACACCTCGAGTCTGATAGGATGGGACTATTAGTCAACGGAAGGTCATCAGAATCACGGGAAAGGGACAACATTAAGTCAGTGTCACATCAATACCCAAGAGCTAACAGTCCCTCTAATTTTCCCAGAGTTCATGCAATGTCATTGACCTCCAGGTCAATGGCATGCCGGATGGACAACATGACCACTGTAATTTGCTTGAGGAAACAGGTCCCCACCCGGGCCAGGTTTCCCCAGGATTTCTCAGGAAAAGACATGCTTACTAGCCCAAAAACATTCCATATTAATCCATGCAACATATCTACCAGGGGTCTCCAACCTGTGGGCGGATGCTCGGTCCAAGGGAAAGATTACCTCAGCGGAATGGGCTTTCAAACAAAAAGCAGCCAACCACTTAATTCTCCCATTTTTTACACCAAACCGATCTGTTTACATCTCGTAAAATCAACGAAGCTTCAGTCGTACATATCTCGGAATGACATAACACGAGAAAGGGGCCCAGATGCCCTCACAGTGAATTGGAACAGGTGAACATAGATTTATGATGTGAGAATCATTCATCACCTCAGGTTTTTCCAGGGTCAAATGGGCCGGGTTACCCCTATGTGGCCTACTGAGGTGTGGCACACTCAACTTACTCAGTGGTACAAAAAACCTCTGCAACCCCCCCCCCCCTGTCCTATTTCCACTTGAAAGAAATTAGAAATCTGCAGACTTCGCTCAATTTTACTATGTGGACATTCTTAAATCCAAGTGGCTACCGTCCTACGACAAGTAAATCACGGATACGCTCACTAGTCAATACACAGCATCAACTTAAGACAGTATAGTTCACACTGTAAACAATTTACAACTTGGAGTGTTGAGTCAATCCAGCAGTCTCCATTGGTTGCTTTGTTGCTGAAGCACCTAAATTTCTTAATTGGTTTTAAAAAACTAACAGTTAACACACTTATAAACCACGTATCGGCAGAAAGCAACCCTTTTTGTCGCTTACTGGTTTATCTTTGCCCCAGAAAGACAAACAGGGTTTTATGTACGCTTGCTTTAAGCTCAGAGCCCCAAATCGTCATTTGCTTCCTCAATGGTCAATCGCGAGGGTCCTAACTGTGTCACAGTCTAGGTCTTATCCTGTGAGACCAAATATAGACAAGAAACTTTAAAAAGTGTGTGTCTCTGATGACCCTGGCTACTGGCCTTAGGGTCTCAGAATTGACAGCCATGGCAAGGTCTACTAACTGTCTATGTTTTTGCCCCTAATAATGATTCTGTACATATGGTTACTGCACCAAATTCATCGCAAAAAATGAGCACCAGGAACATATCCTTACACCTTTCTTTATTCCTGCCTTGAAAAGAGCAAAGATACTCCATGCTCTATGCCCTGTTAAGGCACTATATACCTACTCTAAGTCTGTTATTCCTAGGAATATGGCACAATTGTGGTTTCCTCCAGAAGGTTCAATAAGGTCAGGAAAGAAAGTGTTAGCATCCTTTATTGCAGATATAATTAAGGAAGCTGAGCCTCAGTTGATTGCATAAACCCATGATATGCACATATGGGCCACTACCATGAGTTTTCCCCATTGGTTTTTCAGTGGAGGATATAACTCAGACGGGTCTTTGGTCCTCTAACAAGGCGTTCCTAGCCATATGCTTGTCGGTACATCTGGAGAAGACCCAAATTACCAAGCATAGCGTTGGGGCTGGAACATGCCCACTGAGGCCAATAAGTAGATGGATATATTTTGTCAATGCTTTTATTACCAGTGTTGTAAGGTAATAGAAGGTGTGTCCTACCATCCACCTTAAATGAAAAAGGAGGGGGCGTGTTAAGGGGACCAGCCGCTTTTAACTCGGAAAAGTGCTCAAAACGGCAATATTGCGCAACCCGATATATGGCATCATCACCCATCCCTCTATCATCAGTTAAAATCCTGAGGCAATATTCCGTCTGGAAGCATATTATTTCTGGGCTAGTTTCAAACTTTCGCGGGTCGCGCAGACGCGTAGAAAATGCTTTATTGGTTTCGGAACTGCAAAAAAAAAAATACGAAAAAGATGAATTTTTGGTGAAAATATGACGTTTTTAGATATTTTTCCTAGCAGTATCTGATACTCAACCCTGGTAACAACGAAGGGTGTGGTGGTGGTGGAGGAGAAAGAGCAGTGTGCTCCAAGCCGCGAGAGAGGTAGGGTGCGGCTGGCCGGCTGGCTTGCAACAGCTCTCATGCCTTAGTACCTCACTTACAAAAGTTCACTTGTCGGCGCATTATCTCCGTAACCAAACATGCTACAACAATGATTCTGGTGTCATTGGAAAGGGCATAAAATTCCCTACAATACAACATCTAATTTTTTTTTAATTTCTTAACCATTTCGACACAGCAACCCGAGACATTTGTCACCTAATTTGTACCTAATTGCAAACTCCCTCATTGCAAAATTAGATCAAAAATGGAAAAAGTAAAGATTAGCCATTGTAACTACACCTATTGTTAGTACCCCCAATGCATTGAAACAATCAAGCAACAACATTTAAATGAGTCTTCGATTTTACAAAAAAACATAAATTTTCACACTAATTCTCACCTAACTCAAAAAATAATTGTCCTATATAATTAAAAATTTGGAAATCTCTCTTATTTTAGGTGCCCTATATGTGTACCAACTCTTATGAAATACAGACGAATTCCATTGACACGTTCTAGAGTAAAAAGCGGCTGGTGCCGTTAAGTTCCATGACAAGTTGGCAGGACACACAATCCGAATGGATAGCAGGAGTGCTATTACTACACTAGATCTGTTACATAGCAATACCTATACAGTCGACGCTAGATTTAACGGACCCCGATACAACGGATTTCGGATTTAACGGACTCCGTCTGTAGCCGGACAATGGACTCGGCAACGGACAAAGTCCGATGCTCGAAAAAAAGTTGGAGCAAAGTCCGTTGCTCTATCTATCTCTCTAATGCACCTACCTAAATCCCTTATACATTAACATAACTATGTCTTATTTGGACTTTTTGTAATCTTTGAATCATTTCTAATTTGATGGAATTGAAAAATATAATATCCTTCCAGCACATAGATAAATAATAAATAAGATAGTCAACAAAATATTTCAACTCTCTCCTCCGTGCGAGCAGAGACGGAAGATGTGCGAGCAGAGACGGAAGATTTACGTTTGATAGATTTTTTGTTTTGTTTTTTTCCCCTCAATATACACTCTCTTTCTATCTATCTATCTCTCTAATTCATCTACCTAAATCCCTTATACATTAACATAACTATGTCTTATTTGGACTTTTTGTAATCTTTGAATCATTTCTAATGGGATGGAATTGAAAAATATAATATCCTTCCAGCACATAGATAAACAATAAATAAGATAGTCAAAAAAATAGTTCAACCCTCCCCTCCGTCTAGGCGCCGAGCTTCCGAGACGGGAGATTTACGTTTGATAAAAAAAAAAAAAAAATTGTTCCCACGGTATACACAAAATGATGGGGAAATATTATAACATGTTTTTAATTGACATTTGTGTCGTTTTTGCTGATTATGAGTTGGTGGAAAAAAAAATCTTTAATTCTATCATATCGGAAATGATTCACAGATTATATAGAGACCAAATAACATACACTTTTAAGTGTGTTCAATAGTTTTGCATTATCAATAGGTTGTAGCACAAGGCTTATCAACATATCACAGTAACGGGGTCGGGGTTGAGGCCGGGACGGGGAGGGGAGGGAGTAGGCCTACAGGGGATATCCTTCCTTTTTTTTTTTTTTTTTTTTTTTTATTTTTTTTTTTTTTTTTCCATGTGAAATTTATCATATCAATGACAAATACCACCTTTATTATGTTTTCAGGGACAGTACAGCACAGCGTGTCCCTCAAAAAAAAAAAAAAAAAACGAAGGCAATTTTCCAGCTACGGACTTTTTCCAGCAACGGACTCGGTCTCCCCCCTATTAGTCCGTTAAATCGAGCGTCAACTGTACATTATTGCAAATGTGTAACTTTAATTTTAATTTTAATCTTGTGATATACGAGTACCAGTATTCACACCTCAGTAGTTCTATATTTCTGAGATAAGGCTTCTTTAACCTCTGAAGTGCGCATGGGGGTAATTGGAAACGTCCCCCTGTGCTGACGTATTTGAGGTGTTTCCGTCACTAAAATATTCATTGTGCCATTAATAGCATTAATACTTATCCATATGCGCCTATTATGGGTTGATTATAAAGGTATTAACCTGAAACAACAATAAAACGAGTGAAAACAGCGTTTGGATGGTCAAAATCGGAGATATAGCCCGCGAGTTGTATAATGTATGGGTGAGGCAATCTGCTTTCCCGCCAATTTCCCCCAAGGCCACTGAGACACAGTCGATCGATACTCTCTCTCTCTCTCTCTCTCTCTTGCACTCGCTTGCTATCAGTGATGACCACACCCTCCAATCGGATTTCTAATGTTAGCACGAAAATATACCTCAGAATAAGGGAATAACAGGGAAAATAGGTGATAACTGAAGGAGAGGAGGAAAGTGGGGAAGGAGGGGAGGTAGAGGACTGAGATTTTGCATGGCCCAGGGGCCAAAAAAAAAAAAAAAAAATAATTTTTTTTTTTTTTTTTTTTTTTTTTTTTCGATGTCAAAAGTTGATTTTTTTTTTCTCTGACTCTTAAGAGTCTCCCCGCAGTGCGCCGGGGGAACTCTTAAGAGTCTCCCCGCAGCTCCCGGGTTAATGGTACCCTCCTTATACTGTACATCTTTTTCTTACTGCTATACTCTTATATTTAAACACATGTCACAGTTTTCGTTTTTTGGTCTTCCTAATAGATTCTTTTTTTTTTTTTAGCTTGATGAGCATATGAAGGTCCCTCCACCGGTCGTGATATTCTAGGCTCTTACGTCATTGACGTACAGAGCCACCAATAAATTACGGTTTTGACAACCCGTAGGGAAGGAAGGAAAAACTAATATTTATTGGTGGCTCCTGGAGTCAATAACGACAATTGCCCCCCCACCATCCCCTTCCCATACACATGCTCAACTTGATATATACATTAGAGAACGCACCTGAGAGGTGGATTAGCGGGCAGGGTATGGGAAGCAGAGGAAGATCAGAATGCGCGCAGGCGCGGTGTTCAAACTGTGTTAATTCTTTTCTTTTTTATTTTCTAATTTTCAGTGGCTCCGTCCCAACGACGTACCTTAGGAATGATTAAGGGGTACCCCCTAAGATGATCTTGGTTCTCGACCGTCGTGATCGAGGTTAACCCGGGCTCTGAGGAGCCCGGAACGAGGCCATATTATCATAGGCTCTTACGTCATTGACTGCAGGAGCCACCAATAAATATTAGTTTTTCCTTCCTTCCCTACGGGTTGTCAAAACCGTATTCTTCTTAGCATTAAGGCTTGAGAGGGCAGAAAGTACATCCTTAGAAGAGATTATGATCTTCTATCTATTCTATTCTATATACTCAGGCCGTATCCCCACTTTTCCTTTTTTTTTGGGGGGGGGGACGACTCAAGACAGAGCCAGAATAGGCACAACACAACAGAAAACAATGAACACATACAAACAAAATACAAATTCACACACATCTAGGTCATCCAGAAGACCCAGAGACCAGGGTCACCAAGGTCCCTCCAGCACATCCCCGGCCAACGACCACCCGGAGAGGTTCCGATCTCAGCAAGTAGACATGCAGCAGAGCGAAACCAGAAGCCCGCCCACCACACTTCCAGGCGCACCCTTCATATAAACCGTCTCCCCGGGCCAGGCGCCTGATGGACTATTATATAGTCCAACTTGCGCCCGACCCCTTCCCCCAAATGACCACGTGTTCACTCATCTATTCATTCCTGTTTATTACCACTTCCACATAATCTTAGGCATAAGTAAATGAGAGGGGGTTTAAGTTAAGTAGAGCAGATTAACCACACCACTGAGCAACTCTAATAGATCTGGCCAATGAGAGCGGGGTGCAGAGGAATTAGCGCTGGAATCATCAAAGGTGGAGTTTTTAGCGAAAGTTTGAGTGAAGAGTTCAGTTTTGTCAGAGGAAGAGGTGACGGTAGTACCGTCATAGTGGAAAAGAGGGAAAGACGAGGAAGATAAATTGTTTGGAGAGTTTTAGGCTAGATGCCAAAAAGCTTGAGAAGAGCTAGAGTTGGAGAGTTCAGAGCATTTGTTATTGATGAAAGAGTTTTTGGCGAGTCGAAGGACAGATTTGGCTTGATTCCGGGAAGAAAAACATAAAGTACAGGATTCTTGAGTTTGAAGGTGACGGTATCGTTTGAATGCTTCCTCCTTATTGCGAACAGCAGTAGAACAAGCGTGAGTATGCCAAGATTTTTGCGAGTTAGTCTGAGAAAAAGAATATGGGAAATATACTACCATGTCCGAAAGGATTACCTCAGTAATGCACTAGGCACTCTCTGAGGGTCCCTGGCCACTGAAGCAAAAATTATTCCATGGGAAATCAAAGAAGTACTGCCGAAGAGCCTCCCAGTTGGCAGCACCAAGGTGCCACAAGCACCGCCGGCTGAAAGGGTCAGAAGGCCGTACTGGAGAAACAGGACAGGTGACAGAGATAAGGTTATGTTCGGAGGAGCCCAACGGAGAGAGAAGAGTTACAGTGTAAGTAGAAGGATTAAGAGGTTAGAAATAAGTCAAGGAAGTTGGCCCGATCTCCAGGGCGGTCCGGGATACGGGTGGGGTGCTGAACTAACTGCTCTAGGTAATTTAACCCCCCAGACATAAGTTGTTAACTTACTGATGGGGTGGCGGAGCGCCCGGTATTTCCCTCAAAACACTTTCTCTGACACTGAGGGTCCGGTAGAAGTCGGATGTATTTTGGGTTGCCACCAACCAACAGATTCTGATCTAACTTACCTAACTTACTGAGCTCAATATGACGCAAATGCGTCATATAACTTATTATTGAGCTATTTCACTAAGTTCATATGACGCGATCGCGTCATATGATACTCTTGGGCATACCGCCAGTCCGCCATATGACGCGATCGCGTCATAGATGTCGGAGGGGGTTAAGCTAGAAAAGATGTAGGTTTGTTCACCAGGTTGGTCAGTGAAATGAGAGCAGAGCCATTGGTGGTGGTGAAAATTGAAATATAAGATTTCAGAGAAGGGAGAGATGGATAGAATGTATTCCACTTTAGAAGTAAAATAGTCAAAGATAACAGCAAGTGCTGCATAACTAACCTAGTTTCTATCTATTGTTACGACCGGGACTCGTATAAAACAAGGGCTTTTAATCATTGGACTAGAAAGGCACACAGCCACAACGGTAACACTAGATCCAACCTTCAAACTTATAATGCCGGCGCACAAAAACACCTATACCCTCCAGAGTTAAATCTGCAATAACGGGGTATCCTATAACTCGGTATAAATGCACTACTACTACAGGCTGATGATCTCTGATACAGCCTGATCACAACAACATACAATTACGTTAATAATGTATACAAGGAAAAGGATAGAGAGCTTAATTAAATCACTGAAATGATTTAATGCAAACAAGAAGAAGGTATAATTAAAGTTACTCTAAACAATAATAAACTGATACTCCTCTATTAAAGAAAGTGAATGAAAGTCCTAAAGCATCGAACAGGAATCTTCTGAAGAAAGTCTGATGCTGCTTAAGATGATCGAATCGGATTTTGAACTGTTATATATAGCAGGAACAAGATATGCAAGTGTATGGACATACAGTGTTAACTGGCACAGGAATAATAATAAATGCACAATAGTATTATCTCCAACAACAAAAGAAGTACTGTACTGTACTTCCTTAGGCAACTCGAAAAGCCTGCTCGGGTTGTGCAACTCAACAACAACCAAGGCTTACAATCAACGTGAATAAAAATGCTGCATACATAACATAAGAGCTTATAATCTTAATCGGGTGTCTGCTAGGCGAATAAAGTCTAGCTGTGATGTAGTAGGCTAGGAAACAATGGCTAAGCAAGCGGCTCGTAGCCTAGCGAGGTCCTTAACCTCTGAAGTGCGCATGGGGGTAATTAGACACCTCTCCCTGTGCGCATGTATTTGAGGTGTTTCCGTCACTAAAATATTCATTGTACCATTAATAGCATTAATACTTATCCATATGCGCCTATTATGGGTTGATTATAAAGGTATTAACCTGAAACAACAATAAAACGAGTGAAAACAGCGTTTGGATGGTCAAAATCGGAGATATAGCCCGCTAGTTGTATAATGTATGGGTGAGGCAAGCTGCTTTCCCGCCAATTTCCCCCAAGACACAGTCGATCGATACTCTCTCTCTCTCTCTTGCACTCGCTTGCCATCAGTGATGACAACACCCTGCTTGCAACTCGCTAATGTTAGCACGAAAATATACCTCAGAATAAGGGAATAACAGGGAAAATAGGTGATAACTGAAGGAGAGGAGGTAGAGGACTGAGATTTTGCATGGCCCAGGGGCCAAAAAAAAATAAAAAAATAAAAAAATAAAAATAAAAAATAAAAAAAACATTTGATGTCAAAAGTAGATTTTTTTTTTCACTCACTCTTAAGAGTCTCCCCGCAGTCCGCCGGGGGAACTCTTAAGAGTCTCCCATCAGTTCCCGGGTTAAGACTGTACGGCCAAATTACGTTAAAATGACGGGGTGCTCTCTTGAGAGATCCAGATCGCTAGTATCTGGTTCTCTCCTGGCGACCCTCTCAAAGTCAAAGCAAAACGAGTTAGCACAGTGTTGGGTGGCAGAGGCAAAAGCCCTCACTCGCAACACAGTGCTAAACTCACAAGGTACACAGTCAGAAAGACCACCTAGGCTTCCCACGTATCCGTTGCGATTGTACAGGTTCAACAAAACCTGGTACACATCGGAAATCACAACAACAATAGCCTCACCCCAGTCTAGCATTAAATAGCCCAGCAGACAACCAAGCAAAAGGTAGGGAGACACCGTGAGTGTGTCGAACCTCTACAGACAAAATGGTAACCCCTCCAAAATGCCTAACTAAACATGTAATATCTGAGAGCTTCAACATATAATACGATGGCCGATATATGAAATCGTGCAGAACCAAAGGGGAGTTATGATGTTAAATAGAGTGGAAGAATGAGAGGTAAGAAGTTGAGAGAGAGAGAAAGTGCTCTATAGGTAGAAGTCGGGGACAGGTGGTAAGGGAGGTGTGAAGGGTATGCTGGTCAGGCAAGCTCTGAGCAAGGAAGACACAAGGCAGCAGGGAGTGCGGGGGGAACAACTTCCTGACGCGGCGGGAGGGTAGTGAGGCAGCCAGCCACTCAGAGGGTCCGGCCGTGGCATTGACGTCACCGAGACAACGTGTAACACTACGCGACTACCCTCTGCCTCCTGTACTTACTCACTCACACTCTCTAGCTGTATCATTCAGTCTTATACATTAAACTTATAACTGATGATATAAAATATAATGCATTGTCACAGGCGAAAATAAAGACCACTTCTGTACTGCCTGTGACATGACGATTCACAAGAAAGAAAGTACAACATTGTAGATAGACTGTAGCGAAATACATTGCCCTGGCGAGTGTTAGCGAGTAGCCAAGCGGCATTCTGCTAAGCTGCAGGCGTCACCCCCCCCCCCAAGATATTAGACGCTCAACCATGAGCTCCATATCTGACAAGCAGAACGCCGATAAGACTCGCCACCCCTAATCACTTCGCAACAAAGAAGGCAAAGCTCAGTTCTCATCAACAACAAAAATTACAACCCCTCCCAACACAATAGCTTAAGTAATTCATACTGCTATGCTCCTAGAGCGAGCTTCTACTAGCCCAGCCTTCTGAGAGAAGCACAGGTTCGACTCAGAACTTTAGCTATAACATACTTAAACAAATATTTAACTATTAAAGAAAGAGTTTTTATAGAATTTTCATTTTTAATATGTTTATGGCGGCTGCACTACAGGGGCAAGCCTAGTTTTTCTCCACTCTCAACACACACTGACTGAACGGCGAGGGTTCTCCTGCAAACAGACCCTCCCGTGACAAACAATCAGCCAAAACATTATCAGTGCCCTTAGCATGCCACACATCCAACTTGTGTTCCGGCAGCACAACAACACCTGACACTGATAAACTGCCCAGTTCATCACAAGACTGGCACTTCTCTTCGCTCTTTCCGGCAACGGGACCTGCCAAAAGCCTTTCACTAGTTCTACCTTCGTGATAGGCGATGCAGCCCCGATGCGGTTTATGGTGTCGTCAACTCTCGATAAGGTATAGGCGTCTGTCAGGGATAATGCACACACACTCTCGCAATCAACACACTCACTGATCTTGCCACTTAACACAGGTTGCAAAGTTACAGACAACGACCACTCACGACATTCCTTATCCCTCAGACCCTTTTTCAACACGTAATCCAGCTCTGCTTGCACCACAGGCTGTCGAGCAGGATTTATACGGTAGGGAATTAAACTGAGCCTTGCACTGTCTCCAGCCTCTATGTCGGATTCTACCCCGTACATCAGGCCTGGAGAAGCAACAAACATGCGGATGCACTGCCACAGCCTAGTAAACAACTTATCTCGCAGAACAACCTGCCTAGTGCCCTCCCACAACCCAGCCGAGACCGCAGCTTCTAACCTGTAGTCTCCCTCCTTCTCCACCTTCGTCCCTAGAACAGCCAGGTCATGAGAAGGACAATCAGTACCACCTGTGCAGTCACTCCCATAGTTCATTATTGCTAAGGCTTCCCCGCCGATACCGCACATGTGCACCCCCGCATTCCTTGCAACTACATCTGCCTGCGCAGCATCACCGCGTTTAGCGACATGGCCAGATACAGTCGGTCTATGGTAGGGCTGTTGCATTCGACTAGAGCAGCATTGGGAGGCTATGCGACGACCGGGCACATCCACTCCACAGCCAACCTCACCAATCTGCTCAAAGTCCTCCTTTTGACCACCACCCTTGGCAGCCATGGGCCGACCTTGACCTGGCAACCATGCCAAAGCCTCGTCGCCCACCTTGAACCACCGAAACAACGAGGCTAACGGTCTCCTAACATTCACGTGACCTGCCCGCGGAACATCTTGCACCGCCTGAGTTGTGAGGCTCGGGGGCTCGGCACGACCAGTGGGGTATGAACCGAGCTGGTGCTGGAGCGCTGCACACTGCTGCTCAGGCAGGTGCTCTAGCGCTTCCACAGCCACCAGACTCGTGTCCCCCGCTCACTGCTCCGCCGAGACATGACAATCCCTACTCTCCTCCACCTGTGCCCTACTGCCCCCCTCTCCTTCTCCACCTTGGCCGCTGCAGACCAACGCAGGGACAGTAGGCGGCTCAGGTGGTTGCCTCACAAACTCCTCCAACAGGTTCACATGACATGTTTCCCCGTCCTCGTGTTTGATCTCGACAGCACCATTACCACACTTCTGAACTTCCGGAACCTCCAACTGCAGTTTACAAATATCTGAGGGAACCAACCTGTCTAAATGCTTCCGAAGCAACCCATGTCCTCCCCCAATATCAAACTGAGCAACCCTTTTTTCTCTCTGTGTGTAACGTTGCTGCCTCGGAGTCTCTTCCTGCCCTACCTCCTCACTAGCTGTGACAGGTCCTGGGGCTTCTCCAGACTCCAACAATGGTGCCAATACTGAGTCGCCAAGAAGAGCTGCTGGTACTAAACTCTCCAAACTTTTACCAACATTAGCCGTCTTCTTCCGACCGTTCCTCCGTTGATCAGAAGACTGAGGAATAGGCTGTGACACTCTGGATGCAAGAGATCTTGTAACAACGCACGCCATAGGTTGTACATGACACTTCTCTACCCACTCCTGTTCCTCCCTACTCACGTCGGCCGGCTTCTCGGTAACGACTAAGGGTGAAACCTCAGAAGTAGGCACCGCAAAGTCGTTGCCGAGAAGGAGGTCGACGCCCCCAACAGGCAAGTTCTCCACAATTCCCACATCCAACTCTCGTATCACACCATCTACCTCCAGTTCCATCCTGACCAACGGGTATGACCTGATAGCATTGATACCTTGCACCACAACCACCCGTGCCGCGTTTATTGGTCTACCAGTAAAGTTCTTCATCAAAGTCTGAGAGGCACCCGTGTCTCGTAACAGCTCAACTCCATGCTTCTTACCAGCCCACTTCACGCAGCCACGCCCTCGATGGTTGCAAAAGACATTGCGGACAGGGTTCGAGCCTTCCGGATTCTTCTCCACTGGCTGTGTCCCAGCCTCTGACGTTATACCCCGGGCAAACTCAGACGACTTCGAGGACACCCCAATGTTGCGAGCCAAAGACACAACTGCATTAGGTAGCTTGCTTGGACAGGCTCTTGCAAAATGCCCCTTCTCATGACAATGAAAACACTCTAACTCCCCCTTGGGCTTCCCTTGAGGGGGGGAAGGGCCCTGACCCTTCTTAAACGGGACGGTATTAGGTTTATGGTCAGAATTAATATCATTGCTCTTGTTGTTATTGTTATATGGTGTATCACTGACTCGGGGGGGTGGAGTGTTGCGCCCCTTGTTACCTGCATCGTTCCGTTGTGCAGACCCGCACCCACGAATCAGCGATAGCCTACGGTCAGCCATCTCAGCTGCCTCCTGAAGAGTTTTCGGGTTCTTTTCTTTAAGATTCAACGTCAGATCGCCGCCCGTACACTTGAAAAAAAATTCTAGAAGCATCAGCTGTTTCAACTCCTCAAACGTCGATGCCTTCTCAGAACGCAGCCAGTTTCTAAATGCATCGGACAGATCCCGGACATGCTCAAGAAAGGTGCACTCACGACCCTTCGTTACACCCCGGAACTTCAATCTGTACGTCTCTGGTTGTAACTCGTATGCCCGCAGGACAGCCTCCTTCAATACCTCATAATCGACGCAAGACTCCAAGGGCAACGCATCATATGCCTTGAGTCCTTTGCCAACCAACCTAGAGGAAACAAGGGCTGCCCACTTAACCTCGGGCCATTGGTGCTCCCGGCACTTCTTCTCAAAACGCATGAAAAATTCGGTGACACCCGACTCATCAAATACAGGGACCAACTTGAGCAGGTGCGATAAAGACTGATCAAGACCTCGATTTCCAGAACCGAGACGCTGCCCTGTCGACTCCACCCTAGACTTCTCAAGATCTTTGTCTGCACAGTACAGTATATGGCTTTTCTCTCCTCAGACTCAACCTCTCACTGCCGTTGCTCGAGCTCATGCCTTCGTTGCTCAGCCTGCTGGTTAAGTTTAGCCATCTCAAGCTGGAAGATCATATCTGCAGTTAAACCTTGAGGAGGAGGAGATGCAACAATTGGAGACTCGCCCAAGTGCAAACCACGCTGCCAGTGACTATCGGCCTGCGGGAACGTACCCGGCTCCGGAGCCCGAGGGGGCGCCATGGTAGGAGTCGAGTGGAATGGGGGCTGGGCAGAAGGTGCCCCAGCTCCCGCTCCACCCGAAGCCCCACGCACCCCGCCGAGCACACCTTACCTTTACCTTTGGATACCTTTGGATGTGTTCGCCGCTCCTCTAGCGGCACCAAGGAGCGCGACGCCCCTCGTTATGGGTGGTGATTTGGTGCAGTAGACTGTTTGAAGCGACAGCTCGCTCCCTTGCGAGGATGGGCTCGTCTGGCACTTTTTGCAGTTCGACATCTAGGGCTCTCTTGAAGTTGTCTAACGAGATGTCCCTCATGTCTCTTACTCGCCGTGGGAGTTTGTTGAAGAGACGTGGGCCTCTGTGTGATAACCAGCCCTCTCGCAGAGAGCCCATAGCACCCCTGTTATTCATCCGGGGGATTTCGCATTCCCAGCCTCTCCTATCACTGAATTTCATGACTATCGGAGTATGTAGGTTTGGTACTAAACCCTCTGCGATTTTCCATGTGTATATTATTAGGTAACGTTCTCTTCTACGTTCCAGTGAGTACAGATTCAGTGCTCTTAAACGCTCCCAATAGTGTAGATGTTTTATCGAACTTATATGCGAAGTGAAATTTCTTTGTACACTCTCTATGTCATTTATTTCACCTGCTTTGTATGGGGATGTTAATACGCTACAGTATTCAAGCCGCGGTAGCACTAGAGATTTGAAGAGCGTTATCATAGGCAATTCACCGCGTGTTTTAAAAGTACGCAGAATCCAACCCGTTAGACGTTTCGCAGCCGCCACTTTGACCTGGTTATGTACTTTGAAACCCATATTTTCAGACATTAATACCCCAAGGTCTTTCACACTGTCTTTCCGTTCTATTATGTGGTTAGATTCTGTTAAGTACAGTAGGGTCCCGTATAAAACGAGTATATGGTCGATAAACGAGGGCGTTTTATGCGATTTCGTTTCATGTGAACACAGCATTTTGGTGGCCCAATATCGTCAATGTTCACTGTAAACGTAAATTTTCGTTCAAAACGTATGATATTTCGTACGTTTTGTACGATATTTCGGCGCTCTATATGAAAACTCCTCGGATTTGCCCCACTTTGGCGGCGGACTCGTTTTATGTGATCACATTCGTTCTGATCGAAAATTAAATATTAATATTTTAGCTCGGTCGTTTTAATCGAGACTCGTTTTATGCGAACACGTTTTATGCGGGACCCTACTGTAATTTGTAATTTCTTTAACACCATTATTATCTCCGTACCGTATTAATTGGAATTTTTCCTCATTGAATTGCATGTTGTTTTCCCTGGTCCACTGGAACACTACATTCATGTCTTCCTGCAGTCGGCCCGTGTCCTCTTGTGTGTTTACTATCTTGCTTAATTTTGTGTCATCAGCAAAAGACGACACCGTACTGTGTCTGGTGTTGGTATCTATGTCGCAAATTAGTATGAGGAACAGAAGGGGCGCTAGCACTGTTCCTTGGGGCACTGAGCTTTTGACATCCGAAGGCTCAGAAGTGACTTGGTTTACTGCTACCGATTGTTTTCGGTTTACGAGGAAATTGTATATCCACCGTCCGATTTTCCCAGTTATACCTTTTGCTTTCAGTTTGTGGGCTATTATACCATGGTCACATTTATCAAATGCCTTAGCAAAATCGGTGTAAATGACATCCACGTTTTTCTTTTCTTCTAGCGCTTTAAGAATTTTGTCATAGTGTTCCAAAAGTTGTGAGAGACATGATCTTCCCGCTCTGAACCCATGTTGACCGGTGTTGTGTAGTTCATTTGCCTCCATGAATGTTTAAATTTTGCTTCGCAGGACTCGCTCGAAAACTTTAATGATGTGAGAGGTTAGAGCTACCGGGCGGTAGTTTTTTGGTAGTGCTTTACTCCCTCCTTTATGCAGTGGGGCAATTATTGCGTTTTTCAAGCTATCTGGTATGTCACCAGTGTCTAGACTCCTTCTCCACATTATAGCCAGGGGTTTTGAGAGGTTTTCCTTACATTTTTTCAATAGGATCGAATTCCATGAGTCCGGGCCTGGTGCCGAGTGGGATGGCATGTTGGAAATGGCCTCTTCTATGTCTTTTGGACCGAAATCAATATCCAGCATCTGAGGGGTTTCCGTGGGGGAGGTTTCCATGAAAAATATATTTTGGTCTCTGATGACTTTTGTTTCATCAGGCTCACTGAATGCCATTTCATACTGCCTGCTTAAGAGTTCGCTCATTTCCTTTTTGTCCCCTGTGAAAGAGCCGTCCCCTTTGCTCAGTGGGCCGATGTTTGATGTTGTTTTAGCCTTTTGTTTGGCGTATGAAAAGAAGTATTTGGAATTTTCCTTTATACCTGCAATAGCTTTCCTCTCCTCTTCCATATGTTGTAGTTCATATGATATTCTTAGCCTTTGTTCAATTTCCACAATTTCTCTATCTATTTCGACCTTTTGCCTATCCTGTAGATTTTGATGTGTGCGTCTTTGTGGGAGTAATTTTCTTCTTCTGTACAGCCTCCTCCTTTCCCGATCTTGTTTGCTTCTTCGTTTTGTTTGTCTTGCAGGTATATGGTGGCTACAGATTTGGGTCATGGTTTCTGTTATTAAGACTAGACATTCTGCTGGTGTCAGGTTATCCATTAAATCTTCCCAGTCTATTTCCTCCATTTCTTGATTTACCTCTTCCCACCTAATGTTTTTGTTATTGAAGTTAAATTTACTGAAGGGGCCGGTTTTTGTTCTCGATTCTGAGGTTGTCTGTACACTTTCTAAGGTTGTTTTGATCTCAATTAATTTATGATCTGAGTATGTTGTGTCCGATATGTTAATGCTGTGTACTAGAGAGTCGTTGTTAGTGAAGACCAGGTCTAAGATATTGTTTTCCCGTGTGGGTTCAGCAATATGTTGGGTAAGACTAAAAAAATCACAAAGTTCAAAAAGCTCTCTCGTATTAGTATTTGCTTCTCCGGTGTTATTTGCCACTAACTGGTTCAGGCCACCAGGTCACCTCTCGACATGCTGCTAGTGCCCACATGCCCCATGACCGTGGCCAAACACTGGAGACCATACCGATCAATCCCCGACACCCGGTCAACAGTAATATTTTTTTTTTTTTTTTTTTTAAAGAGACAATGAACGGAGGAAGGAAAAACACATAAAACAAAAAGGTCCATGTGCCTAAAGGCATCCTCCATTCATAAAATGTTTGTAACAACTGGATTTAAACATTTGTAGATTGTAAGTTTGTGGAAAGCAATTCGAGGGAAGCGAATTCCAAAGAGTAGTAGCTCTGGGGATAAATGAATTCTGATAAGCAGAAGTTCTGCATTGTGGAGGAGAAAGTGTAAATTCTTGGGCGCTCTCAGCTGCCCTAGTTCTACGGGGAAAGATGTGGAGAGGCGGCACAATTGAAGCAAGTTCCTCGGAACAATTGCTGTGAAAATATCTGTAGAATAATGCAAGGGATGCAACGTTTCTTCGTATGGATAATGTAGGAAGGTCCTGTGTGATTGCAGGGTTATTGATTAATCTAATAGTTTTATTAGAAACTTGCTTGCATCCTCCTCACTAGTTATAACTCTAATGCCTTCGGACAAACCCCGCTGCTGCACCTCAGAGTCTGTTTCCCGTACTGTGTCCTCACTGTACACTGATCCGTCGTCCGACATAGTGTCCACCGAAAATTCTCAACGTTTATAACAAAAAAAGAGAAGTACCTAAACTCTTATGTAGCACTATTCACTCAAAAATGCTTGAAGACTCTTAAGTGTTATACTACTTGCCAAAAAAAAATCCGTGTCCACTATATTCCTTTAAACAAAAACAAATGACCGTTGACTCCTGCAATATTTCTCTAAGTTCACAAAATCCTAAGAAAGGTCGCCATTTGTTACGACCGGGACTCGTATAAAACAATCATTAGACTAGAAAGGCACACAGCCACAACGGTAACACTAGATCCAACCCTCGAACTTATAATGCCGGCGCACAAAAACACCTATACCCTCCAGAGTTAAATCTGCAATAACGGGGTATCCTATAACTCGGTATAAATGCACTACTACTACAGGCTGATGATCTCTGATACAGCCTGATCACAACAACATACAATTACGTTAATAATGTATACAAGGAAAAGGATAGAGAGCTTAATTAAATCACTGAAATGATTTAATGCAAACAAGAAGAAGGTATAATTAAAGTTACTCTAAACAATAATAAACTGTTACTGCTCTATTAAAGAAAGTGAATGAAAGTCCTAATGCATCGAACAGGAATCTTCTGAAGAAAGTCTGATGCTGCTTAAGATGATCGAATCGGATTTTGAACTGTTATATAAAGCAGGAACAAGATATGACAAGTGTATGGACATACAGTGTTAACTGGCACGGGAATAATAATAATAAATGCGCAATAGTATTATCTCCAACAACAAAAGAAGTACTTCCTTAGGCAACTCAAAAAGCCTGCTCGGGTTGTGCAACTCAACAACAACCAAGGCTTACAATCAACGTGAATAAAAATGCTGCATACATAACATAAGAGCTTATAATCTTAATCGGGTGTCTGCTAGGCGAATAAAGTCTAGCTGTGATGTAGTAGGCTAGGAAACAATGGCTAAGCAAGCGGCTCGTAGCCTAGCGAGGTCCTTAAGACTGTACGGCCAAATTACGTTAAAATGACGGGGTGCTCTCTTGAGAGATCCAGATCGCTAGTATCTGGTTCTCTCCTGGCGACCCTCTCAAAGTCAAAGCAAAACGAGTTAGCACAGTGTTGGGTGGCAGAGGCAAAAGCCCTCACTCGCAACACAGTGCTAAACTCACAAGGTACACATTCAGAAAGACCACC
Source organism: Paralithodes platypus (assembly GCA_032716605.1). NCBI lineage: Eukaryota > Metazoa > Arthropoda > Malacostraca > Decapoda > Lithodidae > Paralithodes > Paralithodes platypus. Next base: position 37,372,997 of record CM064575.1, read on the forward strand.
TAGGCTTCCCACGTATCCGTTGCGATTGTACAGGTTCAACAAAACCTGGTACACATCGGAAATCACAACAACAATAGCCTCACCCCAGTCTAGCATTAAATAGCCCAGCAGACAACCAAGCAAAAGGTAGGGAGACACCGTGAGTGTGTCGAACCTCTACAGACAAAATGGTAACCCCTCCAAAATGCCTAACTAAACATGTAATATCGGAGAGCTTCAGCATATAATACGATGGCCGATATATGAAATCGTGCAGAACCAAAGGGGAGTTATGATGTTAAATAGAATGGAAGAATGAGAGGCAAGAAGTTGAGAGAGAGAGAGAGAAAGTGCTCTAGAGGTAGAAGTCGGGGACAGGTGGTAAGGAAGGTGTGAAGGGTATGCTGGTCAGGCAAGCTCTGAGCAAGGAAGACACAAGGCAGCAGGGAGTGCGGAGGGAACAACTTCCTGACGCGGCGGGAGGGTAGTGAGGCAGCCAGCCACTCAGAGGGCCCGGCCGTGGCATGACGTCACCGAGACAACGTGTAACACTACGCGACTACCCTCTGCCTCCTGTACTTACTCACTCACACTCTCTAGCTGTATCATTCAGTCTTATACATTAAACTTATAACTGATGATATAAAATATAATGCATTGTCACAGGCGAAAATAAAGACCACTTCTGTACTGCCTGTGACATAACGATTCACAGGAAAGAAAGTACAACATTGTAGATAGACTGTAGCCAAATACTTTGCCCTGGCGAGTGTTAGCGAGTGGCCAAGTGAGCGGCTGAGCCCACATGGTGTTCTGCTAAGCTGCAGGCGTCACACTATCTATCTATTGCCGGACGCCTTACTCCCCTTAATGAGGGTCGCCATACACAGAAGGCCCCCAAGTGGACCTATCCCCTGTAAGAGGGAAAACCGATGCCAGTTTTCTGAAGGACTTGCAGGATTGGCCACTCAATTTAGGACCCGTCCGACCCCGAGGCCCTCGTGTATCTTTTTAGCACTATTTTTCTACAGTACTGTAGTGTTCGGCTAGTTCATCCACTAACCTGCTTCACCCTTATGTAAGCAGTACCGATTTGTATCAGGTTTACTCCCCTAGACAGGTTGCCGACCAAGGCTGACGAGTCCCATCCACCCAGATTTTTATAAGGTTGTCTCCCTTAGATGGGTTGCCGACCAAGGCTAACGAGTCCCATCCATCTAGGTTAGGCCATGTATTTGCAAAGTTATGAGTATGTCAAATTGACAAAATTACGAAAATTCACTCATACCCAGGGTGGCGGGAATGTTCAAACTAGCCGTGCTCCGAGGGTTAAGTTTGCAAGACGAGGAACACAGCTTAGCACAAGATCTACTTGAAATCCACAAGAAAATAAATTATCTACAGTATTTCAAAAGGCCCATACTGTACACATGTCAGCATGTCACTCAAAGGTGACACTCTTGGTAATGGAAAGAGGGCAATACCCACCTAAAACATAGCAGTTATGGGAGCTCCCAGCCACAGTACAGTACCACTCTGCCACATATAGGGCTGCATATAGTTAGTGGCACCACGGGCAAGGTTGTCAACCACATGATGTGATGCTGGAAAGTACAACTGGTCAACTCAAATGATCCAACTAAAACTAAATAATATACTGCATTGTACCATGACTCACCTAAGCTTGAGAACGTAGGCATTAAGCTTGACGAATGATATAGCCAAGTGCTGGGCAGCGTACTGTGAGAGGCGATGCTTGGACATTAGGCCCTGTAGGATCTTACTGTACTCCACTAGTTGACCATACACCTGGGAAACAAACATAATATACTGTATACTGTATAATGGACAGCATACTGCAAGTGGAAATGCTTAGACATTAGGCCCTGTAGGATCTTACTGTACTCCACTAGTTGACCATACACCTGGGAAACAAACATAATATACTGTATACTGTATAATGGACAGCATACTGCAAGTGGAAATGCTTAGACATTAGGCCCTGTAGGATCTTACTGTACTCCACTAGTTGACCATACACCTGGGAAACAAACATAATATACTGTATACTGTATAATGGACAGCATACTGCAAGTGGAAATGCTTAGACATTAGGCCCTGTAGGATCTTACTGTACTCCACTAGTTGACCATACACCTGGGAAACAAACATAATATACTGTATACTGTATAATGGACAGCATACTGCAAGTGGAAATGCTTAGACATTAGGCCCTGTAGGATCTTACTGTACTCCACTAGTTGACCATACACCAGGGAAACAAACAAAATACACACACTTCTCACTTACTGTCTCTTACACTTTAGTAGTTATATTATTATACCATACATTTGATCAATTATTCATTCTACATGTTTTTATAATAATATATCACTAACTCTTGACAGTTTTAGTACAAGTAAGTCAGTCAGTAGATCGCTAGCCCTTACTCCCACAAGGGGCAGGGAGGATCAAGAGACACAAGAAAGGAAAAAAGAGGTGACGGGAGAAGAACACCTATGACAGTTCGCCCACAAAAAGCAAGCACACAAGCATTCAGAAACACCAATCACTCATCAGTCCCCAAAATCAATGGCTTCACCTCTTCCGGACAAGGTATCTTCACATCAACATCTGGGATAAAGACCTTCCAGGTTTATCATTTAAAAGGGTCCAGAGACCTTCATGTACTCTCTCTCTAACAAACTTCCTCTATTCATTCCTGTCATTTGCTAATTGTTATGCTTCAACCATTCCCTTTTCACGCTTTGACACACATTCTGACACCATATCATACCATCTTCTCGGCTTTCCACGCCTTCTTTTTCCTTCCGCTTAACTGACATAGATCCTTTTAACTAATCTTTCTTCAGGCATTCTTGTCATGTGACCATACCATCTGACAACACTTTCTGGTGATGGGCTGGTCTATCAGAATGAGAGTTGAGCGTTCTCTGCCATACCCATAGCTTACTCTGACTGTTCCTTTTACTTATATATCTTCTAGATCTCAAGTGACGGCGTCTTTTCCGTGGATCGACCTCCCTACTGCCAACCTAAAAGTTGGCAGATTGGGAGCCAAAGCGTCACATTTTTCCCTTGCCCCTCAACTTTCCCTTCATAATTGCTGAGGGGCACAGGGCCTTGGGTGGGGCTTTGGTTTCTCGGGCGTTTCCGCGCCCTCCTCAGCTCCCTGCCTTAGAGTGGCTTCGGTCACCTGGGTTTTGTTAGTGGTAAGCAGAGAGGGTTTTGTGGGGGCGCTCTATGGCCTTGGCCTTGCTCGGGACCTTGGGGCTGTTCGGCCAGGCAGCCTGGGGAACAACAACAACAACACTTTCTTCAATCCTTTGCTCTACCGACTTCCTAACTCCACATGCCTCTCTTATGTTCACACTTCTTACTTTGTCTATACTTCGAACTCCATACGCATTTCTTAGCAAATCCGTTTCAACTGCTCTTACTCGTGACTTTTTGTTTTTATGCCATACTGTACCAGAGTTTCTCCATACATCAATGTCGGCACCAACACACACTCATGCAATCCTCTCACTGCTTCCATACTCATGTTTCTGCTCCTATACAAGGCTTCTTGTGTTACTGTTTTCTACTTCTCTTGCACATTTTCCCCTTTTCTCAATCATGGCTCCCAGATACATAAACTCGTTTACTAGTTCAAGCTGTTCTCCATTAATCCTTACATTACACACAGTGTCTCCTTCTTTTTTCACTACCATTACTTTGCATTTATTAACATTTAATTTCAGACCTCGTCTTTCACATACATAACTCCACCATCTGGCACAGTTCATTCTCGCCCTCAGCACATAACACTGCGTCATCTGCATACAACACATTAGTGACAGTCCTTCTGTTCCCACCACTCACCATCTCTACTCCCTCTCTTCTTGTTCTGTCCTTTACTTCTCTCATTACCCCATCCATGTAGATATTGAACAACCAGAGCGAAATCACAGATCCCTGTCTCACTCTGACCTGCACACAAAACCACTCACTTAATGCGCCATTTATTCTTACACATGCTTCACTGTATGTATGTATGTATGTATACACTCAGGCCCATACCCCATAGCTGAGGGTGGCCGACTCGAGACAGCCCGAACAGAAACAACATATAAAGTTATCAATCTTAGGGTTCGGGACCACTTTTGCGTTCCTTCGCCCCTTTCTATGTCTCATCTAGTAGGTGAATTTTACAAGGGGAGGAGGATTCCTAGCTTCCGCCCCCGAAGTAGGAAATGTAGTGCAGGTGTAGGAATTGTCTTTTACACCATACCCGAAAGAGGATTTATGGAGCTCCGATCTTACTTTCAACCATCTGAACAATTTTACCAGCACACCTAAACTTCGTTAGATACGGGAATAGCCTCCTGAAAATATCAAGCCCTGGTGTGGGCTTGAACATGGAACCCTTGGGTTGTGAGGCAGACACCTTACCAGTTAGACCAATAGAGATATCCCACTTGGCCTGGTCGGCTCAGGGTATTTCCGCATCCGATCTGTTTAGGCTAGCCTATTTTCACTGACTTTACACAGGAAAAGAGACAAGAAAGACAAGACTGCTTCACTACCATCATAAAAACTCTTCAAAGCTTTCAACAAATTGTCTTTTACATCATACAACTCTAAAACTTTCCCTAATCCTTCTCTATTAACTTTGTAATATGCTTTCTCAAGATCCATAAATGCCATGTATACCTTCTTATCTTTGTCACATGCTTCTCTATCATCTGTCTCACTGCAAAAATCTGATCCACCAATCCTCTTCCACTTCGAAATCCAGGGTGGATTTCACACTCACTTTTCCATCCGTAATTTTTTTTTACTCTGTCAATCACTATTCTCGCATATATAGTCAGGTCTTGATATACACGGTTAATTCGTACCCTGTACGTACCGTGTGTATCAAAACCTTATTTTAGAAATAACAGGCCTTATGGGAATTAATTAATTCGTTCCAGCCACTTTCCCAAAGTCCCCCTTTTGCCTACCTTCAGCCGACTTATAATACATTATACCACCAACATCATTATGACATAACATAGAATACATTGAGCATCAATAAGAACTGTTTTAGACCTGTTACTGACTTATTTGTGTGAATAGACGTGTTGACGTTCGGTATATATCCTCGCGGCTGTACTCCCTCCCCGCCCCGCCCCGTCCCGGCCTCAACCCCGACCCCGTTACTGTGACGTTGATAAGCCTTGTGCTATCTATCTATCTATCTATTGCCTGACGCCGTGATCCCCGAAGGGGTGGCCACGAACGAACTGCCCCCATGCACCTCTGTCCCCAGTCAGTCGACGCCCCTCCCCCCAACCAGCACCGCCTTCGTTCATGTACTTCCTCACTCCATCCTTCCACCTCTCATTCGGTCTACCTCTCCCTCTCTGTCCCTCCACCTCGCTCTCGTACACCCTTAGTCATTCTCTCGCTTTCCATACGGCCGAACCATCTCAAGTTGTTCCTTTTCACACTTTCCAGCACATCTACCTCCACACCACACCTCCTTCTTACTTCCTCATTAGTCTGTCTATCCCTCCATGTAACTCCGCACGCACTCCTTAAGTAATTCATTTCCACTGCTCTCACTCTTGGTCTGAGTCTCTCAACCAACGTCCATGCTTCGCCTCCGTAAGTCAGTGTCGGGATTACCACACTGTCATGCAAGCACTTCTTCACTTCCATACTGACCACCCTATTTCTTGTTACTGCTTTTAGCGTTCCTACAACCCTCTTCCCCTGTTGTACCCTCTCCCGCACCTCTTCATCCATAGTCCCATCTTTACTCAACACACTGCCCAGATACTTAAAAGAGTTGACGATCTCCATAGCCTGACCGTTCAGCTTCACCTCACACTCTGTGACTTCACCCCTTTCGAAGACCATAACCTTGCTCTTCCCCGCATTTACCTTCAAATTCCTTTTTTCGCACACTGTTCCAAACTCATTTACCAGACCCTGCAACTCCCATTCATTATCACTCATCAGAACTGTATCATCCGCTGTAGCCTTGTGCTACAGCTAGCAAATCAGCCCCCTCCAGGTTCCCAGGCATGTTGATCGTCCTCATCGAAACCAGAGAACACAGAAATATTGTTCATCATAATTATTATTATCATCATCAGACTGGTTGTCACTGTCGGGGGCACTCCCTCCCTCCCCCTCTCTTTATTATGGTTCAATAGACCAGAAAGTAGAGAAGATATTATGACCCTATTGATAATCCAAAACTATTGAACACACTTAAGTGTATGTTATTTGGTCTCTATATAATCTGTGAATTATTTCCGATATTATGGAATTAACCCTTCAGACCCGGAAGGGCTCTTAAACACCCATAAAAAACACACCCGAGCTACCCGGAAGGGCTCTTAAACACCCATGAGCTCAAAGCCTGTAAGCTTGGTGTGCGAGGCGTACGTCCGACGCATGTAAACAGCCGGCTGGACCGACGCCCCGCATCTCCGGCCACAAGAAGGAGTGCGTCGCTTGTTCGTGTGTGCCTGTATGTTATTGTTAAGTATCGAAAAGTAGTGTAAAGTGGCTGTTTTTGCCATAAAGTTATCTCCAATGAAATCATCATCACAACTGAACCAGTTGACTTAAAGAGCTCTACTTAATGCCATTCTACAGGTACGAAACACATCTACGCTTGGGGATGCGCGGGAATGCGGAAGCAAGCCAAATAACAAAGATGCGGTAGCCTAGGCATAGACGTTTTTCGGCCAAAACCCCCGGATTTCGGGGAATATATATATAATACATAGCCGGGGCTGGAGGGTTAAAGAAAACATTTTTCCACCAACTCATAATCAGCAAAAATGACACAAATGTCAATTAAAAACATGTTACAATATTTCTCCGTCATTTTTCAGAAGGCGAAAATATACAGTGTGGAAAAAAAAAATAATCTATCAAATGTAAATCTTCCGTCGCTCGGAATCTCGGCGCTTAGCTGTCTAGACAAGACGGAGGGTGAAAATCCTTTGTTGACTTTCTTATTTATTGTTTATCTATGTGCTGGAAGGATATTATATTTTTCAATTCCATCGCATTAGAAATGATTCATAGATTACAAAAAGTCCAAATAAGACATAGTTATGTTAATGTATAAGGGAGATAGATCGCTGCATTAGAGATAGATAGATAGAGAGTTGCTACAGGCGAGCGATCGATAACATACTGTACTAACATATACAGTATGAGACGGACTTAGGTTTATGAAAAGACAAAGGAGACATTTTTATTGACTCTCTTTTTCATTTAAGTATTTGTGGGTTGGAAGGATAATAATAATATTGTTTTCAATTTCATCATATTAGAAATGATTCATAGATTAAAAAAAGACCAAATAAGACATACAGTAAAAGTCCTGTAATCCGAATAGCAGGGGACCGGGCCTCGTTTCGATTACTGGATTTTTCGGATTATTGGAATTTACCCCTATGAACCTGTGTATTAATGGCCTGACGAAAACCTGAACACAATACACTCTAACCTCCATTTAACGGATTCCGATTTAACGGATATCGGCAATAACGGTCAAAAAATGTAGGCCGGACAATGGACCCCGCAACGGACATAGTCCGTTGCTATAAAAAAGTTGGAGCAAAGTCCGTTGCTCTATCTATTTATCTCTCTAATGCACCTACCTAAATCCCTTATACATTAACATAACTATGTCTTATTTGGACTTTTTGTAATCTTTGAATCATTTCTAATATGATGGAATTGAAAAATATAATATCCTTCCAGTACATAGATAAATAATAAATAAGATAGTCAACAAAATATTTCAACTCTCCCCTCCGTGCCAGCAGAGACGGAAGATTTACGTTTGATAGATTTTTTGTTTTGTTTTTTTCCCTCGATATACACACTCTTTCTATTTATCTATCTCTCTAATTCATCTACCTAAATCCCTTATACATTAACATAACTATGTCTTATTTGGACTTTTTGTAATCTTTGAATAATTTCTAATGTGATGGAATTGAAAAATATAATATCCTTCCAGCACATAGATAAATAATAAATGAGATAGTCAACAAAATATTTCAACCCTCCCCTCCGTCTATGCGCCGAGCTTCCCAGACGGGAGATTTACGTTTGATAGATTTTTGTTTTTTTTTGTTCCCACGGTATACACAAAATGATGGGGAAATATTATAACATGTTTTTAATTGACATTTGTGTCGTTTTTGCTGATTATGAGTTGGTGGAAAATAAAATCTTTAATTCTATCATATCGGAAATTATTCACAGATTATATAGAGACCAAATAATATACACTTTTAAGTGTGTTCAATAGTTTTGCATTATCAATAGGGTGTAGCACAAGGGATTACCAGGATTTATTTCAGGTACAGTAAAAAAAAGGATGCTTAAGTTAAATGTCACGATCTGGACACCTGTACTCAACACCAAATTTTTCTCAAGGAATTTCCGGATTACATCCGGACTGGACAGTATTTAGCAGCAACGGACATTTAGCAGGAACGGACAGGTGCTTGCACGCATTTGTCCGTTAAATGGAGGGTCGAGTGTATAGGCTATGCATATGCACAATATAATGCTATACTGTACATCCAATATGACACATAATGGTAAACTTTTAAAGTGATTTCATGAACATATGATATGTGTGTGTACCATTATGTGTTATTTGGGTGGGTTTTGGGTGGCCTAATGCCTCAAAAAGGGGACTTTGAGACTTTTTGAAATTCGGACTATCGGGTGAATTCGGATTTGGCCTCATTTTCAAAAATTCGGACTATTGGGAGATTCCAATTATCGGTCGTCGGATTATCGGACTTTTACTGTAGTTATATTTATGTATAAGGGAGATAGATGCATTAAATAGATAGACAGACAGACATTTGATGCATAAATAACATTCTTAATAATTTATATATACCTTAGGCTTGGGACGCCACCCATGTATGAACCCGACTTTGGAACTTTTGAGGTTACCGTGTCCAAACGAAACCGTGTATAAAAAAAACGTGTGTATATCGAGACCTGACTGTACCTTACCAACCACACTCGGCAGAAATATCTCGGTAACACTTACATTTTAGTACAATCCCTGCCATAAATTCAATCCTTGTAAGGTCAATTTCCAGGCAGATTAACTTCCATATTAAATCGGTTAGAAAACAGGTGTAGGTGCTGCAGGGACTTTTTTGTTTTGTCTTTCTGTGTTATGCTTAGCACTCTGCCATTATCAGCCACAGTGATGACATGATAGGGCAGTGTTATGGCAACACTTTACTGTACTCAGTCCAACTGCTGAAAGCCAACCCAGTCTGAGTTATGAAAATGTACAGTACATCCCCGCTATTCTTTTAGGAGACTGATGAAACGTCGCTAGTCCTGAAACCGAAAAGCAAAAAATTAAAACAGACTGTACCCTTTTGAAAGTTGACTTTTTTTGTTTACCCTATTTTGTCAACTCTTAACCACGCTCGGTTATGGCCTTGGCCTTGCTCAGGACCTTGGGGCTGCTCGGCCAGACGGCAACAACAACAACAACGAGGCTGATTGTTTTGAAGTTGAAAGTTGGTGTAAGAATTCTGAATGTGATATCTCCACATGCCCCACAGGCTGGCCTACAGAAAGAGATAAAAGAGGATTTCTGGAATGACACCGTCAGTGTCATTTCAGGCCTCTCGGAGAATGAAATAACAATCCTGGGAGGGGACCTGAATGGTCACGTGGGAGCATCTGCAGATGGATACGAGGGAGTACATGGAGGAAATGGTTATGGAATGAGGAATCTGGAAGGCAAATATATACTGTACTTGAGTCCTGCGTTGCACTCAACATGGTTGTGTGTAACACAAAGTTCAAGAAAAGACAAAGCCATCTGGTCACATATAACTCTGGGGTCTCCAGTAGCCAGATAGATTACTTCTTGGTAAACAGGAAAGACTGGAAACTGGTTCGGGATGTAAAGGTCATCCCGAGCGAAGAATGTATCCCCCAGCATAAGCTACTTGTGTGCGACATGAGCTTATACAGAGATCCTGAGCGCAAGAAGGTATACATGCTCAAAAGGAGAGTGTGGCTGCTGAAGAACAAGGAAGTTAGGGATAGGTTTCATAGTGAACTGGAGGAAATGAATAGAAATAAGGAAGCTAGGCCTAGCGATGTAAATAGTCAATGGAATTTCCTTAAGCATAGCCTTATCGCTGCCACTGACAAAGTCTGTGGGAAAACAAAGGGTCACCCCAGGAATAAGACCTCCTGGCGGTGGAACGATGAGGTAGAGCATGCTGTGAAAGAGAAAAGGAGATGCTTCAAAGCATGGAAGAAGGGAGGCAGCAAGGAGGAATACCAGGCAGCTAAACGAACTGCCAAAAGAGTTGTTGTTGTTGTTGTTCCCTAAGCTGCCTGGCCGAACAGCCCCGAGTCCCTGAGGAAGGCCATGGCCACGATCGGGCTTTCCCACAGAGCTCTCATTGAGTGTAGGTTGTGTTGTTGGCGTAAGTGGTTGTGTGAAATGCAGTCTTCTATGATGTGTTTAATGGTATGGGGTGCTGTGTTACATCCCGGGCAGGCGTCGACAACGGAGTCATCCAGTCTCTTCTGATAGCTCAGGAGAGCTGGATGGTGTCCGCATCTCAGCCTGGCCAGGTGGACTCTGTCCTCGCGAGGGAGGGAGGATTCGGAAGGATGGATTTCGGGAGGTCGTGCATGCAGCTGCGTGTTGTCTGTGAGTGAGTGGATGGATTGGCGAGAGATATGAGTATGGATGTGCTTCTGGAAGTTGGTTCGGGGTGGGCAGGGAGGGAGAGAGGACAATAACTGTGTGTGATACCGTGTGCTGGGTGTTGTTTTGATATTTCTTGGTGTCTGTGGGTGTGTTGCCATGTAGTTTAGTGGGTGGTCTTGGTTCGTGGAGGCTGCTGCCAGGAATTGAGTGCCTCTCATGTCCAGATGGTCTTTGACTTTGAGGATTTTGGTTTCTTGATGTAGATGATCTGTGGTGCGTAGCTGTGCAGCCTGTAATGATCTCAGGGCTTTTTGGATAGTCTGTAAGGTCTTATGATGTGTTTCAGCTAGGTTAGAAGCCCAGGCTGGGCTTGCGTATTCCTGTGGTGATCTTTGTTGTGTCCAAATTTGTGTGAGCAAGTGACCTGAGGGCGTTAAGTCTGGGTGTCAGTTTCTTTTTAATGTTTGTGGTGTGCTGTTTGAATGTCATATGAGTATCATATGTTACTCCTAGGATTTTTGGGTGTGTGTGTATGTGTTAGGGGTGTGTTGTTTATGGTGAGTTGAGGGATGTATTCGTGTTCACCTGTCCAGCTTGTGAGCAGGGTTGCGGTGGATTTGGCTGGGGCTAGATTCAGTCTGTTTGTAGTGCACCAGCCATGTAGTGTGTTGAGATAGGGTTGAAGGAGATCTGTTGCTCTTCTTGGGTCATGGTGTGTGCATGTGAGTGTTATGTCATCTGCATAGGAGGCTAAGTTTATTTGGGAGTATTGGGTGTAGTTATATCGTGCATGTACAGATTGAAGAGTGCGGGCGATAGGACGGATCCCTGTGGGACTCCGTTTGGAAAGTTTCTGATTTTAGATGACTGACCGGCAAAAGATACGTGTGCACATCTGCCTGCTAGGAAGTTGGCCAGCCACCTTTTTGTGTTGTTGTGCATGTTTGTGTTGTAGATTTTGTTTGTTAGGTTGTGGCGGGGGATGGCATCGAAGGCTTTACTAATGTCGAGTGTGGCTAATAGTGATCTGTGTGGTGGTCTAGCTGAGTTGATGCCGTCAAAAGCTCTTTGTGTAAGGTCTGTGAGAAGAGTGTTTGTGGAGTGCAGTGGCCTAAAGCCATGTTGTGTTGGAGCTAGGGGTAGGTCGGGTGTAATTAGTTGTAATACTAGGCGTTCCATGACTTTGGAGGGGGAGCAAAGGAGTGTGATGGGGCGGTGCGAGGAGGGTAGCGTGGGGTCTTTGTTGGGTTTGGGGAATGTGATGATGATACCATGCTTCCAAATGTCTGGTATTGTGTTGTGTGAATAGCTGTAGTTTGATATGTTAGTGAGTGTTTGTATGCCTTGTGGTCCCAGGTGTCTGAGGTGTATGTTGCTTATGTTGTCTAGGCCACAGGCGGGTGAGTGCTTGAGATTGTTGATGATATGCTTTGTCTGGTGATTGGTGAAGGGTGTATAGTCAGGGTCTGTGGGGAATTGTCTCTTACGTCGGATGACACGTCGGTCGTCTTTGTGAGGTTTTAGGTGGCTGACATGTGAGAAGTGATTGATGAGAGTGTTGCTTGTTGTTTACATGAAGGAGTAGAGTCTGTTGTTGTGATTGCAGCATGTGATTGTGTTGTGTTGCTGTTGGAAAGTGTGATGCTGTTTAGTGTTTTGTAGAGTTTTTTGGGGTTTGTTTTGTGATCAAGTGTTTGTAGGAAGTTATTCCAATTTAGTTTTTGTTGTTCTTGTATTTTGTTGTTAGTTTGGGTGTTGAGTGCTTGAATTTGTTGTGTGATGTCTTGTGTGTGGGGTGCTGGGGAGTGTTTCAGTGTGTCGTTGTCTGATGAGGTTTTGAATTTCTGGTGTGAAGTTGGGGTTGTGTCTTTTTCTGTTACCTCTTGGAATGTGTTTCTTGTCAGCGTTTTGGATAGTTTTATTGAGTATGTGTACAGCATTGTTGATGTTAGTGATGAGTGTACTGTTTAGAGTTGTGAAGTGTTGTTCTGTCTCATTTGTAAATGCTTCCCAGTTAGCTCTTTTATAATTGGTGTATGTGTGTTTGTGGCTAGCTGGGGTGAGTCTGGTTTTGGTGGTGATAATGATCGGGAGGTGGTCAGAGCCTAAGGTTCTGACCACCCTCCAGGATGTTGTGGGGGCGAGTTCTGGGAGCAAAAGGTGATGTCTGGAGATGATGGGTTATAGAGGGCTTGGTGAGGAATATGGGTATGTTGATGGATGTCGTTAAGGATGATGAGGTTATCTGTTTGGTTTTGTAGTACCAGCCCTCTGTCTGTGTCGGGGTTGTCGACAAACCAGGCCGACGTCTTGGCGTTGAAGTCACCACCCAGGATGATGTGTGGGGTGTTTGTGATGTGTTGTAAGTGTGGTCTGTATTCATTTGGTACTGTAGGGGATGTTTGGGGAGGGATGTATGTGTTTATGATGGTTATGTTGGAAGTGTTGCCAGTGCGTATTTTAATTGATTGTATTTCTGTTGTGTTATCATTTGGGGGGAGGAGGGATTTGGTTTGTACACTGGTTACTATGCATGATATTTCATTGTGTACCAGGGTGATGAGTCCACCGCCCCCGCCGACAGCCCGGTCTTGTCTGATGGTGGTGAAATTATGAAATGTGGGTGTTTTTTGTGATGTGCGGAGTTTTGTTTCTTGTAAGATGGCAATGTGTATGTTGTGTTGTTTGATGAAGTGTGAGAGTTCGTGTTCCTTTGTGTTAATGCCATCTATGTTCAATTGGAGAATGTTAATGATATGTGCACGATGTATGTTGGGTGCTGCTGCACGAGGATGGGGTGGGGGTGAGGGAGGGGCTGGAGGTTGGGATGGGTGAGGTGGGGGTGGGGATTGGGGAGCAGGAGATGGGGGTTGGAATGGATTAGGATGGGGTGTGGTGTGTTGAGTTGAGGATGTGGATGGTATGGGAAAGTTAGGTGGGTTAGGGAGGAGAGGTGGACGGGTTTTAGGGGGGGGAGTGGATGATATGGGAAGGCTAGGTGGGTTGGGGAGGAGAGGTGGACGGGTTTTAGGCGAGGGATTTGACTGGGAGAGGGAGGGGCATGAGGAACAGGTCCAGGTGTTCGTGTAGTGTTTCTTGGAGGCAAGTGTTGTACAGGTGAAGTGGGTCCAGTTCCTGCATGAATTGCAGAGAACTGAACCCTTAGTGTGGCGACTCGAAGTGATGGGTTTTGAGCAAGTTGGACGTATGTATGTGTACGTGGGTCCTGGGTTGCTCTCAATGTCTCCGGCTAGAAGAAGTCTTCGAGAAATGACAGCCGGAGAGTCATTTCTCGGTGTAGGAAAAACTGTGTGATGTGTGTGTGGTGTGAGAGGTGTGGAATTCCCCGGCGCGACCGAAGCCACTCCAAGGACCCGTGCCCCCAGGGGGGGGGCAGGGGATAGTTGTGACGGTTTGGCTCCCGTGCCAATGCTAAAAAAGGCATTAAGAACCTGGTCCTCGAACAAGTGTGTAACACTGGCAATCCCAATGGGATCTTCAACCTAGCTAGGCGAGTTAAAAATTACAGTAGGGATATTATAGGTGAACAGTGTGATAGAAACGATAATGGGAAGATTGTGTATGCAGAAAATAAAATCAGAGAAGCATGGAAGGCACACTTTGAACAATTGCTATATGTAGAGTTTGAATGGGATAAGGAACAGCTTAGTATCGAAAAAGAGGACCACTTTAAATGCCATGTTTTTGCAGCAAACAATAACTCCGTTTTTGAGGTACAAAAACTTCATCAAACCATTTCAAAGACAAAGCCATGGGTATGTACTTGGACGAGTCACTGTACCAGACGCAAGTTAGGTAAGTTTGCCATGCCACAATTGCGGTAAGAATATGGCTTGGCATATTTATAGAGGATCACTGGCTACATTTTAAAATCATCTGAAACATTGCAAATTAACAATACAGTGAAATGGTCCTTTTTCTGCTTACTACCGGGAGCTTGTTCCATGTGTTTGGGGATGTAAGTGGCTTTTGGTGATTTATTCCAATGGACACCAGTTTCGTCAAAATTAAACACTTGATCTAAATTGTATCCACCATCGTCTATGATTCGCTTAGCCACCTTTTGAAGTCTGTGTTAGAATCTTGATGTGCTGGCTACAAATTGGCCTGCAAACGACTAGTATGGTTGGCCTGCAAACGACCGGTATGGTTGTTTACCCTTGGCAAGTTAAATCAAGAGTTGGGTGGTAATTAGTAAATGTATATGTTATGTATAATATCATTATACTACCTATAGTATAATCGCATGTAGAGTATTTATAATTTGTAGGGTAGATTACCCTGATGATTAAATTATCGAGGATGCGATGGCGTCATCAGCTGATGACGTGAGTGGGGGCGTGTATGCGATGTGGGGAGGAGAAGGGAGTCGGAAAGTAGAGATCGTGGAGAGAGGTTGTGCTAGCGATAGTGGGGAGCGATTGTCCGGCGTGTTTCATGTAATGGTGGTTTAAGGCATGACTAGCAGATGGTGTAAATAGTGAGTTGGATATGGTATGTGGTTTGTTTGGTATTACATGGCGTAGCAGATGTTTGGGCTGTGGTTTTTTGTGTGTCGGCGTTTGTGCTTCTTGGTTACGATGGTGGTTTGTTGTTTCGCTGAGTAGCTGGTTCATCTTGGAGGGTTCAACGTTCTTAAGCGCGAGCTACGCATCAGAAAGGTAATTATTGTAAACGTGTATAAAATATATAGGGTGGGAAGGATATCAC
This sequence comes from Paralithodes platypus, assembly GCA_032716605.1. Taxonomy (NCBI): domain Eukaryota; kingdom Metazoa; phylum Arthropoda; class Malacostraca; order Decapoda; family Lithodidae; genus Paralithodes; species Paralithodes platypus. Next base: position 37,388,448 of record CM064575.1, read on the forward strand.
ACATATGCAGATTAGCTTAACTATATTTAACATTTTGGTAGCAGAGCGTAGTTGAGCTGCTGGCCCATAACCTAGAGGTCCATAGTTACAGCGTGCTGGGCCCATAACCTAGAGGTCCATAGTTCCAGCGTGCTGGGCCCATAACCTAGAGGTCCATAGTTCCAGCGTGCTGGCCCACCATAAGGTCATATAGTCCATAGTTCCAGCGGGGCCCATAACCTAGAGGTCCATAGTTCCAGCGTGCTGGGCCCATAACTTAGAGGTCCATAGTTCCCAGCGTGCTGTGGGGTCCCATAACCTAGAGGTCCCATAGTTCCAGCGTGCTGGGCCCATAACCTAGAGGTCCATAGTTCCAGCGTGCTGGGCATAACCATAGACTGGGCCCATAACCTAGAGGGTCCATAGTTCCGTCATGGCTTCTGTAATTAAGAACCCCCCCATGTTAACTGATTTAGACAAATATGAACAATGGAAGGAAGATGTATTGATGTGGACAGAATTAACGGATATAAATAAAAAGAAGCAAGCGCTAGCCATTAATCTCACGTTAACTGGTCAAGCCAGGGAAGTGGCTAATCAGGTGTCAACAGAGGATAAGAAGAAAGAGAATGGAGTTGACCTACTGATAGCAAAATTTGATGAGGCCTTCCTGAAGGAACCCGAGAGAAGGAAATTTATGGCATATCAGAATTTTGAGGAATGTGTGAGGAAGGATGACATGTCAATTTGCGATTTCATGAGAGAATTTGACATGAAGTACTACAAAATGACAGAAAAGGGCATGGAACTGCCAGATGAGGTGTTGGCTTTCCGTCTGGTGAAGAATTGTAAATTAATGAAAATACAAAGGGAACAGGTTATGGCATCAACAAAACCCCTATCATTTAAGGAAGTTCGATCAACATTAAAACGAATGTTTGAGTCAAGCAGTGTGACAAGGAGTGAAGTAACTCAAGAAGTTAAGGTTAAGTCTGAACCGGTATATATAACAAAGGTGAATGGGAAGGATGATTTGAAGAATAGAAAAACAATTTTGGAACAGGAACTAAAAGAAATATGTTATAAGATTGAGGAGACTGCTGTATCTTCCAAGGACGGTAATACAGAAGAAGAGATCATGTGGACAACCAATTATGGTGGCCAAGGTGGTTATCATAGGAACTGGAACAATGGTAGATACAATAGGGGTGGTAGATATGGTAGATACCAGAGAAGAAGTTGGAGGAGGAATAGGCTTGACGGTGGATGTTTTGAATGTGGATCGAAAGATCATTGGGTGAGGAATTGTGACAAGTAAAGGAAGTAGACAAAAAGGAAGTATAACTAGACAGTTTCTTTGAGGATAACAGTGATACCAGAACATTGAGGAAGGAAACAATAGGTTGTGCAGTACTTGACACAGGTTGTAACGTTAATGTGTGTGGGGCTAAATGGTTGGAGGAATATCATGAAATGATTGATGTAAATGATAAGAGTAAAGTTAAGGAGTATAGCACCAATAAATCATTCCGGTTTGGTGATGGTAACACAGTGAAAGCCCATAGGAAAGTCAGCATACCCGCTTATATTGGTAAAGAAAGGCTAATGATCGAGACGGATGTTGTTGAATCGGATATACCACTTTTGCTAAGGGGAGGTGTGGTGGAGTGGTTTTGCCACTGGCCTGGTAATCCAAAGGTCCCGGGTTCAAATCCCGATGTATCAATGGGAAGATATTATTGGGATGGAATTTGTGCTGTACCTGGTATCAGTGCATTACCACAAGCCCACCGAAACGTCAATAAAATACCCTCATTGTTCCCTGATTAAATAGCACTGTATGAATATTCCCATATTCAAATTATGCTATAGGGGTGCAATGCCTGGTGAGTTATCTGCTCAACAGGTGGCGTTGTGTGTGTGTAAGTGTGAGAGTCCGAGTGTAGGGGATGAGACAGTGAAGCACGGGAACGAGGTGGCTTCAGAGATGGGGTCGTTTCGGGCCATGAGTGAGCACCGTGCCTCATGTGAAGGCAAGATGGCAGGTGCTCGTTGTACTCTACGTGCTTCACATGTCTCACTCCCTAGACTGGAACAAGACCTCATGGGCTTCACTGTTCATTGTAAAGCGGTGAATGTTAAGGTTCTCAGCCTATGCCCGAGAGGAAGTAAATTGGAATATAGAAAAAAAAAAAAAAAAAAAAAAAAATCTTTCATGAAAAAGATGGGTATGGTGATGAATTTGGCTGAAGACAAAGTTGACTGGAAGTATGGTAGAATTAAGAACTTGAAAATCACTAGCACTGGTCATTATGCTATGCCTATAAATAAATTCGAGAGTTTCAGAGAGGACAGGAACTTCATGAGGTATGTCTTGTACAGCTATGGAAAAGGTGATGCCAAGAAGAAAGCATTGAAACTCCATAAGCAATTCGCCCACCCTACAAAGGAAAAACTTATCACATTGGTCAAGGAAGCTGGTATCATAGATGCAGAGTTAGAAGATGAAATAAGAAATGTTGGAGAATCATGTGAAACTTGTAGTAAGTTCCAGAGAACACCGTCTAGACCTGTGGTTAGTATGCCAATGGCGAGGAACTTCAATGACATTGTAAGTATGGACCTGAAATTCTTTGAGGATAAGTATTTCCTTGTAATGATTGATCTCGCTACTAGATACTGTAATGCATGCGTGATCAAAAATAAAACCCCAAGTGTGATTATAGATGCTGTTATGAGATACTAGATAGCAATATTTGGCACACCCAAGAAGATGTTGACTGATAATGGAGGAGAATTTAATAATATGGATTTCAGGAGCATGGGTGAGAATTTCAACATTGAGATAATGTGTACTGCCGCAGAAAGTCCATGGAATAATGGGACGTGTGAAAGACTGAATGCAGTGCTAAAGGCTAACGTACTAAAGATTAAAGAAGATACTAAATGCAACATAGAAACTGCACTGGCTTGGGCTGTGGCTGCCAGGAATGCTCTTCACAACAATAATGGATTCTCCCCTAATCAGTTGGTGTTTAGTTTTAATCCTAACCATCCTAACATAGCAGCAGATAACCCCCCAGTCTTGGAAAATGTTACATCCTCTCAGATTGTAGCTAATAATTTGAATGCTTTGCGTAAGTGTAGAGAGGAATTTGTGAAATCTGATGCTAACGAGAGAATTAAAAGGGCTTTGTCACATAACATTCGTAAAACAAATGATGAAGATGTTAAGATAGGCAATTATGTCTATTATAAACGAGAAGGCGAGGACAGCTGGCGAGGTCCTGCAAGAGTTATAGGTAAGGATGGTAAGGTTAACATTTTGCGGCATGGAGGTTATGTTGTAAGGGCCCATGTATGCAGAGTGAAAGGATACTCGGCCAGTAATGTGGTTAGCTCTAGTAATGAAGGTAGAAGCAGTTTACAGACTACAGAGGAGACGACAGAGAAGGCCGCTGCAGTGAGTGATGATGACAGTGATGGCGATGATGTAAGTGGTGAAACTGTGGAGGATTGTAATGAGGAAAGGAATGCTATCCCAAAGGTAGGAAAGCGATATGAGGTATCACTTACAGATTCCAATGAGAGGATTAACGTCAAGATCTTGAGCAGGGCAGGCAAAGCATCGGGTAAATTTAAGAATTGCTTTAACTATCGTAATGAAGAGAACGGAGAAGAGACCTGGATGGATTTCGTGAAGGACATTAATGAAATTAGAGAAATAGAAGATGAGGAGGAAATAATGATTACATGTTCAGGTGAAAAGTCTATGGAAGCCAAGAGAAAAGAAATAGACAGTTGGAGAGAGAATGATGTATATGATGAAGTGGAATGGGAAGGTCAGGACATTATTTCCACAAGGTGGATTGTGACCGAGAAAGACTAAACAAGGTAGGATTGTGAAAGCCAGACTGGTGGCTCGCGGATTCGAGGAAGAGCTTAAGGATGAGGTAAACACCGAATCCCCTACATGTGGTAAAGAATCATTGAGGTTGGCTCTAGCTACTATACAAATGAAAGGGTGGTCATGTCACACGATAGACATTAAATTGGCATTCCTGCAAGGTAACGGCATTAAACGTGAGGTATATTTACATCCTCCGCCGGAATTCTTCAGTGGAAGAATTTGGAAACTTAAAAAGACGGTTTATGGACTGAGTGATGCTGCAAGAGTGTGGTATGACACTGTAAAAGAAGAACTGATCATGCTTGGTAAGAGAATGTCGAGATTTGATCCAGCAATGTTTATGTATACCAGAGATAATAATTTTGAAGGCATTGTGTGTATTCATGTGGACGACTTTTGTTGGGGTGGTACTGATCAGTTTGAAGAGTGTGTGGTTTCAAAATTGAAAAAAAAAATTCTGGTGGGATCAGCTGATTCCAAGAAGTTCAGGTATGTAGGCTTGAATATACAGCAAACGGCCGATGGAATTAGTATAGATCAAGAAAGCTACATAAAGTCGCTGAAACAAGTGGACATAAGTCATAAAAGGGCTCAAAGAAAAGATTCAGGACTAAACGAGGAAGAAGTTCACAAGTATAGGTCAGTTGTTGGTCAACTCAATTGGGTAGGGACCCAGACTAGGCCAGATATTTCGTTTGATGTTTGTTCTTTAAGCACCTTGATAAAGAAATGTACTGTTGGTGACATGATGGATGCTAATAAGGTAGTTAAGAGAGTAAAGACTGATCAAGTACATATATTCATTCCAACTCTGACTGAAGGACTGCACCTAGAATGTTACAGTGACGCTTCATTTGCAAACTTGACCGATTGTGGCTCTCAAGGAGGTTTCATAGTTTTTCTAACTGACACAGAGGGTAGAAAATGTCCTGTCATGTGGAGATCAAGGAAAATAAGGAGAGTAGTGAAGTCCACATTAGCAGCAGAAACTATGGCTCTGTTGGAAGCAGCTGAGAGTGCATATTATATTGGAAAAATACTGGAAGATATTGGTGATATTGGGGAAGTGCCTATAAAATGCTATGTGGATAATAGGTCTCTCGTAGAAGCACTAAGGTCTGTTAAGAAGGTGGATGATAAGTACCTTAGGATTAATATTGCCTGTATGAAAGATATGCTGGCTAAAAGAGAAGTTACTGGTGTGGAGTGGGTAGATACAAGGAGTCAACTTGCAAATTGCCTTACCAAAAAGGGGGCATCACCTCAAATGCTCATTGGAGCAATTACTATGTAGAGTATTACATAGAGATGTCTTATGAACATAGTAGTGACATTGTTGCATTACTAATGCAACAATATTAGATTGTGTGTCGTAATGCAACAATATTAGATTGTGTGTCGTAATGCAACAATATTAGATTGTGTGTAGTAGAAAAAATAAAAATAAAAATAAAAAATAAATAATAGGGAATTTTGTTAGAATCTTGATGTGCTGGCTACAAATTGGCCTGCAAACGACTAGTATGGTTGGCCTGCAAACGACCGGTATGGTTGTTTACCCTTGGCAAGTTAGATCAAGAGTTGGGTGATAATTAGTAAATGTATATGTTATGTATAATATAATTATACTACCTATAGTATAATCGCATGTAGAGTATCTATAATTTGTAGGGTAGATTACCCTGATGATTAAATTATCGAGGATGCGATGATGTCATCAGTTGATGACGTGAGTGGGGGCGTGTATGCGATGTGGGGAGGAGAAGGGAGTCGGAAAGTAGAGATCGTGGAGAGAGGTTGTGCTAGCGATAGTGGGGAGCGATTGTCCGGCGTGTTTCATGCAATGGTGGTTTAAGGCATGACTAGCAGATGGTGTAAATAGTGAGTTGGATATGGTATGTGGTTTGTTTGGTATTACATGGCGTTGCAGTTGTTTGGGCTGTGGTTTTTGTGTGTCGGCGTTTGTGCTTCTTGGTTACGATGGTGGTTTGTTGTTTCGCTGAGTAGCTGGTTCATCTTGGAGGGTTCAACGTTCTTAAGGGCGAGCTACGCATCAGAAAGGTAATTATTGTAAATGTGTATAAAATATATATGAAGTATTTGGGAAGATATCACATATGCAGATTAGCTTAACTATATTTAACAGTCTGTTGTTGCATTGGCATCTGCTGATGCAATTTCACCCTGGTAGAGAGCATACTTAATGTCACATTTTTGTTTTAAACAGTGCAACCAACCTTGTTAAGTGGTAAAGGGTATGAGACTTGCAATAATTCTCTATATGCACAGTGCCTCATAGTACAGTACATGCTAGTTTGCCTGTATGCCATCAACACTCACATTGTCTTTCATCATTTTCGTTATCCACTTCATTAGGAAATGTTCAGTCATTATTAGCAAGCGACTCTTTGCTGTCATGCCTAACGAAGCCTGAGAAATAACACAACTACCTGTAGCACGTGTGAAGTATCTGTCTGCCACTCTCAAACTTTATTTTACCTTGCCTTTGTTTTTCATATTTTACCTTCTATGAGTTAAATTATTTTCATTTTGTCAGCCACACTGTAATATTTCTGCGTTATGCCCCTTCTGTAGTCTAGCTTCCTCTTAACACCAACTTTGTCACCACCACTTATTGAAGTTCCCGGTTTTTCAAGCGGCACACTGTGGCATGGCCGGTAGTGCGTCTGACTGCGGATCGAAGGGCCTGTAGTTCGATCCCACCCCATGCCATTGGTAGATGGCAAGAGTTTGGGCAGCTCGATCTAGCGAATTGTGGTAAATATTCAGTTAAAGTCTCTGTAACAAGGGCAAGCCCTAGCCCTGTCAATCAAGGGAGTGCATGGTGTTAAATACTGCATCATCCACCAATCCCTCCCCACCAGTCACAGAAGCCATGAGAGTAACAAACAAAGGGAAAGCCAGGTAAAACAAAAATTATCTAGGACGTGGGCAGCGCATGAGTACAAAGTGGCGGGTAGGACAACAATGACTCTAAAGATGCCACCCGTCCAATATGGCGGCTGCTCGCTGGATGAAAATAGCCAAACGCAAGACATCCTTCCCAAGCCACCGAGTCACAGAGTCGCTATGTCCGTGCTTATTTTCGCTATCTATGAGGCTTGGGACCATTTCTATCCTATCGCTACACTTCAAACCACTATGTATATATGTATGTATGTATATACTCAGGCACATACCCCATAGCTGGGGGTGGCAGACTCGAGATAGAGCCCGAATATGGATAATACCACACACACACAAAAATAAATAAACACAAAAAAATGAAATAAAATAAATACAAATTCACACACATCTAGGTTGACTAGGAGTCTCAGCAGGCAGTCATGCAGCGGAGCACACCACAATGCCACCCACCACGCATCCAGGCATGATGAGGCATCACCCTTCATATATACTGGCTCCCTGGGCCAGGTGCCTGACGGACTATTATCTAGTCCAATTGGCGCACGACCCCCTCTCCCAAACGATCGCATTTTAACTCATCTATTCACTAGCATTCTCCATTCATTCCTATTTATTACCACTTCTCTTGCATGATCTATAGTCACTCCTCTATCTTCCAACGCTTGTACTACACATTCTCTCCATCTCAATGGAGGTCTTCCTACCCCTCTACCTCACCTTGTATCTGACTCACATATTCTCTTCGTAAGTCTTTCATCTTCCATTCACTCAAAATATCCATACAAGCACAGCACCCTTCTGTCCACTCTGGCAGACAAAGGTTCTTGCTGCCCCACTCTCCTACGTATCACTTCATTCCTCAATCTATCTCTACGAGTCACTCCATACATACTCTCAGGGTTGTTGATTTTTTTGATTTTTTTAAAAAAATCAAAAAAATCAAAAAATCATTGATTTATTGATTTATTTGATTTTTTTGATTTTTTTTCTAATCATATTTAGATGTAGATGCTGTTTCTGAACTTTCTGGAATAATATTAATACATATTGATTGATAAATTATTATTGTTCTGTTTTCACATAATAAACATATCAGGATTGTTTTGTCTTTTCACTGAACACTATATGATTTAACATACAATGTACTCTTTTAAACTTGAAAGGTAATACTGTATACATATATTTGTAAATTTAAAAGCTATCAGTTATTTGTGTTACTACATAATGTACCAGTATCTACTATCTTACAATGAACCAATGCCTACACAAACTTATGAAAGCATGATAAATCTTCAGAATTCTTTTTATCTTGATTCACAGATCAAAAAAAAAAAAAAAATGAAAAAATAAAAAAAAATAAAAAAAAAATGATTTTTTTGGTAAAAAAATCATTGATTTAATCAAGTGATTAAATCAAATTGATTTAATCAATATCAACTCTGCATGATACTCTTAAAGCAGCTCATCTCCACCACATCCAGCTTTCTTCTCTCTTGTGCCTTCAGAGCCCATGTCTCAGCCCCATACATCACTGTTGGTACAACTATCCCTTGATACATTGCACGCTTTCACTCTTAGATTTCTTACCTTCCACATACTTCCCATTGCTCCGAAAAGTTTCCTTCTTTCACATACTCTCTGTCTTACCTCCATTTCCACACCTGCATCCCTGCTTATCACTCCTCCTAGATAATAGGTAGCCTATAGAAGTAATAACAAGATATTATTCAGTTGGGGATAGCTTGAAAAACTTACAGCAGTGATTATGTGGTAGAGTATATATTAACCCATCAGACCCGGCTATGTATTCCATACCGAAACCCGGGGGTTTTGGCCGAAAAACGTCTACGCCTAGGCTACCGTATCTTTGTTATTTTGACTGCTTCCGCATTCCCGCGCATCCCCAAGCATAGATGTGTTTCGTACCTGTAGAATGGCGTTGAGTAGAGCTCTCTAAGTCAACTGGTTCAGTTGTGATGACGATTTCCGTGGAGATATCAGCCACTTTACACTACTTTTCACTACTTAACAATAACATACAGGCACACACGAACAAGGACGCCTCTCCTTCTTGTGGTCGGAGATGCGCGGCGTCGGTCCAACCGGCTGTTGTTTACATGTGTCAGACGGACGCCTCGCACACCAAGCTTACAGGCTTTCAAGCTGCCGGTGCCTCAGAGCCCTTCCGGGTTCCGTGGGGGTGTTTTTTATGGATGCCTTAGAGCCCAACCAGGTCTGAGGGGTTAAGGGGGTAGGGTTTACTTATTGGTCAATGTATTTATTTAATTTTAAAACATTTAGTTTCCTCGTTAGACCTCCATCAAGCTTACAAAAAAAAAAAAATATAATAAAAAAAAAATAAAAAAAAAATAAAATAATAAACAACACCCCCTTCACAATAAATTTGTACATGTTTCGGTAGGAAAATGTCCAGGCTTTCACCTATACTGTACTTTAATTATAAACTTGCTATGGCTCGCCAGGATAAAATCAACACCTAAATGGCACGAAAGGTGTTAACCCTCTGAGCCCGAATGCCCTTCCAGAAGCCAATAGCTGTCTTCCCCATGGGACACGGAAGGCCTTCGAGAAGCCTAAGGGCTATTAGCCTATATAGTAGGGTCATTTGCTTGGAATCCGTGACCATTTTGTTCCTACCTTTTTCTCTCGATGGATTTGACAACCTGAACCATTTTAAAGGAAAATTAGCTCCTATGCCCCTCTGAAAAATTACGGCTAACTCTGCTAGAGCCCAATATTCAAAATGGCCGCCAACGCCATCTTGAAAAACATGAAATGTAATATCTCTGGCATCAGATGAGCTACAAGGACGAATGAGGTGTCCTTTTTCACTAATTCTGGCATTACAAATCCACTGGCATGGTTATTGTATTGTATTGTATATTGTATTGTTATTGTATTGTATTATACTAATTGTACATACTAATCTGCCACTTCACTGTCACTACATGATTCACTGTATGAGCCACTATCAGAATCACTGTCCTCACTTTCGCTGCTATCATCACTGTTGTTCTCTGCCTGCGGTGTATATCTAATATTACTTTTTTACTGTTTCAGATGGATCGCATGCCCATCTGATGAAAATCGCCGACTTGTGAAGTGACCGAAATAATGGATAATAGAAGAGAGAGTGAAGAGTTACCAGACAAGACCAGGGGACCGACCGGTTAATTTAGGCTTAAAAAACTCGAAATCCTGAAAACACCAATAGGTGTTTACTCAACAAGAGTCAACATCCCTTCATAAGCCAGTGAAATGTTATTAGTGAAAACCCATTGGAAATAGTATTTTTTTATGTTTTCCAAACTTTTCCTGTAATTCTAAAAACGTTATATAGCGAACTTTGAAATTAACATGCTCAGTAACTACTGGTCGTACGAGGAGCATACCTATATAAATCGAAAGAGCGTAAGCTACTCTACAACCTACCATACGCTTTATCTTCTACTTTGCCACGTTCCCGCATAAAATATTGTAAATCTAAAAAACAAAAGTAAAAATGTTCACCTAATGACCTTAGACTTTCACCTGTTTTTCTCAGAACCTATATTGCCGCACTATCGGATGTTATTTTACAGTTATTATTGGACCTATAGGAATGGTGTATATACCATTGGAAAGGTAATTAAAAACACTAAAAGGCCTATAAACCAAATTTACTCTAATAATTTAAATTTGTTCACAATATGTCGTCAAAGTTGTAATTTTTGTATAAATATATTCGCCTGAATCCGTCATCACCTAAATCGAACAAATACACAAAATATATAAAATGTGTTTTATAGAAACTATAGATACACCTTTTGTGAGTTGTTTGATCACATAAAACATGTGCTATGGGGATTTCTGTAGGAGTTTATCATTTTCTGCAGTACTATGATTTTCAACATTTTGTTACCTAAATTGCAAGAAAAAAGCAAAAATAAAATATATTTTTTTTTTTTATCTAGTTTTATGGTCATATACACCTGTGCCAAATTTCATTTAAATTGATAGTAAGACCTGGAAGTAGCGTAATTATCCGGTCGGTCCCCTTAAATGAATACGAGTGCATTTTACTCTGTGGTAAGCGATGTACCGCAGATGATCGTTTGGAAAACATTACACCTGAGAAGTGGGAATCCATCCGGGAAAAGTCTTTACAATGGAAAGAACTTGATAAGTTTCAACATATACATGAAAATGTGGATTGGGAGAAGGGACCAAAGGGTCACCACATGCATAGCACTTGTTACGCATCATTATCCAGCAAGCGCAAACTCTCTCAAGCCGAAAAACGCAAACACAAATCCGAGGAACGTCTTGAAAGAGATGAAGCATCAGATCAACAAGACCCTTCCCCAGAGGCCAGTGCACCTAAAAGGCTCCGCTCCAGTATGGGTGTCCTTCACGATAAGACGGGGGGAGTGCAGTCAGTTGAAATAGGACACCCTAGACCCCGCCGGAGTGTGAGAGCTGTGATACAATTTATGGTTAATATGATATGAAAATTTCTCGGCGAGAAATTGTGCTAGTACAATGTTAGAACAAAACAACGGGGTTGTTATAGTAGTTTTAGCTGCGAAAGCAATTTAATATTAAAACAGTGAAGATCTTTTGCAATTTATCTCCACGATTATTTTGGGGTTTATTATGTGCACATGTAAACTGATAACTTGTTATTTTTGTCACCACTCGTTGAGTGGGGTGCCTTTGTAACTACAGATCTGTTCACAGAATCTTCAGAGTTACCCTTTTTTGTCAAGCAGGCTTCTTTGAAGCACGCACCTGCCTGAACCCCTTTCTTGTATATATACGGGCTACGCCTTATTAAATATATTTTCAAAGTAAGAATACTATGTGGTTGTTTTTATTATCTGCTTTTCTAGAGTTATGATATGATTACGAATGTCCCCCTCCAGTCTTAGAAATCAGGCATGTTCGTCAATGATGGAGGGGCCACTAATAAATTATAGGTTTGACTCCTGTAAGGAGATAAAGAAAACCTAATATTTAGTAGTGGCCCCGTAATCATTGACGACTGGGGCCCTCCCGACCATCCCCTTCCCATTCGTTGATGTATTACGGATTTTGGTTTACTTGATATGTCAGTGAAGGAAGAATGACGCCTGAATCAGCGTCTGGTCAAAGATCCACACAAGTACATCCACGATATGATGGAAAGCTTATTAGATAGTTATTCTTATTTTGTTTTTGTTTTTATTTTTTACGAAGTTTTTTCGTAGTGAGAACCCAATTCATAATGACTGAGTGAGGTCGCGTGCACTCATGATGAAGGCTCCTCAGTTTTTTAAATGCTCTGCGCGGTAGATTCAAACTACGGCGGATTAGTGTTTGAAGAGGATGCCTTATGTAATAGGCATGTTCGTCAATGATTACGGGGCCACTACTAAATATTAGGTTTTCTTTATCTCCTTACAGGAGTCAAACCTATAATGTGTGTGGTGCATGAAAGGGGCATACAAGAGTAGTGATCGTGACAAGCAGATTTTACTCCTATCAACAGTAGATGCCTGGACTAAATTCAAGTTACATACTGTCCGTCTGGAAGATGAGGTCATGAGATTGAGACTTGACACTCTGATTGCATCCATCCCAGATAGTCAAACAGCATTTGGGTTGGAAATCCGCTACCATCGTGCGTGCTGGCGCAAATATGTAAGCGACCACAAGCCCCTTTCAGATGAAAGCACTCAACATCTGCAGCGTGTAAACCTCCGAGAGGCCCAAGCTCTCTTCTTTCATCATATTCGTCAAGTCATCTTCAAAGACCATGAAATTCGCACACTGCAAGGCCTGCTGCAGGACTATAAGCGCATTATCTCAAATCACGGACATAACTCAGTAGTAAAATCCAGCTACTTAACCCCTCAGACCCGGAAGGGCTCTTAAACACCCATAAAAAACACACCCCGAGCTACCCGGAAGGGCTCTTAGACACCCATGAGCTCAAAGCCTGTAAGCTTGGTGTGCAAGGCGTACGTCCGACGCATGTAAACAACAGCCGGCTGGACCGACGCCCCGCATCTCCGGCCACAAGAAGGAGTGCGTCGCTTGTTCGTGTGTGCCTGTATGTTATTGTTAAGTATCGAAAAGTAGTGTAAAGTGGCTGTTTTTGCCATAAAGTTATCTCCAATGAAATCTATCATCACAACTGAACCAGTTGACTTAGAGAGCTCTACTTAACGCCATTCTACAAGTACGAAACACATCTACGCTTGGGGATGTGCGGAAGCAAGTCATATAACAAAGATGCGGTAGCCTAGGCGTAGAAGTTTTTCGGCCAAAACCCCCGGATTTCGGGGAATATATATATAATACATAGCCGGGGCTGGAGGGTTAAAGGAAATTCTCGTCAATGAATTTGGGGAAGACATCGGATTTCATGAACGCATTCAAAAGAATGTGAGTGAACTGGTATATGATACAACAGCAGCAGGTACATACATCGAGGTGGCAATATCTTCATTGGGTGTCAGCAATGATCAGTTGGTGATGAATGTTGCGGCATGACTCAAAGAGCAAGTCATCAGGACAAATACTATTCCCTGGCTCCCATATATACACGAGTTGGAGAGAGAAGACCTCAGTGAGCTCCTGCTGAAGCTGCTCACATGGCTGAAACACCCAAATAAGTCTGCAATTGATGACAGTCCATCCGTCCGATCGATTGCATCTATCCTCACAAGCTACATCACTGGAAAATGCACTGCATTTGAGATAAATCTCTCTGTCTTGCTACATGGACTGACCAAGAGTAGGGAGATGGTCGACATAATGCACAAAGATGGACTGGGCATCAGTTACAATGACGTACTTATGCTGCGAGATTTTTGGGTGGTCAATGACCTCACGTGCTCATCTGATTGCCCCTTCGAACTAGCTGAGGGTAAGCCTGCTATCGCTATAGTCGACAACGATGACTTCAAGAGCGACACACTGACCGGTGCTGGCCAGTCACACCGCACTAATGTCATGTTTGTGCAGCCAGAATCATTTGATACAGAACTTCCTTCCGAGAATCACGAGGATAGACCAGTTCCCGGTGCCAACTTTGCATCAAACCTCTCGACAACTCTCAAAGAGCTCGGAAGTGAAATGCAAAAAGTCAACCCATACAAGACAGCGAAGCGTGGGGAACCACCTTTCAGGAAGCCACCAGCTGATCAAAGTACTCCTCCTCCTGACACATCGGTGCAAAGAATTCGTGGTGTGATCCATGCATTGGCCAGGGCGCAAGATGACTGAACGAGACCTAAGCCAGAAGAACAGACTGTGCCTGGGTTTTCAGGGTTTCACGCCAGCATGTCAAATGCAGATGAGAATAGTCGAGCAATATACCACATGACCTATCCCAACCCACCCAGTAAGACAATTCTCAATGATGTGATGTGTAAGCTTGCAAAATCAATCAAAGAAAAAAAGATGCCTTTTGCAATAATTGTTGGTGATCATCCTGTCTACGTGCTCATGCTAGAGTTGAAAAGTGAGAATGCTGAGTTGTTCAGCAAAATCTTACCATTCATGGCACCCTTCCACATCCAAATGTCGTTCATCTACACTATATACAAGAGGTTTAAGGGATCTGGCATCTCAGATGTGTTGGTGGCAGCTGGTGTTATAGCAGACGGGTCTGTTGATCAGGCCCTTCGTGGAAAACATGTTAAGCGTGGGGTTCGCTGCTTGCGACTATTCTACGAGACTCTGGTCCACCATGTCATAGACAAACGTTTGGAAGATTCCCCTCTATCTGAAGAAGTAAAGGCATCCCTTGCCAAGCTTCGACATCCGATTGATGCACAGGAACTTGCAGATGAACATGCAGAGCTAGAGAGAAATGCTGAGCTGAAGGACCTCGTTGATGCTCTCTTCAAGGACTTTGAGGGTGCCCCACAAGCAGAATACTGGATGTCATTCATGGAAATGGTTGAGGTTCTAACTCAAAATATCCATGCAATCAGAACAAGCAACTGGACTAAGTTCAAGTCCTCACTCAAGCTCATGCTTCCTTTGATGCAAATCCATGATAATGACAAGTATGGTCGGCATCTCCCCGATTTCACCGCAGTGCTTGATACCCTTCCTGTCGATCAGGCTGCATTCATGGAGAGTGGTATGTTTGCACAGTCAATGACAGGAAAACCATATTCGTGTGTCGCCCTCAACATATGGATAGAGTCAACAATGAATAAGGGCTCTAAGCTGAAGTCTGGTTGGTTGGCCATTCTGAACAATGAAAAGCAGCTCCTTTCAAACACTCGGAATGTGAATAACATCAATCGGGTGAGAACAAAGGTCCATCGCCATGCTAATCGCAAGAAACAAGGCAAAGGGAAGCATGCTGATTGCTCGTCGAGTAAAATGAAGAAGGATGAACAAGCTGTACAGGATATAAGCGCATGTCTCACTGAATTCAAGTGTGATCCATTTGACCATACAAACAAGACACTTCGATCCCTACAGTCAGGAATCCCAGCCTCAGACGCTCTCGCTGCCGACTTGAAATCGGCAAAGGAGGATGGCACAAGCAAACTGAAGCAGTTCTTGAATGAGAGAGTGTATTCCAAGACCAAGTCTCTCAACAACAGAGTTACCCGTAGCAAGCGTTTGAACGTTTCAACTCAGGAATTGAAGAAAGCAGATGGTGAGAACCTGAAGGGAAAGACTGAGGAAATGGAGCGTAATGCCTTGGCCTCTGTTCTCGGACTGGTTGTTGTTGTTGTTGTTGTTCCCCGAGCTGCCTGGCCGAACAGCCCCAAGGCCCCGAGCAAGGCAAAGGCCACAACTGAGCGCCCCCACGGAACCCTCCCTGCTGACCACAATAAAGCCTGGGTGACCGAAGCCACTCCATGGCGGGGAGCGGAGGCGGGTGCGGAAACGCCTGGTAAACCAAAGCCCCACCCAGGGCCCTGTGCCCCTGAGCAAATATGAAGAGAAAGTTGAGGGGTAAAGGAAAAATGTGACGCTTTGGCTTCCAATCTTATTAGATTGGGAGGTCAATCCACGGAAGAGACGCCGTCACTTGAGATCTAGAAAATATATAAGTAAAAGGAACAGTCAGAGTAAGCTATGGGTATGGCAGAGATCACTCAGTTCTCACTCTGGTAGACCAGCCCATCACCATTCTCGGACTGGTTGAAACGAGTGGTGCCCTCAAACTTCAAGAAGTCCTGCAGCATCGTGTTACAGCCGAGTGCCTTTCCATCTTCAACGTCAATGGAACCATCCGTAAGGCACAGAAAAGCAAGCTTCAACAAAAACTAACTATGACTGTCATTCCAGAGCCTGATGTATACACGTCTATTATTGATATGGGCCCCATCTGGCGCCTAACAACTCCTACCATTGAAGACAGAGAGAAGGGAAACGGTACCAAGTATACCTGGGGAGATTATGCAGAGAAGTTGGTGCACTTCGTTCTAACGAGACACGAGCATGCCGAGCGCATCATTTGTGTCAATGATTCATATGATCAGAATTACACGATCAAGGACAGTGAGAGAATACTGCGCCAAAAAAACTGCCAATCAGCAATGTCTTCATGAAGACAGAAGATAAATTTCCTTCTAGTAAAGTTTTCCATGCTCTCCTGAGTAAACCTGAGAACAAAATCCGCCTTCAGGCATTTCTTCAAACGGAATTCCAGAGAACAGCAGCAACAACTAGCACCGAGATCATCTACTGTGTAGTTGGCAGCACTGCAAAGAATCTCACCACAGGCAAGCTTGTGCCAGAGCTCACATGCTCCCATGAAGAGGCAGATACGGCAATGCTCACCATATATAGTGTGCTCCGGTCAGACAGCTACACAGCAGCTGTCGTTCTTGACACAGAGGACACAGACAACTACGTGCAAGCGGCATATGTTGCTCAGAAGACAACAGGAATCCTGTGTGTGAAACGCAAACGTCAGCTTATCGCGATGCCCAATGTTTGTGCAGTGAGGCAATGGCTGCATCCATCATACCACTTCATGTCCTCACTGGGTGTGACCACAACTCTGGCTTCTATGGAGCAAGCAAGAAGCTCATCGCAGATCGTCTGGAGAAGTCTAAAGAGGCACACGACCTGCTAGCAGCATGTGGTACACAGCTCCTAGTCACAGAACAGGTCATCAGTGATTTGGAGCGGTTTGTCATTCGATATGTCTATGGTGATACCAAAAGCAAGACCCTGGGAGATGCGAGGGCAGCGAAGTGGAGAGCTCAGAAGAAAAAAAAAACTATCCGACTTGTGCCTGACTTGGACAGTCTCCGTCCACACTTGGAGCGTGCAAACTATCTTGCATATTTGCAAAAGCATTACCAGCTCCAAAGTCACCCATCACCGATCGGCCATGGATGGCATACATACACATACATACATACATAAAATTTTAAGACTGAGTGTTCCACACATAAGTGCAGTTTCAGTCTCTTGTCCTAATGGCGGCATTCCAGGCAACCCTGTTAAGGGCTGCTTCACTTGTCAAGTTCTTGGATTTGAGATCGGCGCGTATAGTCCGATCCCAGGTCTTCCTCGGTCCACCCCTTGGTGCAGCTCCCTCCACAATCACAGACCTGCATTTTTTCACCCAATTTTGTTCATCCATTCTCTCCACATGTCCATACCATCCCAGTCTACTTGTACGCATCACCTCGCTAATACTCTTTATACCTAAACGTCTCCTCAGCTCAACATTTGTTATTCTATCCTGTAGCCTGGCCCCACACATCCATCTCACCATTCTCATCTCATTACGCTCCATTCTGTTGACATCCTCTACTTTAACGGCCCATGTTTCTGAGGCATACGTCATTGCACTTCTAACACATGAGGCATACACCTTTCCCTTCAGGGGGAGAGGCATTCTTTTCATGGTCAGGATTGGCATCAATTCTCTGAACTTCCCCCAGCCACACCTAATTCTAGCAACAGTGGCAGCCTCGGCCCCACCACCGGCAGAGATGGTATCTCCTAGAGAGATGGTATCTTGTAAATGGCCTATGTCTGCCTGTCCGTTCAACCCAGCCCCCACTTCCCCCATCCATACCACTACCTACAAATCCGCAGGCAGAGAACAACAGTGATGATAGCAGCGAAAATGAGGACAGTGATTCTGATAGTGGCTCATACAGTGAATCATGTAGTGACAGTGAAGTGGCAGATTAGTATGTACAATTAGTATAATACAATACAATAACAATACAATATACAATACAATACAATACAATAACCATTCCAGTGGATTTGTAATGCCAGAATTAGTGAAAAAGGACACCTCATTCATCCTTGTAGCTCATCTGATGCCAGAGATATTACATTTCATGTTTTTCAAGATGGAGTTGGTGGCCATTTTGAATATTGGGCTCTAGCAGAGTTAGCCGTCATTTTTCAGAGGGGCATAGGAGCTAATTTTCCTTTAAAATGGTTCAGGTTGTCAAATCCATCGAGAGAAAAAGGTAGGAACAAAATGGTCACGGATTCCAAGCAAATGACCCTACTAATATGGCTTAAAACCACGCTAGAGAAAGTTTTGTTGTCTTCGCGGATGGTCAGTATAACCAACAAGAACAAAAACATACAGCCAGCCAGTCATGTGACTCCTGCCTTCAAGTAGGGCTTACAAATGCTTGTACAGTACTGATTTTCCCGAGTCCCAAACGATGCCTGAAAGCAGACGACAGTGACTTAGGAATGGTTACAATGGTGAAATAAACAGTAATCAGTAATCAATAATCAGTATAATCAATATTATTACATAATCCATAATCAATTGTTAAATTAATGTAAATAGACTGTAGCCGTGGCAGCCTCTACCGCGTCGCCGCATTCTAATGATGCTCAGTATTTGGCTAAAACAGCGGGTCTTATTTTCCACCTCACACAATAACCGCTCAATGTACAGTGTTCTAGTCTTCACCCATCGCAAGACAACACCGATTACTGCCTCTGGTATGTATATAAACTAGGTTAGGCCATTTATTTGTAGAGATATGAGTATCGGTAAATGAAGTAAACCGGGAGAAAACACTGATTCTAGGCTCCTAACCGCCATAACTGAGCTACAGTACTTATTTTCACCATAAAAGTTGAACCACTTGGTCTAGACTTCTAGTCTTTACTCATCACAAGATAACAACAAGTACTGCCGCTGGATATATATATAACCTAGGTTTGGCAATTATTTTGCGTATATATAAGCGCGCCCAACTGCCGAGAATTTGCTGAAAACCCCGGTTCCAGCACTGGCGGGAAGATTTAAAGGCGCAAAAGGCCTGAGTGACGAGAATTAATATTGACAAAAAAATGGGGCGAAAAGTCTTAAAATTATCAACCTAATGGGCTTAACGTCTTAAAAATCTGAAAACTAATGGGGGCTATACATGAGGGAGAAGGGGGTCTAGAAAAACAACTTCCCCTTAACCCGTTCAGCACTTGTGAAGTCATTTTAATTTGATTTCAGCTACATTAAGACGATATCATGAAGCTTAGGAAGGATATATGGTAGCTAAAAGGATTCATTTAGATAGTCAGTAGCCTTTTGATGGATAGACATCCTTCGTAAGCTGAATAAAATTGTCTGACAGTAGCCAGAATATAATGAAAAGGATGTCACCAGTACAGAATGGGTTAAAAATATCTGGTATTGACCTTCTGAGAGAGGCAGTCGGTCTGTACGGTGGTGTGGGTGAGTCTGGTGCGCTCTTCCCCCAGCCTCTGCTTGGTGCCGGACAACTCAGCCACGGTCTTCAGCACCGACTCGGGCTCGTAACTTAGGAAACCTGCAATAGTTTATTCACAACCTTAAGTCCACATTTGAATTGATCTGTTCATTTATTTATTACTTTTTTGTTTCCTCCGTAGACCTTCGTCAATATTAATAGAAAAAACCCAAGACCTCCCTATGAGATAAATTTTTGCATTTTACGATAGAAAAATGCCCCGGCCAAAGGCCAATTCCTTCTAAATTACAGGCTCGCTATAGCTCACCAGGAAAAAATCAACACCTAAACTACACAATAGGTCTTAAAATCGCCAAACTAGTGGGACGAACATCTTAAAATTTCAAAATTAATGGGGCTAAGAATGAAGGAGAACGAAGTCTAGAAAAAAACAAAACTCCCCTTATGGTAAAAAATAAAGCTTATGGTAACCTAGAAAACCTGCTTTATATTATACAATATAATTCAATAGTTTGGCCACAACCTTGAGAGGAAAATATAGTCAATTATAACTTGGGACACTATCTAGGCTGTGTGTTGAGTAAGGATGGATGACTGGAGAGTGAGATACAGGGCAGCAGTGCAGGAGGGTTGTATGCACATTGAGGAAGGTGATAAGGAATAGAGAGGTTAGTATAAAAGCAAAGAGGTCATTGCATGATAGTGTTGTAGTCCCCACCTTGACATATGGAAGTGATCCGTGGATGTTGCTAAAGGGACACAAGTTGAGAGTGAGAGCATATACACAAATTTAAAGACTGAGTGCTCAACACAAAGCGCGGCTCCGGTCTTACGTCCTAATGGCAGCGCTCCAGGCAGCCCTGTTAGGAGCTGCCTCACATTTCTTTGATTTAAGATCAGACTGCAAAGTCAGATCCCACGTCTTTCTTGGTCCACCCCTTGGTGCAGCTCCCTCCACATTCATGGACTTGCATCTTTTCACCCAGCTTTGTTCATCCATCCTCTCTACATCTACATGTCCAAACCATCCAAGCCTGCTAGTACGCATCTTATCACTGATACTCTTGATACCTAACCTTCTCCTTAGCTCTTCACTTGATATCCAATCTTACAGTTTAGCACCACACAATCATCTCACCATTCTCATCTCATTGCATTCCATTCTGTTGGTATCATCCATTTTGAATAAAAGCCCACCTTTGCATACAGTGTACTCGCCATATCCGCGCATAAGTCGTAACGCGTATTTTCCGCGGATACGTGGGCAGTGTTTAACATAGGTTTCAATGGGAAATAGACTTACTGTAGGTCGTACCAAGCTCACCCATCTTGGACCCTCAAATACACTATTTTGACCTACCTAATGACATTAATATGTACCCAATGATTAAAGGATACTCATTTTGATCCACAATGACTGTTCCACTGCTCCACTAAGCTCCAGGTACAGTCCAAAGCAGTGGACATCAAGTACAGTCCAAAGGTAAATCCTGGTGTCACTTGTGCCATATCATCATCCCCTCCCCTATGAACCATTCTTAGAACCCATTTTGGAACCACTTATAACACATTAAGCAAGATTATCTGCACTTTTGAAACAGTGTGCGAAAAACGGAATTTGAAGGTAAATGCGGGGAAGAGCAAGGTTATGGTCTTCGAAAGGGGTGAAGTCACAGAGTGTGAGGTGAAGCTGAACGGTTAGGCTATGGAGATCATCAACTCTTTTAAGTATCTGGGCAGTGTGTTGAGTAAAGATGGGACTATGGATGAAGAAGTGCGGGAGAGGGTACAACAGGGGAAGAGGGTTGTAGGAACGCTAAAAGCAGTAACAAGAAATAGGGTGGTCAGTATGTCCTTGCATGACAGTGTGGTAATCTCGACACTGACTTACGGAAGCGAAGCATGGACGTTGGTTGAGAGACTCAGACCAAGAGTGAGAGCAGTGGAAATGAATTACTTAAGGAGTGCGTGCGGAGTTACATGGAGGGATAGACAGACTAATGAGGGAGTAAGAAGGAGGTGTGGTGTGGAGGTAGATGTGCTGGAAAGTGTGAAAAGGAACAACTTGAGATGGTTCGGCCATATGGAACGTATGGAAAGCGAGAGAACGACTAAGAGGGTGTACGAGAGCGAGGTGGAGGGACAGAGAGGGAGAGGTAGACCGAATGAGAGGTGGAAGGATGGAGTGAGGAAGTACATGAACGAAGGCGGTGCTGGTTGGGGGGAGGGGCGTCGACTGACTGGGGACAGAGGTGCATGGGGGTGGTTCGTTCGTGGCCACCCCTTCGGGGATTACGGCGTCAGGCAATAGATAGATAGATAGATCTGCACTTTTATCTAAAAAAAAAAAAAAAAAAAAAAAAAAAAATTATTAACCCTTCTTGCCCGGACAGCATTTCTAAATGTTGATAGTCTTACCCGGGGGACCTGGCCAAAAAACGTTGTATGTAAATATAGGCCTATTTTTGTTAATTTAATAGCTAGAGAATAGCTAGGTCAACTGGTTCAGGTGTGATGATGATTTCCGTAGAGTTTTGCCGCGTATTTAGCCATATCGGACACTTTGGAAGACTAATTTTCCCTATAACTGGCAATGGCGGACAAGGTCAGACTGATAAGCGATGTAGTTGAGGCTTGGTGGCGCTACAATCGACCTTGTTTACAAACGTTTCGCCGCGCGGCTTTCAAAGCATGCTTAGGACGCTTTCAAACATACAGATTTTAAAATGCCACCCAGGCTCCGGGCCTTCGCAAGGTGCGGCATTTTAAAATGCTGCCCGGGCAGGAAGGGTTAAACATGATTTTCTTCACTTTATCCTCAACCAATGAACCATTCTTAGAACCACTTAGAACACATTAAGCCAGATGAATACGAGAAGGAAAAGAAAATTACATGAAATACAGTTCAGTAGCACTAAGTTTTTTTCCTTATCCAACACACACACAATCTGCCTTGTGTGAGAGATCTGCCTTGTGTAAGAGGGGTCTGCCTTGTGTAAGAGGGATCTGCCTTGTGTTAGAGGGATCTGCCTTGTGTTAGAGGGATCTGCCTTGTGTTACAGGGATCTGCCTTGTGTGGGACAATCGGCTTTTTGCAGTCTCCAATATTCTTATGTTCTTATATTTCGCATTTCTTGGTTAATGGCAGCACTGCTTTCTTCCTCGATCGAGTGGAAAACCGCGGATAACGTGTACTTTTTGCGCGGATAACAAGTAATGGGATATTTAAGGGTGTCCGCGAATAGCAAGGATCGCGGATAACGGGAGTGCACTGTACTATGCATACAAATTACACAATTTCTGACTTCTTCCTTGGTAGAGGTCCCTATATTTTAGTGCAGCGCTTCTTCCAATGATGTACCCAGATGAGGCAGATGCTACACTGTATCGAGTTCGCGCCCACCCATTTTGTGCATACTACGCATGGGTATACCCCACTTTTTTCTACCTTTCCTAGCCCTAATTCACTGTGTAAAACCCTTGTTATATACAGTATATATTAACTCTTAATCCTTTACTAGCCATGCCCTCTTTCCATCTTCTGAACATGGCCACGGCATCCCGCGCAGTCAAAATGAGTTATGTAAGAGGAGCTTGTGGAGTTATGCAGACTGACGAACCAGAAAGTACGTTAGAGATGTGGCATTCAGATGGATGTTGTGGAGAATGTCAGGAGAAATGTATTGTGGTGGTATGGTGACATGGAGCGAATAGAGACCATGCGGATGGCAGAGGGTGTACGAGAGTGAGGTGGAAGGGGTTAGAGGGAGGGGTAGACCGAGTATCAGGTGGAGGGATGGAATAGAGAAATGTATGAGGGAGAGAGGGAGATGGGCTGGGAGGAGGGACGAGTGTTGTTGGGTGACAGGGAGGCCTGGAAAAGGTTTGTTCGTGGCTACCCCGTCAGGGATTAGGGAGTCTGGCAAAAGATAGATTGATAGATAAGCCCCTTAAAAAGCTACTCCTCCAACCTTCATCAGTGCACACACTTTTAGGGTTTGTTCACACCAATCCCGTAATCAAGACATATTCTGATGCAAACTGTTCGATCGGTTACATCAGAAAAATAACGAGATGGAAGAACACGTTACATTACCTCACATTTTGGGTCAGCCGTTCAAACTGCCATACCAGATTATAGTCTGATATAACCTGGTGTGACAGTGTGAAAGGCTTGTTCATGTCATTTTTTTCCTGATGTAACTGATCGAACAATTTGCGTCAGAATATGTCTGGTTCCGGGGTTGGTGTGAACACACCCTTACCTCACTAAGCAACCTATCAAAAGGCTATTCAAGACCCACAAGCAGCTTTCTCTTTATTCAGAAGAACTTTTCTTGTAGATGCTATATTACTGTATACATACAATACATACATACATACAATGGTTTAGCGTAATTTTTCCATTATATGCATTGTAACGGCTTAGACGGGGTTGCCTTTCAGTAGTTGGAGTGTACTGTAGTACAATAAAGTCCCACCACAGCACTGCCCCACCAAGTCATCACTGTGGCTGATGTTGGTATAGTGCTAACCGTGCCTCAGCAAGACTCAACAGAGTCCCCCTGCAGCACTTGCACCTGCAGTATCTGCAACCACACCAGCCTTAACAGTGTTACAAAAAGACAGCACCATAACAAGACTCTACTGTATATTAGGCAATTTGGACTATAGAACAATAAAGTCCTGCCCCAACACTGTTCCAACATGCAAACACTGTTGCTGATGCAGGTGTGGTGCCAAACAGCGCCTAGGTAAGACTCAGTCCCCTGTGGCACCTATCCGCACTCCACCAGCCTCGGCAGTGCCATACCAAGACAGTGCCAAGATAATGACTTTATTGCATAGTAATGGCTGTTGGTCAACAAGTCTATCGTCATCCCCCCTATTAGTCGCCTTGTACGACACGCAGTAGGATGCGTGAGGCATATTATTTTCTTCCTCCACCATTAGATGGTGGCATATGCCCCATGGGGGTATATGAAAACTATATTAGAAAACATATGAAAATTATATGAAAACTATTGGAGCATTCATAACCAAAAGTACATAAAAGCTTTTTTTCTATCCATCAGTTTCACTGGCAAAATTTTACACATTAAGAAAGAAAATGAAGACATTAATCACAATTGAAGTTGAAATGGTAAAGTTGAATATAACCCACCCACTGGATCAATGAATGATAATATCTTTGTCCATTCCTTCTCCAGCTGCTTCTCTACAGCTGCCGCCACTTGCTTCAGTTGGACCCCACTCAGCTGTCCAGAACATGACCCAACATCTTCTGCAGTCAACCCAAACACTGTCAACTGAAAAACAACAATGTTATCAAGCTTCTATCAGCAGCCAGTTTATGCAAACAGGCCTAGCATGTGACAAGGGGGAGTCAGCACAGAGAAGGGGAAACAAGAAGTGAAATGGAAGAAAAATATCTATCTATTTATCTATTGCCTGACGCTGTGATCCCCGAAGGGGTGGCCACGAACGAAACGCCCCCATGCACCTCTGTCCCCAGTCAGTCGACGCCCCTCCTCCCAACCAGCACCACCTTCATCCATATACTTCTTCACTCCATCCTTCCACCTCTCTTTCGGTTTACCTCTCCCTCTCTGTCCTTCCACCTCGCTCTTGTACACCCTCTTAGTCATTCTCTTGCTTCCCATACATTCCATATGGCCGAACCATCTCAAGGTGTTCCTTTTCACACTTTCCAGCACATCTACCTCCACACCACACTTCCTTCTTATTTCCTCATTCGTCTGTCTATCCCTCCATGTAACTCTGCACGCACTTCTCAAGTACAGTCGAACCTCGCATGAGCGGACCCCTGGTGAACGGACTTCGGTTTGTACGGACAAAAAATCAAGATCGGACAAGCGCCCTAAAGTCCGGACAAATCGGGCAAAAGACCGCTAGTTGTCTGGTAGGTGGCGGGTCAGGCGGGTGACGCGGCAGCATTTTCCCGCCGAAAACATCAGTTTGTTTACAGTATTATATCATTAAGTAATTTATTTTATAGTGTAAATACTTCAATAGATATTAAGGTAAGGAAAACATGTTTTTAGACAGTCTTATTATATTAAGTCATTTATTTTTTACAGTTTTGGTTAGTACATGTTAAAATTCATCGTATTTTTACTTGATTTTCAATGTACAGACTTTTTCAATGTGCGGACCCTATTAGTCCGCTCATGCGAGGTTCGACTGTAACTTATTTCCACCCCTCTCACTCTTGGTCTGAGTTTCTCCACCAACGTCCATGCTTCACTTCCGTAAGTCAGTGTCGGGATTACCACACTGTCATGCAAGGACTTCTTCACTTTCATGCTGACCACCCTATTTCTTGTTACTACTGTACTTTCAGCGTTCCTACAACCCTCTTCCCCTGTTGCACCCTCTCCCGCACTTCTTCATCCATACTCCCATCTTTACTCGGCACGCTGCCCAGATACTTAAATGAGCTGACAATCTCCATAGCCTGACCGTTCAACTTCACCTCACACTCTGTGGCTTCACCCCTTTCGAACACCATAACCTTGCTCTTCCCCGCATTTACCTTCAGATTCCGTTGTTCACACACTGTTACAAACATATTTACCAGACTCTGCAACTCCCATTCATTATCGCTCATTAGAACTGTATCATCAGTAAACAGCAATACAGGTAGCTTCCACTTGTTTCCCTCCCTTATCAGCGATACACCAACATCCACTGCTCTTCCTTTTATTTATTTCATGACTCCATCCATTTTTTTTTTTTTTCTATGTGAGTGAGGGAGGCAAAAGGCAGAACTGTCTATAGCGAGTGCCTCCCCAATAGTTGAAAGAGTGACGGGGCCAAAATCAAGGGACGTTCGAGCCAAAATGCCTGGACACACGGAGTTTGAAGCAATTTAAGTCATAGGAAGAGGGAAAGACTGATTCTGGGAGAGAGTTCCAGAGCTCAGCTGTTGAATAGAAGAAAGTTTGAGAGTAACGTTTCACTTTCGGGTCGGAGAGTTACACAGAGTAGGGGTGGGACTGCGTTGCAAGACGGGTACCACGTGCCCTACGTAAAGGAGGTGGTATACACTGGGAAAGCTCTGAGGAGCACTGATCACTACAGCAGCGACAGAATAGCGAGAGATGCAACATTGCGGCGGAGAGAGAGAGATTGCAGAGTTGGTGAGTGGACGGGAGTTAATGATACGAAAGGCCTTCCTTTCAACTTTGTCTAGGAGTGCGGTGTGAGAGGAACCTCCCCACACATGTGAACACTACTCAATACAAGGATGCAGTATGCCCCTGTACAGAGCAAGGAGCTGTGCAGGGGTAAAGAACCCCCTAAGGCGGTTGAGCACACCCAGCTTCTGGGAGGCTGCCTTAGCAAGACTGGTAATATGGTGCTTCCAACTGAGAGCAGAAGAAAAAGAGACACCAAGAATATTGAGAGAAGATGAAGGATTGATTTTTGTATTGTTGAAGAATAAGGCAAAGTCCGCTGGGAGTTCCTGACGGGTAGATAAATGGAGAAATTGGGTTTTGGAAGCATTAACCCGGTGAGACCCAGCGTCGCACGTGTTGCGTCGGCAGTCTTTGATCACCAACTCCCAGCGACGCATCACGTGCGTCCGACATATAAAAAACACTTACGTGGCTCGTAAGGTAGGAAATGGCGGGAGAATAGGAGGGGGAGGTACCGTAGTGTGTGTGGGAGCCGGGCCAGTAGGTGTGAGCGGGCCGAGACAGCCGCGCGGCTGGTGGTGGTGGGCTTAGTGGGGATAGTTTACACCCCTAGTTCACCGCCACTTTGAACCTTCATTACTCCGGTCGTATGGGAGCTAGAGGCTTGAGATTTATGTGAGATACTCCTTAGGATGTATGCCGTACAATGCCATACTCAGTTTTTACCCTAGTGTTCCCGGGCGGGTGGTCATGCGGGGGAGACGAACTATTGAAACCCCCCCCCACCCCCCCCGAATGACCGAAATGAGTTTTTTTTATTTTTGTCTTCATTTCTCACCATTCTCTTCCATTTTGGCTCAACACATTTTTTTGAGGCTCCCCCCCCCCCCAAATTTTTTTTTCAGAGGTGATTTTTTTTTTTTTTTTCATTTCTCATCCTTGTCTTCCATTTTAGCAAAAAAAAAAAAATAAGTGAAAATGGCTTGGGACTGGGGTGAACAAAATATTATAACTAGCCGGGGCTCAACGGGTTAAAGGTAACAAGGTTTTCTCTGCCCTAATTGGAGATAGTAGTTAGATCAGAATTTAAGTGTTCTATGGCTTCATTCCGTTTGTCGTTGAGGAATTGCTGGCTTGGGTGTTCTGAAAAACTAATAGAGTAGTGTAAGGTTGAGTCATCTGCGTATGAATGGATGGGAATTGAGGTACAGTTGAGAAGATCATTTATAAAAATTAGAAGATAATAGGAGATAGGACAGAGCCCTGAGGAACACCGGAGTTTATATGGTGAGGAAGTGAGCACTGGCCGTCCACAACCGCAGCTATGGAACGGCCGGAAAGGAAATTAGAGACAAAGGGCACAGATGGAGGGATAGAAACCGAAGGAGGGTACAGTGGAGCCCCCATCCTAGCTGCTAATCGGTTCTGCAGAAATAGAGCTAGGATTGAAACAGCCAAGATCGGGGCACTGTTCTTATGGGAAAAATTCAATCGGTTCCGTTCTCATGCCAAAATTTGCGTCTTTTTCTATTTTTTGCCTATGAAAACATGTTTTATTGTACACAAATTAAATTTTATGCATTATACTGTATCATATAATACACCATAGGCCTAGAATAAGTTTTTAATAACTAGAAAAAAAAAAAAAAAAATCTAAACAATTACCGCACTTTTTCCCAGTGTTAGGCTATGAAAACATGTTTTTTGTCTAGGCTACATCAAGTAGCCTAGGCCTAAATCTTATGCATTGTAAATAATAATGTAGACATGGCTAAATGACAGTCCTAACCATAAATACTGTAGATTGGGGCATTGTTTCTATCATGCGAAAAGTTTTAGGCCTAGCCTAGGCCTAGGTTCCAAATTCGTCCAGCCACCCCTCAAGTACCCATTTCGCCCCAAATACATCCAATAAATACATATTATGAGGAAAAAACGTATAAATACGTACAGTATTATGAGAAGATTACTTACCACACAGGTTTTATTATAAATCATTGTCATATTTAGCCTAGCCTAGGCTAACATCGTCTAGGCTAGGCATTTCAATCGCTTTCGTCCGACATGGACTGGTCTTTGCTTTGTGTTTTGAGCATGAAATTCCTTCATTGCTACCACCAGGCCAACCATCCTTATCACTAGATGTACTAGACGTTATAATAAACGCGAGAGATAAGGGGTTCAGGCACAAAAAGGCTTGCAAACGGTTGTTTTGTCAACACAGATACTAGCTAAACTGCAAGCGTCTGCTTAGTGATGACGTCATACAAAGATGGCGGCATCTTGCGCATTTGACGATCGGATCTCGGATTCACTCGGATTTCGTCTCTAAACGGCAAGCTACTGGCAGATTCTTTCATTATGTTAAAACAAAATTATTGTTTTTGTTTGTTTTCTAGTTTTATGTCGAGTTTTTCGTTATTTTTGCTATTTTTTCGGGTTTCGGCTGGGATTTTGATGCGAGGAATGAGGCTTTTGGCGCGAGAATTGAAATGGGGAATATTTGGTGTGTGGTGCGAGAATTGAATCAACGAAGACCGGTGTAGCGAAGATGGGGGCTCCACTGTAGTTTAGAAATTAAAGATTTGTGCCAGACTCTATCGAAGGCTTTCGATATGTCTAGTGCAATAGAAAAAGTCTCACCGAAGTCCCGAAAGGAGGATGACCAAGAGTTAGTAAGATAAGAAAGAAGATCACCAGTAGAGCGACCCTTAAGGAAGCCATACTGGCGATCTGAGAGCAGATTATGAGAAGAGAAATGCTTAAGAAATTTGGAAGCAAGAATAGTTTCAAAAACTTTAGAAATACAAGAGATGAGAGCAATTGGACGATAGTTAGAGGGTTGAGAGCGGTCACCCTTCTTTGGGACAGGTTGAATGAGAGCAAACTTCCAGCATGAAGGGAAGATGTTAGAGGATAGACAGAGACGAAAGAGTTTGCCTAGGCAGGGAGTCAGCACGGAAGCACAGTTTTTGAGTACAACAGGAGGAACACCGTCCAGACCGTACGCCTTCTTAGTATTAAGCCCAGAGAGGGTAGAAAGTACATCTTTAGAAGAGATTAGGATATTTGGCATAAGTATGAGAGAGGAGGGGGGAGAGGGAGGAATAGCACCGGAATCATCCAAGGTGGAGTTTCTAGCAAAGGTTTGAGCGAAGAGTTTAGCTTTGTCAGAGGAGGAAGTGATGGTTGTGCCATCAGAGTGGGAAAGGGGAGGGAAAGACGAGGAAGAGAAATTGTTGGAGAGGTTTTTGGCTAGATGCCAGAAAGCTTGGGAAGAGCTTAGAGTTGGATAGTTCAGTGCATTTATTATTGATGAAAGAGTGCTTGGCAAGTCGAAGAACAGATTTGGCTTGATTCCGGGCAGAAACATAGGAAGAATGAGTCTTGAGTTTTAAGGCGCCGGTACCGTTTGAATGCTTCCTCCCTTATTGCGGACAGCAGTAGAACAGGCATGAGTAAACCAAGATTTTTTAGCATTAGTCTGAGAGGAAGAGAATGGAATGTATGCTTCCATGCCCGATAGGATTGCCTCGGTAATGCGTTCAGCACTCTCCGAGGGTCCCCGGCCACGGAAGCAGAAATCATTCCATGGGAAATCAAAGAAGTACTGCCGGCAGTGCCAAAGTGCCACAAGCGCCGCCGGCTAGGAGGACCGGGTGGCCGTACTGGAGAGATAGGACAGGTGACAGATAAGTTTATGGTCGGAGGAGCCCAAAGGAGAGAAAAGATCGACAGTATAAGAAGAAGGGTTAGAAGTTAGAAACAAGTCAAGAATGTTGGGCTGATCTCTGAGGCGATACGGGTGGGTTGCTGAACTAACTGCTCTAGGTCATTTAGGATAGAAAAGACGTAGGCTTGTTCATCAGATGGGTCAGTAGTGTGAGAGGAGAGTCATTGGCGGTGGTGAATGTTGAAATCTCCTAAGATGTCTCCGAAGATGGAGATTTCTGAGAAATATACATTAAACAACCACGGGGACATCACACACCCCTATTACAACCCAACATTCAGTTCAAAGAACTCGCTCTGCTCATTCTCTACATGTACTGCCGCCTTTGCACCCTCATACATGCTCTTCACTGCTTTCAGCAACTTACCATCTACTCTGTATATTCGAAGTACTTTCCACATATCTTCTCTATCCACTCTGTCATAGACCTTCTCCAAGTCCATAAAGGCAACATACTGTACAGCTTTTGTTGCTACTCCAGATATTTCTCCACAACACATTTCAGGGTAAAAAATCTGATCTGCACATCCTCTTCTCTTCCTAAAACCGCCCTGCTCGTCACCTATCCATTTCTCCGTTCTCGCTTTCACTCTCTCAACAACTACCCTACTGTACACCTTCCCTACATACATAAAATTTTAAGACTGAGTGCTCCACACATACGTGCAGTTTCAGTCTCTTGTCCTAATGGCGGCGTTCCAGGCAACCCTGTTAAGGGCTGCTTCACTTGTCAAGTTTTGGGATTTGAGATCGGCAAGTATAGTCCGATCCCAGGTCTTCCTCGGTCTACCCCTTGGTGCAGCTCCCTCCACAATCACAGACCTGCACTTTTTCACCCAATTTGGTTCATCCATTCTCTCCACATGTCCATACCATCCCAGTCTATTTGTACGCATCACCTCGCTAATACTCTTTATACCTAAACGTCTCCTCAGCTCATCATTTGTTATTCTATCCTGCAGCCTGACCCCACATCCATCTCACCATTCTCATCTCATTACGTTCCATTCTGTTGACATCCTCTACTTTAATGGCCCATGTTTCTGAGGCATACGTCATTGCATGAGGCATACACCTTTCCCTTCAGGGGGAGAGGCATTCTTTTCATGGTCAGAATTGGCAGCAGTTTTCTGAACTTTCCCCAGCCACATCTAATTCTAGCGACAGTGGCAGCCTCGGCCCCACCACCGGCAGAGATGGTATCTCCTAGGTAACAAAACATGTCCATCAGCTCCAATGACTCATTTCCAAAATTCACAGCCACAAGATCATCACTTAACACAAGCTCGCCTTTGCACACTACGCACTTAAATTTATCTATTTCTGACTTATCCTACGGCAGGGGTCCTTTTATTCTACTACAGCGTTTACTCCCATGGTGCACCCAACATCGACCGATACTACATTGAATCGAGTTAGTGCCCACACCCTTTCCACACACTGCACATGGGTATGCACCGCTCTTTTCCACATTGCCTCGTCTCAATCTACAATGCATAACCTTGATTTTGTTAATATTGACTCTTAAACCCTTGCTCGCCATGCCCTCTCTCCATCTTCTGAATTTGGCCTCAGTATCTTGCATATTGTCAGCTATTAGGACTAAATCGGCTGCATAAAACATTCCAACGGGAGTCCGCCTCTAAAAACTCTAGACAGTGCCTCCAGGACCATAATAAAGAGGAGGGGGCTTAACACTGAACCCTGATGAACTCCAACAAGGATTGCAAACT
Organism: Paralithodes platypus; assembly: GCA_032716605.1. Lineage (NCBI taxonomy): Eukaryota > Metazoa > Arthropoda > Malacostraca > Decapoda > Lithodidae > Paralithodes > Paralithodes platypus. The sequence continues at coordinate 37,420,583 of CM064575.1, forward strand.
CATCACTCAGTACACCCTTCACCCTCACCGCACTTCGCGATTCCTCATACATCTTCATTTATTGGTGGCTCCTTACGTCAATGATAATATGGCCTCGTTCCGGGCTCCTCAGAGCCCGGGTTAACCTCGATCACGACGGTCGAGAACCAAGATCATCTTAGGGGGTGGGGTACCACCTAAGGTACGTCATAAGGTACGTCATAAGGTACGTCATTGGGACGGAGCCACTGAAAAGTAAAAAATAAAAAATAAAAGAATTAACACAGTTTGAACACCGTGCCTGCGCGCATTCTGATCTTCCTCTGTTTCCCATACCTTGCCTGCTATTCCACCTCTCAGGTGCGTTCTCTCTCGATCGTCGCCCAGCCAGATAGGACGTTTTTTCCTTACCTCCCTGTCAGTTTTACATAGCCCCTCTTAAACGCATCAGTTTCTAGTCCCTAGTGAGTCTAATTGCAAATTGAGTTGCATATGCATCTAGTTATGTATTTATTTTAACTATTTTCACTTGTAAACCTGCATAAGTAAGGACTCAGTTCTGGGCTGGTCTACGATCGTGCTTTTCAAGGACGCCACTTTCGCTTTTTCTTAAGTGTGTTTTTGTTTTTTTGTTTTTTTCTTGTTTTTTCTATCATGCGAGCCTCGGCTCATTAGCTGCAGTGTCTTTTTTCTGTGAAAGTGTGTTTTAACATTGAAGCTTGATATTAATTCCCATAAGTGTTGAATTCTATGTTAGTGTCAAATTCATAGATCTCTAATTCTTTACATGTACCCCCCAAGGTTGTGCGCTAGCCAGGGGTTACTTGTCTTACCATTGTTAAATTTTTATTAAAGAACTAAATTCACAAATCCTAATTTCGATTATTTTTTTGACCTATTTTTATTCAATGCTTCACACCATATCAAACACAATACCTTCAGTATTAACTCCCAAAGTTTTCTATGTGAAGATAAATACTTATTCTATCTATCTATCTATTGCCTGACGCCGTGATCCCCGAAGGGGTGGCCACGAACGAACCGCCCCCATGCACCTCTGTCCCCAGTCAGTCGACGCCCCTCCCCCCAAACAGCACCGCCTTCGTTCATGTACTTCCTCACTCCATCCTTCCACCTCTCATTCGGTCTACCTCTCCCTCTCTGTCCCTCCACCTCGCTCTCGTACACCCTCTTAGTCATTCTCTCGCTTTCCATACGTTCCATATGGCCGAACCATCTCAAGTTGTTCCTTTTCACACTTTCCAGCACATCTACTCCACACCACACCTCCTTCTTACTTCCTCATTAGTCTGTCTATCCCTCCATGTAACTCCGCACGCACTCCTTAAGTAATTCATTTCCACTGCTCTCACTCTTGGTCTGAGTCTCTCAACCAACGTCCATGCTTCGCTTCCGTAAGTCAGTGTCGGGATTACCACACTGTCATGCAAGGACTTCTTCACTTCCATACTGACCACCCTATTTCTTGTTACTGCTTTTAGCGTTCCTACAACCCTCTTCCCCTGTTGTACCCTCTCCCGCACCTCTTCATCCATAGTCCCATCTTTACTCAACACACTGCCCAGATACTTAACACAGTTGACAATCTCCATAGCCTGACCGTTCAGCTTCACCCCACACTCTGTGACTTCACCCCTTTCGAAGACCATAACCTTGCTCTTCCCCGCATTTACCTTCAAAATTTTTTTTCGCACACTGTTCCAAACTCATTTACCAGACCCTGCAACTCCCATTCATTATCACTCATCAGAACTGTATCATCCGCAAACAGCAGCATAGGTAGCTTCCACTCAATTCCCTCCCTTTTCAGCAATACACCAACATCCACTGCTCTTGATAGTATTTCTTTCATGACTCCATCCATATATACAGTAAACAACCACAGAGACATCACACACCCCTGTTTCAAACCAACATTCAGGTCAAAGAACTCGCTCTGCTCACTCTCCACACGTACTGCCGCCTTTATTTTATTTTCAAGGGTATCAAGTAGACCTACAGCCAATGAGTACCCAAATGAATACTTATTGCTTTTACATTAATCAATCAAGAGTGCCTCATCACATATATTTGCCTTCAAGACATTTTGTAGGGCATTATTTTCAGTGAGAACCATCAAATACTTACAGCTGATAGTTTTATATTGTGATGCTAAATTCAATTACAACATTCTAATAATAGCCTATAGCCGAGTTGGCTGCCAACTTTGTGGCATTTTTTGCTGGCAAGATAACTCGCATAAGACAGGAATTGGATGATGCTTCTGTTGGTGAAGAACTTTCAGTTGTACTCCAACCCCGACACATTCCTAACAATGTCCTCTCATCCTTTCACTCAGTAGAGGTGGACATGATCTCGTCCTACATAAGAAACCTCAATAAAACATTTTGCCCGTTGGATCCCATAAATGTTTCCAAGCTACCAAGAGTCTATGATCACACAGTTGAGTTTATTTCCAAAATAATTAATAAGTGCTTCTCTGAAGGTAGCTTCCCACATTCTGAAAAGCATGCACTACTCCGACCTACTCTAAAGAAACCTGGACTTGATGTTGAGAACATGTTGAATTATCGTCCTGTCTCCAACCTGTCCTTCATATCAAAGATATTAGAGCGTGCAATACTTGACCAATTACAACCACTACTTCAGCAGAATGAAACTATCCCAATTTTTCAGTCTGCTTACCGACAGCATCATTCAACTGAAACAGCATTGATTAGAGTACATAATGATCTAGTTGAGAACATTTGCAATGGTGTGGCCTCACTATTGGTCTTGCTTGATCTCTCTGCGGCTTTTGACACAGTGGATCACGAGTTGTTATTGAGTGATCTTTATGATTGTGGTGTGCGTGACTCCGCTCACTTGCTTCTTGGGTCGTACTTGTCAGGTAGATCCCAGAGTGTGATGGTAAATCAAGTGGTCTCGGACTCGACACCCCTGCAGTATGGTGTTCCGCAGGGATCAGTTTTGGGTCCTATCCTATTTATAATTTATATTAGCAGTTTGTCTCTTCTGCTTCGTGCACATAATGTCACCTTTCACTTTTATGCAGATGACACCCAGATTTATGTGAGAATCACAAATATAGTTGATATACGGAGTAAGATGGAATTGTTGATGTCTGATATCAAGAAGTGGATGAGAGCGAGAAAACTTAAACTAAATGATGGTAAAACTGATATTCTCATCATCCGAGGAAATAGAAGAGCTGATGATATGGTAGGTGCCCTCTCCATCAATGTGGGTGGATCTCAGCTGCGACCGGCCAACTCTGTTCGAAATCTGGGTGTATATGTGAACTCCCGATTAGATTTCAAAGAGCATGTAAACCAGATAGTTAAAAGTTGTTACTTGCACATCAGAAATCTCTATTTGGTGAAGCCGTTTATAACCAGACGTTGCCTCCTGACGTTGGTTCACTCATTGGTCTTCTCTCGTGTTGATTATTGCAATGCCCTGTTGGTGGGTCTTCCAAATTATATTTTGAAGAAAGTTCAGTCTGTTCTTAACAGGGCCGCAAGACTAATTTTTGGTGTTCCACCTAGAACTCCTACTACATCTCTTCACATAGAACTGCACTGGCTGCCAGTAAGAGCAAGAATAGAATTTAAGTTGTGTTTGGTGACTTTTAAGGTTCTCAAATTTGGTGAGCCTAGGTACCTTGCGGAGCTGCTCAGCGCAGACCGGCACACCATGGTGTAGTTGTGCGTCATGACAATGACCCTTTTCGTCTTGATGAACCAAGGGCTTTCCAGCAGTCTTCTTTCTTTGAGAGGTCATTCTCCTACATGGCTCCGAGGTTGTATAACAGGTTGCCGCTGTCCATGAGACAACTGAGTTCTGTTGAATGCTTCAAGAGACAACTTAAGACTTTTCTCTTTGAGAGAAGCTATGATCTTGAGAGAGGTGTCATGACAGATGGCTATAGAGTTTAGGCTATTTTGCCACTGCTAGTGATTGTTAAATGTGTGTTGTATATGAGCCTTCTTTTGATGCATTGATTTTTGTTCTTTTTTCTTTCTCTTTTCGAGCGCTAGTGAATTCTTCGGAAAAATTGGCGCTTATGATAAATAAGTAACATGCTTATTATTATTATTATTATTATTATTATATTGGACAGCTTATTTAGGCACTCGTATGTTTTTATTTTCAAGGGTATCAAGTAGACCTACAGCCAATGAGTACCCAAATAATATCTTGATTGATTATATCTGACTGACTTACAATCCCGGAACGATGTAAGAAACATGTACAAAGTTACATAATAATCGCCAATTATCACTCGTGCCCGAGTAGGCCTACCCTTATGAGTGCAAAAATATGGCGTGTTGAGAATTCTCAAGTCCCCGGGTACCCTAGACCATATCTCAATAAGGCCCGGGTACCAGGACTGCCGGATATGGTGACAGTCCCGGGTACCCAGATGGGCGGGGATATTATAATACCATACAAGTATAAGTCAGGCCCGGGTACATGTAGGCTATCACCAGTTTCCCGGCCGACTGTTAAATCTATGACAAACCCGGGCACCAATATTCCCGGGTGGTATTACAATAACACAACAAATATAAAGTCAAACCCGGACGGGTACCAACAGGCTATTACCGGTAATACCATAACAAATATAAAGTCAGGCCCGGGTACATGTAGGCTGTGGCCAGTTACCCGGGCAACTGTTAAGACTTGTGATGTTTAAGTGCGTTTCATACGTTTACTAGTATGTGTTTTCATACTCAACTTTGAATGTTTACACAGACCAGCTGGCCCAACAGTGACCATGTCATGTAAGGGTTCTCTTGTTATTTTGCTCTGTGTAGGTTAAGATTTATGAGGAGCACTAATATTCCCGGGTAGTATTATAACCCAATACAAATATAAACACAAGCACGGCCGGGTACCAGCAGACTTTTGCCGGGTACTCTGACAAACTGTCAAGACTATGACAGACCCGGGTACCAGTATTCCCGGGTGATACTATAAAGGCTATAGCAGGTTACTCTGGAGGCTTCTAAACCGATAACAGTCCCGGTGACCAATATTCCCGGGTGGCATCATAATGCCAAAAAACAAATATAATGACAGCCCTGGGTACAATTAGGCTATTGCCGGTCACTCTGGACGATGACAGACCCGGGCACAAGTAGGCTATTGCCGACTATACTGGACGATGACAGACCCGGGTACCAATATCCCCGGGTGGTATCATAATGCCAAAACATCCCGGATACAAGTAGACCATTGCCGGTCACTCTAGACGATGTCAGACCCGGGTAACAATATTCCCGGGTGGTATCATAATACCAAAACAAATATAGAGAGAGCCCCGGGTACAAATAGACTGTTGCCGGTTACACAAGACCCGGGCACCAGTAAGCCAGTCTACCGGGTACTCTGGCGACTGTTAAGACGATGGCTTATTCTACAATATTTTCTTTTGAAAGCCCCGGGTACCCTAGACCTTGTCTAAACAATTATACAGTCAGGCCCGGGTAACAATAATTGACGGGTGATATTACAATGCCGGGTACCATGACATGGTTCATAGTTTCACAATGACAGGCCCGGGTACCGAAAAAATTGAGACCACCATACGGGTGCTGTGTTACTCAAAGCCGTGTCATACTATGACAAGAACAAGTCTGGGTACCAGTAAGAGAAACAGATATTATTTTACCGGTTACCCTAAGCTTTGTCATACATTAATAAAGACAAACCAGGGTTCCAATAATGGAATCAAATGGAAATTATTGCCGGGTACTCTAGGCTTGGTCACATTATAATAAGGATGTCATACCATATTAGAGACAGGCCCGGGTACCAGTAATTAACATAACTATCGGATTTACGATAGAAACAAGAGCTTAAATAAGTACTTCTATCTAATTAGTTTATTTAAAGTAAACAATACAAGGCTAGATCCTAATTTTGCCCAAGTTAAGTAGGCCTAATAAGTACTATTTCCATCTCACTATGCAACATTGACTCCTTGGTATTATTCACAGGCTCAGGCGAGCTGCTGCATTACCGGAGAAGAATCTCTTCAACAATTAGAACGATCTCTTCCGGCCAAGTGATAACCACTGGAGGAGCCTAACACCTTATATTTTAAGGCGAGTTCATTTTTAAAAATCACTAGACGTTTCCAGTTCACCGGCGAAGTGTTACCGCACTAATCATATACTGTATTTTTGTTATAAACCATGACCCAAAAAACATTTTTCTATCTATCTATCTATTGCCGGACGCCTTACTCCCCTTACGAGGGTGGCCATACACAGAATGCCCCCAAGCGGACCTATTCCCTGTGAGAGGGACAACCCGAGCCAGTTTAGTGAAGGACTTACAGGATTGACCACTCAATTTAGGATCAGTCCGACTCAGAGGCCCTCTGTGTATCTTGTTAGCACTATTTTTCTACAGTGGTGTTCGGCTAATCCATCCACCAACCTGCCTTACCCTTAGGTAAGCAATACGGATTTGTATCAGGTTTACTCCCCTAGACAGGTTGCCAACCAAGGCTGAAGAGTCCCATCCACCCGAATTTGTATAAGGTTGTCTCCCCTAGATGAGTTGCCGACCAAGGCTAACGAGTCCCACCCACCCTTTATAACCTCGGTCATATTATCTGTATGGAGTTTTTTATTTTTAGGCGAGTTCATTTTTACAAAACACTAAACGTTTCCGGTTCACCGGCTAAGTGACTAAGTCACTAATCATATTTTTGTTAATAACCATAACCCAAAAACCATTTATACCCTCGGTCACATGCAAACAAGTGTTTTTATCTGTGTGGGGTTCGGTAAAGTCTTACATTTCAGGTACTTTAAACAAAATCTCCAGGTGTTATGGAGGTAAAGTATGTAAGCTTTCTAGAAATATCCTTTTCTATCCCTTGTGTGTCCCTTCAACCTTCAACCTCACTATTCTATCCCTTACTTGTGTGTGTGTGTGTGTGTGTGTGTGTGTGTGTGTGTGTGTGTGTGTGTGTGTGTGTGACAGAAGGCGAAATATGGAAGAGCTGGGCGTTCTATTGTTAAGGGTGGAAATACATGGATGAAGATACGCGAACACTTAATAATAGATAATGCTTATGCATTATGGTGTGTGCACCATTATGGTGTGTGCACCATTGTGTCATTTGGGTGGCCTAATGCCTCAATGTTTTCGTCATACACAGGTTCATAGGGGTAAAGTCCGATAATCCGAAAAATCCACTAATCCGAACGAGGGCCGGTCCGCTGCCCTTCGGATTAACGGAAGTTTACTGTACTTCCTAAAGATACCCCAGAACCTTTGGTCATAAGCAATGCTATGGTAGGGTGGTATGATTTGGAAACCAGTAACCATACTGAGGAGGGTTGGAGTGAGAATGAGTACCAGGGTTCTCCATTAGAATAAAGTGAAGAAGAGTTTCCTGATATAGTCCCTACTCAGAGCCCACCTGGTGGCTTGGTTGGTGAACTTCAGGTATTTTCTTAAATCTATGCAGGAGTTGACAGACAAAATTGAACAGAAATTTACGTCTTTAGATAAGGCTATCCGAGATCTCCAAAGTAGGTCTCTTGCTCCACCCATGTTACAACATGCCATACCAGACACAGTTCCACTGTCTCATTTACCTGTACAGCCGAAACAACCTGCTCATGAAATGTTCAAGAAGCCTCCCCCTCTACTAATTGGTGAATCTCGATACTGGAAACAATTACCAGGGTAGCACCTACTAATGCTGACACAGGTCATTCAGAATTGGTGCCAATACCAAATGAGTGGATTATTAAAACGGACGAGCTTAGGCATCAACATACAAAGATGCACAAGACCGATTGCTGGACGTAATCATAAAACCCTTCCCATCTCTGTTGGATGCTAAGTACTTTACTTACACCCACAGTGCCTTCGGGTAAGCGCTTCAAACCATGGTCTGATGTGAATAAGGCGGATGGACATAACGCCATTAAATCTCTCAAAGTCCGTAGTTGGCTTCACAAAAAAAAATTGAGAACAAATCTCCTATTTTGGAGGTACCCACTCTAAGTTATGGTCCATGGGCTTAATGGGTGACTGAGGCAGACAAATGGGCCTTGTCTTGGGGTGATGCCCCCCCCCGCCCCCCCCCCAATAAACTCCCATTCGAGGATCACCAATTTGCCACTATGTATGTATACAACTCCGACTCCATTCCCCAGGAGTTCTGGGAATATCTCAGAGCTCCAAAAATAGTTTGTAAACCAGCTAGTGACCCCATGATTAATACACCTACCCCTGCACTGATTGACAGACTTTAGACTGCGTCAAAAGAGCCCATAGCTTGCTGTCAAATTTTATCACACAGCAACAACGTGCACAAGCCATGAGGCAAGTAGCAGATTCTATCCCTGAACAAAACTCCAGGTCTGCACTTCATTTTATCAGAAGAACTTCACATGTTATTTCTCTGATGATCACTAGGGATGTCAATATTGCTATTTTTTGAGGCAGCTAGAGCTAGACAGGATCCGTGCATCCAATTGCCCAATAATATGCCCAAAGATATTGCTACTCGACTTCTCCTTTCACCTCTGTTCACTGGTAGATTGATTCCCCAAAATGACCTGGAATGAGGTTCATGCTCTGTTGCTAAGACCTGTGATGGCTGCATTTTAGGCAGTCTCTGCAAACAAGCTGAAACACCCTAGACAGTTCCACTCTCGTTCTCAATCACAGCATGAAAAAGTTAGAGTCAAATTCCCCTCTCCTAAGCTTACTCCACAAACATCTCAGGCTCATAGGGGTAACTCGTCAAACAGAGGACACTACCAATCCAGAGGCCGGGGTGCACCAACATGCCCCCAAACACCAGAGACCACTTGGTCACCATTAACCCTCCATCCCTCACCAACCTGCCCAAAATACAAGTAACTAAATTTTCTAGAGGCCATCAACAGAGAACTGGTCCTACATCAGACAGGCCAGTTCAGGAAACATTTCCTTCATTGGTCTCACAGATCTTGGGCACAAGAGGGTAGTAAAGAAGGCCCTTACATGGCTCGGGTTGGTAAAACCCCTCCCCAGAGCTCAGTCCAACAATGTTCAACTATCTCTAGAGTTAGAAACAGTAATAAACCAAATGTTGACAGACAATGCTGTGACTTATGTACCAGAAGGCATACCAGTTTTTCTATTCCGCATGTTTCTCGTCCCAAAAAAAGGGACAGGCTACAACTAAGGCATGCGATAGACATGTCCCTCCTCAACAAATCAATTCACAATATGAGGTTCAGGATGTTAACTATTTCCCAAGCTTCTCCCTCTACTCAAGGACGGTGTGAAAATACAATTTTTACCAAAAAAAATTGGATAATTCCGTGGTCTTCTCCATTCCATTGCCAAGCACAAACCTTGAGAGTCATGCAAATGTGGCAAAGTTGAGTTCTCAGAGTAAATTTAGAGAAATCAAATCTCACTCCTACATCGTTGTAGGTAAAATCTCAGGCAAAGGGAATCAGTGACACATTGGTCAGATCAACCCTCCACTCGATGGGTGGACACAGACGCCTCGAGTCTAATAGGATGGGGCTATCAGTCGACGGAAGGTCATCAGAATCACGGAAAATGGACAACATTAAGTCAGTGTCATATCAATGCCCAAGAACTAGCAGTTCTGCGTTTTTTCCCAAAGTTCATGCGATGTCATTGACCTCCAGGTCAATTACATTCCGGATGGACAACATGACCACTGTAATTTGCTGGAAGAAAGAGGTCCCCACCCGGTCAAGGTTTCTCCAGGATCTCTCGGGAAAATATATTCTTTCTAGCCCAAAACACATTCCATAATAATCCATGCAACAGATCTACCAGGGATCTCCAATCTGTGGGCGGATGCTATGTCCAAGGGAAAGATTACCTCAGCGGAATGGGCTCTCAAACAAAAGACATTCAACCACCTAAGTCTGCCATTTTTACCTCAAACCGATCTGTTTTGCATCTCGTAATTCAACGAAGCTCCAGTCTTACATATCTCGGAATCACATAACACGAGAAGGGGGCCCAGATGCCCTCACAGTGAATTGGAACAGGTGGACATAGATTGATGATGTGAGAATCATTCATCACCTCAGGTCGTTTCCAGGACCAAGTGGTCCTGATTGCGCCAATGTGGCCTACTCAGGTGTGGCACACTCAACTTACTCAGTGGTATAACAAACCTCTGCAACTCCCCCTGGCCTACATTTTTACAACTTAGAGTGTAGAGTCAGACCAGCAGTCTCCATCGGTTGCTTTGTAGTTGAAGCACCTAAATTACTAAATTGACTTTAAAAACTAACAGTGAACACACTTATAAACCACGTATCGGCATAAAGTACGGGTTTGACAACCCGAAGGGAAGGAAGGAAAACTAACTATTTAGTAATGGTTCCGTAGTCAATGACGTGAGAGCCTTATATATATAAGGGCTCCCCGGTGACCCCCGTGAGGGTCCCGGAGAAAGCATAACGCGACCCAAATATATAAAAAGTACATCCTAGGGTGAAACCCTTTACTTAGTTCCTAGGGAACGTCATTAAAAAAGGTAACCATTAGAAAAAGAAAGAAAACATTTTATGAGTAAGGGTTAGAAATTATGAATGTTGTCTTACTAAATCAATTAGCGCGCCGTTATATAGTCCTTCCCTTGCACACGTCTCCCAGCTGGACACGCTGGGGTTATACGTCCTTCATAGTACAAAGTTGCGCATGTGCATGGGAAGAGGGAGGAGGGAGGGCCGCTTTACGTCATTGACTACGGAACCATTACTAAATAGTTAGTTTTCCTTCCTTCCCTTCGTGTTGTCAAACCCGTAATTTAGTAATGGTTCTCTCCGTCAATGACGTGAGAGCCTAAGAATACCAAGATCGGTGGTTGGGATATCTCATGCTCAACGTCAAAGACTGAAGAGAACCAAAACTAACGGCTCACGCTGTTGTAATTAAATAACTAGAATTAAGAAAAAGTGTAAAGTATAAAGGCAGGGTTTCTAATTAAGCCTTAGGAAGTAATAGAAAGGTAGATAATGATAAGGATGCAGTAAAACTTAATAAAAGAGCCACTATATATTGTATGCTCCCTTCCCAGCCAGCCGTGAGTAAACCGTTAAACTGAGGGGGTTGCCAATTGTACCCATTGAACTAGACTTAATACTTAATATCTATGCCAAATATGACGTGCGTCAGACGAAAACTTATTTTTTGGAGAATATTTTTAAGTTTAATGACTCTTAACGAGTCATCGTGCGCCTAGGAAAAAAATACCTAATGACTCTGAACGAGTCATCGTGCGCCAAAGGGTTAATGCTAACATTGAACAACACTTGTGAGAGGTTCTCCAGTTCGGAACACACTCCCCCCCCCTCTGTTTTGTCGAAAACTCCTAAAAGTAAGTCAGTACTTGGTGAACCTCACACGTACTTGTAACATAAAACATGGCATTATTGCAATAAACAGAGATCAGTTAGGTTTATGACTAATTCTCATGACTATGCATGGCACAGTGGGTCTCTTCAAATGAACCGAAAGATATTTGGATAAAAATGTGTGGTGAGATGACCAGACTCTTGTTTGCTTAATGTCTTGGATCGAGTAATTGTTAAGAAATCTGACTGTCGTGGCCCACTTTCTCACATCATGGGCCCTTGCTACTGTTGACGGTTCGGCTGTTTTGATAACATCCACTAGAATTGAAGCAAGTTGACATTTAGATAATCTTGATTTATCATGTGAAGAGATCCACAAATGAGAAGGGTGTAAGGGTGTAGTTAGTTGTACATACTTATACAAAGCCAACACTGGGCATAGTGTGTGATGTTTATTCTTTTGTTTTAGGGCCATTATATCAAAAGGTGAGAACATATGATCTTCTCTTTCGTTCTTGGCTATAAAATCAGGAGCTGGTGCGAGTGTAACCGCACTCAAATCTTCTTTAAATTGTAAGCAGTTCGCAGATCTAGCCATGGCCGCAAGTTCAGACACTCTATGTGCTGTTGTTAACGAAATTAAGAAAACACATTTAGATAAGAGCTTGTCATCAGAGGGGTTGACCGTGTAAGGTCTACTACTTAATAGATTTAACACTTTGTCTAGAGACCACTGAGGTCAACTCTGTCTCGCAGGAGCTCGTAATCTAAAACAAGCTTTAATAAAACCTGCTTCGTCTTTAGGTGGAAGTCTAAGGCCAGTAAGGTCATAGAATGGTTCTTTAATGGCTGAGAGGTGATTGCGAAGTGTGTTGACTGATAGGTGTTTTCTTCGAACAGGTAATTTAAGTACTTTAAAATTAAACTTACTGAGGCACTTTGTTGGTTGGATTCGACAATCCACGTTGTAAAGTGTTTCCAATGTGATTCATACTGTCTAATTGTGGAAGGTGTAAATTGTTTGGTTAATTTGTCGTGAACGGCTTGATCATAAGAATTTAGCCATTTGGCTTTGAAAATATCCATAAAGCAAAATTTAGACAAGTCTGCAGGTTGTCAATCTGCTCTAAGTGGAAACATGACATCGGAAGAGGTATTGGATTGGGACACCATAGAGATAGTTGATTGAACCACACTTGTGTTGGCCAGATCGGTGCTATGAGACACACTTGACCCTGAAATAAGTGAAGTCGTTGCAAAATTCTGCACATTAGTGTTGTGTCTGGGGGAGGAAAGAGGTAAATCGAGGACCACTTGTTCCAAACTTCCGAGAACGCATCCGGTCCGCCCGCTTGGGTCTTGTGCCATCGGGTCAGAAACAGAGGGAGTTTTGTAGACTGATGAGAAGCAAATAGGTCTATCTGTGGTTGGAATGGTCTATCAGTTTGTCGAAGGTCTGTTGAGTTATTGCCCATTCGACTAGTGTGCTCTTCCCTCGAGACAAGGCGTCTGCCCACAGATTCGCCTTGCCTGGAAGGTAAACTGCCTGAACTGTGATCTGATGTTGCAGAGCAAGGAAAAATATCTTCTCTGATAGCCTTAGGAGTGTGTGAGATTTCGTGGAACCTTGTTTGTTGATGCAGGACACGTCTGATGTGTTGTCCATGCGAAATGCTATTGCTCTGTGTTGAAGTGTATGTGCATGGTCTTTGAGGAAGAATAGAGGAACAACTAGCTCCTTGGCATTTATGTGATAGAGATTGAGGGAAGTCCAGCGACCTTGGTTCTGGTGACCCTCGGATGACTGGTAGCCCCAACCTAGGGCTCCTGCTGCATCCGTGTCTACCCATAGAGACGGAGGGGGATCTGACCAGTGGGCTGTTGAAGAAAGTGTCTCTGGTTTGATCCAAAAGCTTAGTAGTTTGAGAATTTGTTGAGGAATTGGTATGAGAGTATGAGGTTGAGTTACTGGAAAAGTTTTGTTGCCTAGCCAGATCAAGCATTTCAGTCGAAGTCTGCCTAAAGGGACTGATAGTTGAACCCAATTTATCGACCCTATTAACGATTCCCACAGACGTCTGGTAATCGTCTTTGCATGAAGTGTTCTGAATAACTTTACTTGTAACCGTCTGGCATTTGATGTTGTCTGTTGCAGGGTGAGAGATTGAGTGTCCCAAAGTAGGCCTATCCAGGCTGCTCTTTGTGTCGGTTCTAAGTTTGATTTTTCGAGGTTTACATGGAAGCCTAAATTGGTGACATGTTGAATGACTAGTAATGTGTGATCCTGGCACTGTTGGGGAGAATTTCCTGTGATTGCCCAGTCGTCTAGATAGAACAAGATGTTGATCCCTTGTTGTCATAATGGCAATAGGGCTTGTTTGACTAGTTTTGTAAACATTCTGGGTGCTATGTTTAGGCCAAATGGGAGTCTGCGGAATACTACAGCTGTGTTTAAGTAAGGTATTGCTAGATATTTCTGGTATCTGTTGGCTATGGGAACATGCCAGTAGGCATCTTTCAGATCCAGTGTCATTAGCCAGACTTGGGGTTGAAGTGTTAATCAAATTTGTTGGATTGTTAACATTTTGAATGGGTGATTGACAATAAATTTGTTTAGAATCGATAAATCGATGACTGGTCTGAACTTTGGGCTGTCTCGTTTTGGAACAAGGAATAAGCGAGACAGAAAGACTTTCAAAGTTATTGGGATGGTTCTGAGGATTCCTAGTTGGAGCATCTCTTGAATAAGTGACTGCACATTGACTGGAACTGACAGTGTGTTTGAGCATGGGCGAACGAAAGGTCGTTTCTTCCATTTCCAAAACAGACCTTTCTTTATTAGCCGTCTGGCCCAGATGCTTTCGGCCATGCTGTGTGATTGGTTTGAAAGGAGCCGGTTGTGCCTTGGGATATTATATGATGCAAGGCTAGGTTGAACGAATCTAGTTTTTTTAACTTGAGAAGGTTTTTGGATAGTTGGTCTGTTGTTGTCTGTGTTGTTGTGTCTGGTTCTGTCTGTTTTGTTGCCTGTTTTGTTGTTGGTTACTTGCAAAAGAGGCATGAGCTGGTTGTTGAGATCTAAAAGATGTCTGTTCTCCAGAGTGGTTCTGTGACTGTCTAGGCGAGAAATTCTGCCTATTGGCAAATCTGGTTTGGCTAGGCCTCCTACTTCATTGAGACGTGGAATTGAACCTGCCTCGGTAGGTATGTTGGCCGCGAAAGGGCGACTGAAAAGACCCTCTGGAATGTGTAGGTACTGTGTAGGAAAGCCTTCGTCTGCCTCGACTACTTTGGCCCCTGGAGAGTCGTTGTGATCTGAGGTTGAGAAAGTTAGCTTGATAGGTATTGACAGAGGGTTGTAAGAGTAGTGTAGATACTTCAGACCAAGTAGAGGTTGGTATTAATCTGTTCGAGTATAGTGGAGAGAGCAAGATTCTTGTTTTGATATCTTTGGGCAGGTTCCTAGAGAGAAAAATGCGGATATCTTGACGGTTTTTGGCCGCTTCGAAAATGGCTGTCCTGACGTCTCCCGCTGTCATAAGAGAGTTGCTAAGAGAGACTCTCCTGATGTGTGATAAAGCTGCCCTAGAGTTTGGATCCTGAATAGAGTCTGTTACCTCTCTCATAGTGTGAGTGAGTTGTCTGTTTAACAAAAAGTTGGATAACAATCTATGGGCTTTTTGTCTAAGTTTACAATCCTTCTCCAGCATGTTCTGAGTAGGTGTAGATAAGAGAGGGTCTGTTAAATTTTGGCATGCAATTTTCGGGCCTCTCAAAAATTCCCAGAATTCCTTGGGCAGAGAGTCTGACATGTACACGAAAAGAGATGCAAAGTGGTGATCCTCATTAGGAATCTTCGTAGTTGAAGAATCATAGGTATTCATATCAAATTTACTGGCTTCCTCTGCCCATTCTGACCACGGACCATAACCAATATCAGTGATTTCTAGCATTTGATTTTGTGACTCACCTAGGATCGTGGTGCATCCAGTTGTGCAAAGGGAAGAAAGTAATTTTAATGCATCGTGGCCGTCTGATTTTTTTAAATCGACCACGGTTTGAAAAGTTTAGTGGAAGTAATGGCAGGAGCTAATTTGTACACAAAAAAACTAGTATCTTGTGTTGATAGGAAGGGGTATACTAACACATCCAACACCCTACCCTCTCTATCCTTTGCTCGTAACTGTCGAAATTCATTAATTTCGACTGACCAGTCTCGTGGTACTGGGAAAGAATCTGAGGAATCTGATGTGGCCCCTATTGGTGTGAGGATGGGTACTTTGTCCCATTGACGAGGAGGGCCATAGAGAAGAGGGAGGGGTTGTTTAGGAGGGTCGGGATCAATCTCGAGAGCAGTCGGTGTAATGGGAGACAGAAAAATAGGTTGTTGAAGCAAGCAGCTCTGTTGCATGGGTTGAGTAACTGGCTGTCCAAGAGTAATATTGGAAGATGGTTTAGGTAGAATAGGGTTGACTGCTAAGGGTATGGTCTGGTGGTCAGGTTTGGTCAGGGTGTGAGAAGGTGTTTTAGAGATAGCTTTTAACACCCTGTCTAGTTTGCTATCCATATCTTTAGCCACTAGTGAAGCAAACTCTTCTAGGGATTCTTGAACTACATTAGTTACATATTCTTTAGATACGGAAGTATTATGCGACACATCTCCTTCAGATGCCTGTGAAGGAGAGAAGGGTCGTTCATGGCTATGTTGACCTTGGAACCAAGGGTCATCTTCCTCATAAGATTGATAGTTAGGGAACCCTTCTTCTGGGTAGGTGTCATGCAAATTATCCTGTGAATTTGAGAGATAAATTTCTTCGTCTACTCCTTGACCTGGTGTTAACTGACTATCTAAATTTTCAGGTATGTCAGTTGCTAGTATGTAAGGTTGTTGAGATATAAGTTTGTTTTGGAGAGGATTGATTGGAAGATTCCGTCTGACTGGTGAATCTCCTGAATTATGAATATCAGCGTGAACAGTGATTATGGCTGGATTGCTTGATGTATTAGTCTGCAAAAGCGGTTTAATCTGAAGCTAGGTATGGAAGACTGAATTGACTCAAGAGATTGTGCTGGATAAGGAGTTTCGAGAGTTTCATGTTCTCTTAAAGCATTGGCTTGGTGATCAGAGTCCAGATTAATTGTGACAGCTGTGCTCGTATCAGACTGAGGAGAATGACTCCGAGCAATTGTTTTATTTCTTGAACTAGAGCTTGATGAAGATTTACGTTTCCGATCGGATGTATGTTTAGTCTTAGAGGGGGTTACTGAACGGCTAGGCCTCTGAGAAGGGGGAATAGTTTTGCGCAGTGGCAGTATCGTAACCAATAGGGTCTTGCTGAGTACCGTGGAAATTGTATTGTCACTGCTATAAGCTCAAAACAGTGTACAAAATTGGTTAAAGTTTTTGCACCACACACATCTGCCATCCTGTGCGTGGTCTCTCCACGCATCTCGGTTGGGCTACCCCCAAAGGGTAGCCAAGTTGATCCCCACCTGCCCGCGGTGACCTTGCAGACACCACTTTCCCTTTTTTTCTTTTCCATTTTAATTTTTTTCCATTGTGGTGGCACTGACGGGGACGGCGCTACCTGGGGTCTGTCCCAGGTAGTTATTTTCACGTTTTTTTTAAACTAGGGTTTTCTCTTATTTTTAATCAGATACGAAAACAGGTGTTTTTGTTTTTAATTATTGGTTACTTCCACTGAAATGGCAGCAAGCAAGCAGAGTTGCAGTTGCCGGAAAGTTGTGGGCAAGGCCAAATCGCTGGGCTGCTACTTGTGTGGTACATATTTTCACGTTAACTGTATAAATGTTGATGATGAGGACCTCAGAGTACTTGCAAAGAAGAAACCTGGATTTAAATGGCATTGCACTGTTTGCGATACCACCCCCCTGGCTGCTAAGGACGCAGCAATTAGTCAGCAGACCCTGGATGACCTGACGGCTGCCCTAGTTGGTGAAGTGAAGACTGCCATTGTAAACGAAGTGAAGGGTGCCCTTGCTGCGGTGGCCGTGGAGATAGAGAGTATTGGTAACAGAATGGATATCCTTGAGACTAAAGTTGCTGCCCCCGACATTCCCTTGTTTGCCAAGATAGTTCAGCAAACATTTGAAGAGACCAAAAAGGAGCCGACCAAACGTACCACTGAGGTGGTAGATGGTGGAAAGAAAAAAAAATGTCTGGGACCATCAGGTCCTGGTAGTGAAGCCAAAAGACCGATCCTCCGAGCCAGTAAGCCCACCAGATACAAAGGCAATCGAGACTGCTTTGGCTTCGGTTCCGGTTAACAAGTTAACTAGAACTGATTCAGGTGTACTGGTGGTACGACTTCCATCCAAGAAAGCCAAAGAAGACGCAGGAAGGGCCATCAATCAGTGTTTGGGGGTGGACAGTGCCTTCAGTGTCTCCGAACCAAAGTATAGGTTTGACTCCTGTAAGGAGATAAAGAAAACCTAATATTTAGTAGTGGCCCCGTAATCATTGACGAACATGCCTATTACATAAGGCATCCTCTTCAAACACTAATCCGCCGTAGTTTGAATCTACCGCGCAGAGCATTTAAAAACTGAGGAGCCTTCATCATGAGCGCACGCGACCTCATTCATGGCTTCAGTCATTATGAATTGGGTTCTCACTACGAAAAAACTTCGTAAAAAATAAAAACAAAAAGAAAATAAGAATAACTATCTAATAAGCTTTCCATCATATCGTGGATGTACTTGAGTGGATCTTTGACCAGACGCTGATTCAGGCGTCATTCCTCCTTCACTGACATATCAAGTAAACCAAAATCCTCAATACATCAACGAATGGGAAGGGGATGGTCGGGAGGGCCCCAGTCGTCAATGATTACGGGGCCACTACTAAATATTAGGTTTTCTTTATCTCCTTACAGGAGTCAAACCTATAATTTATTATCCATCCATCATTGATGAACATGCCTGATTTCTAAGACTGGAGGGGGACATTCGTAATCATATCATAACTCTAGAAAAGCAGATAATAAAAACAACCACATAGTATTCTTACTTTGAAAATATATTTAATAAGGCGTAGGCCGTATATATACAAGAAAGGGGTTCAGGCAGGTGCGTGCTTCAAAGAAGCCTGCTTGACAAAAAGGGGTAACTCTGAAGATTCTGTGAACAGACCTGTAGTTACAAAGGCACCCCACTCAACGAGTGGTGACAAAAATAACAAGTTATCAGTTTACATGTGCACATAATAAACCCCAAAATAATCGGGGAGATAAATTGCAAAAGATCTTCACTGTTTTAATATTAAATTGCTTTCGCAGCTAAAACTACTATAACAACCCCGTTGTTTTGTACTAACATTGTACTTAGCACAATTTCTCGCCGAGAAATTTTCATATCACATTAACCATAAATTGTATCACAGCTCTCACACTCCGGCGGGGTCTAGGGTGTCCTATGTCAACTGACTCCCCCCCCCCCCCCCCCCTTGTCTTGAAAGTAAACAAAATTTACTGCAGGGCCACCTAGACCCTCTGCCTTAAAGCTATACATGGTAAGGAAGGTTTATCTAGAGCAACTGACAAGTATCTAGACAAAAACGTATGATTAGACGCCCACAACTGAGCGGACGCAATATCTTCTACTGAAAAATTCTTCAGGAAACGTAAAGAGGCTGCCCATTTGCGTAAATCGTGGGCCCGACCCACAACGCCGGGATTACTCTCTTTAATGACTTCGACCAGAAGAGAAGCTAATCGCCGTTTCAGTAAGCGTTTACCCGTACTTCAATCTATCTATCTATCTATTGCCTGACGCCGCGATCCCCGAAGGGGTGGCCACGAACGAACCGCCCCCATGCACCTCTGTCCCCAGTCAGTCGACGCCCCTCCCCCCAACCAGCACCACCTTCGTTCATGTACTTCCTCACTCCATCCTTCCACCTCATATTCGGTCTGCCTCTCCCCCTCTGTCCCTCCACCTCGCTCTCGTACACCCTCTTAGTCATTCTCTCGCTTTCCATACGTTCCATATGGCCGAACCATCTCAAGTTGTTCCTTTTCACACTTTCCAGCACATCTACCTCCACACCACACCTCCTTCTTACTTCCTCATTAGTCTGTCTATCCCTCCATGTAACTCTGCACGCACTCCTTAAGTAATTCATTTCCACTGCTCTCACTCTTGGTCTGAGTCTCTCAACCAACGTCCATGCTTCGCTTCCGTAAGTCAGTGTCGGGATTACCACACTGTCATGCAAGGACTTCTTCACTTCCATACTGACCACCCTATTTCTTGTTACTGCTTTTAGCGTTCCTACAACCCTCTTCCCCTGTTGTACCCTCTCCCGCACCTCTTCATCCATAGTCCCATCTTTACTCAACACACTGCCCAGATACTTAAAAGAGTTGACGATCTCCATAGCCTGACCGTTCAGCTTCACCTCACACTCTGTGACTTCACCCCTTTCGAAGACCATAACCTTGCTCTTCCCCGTATTTACCTTCAAATTCCGTTTTTCGCACACTGTTCCAAACTCATTTACCAGACCCTGCAACTCCCATTCATTATCACTCATCAGAACTGTATCATCCGCAAACAGCAGTATAGGTAGCTTCCACTCAATTCCCTCCCTTTTCAGCGATACACCAACATCCACTGCTCTTGATAGTATTTCTTTCATAACTCCATCCATATATACAGTAAACAACCACGGGGACATCACACACCCCTGTTTCAAACCAACATTCAGGTCAAAGAACTCGCTCTGCTCACTCTCCACACGTACTGCCGCCTTTGCACCCTCATACATGCTCTTCACTGCTTTCAGCAACTTGCCCTCTACTCCATATATTCTAAGTACTTTCCACAAACCTTCTCTATCCACTCTGTCATAGGCCTTCTCCAAGTCCATAAAGGCAACATACACCTTTTGTTTCTTCTCCAGATACTTCTCCACAACACAATTCAGGGTAAAAATCTGATCTACACATCCTCTTCCCTTCCTAAAACCTCCCTGCTCGTCGCCTATCCATTTCTCCGTTCTCACTCTCACTCTCTCAATCACTATCCTACTGTATACCTTCCCTACTACGCTTAGAAGACATATTCCTCGGTGGTTACCACACACTCCTCTTTCCCCTTTGCCCTTATATAGGGGGACTATTATGCCAGTCTTCCAGTCATCGGGTGCACTGCCCTTCTCCCATGCTAGTTTGCACATTTTCCATACCCATTCTATCACTATCTCACCACCATACCTCAACATTTCCCCACACACTCCATCTGTTCCTGGTGCTTTCCCCAACTTCACTCTTTTCATGGCTTCCCACACTTCTGACCTCCTGATCCCCACCTCCTCCTCCACTACTTCTCTTCTTCTCCCTCCCATACCATATCCAGCTATGTTTGCTGGCTCTTCATTCCTTTCATTTAGCAACTCACTGAAGTACTCCCTCCATCTTTCGACTCTCTCTTGCTTCTCGGCTAGCATTCTCCCATTCTTATCTTTCACACCCTTACTGTTTCCCTTGCTACCTTCCCTAACTTTCTTGACTTCTTTCCAGAACAGTTTCTTACTTACCCGTACTTGCTACCCATAAAGCACCTTGGGGGTTTAGAGGAGCTACTCTCAAATATTTGGTTAGAGCTTGCACTGGACATAGATTATGATGCACCTTTCCCCTTTTTAACGCCGGCACCGTGAACTCAGAAAACACGTGTGCACTGTGCTCATTCTTGGCTACAAATCCCGGGGAAGGTGCAATGTAAATACATTCATTAAGTCTACCAAACCTAAGGCAATTAGGTGTGTTGCTCATCGCTGCCAGCTCAGACACTCTGTTCCCGGTGGCCAAAGCCAAAAGGAATACAGCCTTTTTTAAGAGTAATGCAAAATCTGCAGTATTTTGGTACAGACGAGAGTGAAGCAAAGACAAAGCTTTGTCCAGAGACCAAGTAGGCATGAGCTGACGGGGAGGTGGGCGAAGTTTAAAACAAGCTCTCATAAAACCTGTTTCCTCCGCCACCGGTATGGAGAGACCTGTAAGGTCTAAAAAGGGCACTCTAATCGCAGTTAAGTGATTTTTTAACGTTACCACAGATAAATGTTTCTGCTCAAACAGATAATTTAAATAATTAAAAACTAAAGCTACTGATGGCACAGTCTGTTCTGTTCTAATGATCCAAGAAGTAAAGGCTTGCCAATGTGAGTGATACTGTCGTTTCGTAGACTGAGTATATTGATTTAATAATTTATTGGTCACATCTCTACCGTATGGTGCTAGCCACTTGGCCTCCTGAATGTCCATAATGCAAAAGTCAGCGAGGTCGCTAGGTTGCCAATCGTGTCTAAGTGGAAATACCCGACCGGGAGCGACACCGGGTGCGGGCACCACGTCTTCAATTGCTGGTACCACAACTGCGCCGGCCACAGGGGCGCGATTAGTGAGACTAAGCCTCGATAATCTCGTAGTTTGTTCACTACGTGGCACATTAGTGACGCATCTGGCGGCGGAAACAGATAGATGGAGCTCCATCTGTTCCAGTCTGTCACTAGGGCGTCTGGCCCCCCTGCCGGCGTTTTCGTCCGGCGGGTGAGGTATAGAGGGAGTTTGTGAGTCTCCTCGGACGCAAACAGATCCACTTGTGGATGGGAGAGCTCTGCAATCATTAGGTTGAAAATGGGTTGCTTGAGCTCCCATTCTACTGTCGTGCTCTGTCTCCGGGACAGAGCGTCTGCCCAGACGTTCGCTACGCCTGGGAGATAAGATGCGTGAAGATAAATGTCTAGTCTGTTGGCTAGAGTAAAAATCTCTTCCGACACGTTTAGCAACCTCCTTGACCTCGTTGATCCCTGTTTCTGAATACAGTGAACTGCGTTCAGATTGTCCATTCTGAAGGCCACCGACTTGCCCCGTAACGCAGGGCCGTGAGCCTGAAGGAAATACAAGGGGACTAGTAATTCTTTGACATTGATGTGAGAGATTTCTAAGTGGGACCAAAGCCCCTGACCCTGGTGCCCCTGATTTGACTGAAATCCCCACCCTATTGTGCCTGACGCATCCGTGTCTACCCATACCGTTGGTGGAGGAGAGGTCCATGACATTATTGAGTGCAACGTTTCCCTCTTTGCCCAGACCGCTAGTAAGGTGTGGATTAATTTCGGGATGGGCCATAATTTTCCCGCCGGTAAGAGTGGGAAATATTTGTTGCCTTCCAATATTAAACGTTTTACTTTCAACCGGCCCAACATGACAGTTAGTTGAATCCAGTTGAGAGAGCCGACCAGAGACTCCCAGACCCTCCGCGTCGTAGTCAGACTGTGAAGAAACATGAACAGTTTCCTGCGAAACCTGTTGCGATTGTCCACACTCTGACTCAGAGTGAGAGCGGCCGTGTCCCAGACCAGCCCTATCCACTGAATTACTCGTGAGGGAACAAGGTTTGACTTTACCAGATTTACCTTGAACCCTAGAGTTTTGACATGATTTAAAATGATGTTGACATGTTTGATGCATAATTGTTGTGTCTCTGCCACCACCAGCCAGTCGTCTAGGTACCACAACACTCTGATTCCTTGTTTTAACAATGGCATCAGGGCTTGCCGGACTAATTTCGTGAATAATCGAGGTGCCAGGTTCAAACCGAATGGCATCCTTTGAAAAACAACATTTTGGTGCCTGATCCGTAAGGCCAAAAACCTTTGAAATCTTTTGTTGACCGATACGTGCCAATAGGCGTCTGCCAGGTCTAGTGAACACATCCAACCTCCCGGCGGAAGTGTTAGCCTGATTTGGTGTACTGTTAACATTCGGAAAGACTCGTTGTGAATGTGAAGGTTCAGATAAGACAGGTCTACGACCGGTCTCATCTGAACACTGTCCCTTTTGGGAACCAAAAATAGCTTGGACGTGAATACAGGGTAATTTGGGGGGACCGGGATGATGACATTCTTGGCAATCATTTCCTGGACCAGTGACTCCACCTCTAAAGAAACAAAATTCGCCGTTGTCGGCTGACGTAAGCGAGGTCGCCGGAGCCACTGCCAAGTGATGCCTTTGCGTGCCACCATCCGTGCCCAAGTATTTAACGGCCATGCTTGGTGACACGTTCGGAACGACCCAGTTAGCAGACAAGGGTTCGCCGGCTGTACTACCCTCGGGTCCGCCGGCCTTAAGGTTGGCACCGGGAGTGAGAGAGACTTTAGTTTTTTTATGGTGGGGTTGGTGGTGCTGGACGCTTCGCCGGCTGGCTGGTGTTGGCCGAAGACGGGCCCTGACCTGGCTTATTATGGCCGCGTCCTCTCTGACCTGAAAACCTACTCTGTCTATGCCTGTACTGACCTTGAGGGGAGGGGAGGACTTAGGTGGAAGAAAGGGCTTAGATCCCCCGGCTGAGCTTTAGCGGTTGGCCTGGGTTTGGGGAAGTTAAAGGCAGGTTTCTTAGAAGGGGTGGGACTGTGTTTAAAGGCCTGCGCCATATTAAACACCGTTCGCCACACTTCAGGGGACATTAAAGAGGGAGTAAGCACTGGTGACATGACCACCTGATTCGCAATGCGATCAGGCAGTTTGCGAACTAAAGACATTCTGAGATCTTGTCTTGCTCGTACCGCCTCAAGCAAGGCGGTGCGTATGTCACCCAGAGATTGGATTGACGACTGGAGAAGCAGTCGCCGGGATAATTCAACCGATCTTCTGGCATCCGCGTCTGCGATTGCCTGAGTGGACCGAAGCAAAGACTTTGCTACCTGTTGAGACACTATGTATTGAGAGAACAGGCGAAAAGCTTTCCCCCTTAGCCTAAATTCTCGGTCTAGGTGAGTTGGGGTAGGGGTAGTGAAAGGGTCTTTTAGCTCACAAAGATTAATTTTAGGGGCAGCTAAGAAAGAAAACAAAGCTGAAGGGACTCCGCCGGCAGAACATACTGGCATGGAGAACCACGAATGAGTATCTTGAGGGATCTGGTGGGAAGATTTGGAAGTAAATGTGGTTGCAAAGTTTTGAGCCTCTGTCTCCCAATCCACCCAAGGTCCTGGACCCAACTGCCCCACCTTCAAGACTGGATTAGCTGCTTCGTCTGTGACGGTTTGTAAATCAAGTTCTGGAGTGAGAGCTGACAGTCTTAATGTCATTAAACCCATCCAGCTTAGACCAGTCTGAAAACAATTTTGAAGCTGAGGCAGGGGGTAAAGCTGGCTTAGTAGCATACACAAAATAGTCTTGGTGATAATAACTAGGTATAGCCTTTATATTAACGTCTAGTACATTTCCCAAAGTATCCAAGGCCCTTAATTTCTTTGATTTATTGCCCTGGATGACCCACTCACGCGGTACTGGGAGTTCCCCTGACAAGGTAGGTTGGGCAAGCTCTGGTTTAGTGGGGGTCAAAAGGACCCATGACTCGTCTGGTCCGTAAAGCAAGGGCATAGCTACCTTTCTGAGAGGCGCCTTGTCTAGAGGGGGTGGATTGACATCCGTTATAACCCTTACATTCGAAGTGGTCAATGCCGCCATAGCAGGCCTAGTAACCACTGATGGTGACAGAGTGGGGGGGTTAGGGATATTAGATAAAGCAATAGAAGTCATCAGAGGCCGTACCGTAGAACTTGTCGTGGGAGCCCCCAAGTCCACTGTGGGAGTTTCCTGTTGTTGGCCAAAATGTTTAGATAAAGCATGACTAAGTAGCCCATCAATTTCCTGCGCAGTGACAAATTGAGTTGATGATGAACTTACTGGTGAATCATTAATATCCTGCGCGGCGTCTAAGCCTGAACCTGACTCTTGCCCTTCCATCTCCGAAATTATTGAAACCTCGTCTTTCTCCTCCTGTTCCTCCTGAGAAGATCCCGCCGAAGCTGGGGTACCTTGCTGCCAAGATAAGTCAGGAATAGAGGATGGGATCGCCGCGTCCCTGTGGACGTCAGCTACTGTGTGACTAGTTTGAGTCGGAAGTGGGTGGTCAGACCCCGGCCGAGAAAATCGCCAAACACCGAGGCCCTGGCCTACACTCTCTTGGGAGTCTGAAACACTCTCAATCACTGAACCCCCTGAACTCTCCAATTCCAGGGTTAAAATATTAATGGGTAAATCCTCTTTAGGGACAGGCACCGTACTGGACCCTTGAGACCTAACACCAACTCTGTCTGGGGTAGAGGTACGATGAGAAGCACTAGAAGCTGGCGAATGTAGGGAGGTCTTTCGTTTATGGGAATCCTTTTTGGAAGATTTATGGCTACGGTGTGACCGTGAACTACTCTTTGATTTGGAGGATTCATCGCCGTGACCACTGGTGAAACTTTCCGTCCTACTCTTCTTACTCGATGGTGAAGAGGCAAGACTAGATGGCTGGCGTCTGAGAGGTGACCTAGACCGAGATCTCTCCCGAGACGAGGAGGCGGACGCCGGGGGTGTAGGCTCTCTTGGACGTTTCGGAGTAGCAGCAGAAGACACAGAACCCTGACCAGTCTCCGCCAGCTTATGACTAGTTACTCGAGAGGAACGTTTAGGGGGAGGGTGTTCGAAAAGCAGTCTATCCCAAAGAGGGACGTTGTCACATTGAAGTGACTTATGAGCTACAATCGTAGTGTATGCTGACATCTGTTGCCTAACTTCTCTTAATGCGACCGCTGCGGTCTTATCATTGTCGCAGAGGACCTTTACAGCTAATTAGGAGCAAAAGGAACAATTACGCATCACCCACAGACCCCTTGAACGGTCTAGACATTTAACACACTTTATGCAAAGAGTGTGCGCAAAAATAGGGATACCGGCACAGGTAGGGGTAGTGCATAAAGCAAAGACTGGGGCCAAGGTAGCCATGACAGAGACTGGTGGGGAAAACTACTGCCGGGTCTGTATTGGTCCGCCGGAGCCCAGCTCTGGAAAAAAAGAAAATTTCCAGGAATTAATGCTCATAAGGTTAACCCAACATGTTCGCACACAAGTGTTAATAACCCACCGGGTAACGAGATGTAATGACACAACGATCACAGCTCGCTACGCGGCGGGGCTCAGAATATCTAAACATATCTTTTTAAGAAAGTGAAGAATACCCTCTGACATAATATAACGGTCCAGCATGGCGTTTATAGTCTTTCTGGTGGTGACTGTCTCAAGATTCAATTTTGGAACAAAAAACAACCCCCCACAAAGACGCCGGCCCTTGAATTATTTTAGTAGAATAATACAGGGCAGGCTGATACGAGATCTGATTTCTAACGAATTGTCACAAAAAGATCGCCGTAAGTTTGAAGGCGGCGATACCTAAACGTATCACTAAATTAAGTGGTTAAATCGAAATTGAATTGTAAATTCCTTATTTCCTCCACCCAGGAGCACGACGCCGGGTGTAAAAAACGATGTTAACCCTAATTGAACCTTCGATCGCCGTAAGTGTAAAGGCGGCGATACATATAGTATCACTTAAAAAAATGGATCGGTTAACTAACTGAATGACTTAGTTGTTCATCCCACCCTACCAAGGTACACCCGCCGGGTGAGATGTCAAAACGTTAACCCCATAAGTTCCTGTCCCCACTTCTTTGTAAAAGATCGTCGGGGAGGAACGCCCTTAACAACAGCTAGGTTTTTCCTGTGGTTTGTAAAACCGGGTAGAAAAACTTCATAACATATGTTCGCATGAACAATGTTAGATGGGTACAGCCACTCCGCCGGGAATCAAAGGGAGCCTGAAAACAGGCACCAACACAAAGACGCAGTCCTGGAGAGCCACAGACACCTCATCGCCGGGGACACAAGCCTGTGTTGAAACCACGTGTGGCCCAACACGGCTCTCGGCCGGGTTTTTTTCATGTTGAAACAGAGAAAAAACCCGCCGGAAGGAAACCCACCCCGTTCCGAAACCATCTGAACGTACAACGGACACGAAGGAAAGCCAAGCACGACTAGCCTAAGTCCACACAATAATCCGTGGAATTAGCCAATACACAACTAAACCAGGAAACAAACATAGTCCGTGGAATTAGCCAATACACAACTAAACCCGGATACACATGACACAGTAGGGCATATTTATAAAAATAAACAATAACACTTGTACATGTGGCAAAGCTACGAGCGGCTGGCTAGGCCTAAGTAGACGGCATAAGAAATGTTGAAATATACACAAAAACACTGGAAATATAACAACAGGAACCACCGCCAACACACCACTGTAGCAAATACTTCCGGCAAAGGGAAGACTGACTCGGGACCCAGAAAAAACTTCACTAAGTGAAGAAAAATACGCTGGGAACGTCAGTAAGCAATGCTTACCTCATCAGAAAGATAAAAGGCAGCAATAATTAACGCGTAATGAAAGCCGCCTGCATCACAAGCTAACTCAACTGTGAAAAGATCACAAGTCCACAACAGGACCACGAGGGTACATCCGAAATAGATGCCCCAAACACACGACCCAAAATACACTGCACTGCGGGCAACCAGCCCAGGACACTCCTGCTACGCATATCCTAACCTTACTCGATACATCCCGGAGTAAACAAATGAGAAAAAACTCACTAGGGACGCAGCAAATGCGGAACCAGCGGAGCGTGGGGAGACACGTCCGGGCAGGCTGAGCGCAGAGCAGAGAAGGAAGAATGACGCCTGAATCAGCGTCTGGTCAAAGATCCACACAAGTACATCCACGATATGATGGAAAGCTTATTAGATAGTTATTCTTATTTTCTTTTTCTTTTTATTTTTTACGAAGTTTTTTCGTAGTGAGAACCCAATTCATAATGACTGAAGCCATGAGTGAGGTCGCGTGCGCTCATGATGAAGGCTCCTCAGTTTTTAAATGCTCTGCGCGGTAGATTCAAACTACGGCGGATTAGTGTTTGAAGAGGATGCCTTATGTAATAGGCATGTTCGTCAATGATGGAGGGGCCACTAATAAATAAGATGCTGCCAACAATTACTCTGGTAGGCATTGCTAATGATGCTGAGGATAATGAGATCATTCCCAGCATCCTCAACAAGAACCCAAGAATAAAGTCCCTGGTCGACGATGGCTTAGCTATGAATTTGCTATTCACCAAGCAAAAGAGTGATGCACACACAAAGACTGCGGTAGTAAAAATGTCACCTGAAATACGCTCTTCCATTGTGGATGATGGCAATTCTGTGTATGTTGGACTTGTGAGATGTCGTGCATACGATCGCTTCTGGGTAACACAATGTTACCATTGCCAGGGCTTTGGCCATACCAGTGACAGGTGTTAACGGAAAAATGAGGATCCAAAATGCAACTTCTGTGCCGGTACTCATAACTCAAAAGACTGCACTAACAAGACTTCCCCCAAATGTATAAATTGTATGAGCTCCACATCAGTTACGGAGCCGCCAAATAATTTCGCCTCAAGTAGAAATTGTCCTCTAATGACAGCTCAGAGAAATAGTTATTGAAAACACCAATTTTGTAGGTTCAAAAAACTGAAAAATGCACACGGGAGCCAGTTGAAACTGGGTCTGTTGAATGTTCGTTCCTTGCGTAACAAAATGGATCATATTTGCGAGATCTTGGATGAACGTAACCTTGATGTATTATGTCTCACTGAGACCTGGTTGTTCGAGTCAGATCTGAATATTATCCAGGCGGCATTGCCTAAAACCCATTCCATAATAAATGTTCCTAGGCCTAGGGGAGATCATCCGGGTGGTGGAGTGGCAGTTGTCTACTCCACATCTCTGGTGAATATCTTGCAAATAAGCCATAACCCAGCCCCTCTTTATTATGAACTGTTGGAAGTGGAAATAAAACTCCATCAACAAATTCTAAGAATGGCAGTTGTCTATAGGCCTGGCCATCGTGGCACAGATAGGGGTTTTATGGAAGAGTTTGGGCAGTTTCTCGAGGAATTTTCTGCTAAAACCGGAAGACTTTTGATATGTGGAGATTTTAATTACTGGGTTGACAGCCCTCATCTGAAGCCATTCTCTCCTGAGTTCCTTGAGTTGACTGATCAGAACAATTTTGTAAACCATGTGTCCCACCCAACTCATATCTTAGGACACACCCTTGACTTGGTTTTCTCTCCTGTGGGTTGTGGTGGTGTTCTGGATGTTGATGTTGAGAATGCTGACCCTAATACCTCTGATCATGCTCTGATTACTTTCAGCTTTGATTTCCCTAAGCCACTCACACATGAAAAAGTAATCAGATTTAGAAATTATAAAAATACAGACCAAAATTTGGCTAGCAGTGAAGTAAAACAGTACTTGGGAAGTATTGATACTTCCAACCTTACTTCAGATGAGCTGGTGGAAGTACATAGAAATGCACTTAAATTAGTGTTTGATCATCACTGTCCAGAAGTAGAGAAGAAAATCATAGTACGAGATGATTCACCCTGGTATAGCACTCGAGTTAAATTTCTTAGAAGAGCGCGTAGAAGAGCTGAACGTGAATGGCGGAAAAATAAAACAGACTCTACATGGTTGCAATATCTGTCAGCCAGAAGAGCCGTGGTCCACACAATCAAAGATGAAAAGAAAGTGTATTATCAGGGAAAAGTTGACTCATGTGGTAACGACCAGAGGAGGTTGGCTTCAATTGTAAACAGTTTACTTGGAAAAACAAGAGTCAGCTTAAGACCTTCTGTACCCGATGCCAAGTTGGCTGCCAACTTTGTGTCATTTTTTGCTGGCAAGATAACTCGCATAAGACAGGAACTGGATGATGCTTCTGTTGGTGAAGAACTTTTAGTTGTACTCCAACCCCGACACATTCCTAATAATGTCCTCTCATCCTTTCACTCAGTAGAGGTGGACATGATCTCGTCCTACATAAGAAACCTCAATAAAACATTTTGCCCGTTGGATCCCATAAATGTTTCCAAGCTACCAAGAGTTTATGATCACACAGTTGAGTTTATTTCCAAAATAATTAATAAGTGCTTCTCTGAAGGTAACTTCCCACATTCTGAAAAGCATGCACTACTCCGACCTACTCTAAAGAAACCTGGACTTGATGTTGAGAACATGTTGAACTATCGTCCTGTCTCCAACCTGTCCTTCATATCAAAGATATTAGAGCGTGCAATACTTGACCAATTACAACCACTACTTCAGCAGAATGAAACTATCCCAATTTTTCAGTCTGCTTACCGACAGCATCATTCAACTGAAACAGCATTGATTAGAGTACATAATGATCTAGTTGAGAACATTTGCAATGGTGTGGCCTCACTATTGGTCTTGCTTGATCTCTCTGCGGCCTTTGCCACAGTGGATCACGAGTTGTTATTGAGTGATCTTTATGATTGTGGTGTGCGTGACTCCGCTCTCTTGCTTCTTGGGTCGTACTTGTCAGGTAGATCCCAGAGTGTGATGGTAAATCAAATGGTCTCGGACCCGACACCCCTGCAGTATGGTGTTCCGCAGGGATCAGTTTTAGGTCCTATCCTATTTATAATTTATATCAGCAGTTTGTCTCTTCTGCTTCGTGCACATAATGTCACCTTTCACTTTTATGCAGATGACACCCAGATTTATGTGAGAATCACAAATATAGTTGATATACGGAGTAAGATGGAATTGTTGATGTCTGATATCAAGAAGTGGATGAGAGCGAGAAAACTTAAACTAAATGATGGTAAAACTGATATTCTCATCATCCGAGGAAATAGAAGAGCTGATGATATAGTAGGTGCCCTCTCCATCAATGTGGGTGGATCTCAGCTGCGACCGGCCAACTCTGTTCGAAATCTTGGTGTATACGTGAACTCCCGATTAGATTTCAAAGAGCATGTAAACCAGATAGTTAAAAGTTGTTACTTGCACATCAGAAATCTCTATTTGGTGAAGCCGTTTATAACCAGACGTTGCCTCCTGACGTTGGTTCACTCATTGGTCTTCTCTCGTGTTGATTATTGCAATGCCCTGTTGGTGGGTCTTCCAAATTATATTTTAAAGAAAGTTCAGTCTGTTCTTAACAGGGCCACAAGACTCATTTTTGGTGTTCCACCTAGAACTCCTACTACATCTCTTCACATAGAACTGCACTGGCTGCCAGTAAGAGCAAGAATAGAATTTAAGTTGTGTTTAGTGACTTTTAAGGTTCTCAAATTTGGTGAGCCTAGGTACCTTGCGGAGCTGCTCAGGCGCCCACCGGCACACCATGGTGTAGTTGTGCGTCATGACAATGACCCTTTTCGTCTTGATTAACCAAGGGCTTTCCAGCAGTCTTCTTTCTTTGAGAGGTCATTCTCCTACATGGCTCCGAGGTTGTATAACAGGTTGTTGTTGATAATGCTTTTATTTTATACTAGCCCACTGGGCCTAGGCCCTCTCAAGGCTAGTGTATAACAGGTTGCCGCTGTCCATGAGACAACTGAGTTCTGTTGAATGCTTCAAGAGACAACTTAAGACTTTTCTCTTGAGAGAAGCTATGATCTTGAGAGAGGTGTCATGACAGATGGCTATAGAGTTTAGGCTATTTTGCCACTGCTAGTGATTGTTAAATGTGTGTTGTATATAAGCCTTCTTTTGATGCATTGATTTTGTTCTTTTTTCTTTCTCTTTCCGAGCGCTAGTGAATTCTTCGGAAAAATTGGCGCTTATGAGAAATAAGTAACATGCTTATTATTATTATTATTTATAGTGATCTTCAAAAATTCAAGAGCTTCTGGGTCAGCCAGAGACGGAACCTTTTTGAGAACCTTTGAAATGTAAGTCTTGATCTCTTCCCATGCAGATAAAAGTACTTGTGTAGCAAGAGATTGATCTTGAGGGACACTATGCTCATGGAATTTGGTAACGTAAAAAGAACATGATTGGCAGGCAAGGGTATTCCAAGCTGCCTTTGTGCGATCTATGCACGGTACATGAAATAAGCATTGATTATGTGCTATTAAGGGAATTTGACGACACCCCTCTGTTGAACACCCCTGGATGTGTTCCGGCGGTGGTGTTGTTGTTGTTCCCCAAGCTGCCTGGCCGAACAGCCCCAAGGCCCCGAGCAAGGCCAAGGCCATAACCGAGCACCCCCACAGATGGTGTGTGGTGCGGTGGTGTGGAGGGATGTTGTTGCAAAGACGCCATTTGCTTGGAGGAAGGACCTGGAGTGGCGAATCCCGGGAACTCGCACTCGTCCTCCAGCGTGAAGTAGGACCTCGAGTGTAGAGGTGACAACCCAGGGGAATTTCCGTAATCTGAGTTGGGTAATCTATCGTTAGTCTTGGTTAAAGTTGATTATGTCACAATTGTTGAGAGAAGGAATCAACCCTGGAATCTTGTAATGCTGATTTATGCTAGATTCCTATTAATTATTGAATACATTTCCCTTTAAGTGTGCCACTGTGTGAAGATTAAACCTGGACAATTCTGGTATCCCATTTAATTTATAGTGACCTTATTGGCTAGTGGTAATTAAAAAATTGTTTACTAGTTAACCCAAGTAGTATATTGCACGTAGGACTAATAACTTCGAATGTGCAATTTGGATGTTCGGTTGATAACCTGGAATTTTTTTATTGTATTCTGTTAATAAGAGTTAGTTTGTTCTCACTCGTGTTGATACGAGAAGTCGGAATTTGGGGCGGAGTGGAGGCGAACAGGGCCTCTCACTCCGGCTTCCGGTGGAGGGTCTGGGTGAGGAAGGAGTGCTGGTAACTAGGGGAACACGAGAGCTCCGGCTTCTGTAAGAGTCTCCAGGCAACCGGAGTGCGTCCAGCTCTTCCTTGTCTCGTCTGGATAAGAATAAATATTATTAACTACTAGAGTTAAAAAATAACTTATTTTATATTGAGAATCACTAGAGGTAAGTGTATAATATTCAGAATTTAGACGACTAATTTATCTCAAACCCCCTGTCAACTTTATCCTTGTTTTGATATTCTAGGTTGTTAGTGAACCGGATAAAATATGAATCTTTAATATAATTGCTCCCGGAGTTATCGTATCCCTTGGTGACCCGGAGTTAGTAAAAAATTTGTGAAGGAAAGTTTCTTAACTCCGGGGCCCCGGAGATTCCGTGTGTATATTATGCGGGTAGCATAAACTAATGTCTCTTAACAAAGAGGACCCAGATATCAGGCGGAGTTAAGCACAACCCGGAAAAAATTCCGAGTGCCTGATAGGGTTGAGGTGTATGACAAGGCACCTTGTATCAGTTAAAAGGTAGGTAAAAATACCCAGAGTTTCGTAAATAAAAACTAGAGAACTCCGGCAGAGTAGGCACCAATAACAGATAAACAAATGAGGCCCCATCCTCTGCCTACTCTGCTACCCCCCGGACTTCAAAAAGAACACGGGGATCTCCTAGTGACCGGAGATATAAAAAAGCCCGGTCTAACACTAACCGACCTAAAAGGACCGGAGTGCGACTCCCAAAAAGGGGCCCAACTGAAGATTGGTTCATAGCTTAAAAACATAAAAACTTGCAAGGATAGGCTATGTTGGTATGTGTGAAAAATAATTACATGTAATAGTATCTTAACAGAACGATATAACTCCGCTTCCGCAACAAGGTAGAAAATCTGAAAGATACAGCGACTATGAAGACGTAAGAAATAATCGTCTAAAATTTTGTATAGGCCTATATAAAATGCAAAATAAAATACATCGTAAAAACTTATTAAAATGTAACATTAAGAACTCAATGGCAAGAAAACATCAAAAGAATGAAATTTGAAGCTCCTAGAATTTTCGATAAGAATTTACAGAAAATGTGATCGCCCTCGTCCGCCATTAAAAAGTAAACGAACGCGCGACGTTTGGAGAAAAGTTAGGCTATCCGTACGAAAAATTGAGACGAATAGAAATGACGATTGATCAAAAATATACTAATAAAGGATAGTTAGAATTAAGAATATTGAATTGGAGCTTGGAAAAGCATAAATGGACTATAGGCTAAGGCCTAGGCTAAAATTGGCGACTGCTAAAGACAACGAAGTCTAAACCACTGAAATCGAGGCATTCTAAGTTACTAACCTGGCTTACTTAACTAACCTGGCATTATAATGTAATAATATAAAGAGGAAAAGAAAGAAATATAATAACTAATAATAAAAATAATGTATAATGATAATGGTCGTAGCATGTGGTGCGTCCCGTGGAAGGTGTCAGCTCTCTGGAAATGCTCAATATAAACATACATATCTATGATGCCTCCTTACTATAAGATAACATACACTCACAGAGAGTTAGCAGGAGGCGGATCAACGATGAAGAGTAGCATTCCTTGAAGCACTAAAACACGCACATCCTTCCTCACGGGACGCGACCACAAGAAGGACGTATAACC
Source organism: Paralithodes platypus (assembly GCA_032716605.1). Taxonomy (NCBI): domain Eukaryota; kingdom Metazoa; phylum Arthropoda; class Malacostraca; order Decapoda; family Lithodidae; genus Paralithodes; species Paralithodes platypus. The sequence continues at coordinate 37,455,181 of CM064575.1, forward strand.
CCAGCGTGTCCAGCTGGGAGACGTGTGCAAGGGAAGGACTATATAACGGCGCGCTAATTGATTTAGTAAGACAACATTCATAATTTCTAACCCTTACTCATAAAATATTTTCTTTCTTTTTCTAATGGTTACCTTTTTTAATGACGTTCCCTAGGAACTAAGTAAAGGGTTTCACCCTAGGATGTACTTTTTATATATTTGGGTCGCGTTATGCTTTCTCCGGGACCCTCACGGGGGTCACCGGGGAGCCCTTATATATTATAGGTTTGACTCCTGTAAGGAGATAAAGAAAACCTAATATTTAGTAGTGGCCCCGTAATCATTGACGAACATGCCTATTACATAAGGCACCCTCTTCAAACACTCATCCGCCGTAGTTTGAATCTACCGCGCAGAGCATTTAAAAAACTGAGGAGCCTTCATCATGAGCGCACGCGACCTCACTCATGGCTTCAGTCATAATGAATTGGGTTCTCACTACGAAAAAACTTCGTAAAAAATAAAAACAAAAAGAAAATAAGAATAACTATTCAATAAGCTTTCCATCATATCGTGGATGTACTTGTATGGATCTTTTGACCAGACGCTACTGCAGGCGTCATTCTTCCTTCACTGACATATCAAGTAAACCAAAATCCTGAATACATCAACGAATGGGAAGGGGATGGTCGGGAGGGCCCCAGTCGTCAATGATTACGGGGCCACTACTAAATATTAGGTTTTCTTTATCTCCTTACAGGAGTCAAACCTATAATTTATCAGTGGCCCCTCCATCATTGACGAACATGCCTGATTTCTAAGACTGGAGGGGGACATTCGTAATCATATCATAACTCTAGAAAAGCAGATAATCAAACAACCACATAGTATTCTTACTCTTGTAAAAAAGAGATATTCGGGTGCATAAACTTTATACAGCCTAAATCTTCAAAAAGGGGTACAAGAAGGAGCGTGCTTCAAAGAAGCCTGCTTGAAAAAGGGTTAACTCTGAGACTCTGTACACAGATCTGCTAGTTAAGAAGGCACCCCACTTAAAGTAAGTGGTGAAAACTAAAAACTTATAAGTTTACATGTGCACATATAAACCCCATTAACTAGTGGATATATTCCTAAAAATATAACCAAACATAAATGAATTCTTGTACATTCGTAGAAGTACTGAACTCGTGTACTTATGGAGAAGTAATTACTTCAAAAGTAAAAGTCGTAGTTGCAACTACCGAGATTTCTCAAAAATCTATTGCTTCACAGCCAAAGCTACTTACAACAAGAATTGTTGTAACACTACTATTGGCCTTTAGCACAATTTCCTGCAATGAATACTACAGAGAAATTTTATAATACAATGCCTACAAACAGTATCACAGCTCGTATGTTCCGAACACATACTCCGGAGGGGTCTAGGGTGTCCTATGTCACACTGACTGCACCCTCCCCCCCCCCTTTTTCTTGAAATTAAACAAAACGTGACTCAAAGGGCCACCTAGACCCTCTGCCGTAAAGCTATACATGGCAAGGAAGGTTTGTCCAGAGCTACTGAAAGGTATCGAGTCAAAAACTCCTGATTAGAGGCCCACAACTGTGTGGACTTAATAACTTCCACCGAAAGATTATTAAGGAAACAGTAAAGAGGCTGTCCCCTTGCGTAAATCGTGGGTCTTACCCACAACGACGGGATTCTTCTCTTTAAAGTCCTCGACCAAGAGAGAAGCCAGTGTACGCTCCATCAAGCGTTCACCCGGACTTGCGACCCATAAAGCACCCTGGTGATTTAGAGGTGCCACTCTTAAATATTTGGTTAGAGCTTGCACTGGGCAAAAAAAGATGGTGCACCTTTCCCCTTTTTAACGCCGGCACCGTGAACTCTGAAAACACGTGTTCACTGTGCTCATTCTTGGCTATGAATCCTGGGGAAGGTGCAAATGTGAATACACTCATGAAGCCTATCAAACCTGAGGCAATTAGGAGTGTTGCTCATCGCCGCCCGCTCAGAAACTCTGTTCCCGGTAGCCAAAGCCATAAGGAATACTGCCCTTTTGTAAAATCTGCAGTCTTTGGTACATACGGGAACGAGAATAACTACGATGCTTTGTCCAGAGACCATGTAGGCCTGAGCTGACGGGGAGGTGGGCGGAGTTTAAAACCTGCCCTCATAAATCAATTTCAGATAAATGTTTCTGCATGAACAGATACATTAAATAATTAACAACCAACGCCACCGAGGGCACAGTTTGTTTTGTTCTAAGAATCCAAGACATAAAAGCTTGCCAATGCGATTGAAACTGTCGCTTTGTAGACTGGATATATTGATTCGTGAATATCTTGGTCACGTCGCTACCATATGGTGCTAGCCACTTGGCCTCCTGAATGTCCATAATGAACAAGTCCGCGAGGTTTCTAGGTTGCCAATTGTGTTCTAAGTGGAACAACCCGACCGGGAGTGACACTAGGTGCGGGCACCACGTGTACAAATGCTGGTACCACACTGCACCGGCCACAGTGACTGAGGCAGAGTAATTGGCCTTGTTCTTGGGGTGATGCCCCCCCCCCATAAACTCATATTGGAGTATCACCAATTTGCCACTATGTATGTATACAACTCCGACTCTATTCCCCAAGAGTTCTGGGAATATCTCAGATCTCCAAAAAGAGTTTGTAAACCAGCTAGTGACCCCATGATTAATACACCTACCCCTGCACTGATTCACAAAGACTTTAGACTGCATCAAAAGAGCCCATAGGTTGCTGTCAAATTTTATCACACAGCAACAACGTGCACAAGCCATGAGGCAAGTAGCAGATTCTATCCCTAAACAAACTCCAGGTCTGCACTTCTTTTTATCAGAAGAACTTCACGTGTTAATTCCCTGATGACCACTAAGGATGTCAATATTGCTATTTTTGAGGCAGCTAGAGCTAGACAGGATCCGCGCATCAAATTGCCCAAGAATATGCCCAAAGATATTGCTACTCGAGTTCTCCTTTCACCTCTGTTCACATGTAGATTGATTCCCCAAAACGACCTGGAATGAAGTTCATGCTCTGTTGCTAAGACCTGAGATAGCTGCGTTTTAGGCAGTCTCTGCAAACAAGCTGAAACACCCTAGACAGTTCCACTCTCGTTCTCAATCACAGCGTGGAAAAGTTAGAGTCCAATTCCCCTCTCCTAAGCTTTCTCCACAAACATCTCAGGCTCATAGGGATAACTCATCAAACAGAGGACTCTACCAGTCCATAGGCCGGGGTGCACCAACATGCCCCCAAACACCAGAGACCACTTGGTCACCATCAACCCTTCATCCCTTACCAACCTGCCCAAAATACAAGAAACTAAATTTTCTGGAGTCTATCAATAGAGAACTGGTCCTACATCAGACAGGCCAGTTCAGGAAAGATTTCCTTCATTGGCCTCAGAGATCTTGGGCAAAAGAGGGTAGTAAAGAAGGTCCTTACATGGCTCGGGTTAGTAAAACCCCTCCCCAGAGCTCAGTCCAACAATGTTCAACTATCTCTAGAGTTAGAAACAGTAATAAACCAAATGTTGACAGACAATGTTGTGACTTATGTACCAGAAGGCACACCAGTTTTCTATCCCGCATGTTTCTCGTCCCAAAAAAGGGACAGGCTACAACTAAGGCATGCGATAGACATGTCCCTCCTCAACAAATCAATTCACAATATGAGGTTCAGGATGTTAACTATTTCCCAAGTAAGGCTAGTTCTACAACCAAAGGTCTGGGTAATTACTCTAGATCTAAAAAGACTCCTACTGGCACATCCCAATAGCAAAGAGGAACCAAAAGTTCCTAGCTGTCCCATTCAGAAACAAAGCAGTAACGTTCACCAGAATGCTTTTCAGCTTGAACATAGCTCCCAGTTTTTTCACCAAGATAAGTGAAACAAACTCTTCTCCCTCTACTCAAGGACGGTGTGAAAATACCATTTTACCTAAAAAATTGGATGATTCCGTGGTCTTCTCCATTCCATTGCCAAGCACAAACCTTGAGTCATGCAAATGTGGCAAAGTTGAATTCTCAGAGTAAATTTAGAGAAATCAAATCTCACTCCTACATCGTTGTAGGTAAAATCTCAGGCAAAGGGAATCAGTGACACATTGGTCAGATCCACCTCCCACTCGATGGGTGGACAAAGACGCCTCGAGTCTGATAGGATGGGGCTATCAGTCAACGGAAGGTCATCAGAATCACGGAAAATGGACAACATTAAGTCAGTGTCATATCAATGCCCAAGAACTAGCAGTTCCACGGGTTTTCCCAGAGTTCATGCGATGTCATTGACCTCCAGGTCAATTACATTCCGGATGGACAACATGACCACTGTAATTTGCTGGAAGAAACAGTTCCTCACCCGGGCCAGGTTTTTCCAGGATCTCTCGGGAAAATATATTCTTTCTAGCCCAAAACACATTCCACAATAATCCATGCAACAGATCTCCCAGGAGTCTCCAATCTGTGGGCGGATGCTCTGTCCAAAGGAAAGATTACCTCAGTAGAATGGGCTCTCAAACAAAAGGCATTCAACCACTTAAGTCTGCCATTTTCACCTCAAACCAATCTGTTTTGCATCTCGTAATTCAATGAAGCTCCAGTCTCACATATCTCGGAATCACACGACACGAGAAGGGGCCCAGATGCCCTCACAGTGAATTGGAACAGGTGGACATAGATTTATGATGTGAGAATCATTCATCACCTATCTATCTATTGCCTGACGCCGTGATCCCCGAAGGGGTGGCCACGAACGAACCGCCCCCATGCACCTCTGTCCCCAGTCAGTCGACGCCCCTCCCCCAACCAGCACCGCCTTCGTTCATGTACTTCCTCACTCCATCCTTCCACCTCTCCCTCTCTGTCCCTCCACCTCGCTCAGGTCGTTTAAAGGACCAAGTGGTCCTGGTTGCTCCAATGTGGCCTACTCAGGTGTGACACACTCAACTTACTCAGTGGTATAACAAACCTCTGCAACTCCCCCTACACAGCTATTCACACAACACAATACCAGACATTTGGAAGTATGGTATCATCATCACATTCCCCAAACCCAACAAAGACCCCACGCTACCCTCCTCGCACCGCCCCATCACACTTCTTTGCTCCCCCTTCAAAGTCATGGAACGCCTAGTATTACAACTAATTACACCTGACCTACCCCTAGCTCCAACACAACATGGCTTTAGGCCACTGCACTCCACAAACACTCTTCTCACAGACCTTACACAAAGAGCTTTCGACGGCATCAACTCAGCTAGACCACCACACAGATCACTATTAGCCACACTCGACATTAGTAAAGCATTCGATGCCATCCCCCGCCACAACCTAACAAACAAAATCTACAACACAAACATGCACAACAACACAAAAAGGTGGCTGGCCAACTTCCTAGCAGGCAGATGTGGACACGTATCTTTTGCCGGTCAGTCATCTAAAATCAGAAACTTTTCAAACGGAGTCCCACAAGGATCCGTCCTATCGCCCGCACTCTTGAATCTGTACATGCACGATATAACTACACCCAATACGCCCCAAATAAACTTAGCCTCCTATGCAGATGACATAACACTCACATGCACACACCATGACCCAAAAAGATCAACAGATCTCCTTCAACCCTATCTCAACACACTACATGGTTGGTGCACTACAAACAGACTTAATCTAGCCCCAGCCAAATCCACCGCAACCCTGCTCACAAGTTGGACAGGAGAACACGAATACATCCCTCAACTCACCATAAACAACACACCCCTAACACATACACACACACCCAAAATCCTAGGAGTAACATATGATACTCATATGACATTCAAACAGCACACCACAAACATTAAAAAGAAACTGACACCCAGACTTAACGCCCTCAGGTCACTTGCTCACACAAAATTTGGACACAACAAAGAAACTACTACCACCACAGTATATAAACAATACATAAGATCAGTGATGGAATACGCAAGCCCAGCCTGGGCTTCTAACCTAGCTGAAACTCATCATAAGGCCTTACAGACTATTCAAAACAAAGCCCTGAAGATCATTACAGGCTGCACAGCTACTTCACCCACAGATCACCTACATCAAGAAACCAAAATTCTCAAAGTCAAAGACCATCTGGACATGAGAGGCACTCAATTCCTGGCAGCAGCCTCCACGAACCAAGACCACCCACTAAACTACATGGCAACACACCCACAGACACCAAGAAATATCAAAACAACACCCAGCACACGGTATCACACACAATTATTGTCCTCTCTCCCTCCCTGCCCACCCCGAACCAACTTCCAGAAGCACATCCATACTCATATCTCTCACCGATCCATCCACTCACTCACAGACAACACGCAGCTGCATGCACGACCTCCCGAAATCCATCCTTCCGAATCCTCCCTTCCTCGCGAGGACAGAGTCCACCTGGCCAGGCTGAGATGCGGACACCATCCAGCTCTCCTGAGCTATCAGAAGAGACTGGATGACTCCGTTGTCGATGCCTGCCCGGGATGTAACACAGCACCCCATACCATTAAACACATCATAGAAGACTGCATTTCACACAACCACTTACGCCAACAACACAATCTACACTCAATGAGAGCTCTGTGGGAAAGCCCGATCATGGCCATGGCCTTTCTCAGGGACTCGTGGCTGTTCGGCCAGGCAGCTTAGGGAACAACAACAACAACTCCCCCTGTCCTATTTCCACTTGAAAGAAATTGGAAACCTGCAGACCTCGCTCAAATTTGCTATGTGGACATTCTCAAATCCAAGTGGCTACCGTCCTACGACAAGGAAGTCACGGATACGCTCACAAGTCAATACACAGCTTCCACTTTAAGACAGTATAGTTCACACTGGGAACAATTTACAACTTAGAGTGCAGAGTCAGACCAGCAGTCTCCATTGGTTGCTTTGTTGTTGAAGCACCTAAATTACTTAATTGACTTTAAAAAACTAACAGTGAACACACTTATAAACCACGTATCGGCATAAAAGATACCCTTCTTTACGCTTACTGGTTTATCTTTACTCCAGAAAGACGAACAGGGTTTTATGAAGGCTTGTTTTAAGCTAAGAGCCCCAAATCGTCATTTGCTTCTTCATTGGTCAATCTCGAAGATCCTAACTTTGTCACAGTCTAGGTCTTATTCTGTGAGACCAAATATAGACAAGAAACTTAAAAAGTGTGTCTCTGATGACCCGGTCATAGGGTCTCAGAATTGACAGCCATGGCATAGTCTACTAACTGTCTATGTTTTGCCCCTAATAATGATTCTGTACATACGGTTACTGCACCAGATTCATCGCAAAAAATGAGCACCAGGAACATACCCTTACACCTTTCTTTATTCCTGCCTTGAAAAGAGCAAAGTTACGCCATGCTCTATGCCCTGTTTAGGCACTATATACCTACTCTAAGTCCGTTATTCCTAGGAATAAGGCACAATTGTGGTTTTATCCAGAAGGTTCAATAAGGTTAGGAAAGAAAGTGTTAGCATCCTTTATTGCAGATATAAATTAAGGAAGCTGAGCCTCAGTTGATTGCATAAACCCATGATATGCACATATGGGCCACTACCATTAGTTTTCCCCATTGGTTTTTCAGTGGAGGATACAACCAAGATGGGTCTTTGGTCCTCTAGAAAGAAGTTCCTAGCCATATGCTTGTCAGTACATCTGAAGAAGATCCAAATTACCAAGCATAGCTTTGTGGCGGGAACATGCCCACTGAGGCAAATAAGTAGATGGATATATTTGTTCAATGCTTTTATTACCAGTGTTGTAAGGTAATAGAAGGTGTGTCCTACCATCCACCTTAAATGAAAAAGGAGGGGGCATGTTAAGTTCCATGACAAGTGGCAGGACACACAATCCAAAATGGATAGCAGGAGTGCAATTACTGCACTAGATCTGTTACATAGCAATACCTTTACGTTATTGCAATGTACTGTATAAATTTATTTTAATTTTAATTTTGTGATATACGATTACCAGTATTCACACCTCAGTAGTTCTGTTCTTCTGAGATAAGGCTTCTTTAATGGTACCCGCCTTATACATCTTTTTCTTACTGCTATACTCTTATATTTAAACACATGTCACAGTTTTCGTTTTTTGCGTGTTTATCTGCCTCTTTACGGTTGTGATCCAGGCGAGTCGGACGTGTGCCCCCTTGCTCTGGGCGTCTCAGCGTTTGCCTGGCTTTCTCACTCCTAGTGAGTCCTTGTTATATATTATTTGAGTTAGGTCCAAACATGAATTGAGTAATCGCCCTGTATGTTTCAGAGGGCCACCGTCCACGCCTGTCCACACCGAAAGTATATGGATACTGCTTCGCCATTCAAAATATTTGTTGTTCGTCGTAGTAAGTGATTATTGCTATAATAGGCTATATCCTATACAATGCTTGCATTTAATTATTTACTTATCGTAGGCTATTATTCATCTTATTCGTGTGCCCTCAGGATACACGTTGAACTTTAAGGATATTATTAATTCAAGTTTTCTTTGTCGTAAAGTAGCCTACATTATTTCCTGAAATTCTACTAGTATTAAATTTTTCAAAGTCGCTTCACTTTATAGTTTGCATGCTTCTAGCATTACTTCGAGCTGATAGGGTCTTAGCTAGGCTTATTGATTCCCTTATATGTCCCATTACTTCGAGCTGATAGGGTCTAAGCTAGACTTATTGATTCCCTTATATGTCCCATTCTTGTACCAGTACTTATTTATAAGGCCATGCTTTGTTCGCCACCTCGAGCAAGTGTCCACGAGGGCGGCCAATAGGCCTAGCTAGCTCGGCTTCCCTCTACTGAATTTTACATGAGGGACCAATTGTTCTCTTCCTATATGAGTAATATGTTATGAAGTGCTTCGATACCAATGATTCCTAAGAGTTTGCATGACCAAGTGCAAGAGCACCAACTAAACCTATACAATTTGCATGCTTCGAGTCCCGGAGTCGGCGGGGCTCCTGTGTCCCTCCGTTCTCTCCGGGTCTCCGGGTTTAGAACTCCGGGTACTAAATGGTTTCGAGTAAATAAAGTATATGAATATTATGAAGTGCTTCAGATTCCTACAGTGCAAGAGCACCAACACAATTATATGTTAATTTCTTAAAATAGAAAGAGTTTGCATGAAACCAAATTGAGCAACAAAGTTTCCTCCAGTGCAAGTGCACCAACTAACCCTATACAATTGCATGCTTCGAGTCCCGGAGTCGGCGGGGCTCCTGTGTCCCTCCGTTCTCTCCGGGTCTCAGGGTTTTAGACCTCCGGGTACTAAATGGTTTCAAGGAAACCAAGGAACAATAACCAATACACCAAGGGTGCATTTAACCCTCCAGCCCCGGCTATGTATTATATATATATTCCCCGAAACCCGGGTGTTTTGGCCGAAAAACGTCTAGGCTAGGCTACCGTATATTTGTTAATCTGACTGCTTCCCGCATTCCCGCGCATCCCCAAGCGTAGCTGTGTTATTTACCTGTAGAATGGCATTAAGTAGAGCTCTCTAAGTCAACTGGTTGAGCTGTGATGATGATTTCATTGGAGATAACTTTATGGCCAAAACAGCCACTTTACACTACTTTTGGATACTTAACAACAACATACAGGCACACACGAACAAGCGACGCTCTCCTTCTTGTGGCCGGAGATGCGGGGCGACGGTCCAGCCGGCTGTTGTTTACATGCGTCGGACCGACGCCTCGCACACGAAGCTCACAGGCATTGACCTCATGGGTGTTTAAGAGCCCTTCCGGGCAGCTCGTGTATGCTTTTTTATGGGCGTTCAAGAGCCCTTCCGGGAACAGAGGGTTAAGGAACAATGTTTTCCTTAAAAAAATATATATGAAACTATAGCTCCTCCAGGAACTCCGAGTAATACAAAAAACCAAGGAACCAAGAGGTTCAGGTTAAACCAGGGAACCAAGAGGTTCAGGTTAAATTAAGGAACAAGAGCTTCCTCCAAGTACTCCGGGTACTCCGGGTATTACTGAAAACCAAGGAACCAAGAGGTTCAGGCTAAATTAAGGAACAAGAGCTTCCTCTAAGTACAGTACTCCGGGTACTCCGGGTAATACTGACAACCGAAGAACCAAGAGGTTCAGGTTAAAATAGGGAACGAGAGCTTCCTCCAAGTACTCCGGGTACTCCGGGTACTCTGGGTAATACTGAAAACCAAGGAACCAAGAGGTTCAGGTTAAATTAAGGAACGAGAGCTTCCTCCAAGTACTCCGGGTACTCCGGGTAATACTGAAAACCGGGAACCAAGAGGTTCAGGTTAAATTAAGGAACGAGAGCTTCCTCCAAGTACTCCGGGTACTCCGGGTAATACTGACAACCGAAGAACCAGGAGGTTCAGGTTAAAATAGGGAACGAGAGCTTCCTCCAAGTACTCCGGGTACTCCGGGTACTCCGGGTAATACTGAAAACCAAGGAACCAAGAGGTTCAGGTTAAATTAAGGAACGAGAGCTTCCTCCAAGTACTCCGGGTACTTCGGGTACTCCGAGTACTCCGGGTAATACTGAAAACCGAGGAACCAAGAGGTTCAGGTTAAATTAAGGAACGAGAGCTTCCTCCAAGTACTCCGGGTACTCTTACAGTTTCTTACAGTTTCTTACAGTAGATCCTCTGGAAAAAGGCAAACTATGCCTGTGTATCCAGCTCAGTACCAGTACTTGCACTGCTGCGGTCGTTCACGGTGTTGGCGGCGGCGGCAGCAGACGCAACATTTTTACTATTCTGTATTTTTGTTTTATAATCAAACTTCAAATCTTGTCTTCCCCATGCTTTATCAAGATTACTTTCAAACTCCCTTATTGATTCGGAATCGACTACATACTGGGGCAGTGCGTTCCACTCATTTACCACTCTATCACAAAATGAGACTCCGGGTACTCTGGGTACTCCGGCCACTTCGGGTACTCAGGTGGGGGGGGGGGGAACTATGTTTTCCTTCAGAAACAAACAACCGATGCACCAAAAGGTTCAGGTTAAATTAAAGACCAACGTTTCCCTCCGAGTTCTCAATGTAGAACAATGAATGGAAAAAGAAGGGAGGAGAGTACTCCAGTGGTATTTATGATAGCCTATAGACTATCCCACTTAAATCCATTCTTATATAAGATGTAGCGTATATGCTACCCTACTCTAAATTCTTTAAAAAACATTCATAGGGCCAGCAGGCTACTCGACATTACATGAGCCTTATACATAAGGAACTGGTACATGCTTTTGTTCTTTGCTCTTATATTATGTAACATTGATTCTTGGCCTTTTTCTGACAGGTGGGCTATAACTCTCCTCAGTAATCTCCACCCCCTCACCTGAGCCACAACTGACGAGGTATGTACGCCAGATGTCTTGTGTGAATCGTACATTGACTAAGTGGGCTCCTAAAAAATGTACAAATTGTCACTCTTCGTGTAACACTACCACAATCCGAGTGGCCACATATGGAATGTGGAGGAAAATTAGAGTCAAACTGGAGAATGCTGTATCCAAAAGTGTACCAGTAAGGGAATATAAGGATAAAACCAAATTGAGGAAAAGAACGAACCCAGAATTGCCAATGAAAAGAAAGCTTTGGACATTGATTAGAAGAAAGAAATGATTGTGGGAAAGACTAAAAGTGTTAAAAAAGAACAGAGGGTCTAGTATAGAAGTGGATCTGGAACACAGACAAATAAACAATACAATAAGGTGGGAGACAAGGAGGGGGGTGAAGGAGAGAGAGATTGCTAGAAATGTGAAGGATAATCCAAAAATATTCTGGAAGTACATTCAGGAAAAGTTAACAAGAAGAGTAGGGATCCCAGAGCTGGTAGGGGGGTTGGATGATGGGAGTAGAGCGAAGACTGATAAGGAGAAAGCAGAGGTGCTGGGGAAATACTTTGGGGGGGTACTAACAGTGGAGTCGGATGATGCAGTGCCTACTATTCCCATCAAACAGGCACCGGCACTAGAACTAATAGAGTTTTCCCATGCTAGAATAAAAAGGGCTATAGAAAAAATGAACAGAAGTAAGTCACCGGGACCGGATGGGATACACCCAAGAATCATAAAGGAAGGAGGTGAGATGTTAGTAGAGCCATTGAAAATGTTATTTGAGGTATCGTTTAATACAAGACAAATCCCGATGGACTGGAGAGAGGCGAACATAACAGCTATATTTAAGAAGGGAAAGAGAAATGACCCAGGGAATTATAGACCAGTCAGTTTGACAAGTGTTGTGTGTAAACTAATGGAAATGGTAATTAGAGAAGGAATAATGGAGCATATGAAGTCAAACCAACTTTTCAGTGGGAGACAGTTCGGATTCTTGCCGGGGAGGTCGACGGTACTACAGCTAATTAAGGTGGTAGATGATTGGATGCAAATTTTAGAAGATGGTGATGTAATAGACGTGGTATATTGCGATTTTATGAAGGCCTTCGATAAGGTCCCACATAAAAGGTTAAGAGAAAGTTAGAAGCTATAATATAGGGGAGAAATGTGTGAAATGGATAGAAGCCTTCCTGAAAGATCGGAGACAGAGGGTACTGGTGAATGGAATAGGCTCGGGGTGGAGAGAAATTACAAGTGGGGTACCTCAGGGATCTGTGTTGGGACCACTGCTGTTCGTTATATTTATCAACGACTTACCTGAAGTTATAACTAATGGAAGTGAGGTATACCTGTATGCGGATGACACTAAGCTGTATAGAAGAGTGAGGAGTAAGGAAGATGTGGGTTTGCTTCAAGGAGATGTGGAGGGCATGAAGGGATGATCTGAGCATTGGTTAATGCCTTTTCATTCAAAAAAATGCAAGTACATGCGGATTGGGACAAGCAAGGTAGACAAGGTAGGATACAGTATGTATGAAGCGATGGAGGAAGTGAATGCAGAAAAGGATATAGGAGTAGTGATAGACAATAAGTTAAATTTCTCAGAACATTTAGCGGAAAAGATAAACAAAGCCAATAGAATTGTAGGGCTGATAAGGAGGACATTTGTGTCACTTGACGAAGAAATCTTCAGGAATCTCTATACAGCGCTGGTTAGGCCGCACCTGGAATATGCGAACCAGGTGTGGGCTCCATAATATATGGTAAAGGATATAGAAGCAGTGGAGAAACTGCAGAGGAGAGCTAGCAAGCTGGTACCAACGTTGAAGAACGCGGGCTATGAGCAGAGGTTGAGGACACTGGGACTTCCGACACTGGCATATAGGAGAAAGAGAGGGGATATGATAGAGACTTTTAAGATAGTGTCAGGAAAGTACGATGAGGATGTGTGTGAAGGTATCTTCTTGATGCGGGAGGGAACAAGAACGAGAGGACACTCTAAGAAAATTTACAAAGAAAGAAATAGGCTTGAGAAGGCAAAGAACTCATTTTGTGATAGAGTGGTGAATGAGTGGAACGCACTGCCCCAGTATGTAGTCGATTCCGAATCAATAAGGGAGTTTGAAAGTAATCTTGATAAAGCATGGGGAAGACAAGATTTGAAGTTTGATTATAAAACAAAAATACAGAATAGTAAAAATGTTGCGTCTGCTACCGCCGCCGCCAACACCGTGAACGACCGCAGCAGTGCAAGTACTGGTACTGAGCTGGATACACAGGCCTAGTTTGCCTTTTTCCAGAGGATCTACTGTAAGAAACTGTAAGAAATAACAGCAGCGGGGGCGACTCAGGTATTACTAAACATTTGGGATAAAGTGAAAGTTTATATATCCTCAACTAAAAAAAAAAAAAAAAAAAAATCCCAGACATGGTCAGTAGGGACTATGTTTATTTCTTACTGGATACTCTGTGTCTTCCACGACAGAAACCCCTACAAAGAAGTCTATACCTACAGAGTTAAAAGGCACTTCCTCCCGTAACTGTCCTCGCCCCAAACTTGTTAGGCTTGACCTAGATAAAGATGAGGAACAATGTTTTCCTCAGGATACTATCCCGATTAGATAGCACTCTAATCGTGTTCATGATAGCCGATAGAATATATCCCCCTGGAATCCATTCTTATATAAGTTATGGCAGATACGTATTACGTACATAGTCTGCAGTTTACGTGATCAATTCAATATTGGGCCTATAATAGTGATAGTATCCGGAGGAAGCTTTGCTCCTCATCTGTCCCTAATAGCCCACTGGGACACAGGAGTCCCGCCGACTCCAGGGCTCGAACTTTCCGAACTATTTCCTGTTCGAAACAAAGGTTCTAGCAGCAATTAAGTCCAAGTTTAGTCAAAGACAAGAGTCTCTGACTCCCCAGGTTAGGCTGTCCTCTCAGCTAATGCCTTCTACGCTACCTACTGTTCCTTTACAACCTGTCCTTATATAAATAAAGACCACCACACTGCCTCGTCCCTCAGGGTCAATTGGTCCTATTGTTCCCTAACCGGTGAATCAGTAGGGATTCCCACCTTTGACAGGTGGGGCTATTCCTAACCCCTTCACTCCGGGTGCCCTTGAGGAGGACCCGGGGTTTCCCAACAAGCCAATGCCTTTGCTTTATGATCCTGCCCGAGTTTGACAACCAATCAGTGATCCTCCTATTCCGGAAGATGCGGAGACAGGTATCCCTGAACTTTACCAGGTCCCTCAAGCCGGGGTCCTCGAGGTAAATGAGTTAAAACATCTGCTAGCAAAAGATGCTGAAAGGCGGGGAATGGAAATAGTCGTGCCTCCTTTCCCTTCCAGGTCTGATATTGTTTTGTGGACAACCCTGCCCCAATATTTTCTGCCACAAAATCCTGGGAGCCTTGGTCTAAGCTTGCTGCTCTTAATGCTATAAAGTCCCTCCTCAGTGTGTTCTACACAGATAGAAACTGTTGCTACAGACCCTCAGTCTCGCATGTTACCTTCGATGGAGTGGGACAAGGTCCGTGGGTGGAATGGACAGTAGAGGCGGCAAAATTTGCTCTAGCCATCACTGCAATTGCCCCAATAAAGTTCCAAATGAGGAACATAGATTTGCTGCTTGTCATAAGTGATCTGCACAACAATACAATGATACTTTCACCAAACGTCATAGAAGTAATCAAAGAATGATTAACCCTCCAGCCCCGGCTACGCATTACATAAATATTGCCAGAAACCCGGGTGTTTTGGCCGAAAAACGTCTAGGCTAGGCTACCGTATCATTGTTATGCTGACTGCTTCCCGCATTCCCGCGCATCCCCAAGCGTAGCTGTGTTATTTACGTGTAGAATGGCGTTAAGTAGAGCTCTCTAAGTCAAGTGGTTGATTTGTGATGATGATTTCATTGGAGATAACTTTATGGCCAAAACAGCCACTTTACACTACTTTTCGATACTTAACAACAACATACAGACACACACGAACAAGCGACGCTCTCCTTCTTGTGGCCGGAGATGCGGGGCGTCGGTCCAGCCGGCTGTTGTTTACATGCGTCGGACCGACGCCTCACACACCAAGGTCACAGGCTTTCAAACACTGGTACAATGTTGTAGCACCCGGGTTCCTCGGGGCAAAACTTAATGGTACACACGTGTACCATCCGAGTTTGAAGGGTTAAAGCCGATGGTATTAGTGCCAGTTCTAAAAGGAACCACAGTTTTCCTATCCCGCACGTTTCTTGTTCCCAAACGAGACAGCTTAAAGATGAGACCAGGCAGAGACCTCTCCTCACTCAAAATTACAGATTTTACATGCTCATAGTGCCTCGGATACGGCTACTCCATCATCAGGACGTGTGACTGATAACGTTGAACCTCAAGGATGCCTTTTGGCACATTCCGTTCTTCACAAGAGATCAAAGATTTCTTACGGACACCTTATCCCGGTGCAAGTGCAAGTCAGTGGAACAGGCACTCACACAAGAAGCTTTCAACAAGCGGATTCACCCCTACATTTCAGCCTAGTACCTCCCGGGAAGGGCCAACCTTTGGGGTGACACCTTATCCCGGGGCAAGAGTAGGCTACTCCAGTGGTATGGGCACTCAAACAGGAAGCTTTCGCCAAGCCAACTCTTCCTTCCCATCCACAAGTAGACCTTTTGGCATTCCACACATTAGCAAAGACCCCTCAATCTATAACCCGGTGGTCAATAACCCCGGCGCAGGGACTGGCCGCTTTTGCGGTCAATTCTCCCTACCGACAATTCCTTGAGACCTCTGGTGAACGCTTCGGAACTAGCGCCAGAGCTACGACTGTAGACATCACTATACCAAACACCTATGAGATGTACAGTTTATCTCAAGGTTTGCGTGATTCTACACAATTTTCTTATACAGTATACGACTACACTACGTTCTTGTATAGTATAGTAATAAAGGGAAGGTCCATATGCAGCTGATAATGACTACAAACATAATTGTAAGCTGATTATAAACAATTATCAATTATTAATTAACAAAATTGGAAGGAAAATATCTGCTAACTTTGTATTGCAAATATATGTTATGGGTGATTTTAAATATATAAAACAAAGGTATGCATAGGCCAAAGTATGTGTCAGCTACAGAACACAGGGTCGTCCAGCTACCTGTTCCCTCCCCCAGGCACGACCCTCAGATGCACAATCAGACAAGGGTCTAGTGTGTTACTTTGTGCCAATTTGGCCCACACAAGAGGGATACAACCGCCTGAGCCTATAGTGCCCGTCTCCAGTGGAATTTCCAATCTCTCAATTCCTCTTGGACCAAGCTGGAAGCCTTCAGATTTCTCTAACTCTTGCATTATGGACGTTTTCCGGGCCAAATGGCTAAGAGAAAAATACAATCTTATCTTACACCCTAAATCGAAGGCCTAATAGTCGGTAACCACTATCAGGCAATAGGCGTCACACTGAAAGAGTTTTACTACCATGACCAAGTAAGAAGACAAAGGATTTTTCTTCTATAGTAAATAGTACGAGTTGCATGTACTGCATGAGTCTGGTTCACCTTTCCTCCTGAATCTACAAAAGGAATAAAAAGGGGGGGGGGGGGGGATGTAGAACATAAATAAGTATACAAAGACAAAGAGTTTTCTTCTATAAGGAATAAGTACGAGTTGTATGTACTGAAAAAGTATGAACAAATAGTTAATTTTTTGGTTTTTATACCAATGCAAGCAAGAAATGCGCTTGCTAACTTGTTGCACAGCTTCAGGAGCATTATAGTATATGAGATGTTTTGACATTAAAGCATCCTTTCATACAAATGTTTACATCTTGTTCTCCTCAACACATTTTAAGTTATGACTATTCTTCCATCTTTCCTTCTTTATGAGGCTTCCCAGTATACCCGCCTCTTCTTTCTCTAATACAGTAATTTGAATTTCTCCCGGTGTCAGCCTATCTGTTAATTGGTTCTCTCTGTATACGTTGAGCATCTGATGTCCCACCTCCGGTCGTGATATTCTAGGCTCTTCGTCATTGACGAAGGAACCAATACTAAATTACGGGTTTGAGAACCCGTAGGGAAGGAAGGAAAACCTTCTATTTAGGAGTGGTTCCGTAGTCAATGACGCAAAGGTTCCCTCCCACCTTCCCCTTCCCATGCACATGCCCAACTTGATATAACATTTGAGGCAGATAAACACGCTAGAAAATCTGGCATCACGTGCAAGGGAAGCATGACGACAGCACAGCTGGAGGGCTGAGGCACCGGGAGGTTTGAAATGATAGATTCTTCTTTAAAATTTTATTTCTAGTGGTATTCATTTTCAATGACGAGCCCTTGGTAAGATTTAATGGGTATTAACCAAGGATTGTATTTATGCTATATACGCAACGGTTGTGATAAGAACTCCGGTGAATCCCGAACGGGTCCCGGAATCTCAGCCTATATATAGTATAGGCTCTTCGTCATTGACTACGGAACCACTCCTAAATAGAAGCTTTTCCTTCCTTCCCTACGGGTTGTCAAACCCGTAATTTAAACACATGTCACAGTTTTCGTTTTTTGGTCTTCCTAATAGATTCTTGTTTTTAGCTTGATGAGCATATGAAGGTCCCTCCACCGGTCGTGATATTCTAGGCTCTTACGTCATTGACGTAAGGAGCCACCAATAAATTACAGTTTTGACAACCCGTAAGGGAAGGAAGGAAAAACTAATATTTATTGGTGGCTCCTGGAGTCAATGACGACAATTGCCCTCCCAGCATCCCCTTCCCATACACATACTCAACTTGATATATACATTAGAGAACGCGCCTGAGTGGTGGAAATAGTGGGCAGGGTATGGGAAACAGAGGAAGATCAGAATGCACGTAGGTGCGGTGTTCAAACTGTGTTAATTCTTCTCTTTTTATTTTCTACTTTTCAGTGGCTCCATCCCAATGACGTACCTTAGGAATGATTAAGGGGTACCCCCTAAGATGATCTTGGTTCTCGACCGTCGTGATCGAGGTTAACCCGGGCTCTGAGGAGCCCGGAACGAGGCCATATTATCATAGGCTCTTACGTCATTGACTCCAGGAGCCACCAATAAATATTAGTTTTTCCTTCCTTCCCTTACGGGTTGTCAAAACCGTATTCTCTCACCTGTACCCCTCCATTTGGTATCAGTCATTCCACATATATCCAGCCTGGCATTCACTAACACTTCCAGGACCTTTCTCTCTTTTGTGTCATCATTCACGCCTCTCACATTCCAAGTCGCTATTTTATATATTGAAAATATATTTACCCTTCCAGCCCGGGCAGCATGTTAAAAGGACACCGCGGCAGAAGGGCAGGAGCCCGGGCAGCATGTTAAAATCCGTAAGCTTGAAAGCCTATTCAGCTTGGTCTGAACGCCGTGCGTCCGACGCATGTAAACAAAGCCGATCGTTGCGTCACCGCACCTCCGAAAACAATAAGGAGACGTCGGATCAATGTTATTGTTGTGACGTCAGACGAAATTAGTGTCTGAAAAGCTCCGATATTGTCAACATCGCGGAAAAATTCGCTCCACTGAAATCGTCATCACAACTGAACCAGTTGACTTACAGAGCTCTACTCAACGCCAGTCTACAGATTGAAAACTGCACTACATTTATTGATGCGTGGGAAATTTCTAGCAGTTAAAATAAACAAAAATACGGTAGCCTAGGCCTAGACGTTTTTCGGCCAGATCGCCCGGATACGACCTCCGTCCTTAGGAAAACCTGCCCGGGCCCCGAGGGTTAAAGACCTTTCAAATTAGAAAAATATAGGGCGGTTATAAATCTCAAGTCCTTGGTTAAAGAGCCCCCTCTCCACACCCAGGCCGCCTTCTTGAGAGGTAAAGGAGACTGAAACTACATCCTGTGTGGACAATTTGATCTTTAAAACAATAGTATGTATGTACTGCATGTATGTATTCTTGTTCTCAAAAGGTTTTAATACTAAGCACTTAACCCTCGCCTAACGGAGATTTGAACCTTCCTGCCAACGCTGAATCCGGATGAATCATTGAATTCTTAGGATTTTGGCGCGATTATAAATACGCAAAAATAAAATAAAAAATAAAAAATAAAAAAATAAAAATAAAAAAATGGCCTAACCTACAATACAGTCAGGTCTTGATATACGCTTTTAATTTGTACCATGTACGTGCCATTTATATCAAAACCGAGTTTTAGAAATAACAGGCCTTATGGGAATTAATGTATTCATTCCAGCCACTTTTTTACCCTTTTTGCCTACCTTCAGCTGACTTATATTACATTATTTATTAGTGGCCCCTCCATCATTGACGAACATGCCTATTACATAAGGCATCCTCTTCAAACACTCATCCGCCGTAGTTTGAATCTACCGCGCAGAGCATAACAAATTTGAGGAGCACTTCATCATGAGCGCACGCGACCTCACTCATGGCTTCAGTCATTATGAATTGGGTTCTCACTACGAAAAAACTTCGTAAAACATAAAAACAAAAACAAAATAAGAATAACTATTCAATAAGCTTTCCATAATATCGTGGATGTACTTGTGTGGATCTTTGACCAGACGCTGACTCAGGCGTCATTCTTCCTTCTCTGCTCTGCGCTCAGCCTGCCCGGACGTGTCTCCCCACGCTCCGCTGGTTCCGCATTTGTTGCGTCCCTAGTGAGTTTTTTCTCATTTGTTTACTCCGGGATGTATCGAGTAAGGTTAGGATATGCGTAGCAGGAGTGTCCTGGGCTGGTTGCCCGCAGTGCAGTGTATTTTGGGTCGTGTGTTTGGGTCATCTATTTCGGGTGTACCCTCGTGGTCCTGTTGTGGACTTGTGAACTTTTTCACAATTAGCTAGCTTTGTGATACAGGCGGCTTTCATTACGCGTTATTATTGCTTCCTTTTATCTTTCTGATGAGGTAGCTTAATTTTGCTGACATTCCCAGCGTATTTTTCTTCACTTAGTGAAGTTTTTTTCTGGGTCCCGAGTCAGTTCTTCCCTTGGTTGGAAGTGTTTGCTACAGTGGTGTGTTGGCGGTGGTTCCTGTTGTGATATAATTCAGTGCTTTTTGTTTATATTCCGACATGTTACTTTTTCCGTCTGCCTAGGCCTAGCCAGCCTCTCGTAGCTTTGCCACATGTACAAGTGTTATTGATTTATTTTATAAATATGTACTACTGTGTCATGTGTGTCCTGGTTTAGTTGTGTATTGGCTAATTCCACGGACTATTTATGTGTCCTGGGTTAGTTGTGTATTGGCTATTTTCCACGGACTATTTTGGGCCCGGCGTTAGTTGTGTTTTGGCTATCGCCTCAGTCCTGTGTTATGTTCAGATGGTATCTGGACGGGGTGGGTTACTTCCGGCGGGTTTTTCTCGGTTACACCGTGAAAAACCCGGCTGGTTGCCGAGTTTTGGCCACGTGTGGTTTTAAAAACAGGCTTGTTTCCCCGGCGAGGGGGTGTCTGTGGCTCTCCAGGACTGCGTCTCTGTGGTGCCTGTTTCAGGCTACTTATGAATCCCGGCGGGATGGCTGTACCCATCTAACAGTGTTCATACGGACACGTGTTGTTTGTAGTTTTTCCCTAAAACTAAGCTGTTGTTGTTTGTTTTCCCTCCCCGGCGATCTTTTACAAAGAAGCGGGATAGGACAAATTGGGGGTTAACTTTATAAAACTTAAAATCACACCCGGCGGGTGCAACCTGGAAGGGTGGGATGAACGAATTTGCAAAATTCAGTTTAGTTGACCAGACAATTGAGGGATGCATTGTGTATCGCCGCCTTCAACATACGGCGATTTAAGGCACAATTGGGGTTAACGTTTTTTAAACTTATATTCACACCCGGCGGGTGCTCCTTGGAAGGGTGGGAATAACGAATTTACAATTCAGTTAGTTAACCAGACAATTGAGGGATACGTTTTGTATCGCCGCCTTCAACAATACGGCGATCTAAAAGACACTTCGGGAGAAGTCAGATCTCGTATATTTGTCAGGCTTCCCAGTTTTTTATCTGTAAGATAATTCGGGGGCCGGCGTCTTTTTAAGGGGGTTTTTCCAAAATTGAATCTTGAAACAAACACCACCAGAGAGACTAAATCAGTTATAAACGCCATGCTGGTCTTTATATTATGTCAGAGGGTATTCATAAATCTTTTGGACAAGTTAAGATATTCTGAAATCTTTTACTTAGGAACCCCACCGCGTAGCGATCTGTAGTCGTTGAGTATTGGGTCTCGTTACCTAGCGGGTTATTTAACACTTGTGTGCGAACATGTTGGGTTAACCTTATGAGCATTAATTCCTGGATTTTTTTTTTTTTTTCCAGAGCTGGGTCCCGGCGGGTCTATACAGAACCTGGAGTAAGTTTCCCACCAGTATCTGTCATGGCTACCTTTGCCCCTGTCTTTGCTTTGTGCATTACGCCCACCTGTTCAGGTATCCCTATTTTTGCGCACACCCTTTGCATTAAATGTGTTAAATGTCTCGACCGCTCAAGGGGTCTGTGGGTTATGAGGAACTGTACCTTTTGCTCTCAATTAAGCCATAAAGTGCTTCAAGACAATGATAAGACCGCAGCGGTCACTTTACGGGAGGTCAGGCAGCGGATGACCACTTATACTACTACCGTGGCTCATAAGTCACTTCAATGCGATAACGTACCTCTTTGGGATAAGTTACTAATTGAGCACCCCCCCATTAAACGTACCTCTAGAGTAACTGCACGAAGGTCGGCAGAGACTGGACAGGGTCTTACACTTTCTCCAGCCCAAGGCACATCTAAGAGACAGCGAGAACCTACGCCCCCGGTGGCAGCGTCACGGTCGCGGTCCAGGTCCAGGTCCCCTCTTCGGCAGCAGCCGCCTCGTCTCTCGTCTTCACCGGCGAGTAAGAAGAGCAAGACAGAGGGGTCAGCCAGTGGTTATAGCGAGAAATCGTCAAAATCCAAGGGCAGTTCTAGGTCGCACCGGAGCCACAAATCTTCTAGAAGAGACTCACATGATCGAAAGGCCTCCCGTCGTTCACCGGAGTCTAGTGCCTCTCATCATACCTCTACCCCCGACAAAGCTAGTATTCAATCTGATGAGGCTAGTGTAGTGTCAGCAACCAAAGATAGCTTGCCAATTAGTATTCTAACCTTAGAATTGGAGAGTTCGGTGGACAGTGATCGTCCTATTGAGAGTGTATCGGACTCCCAAGGGAGTGCAGGCCAAGGCCTAGGTGTATGGCGTTTTTCTCGACCAGGGACTGAAGGCCCACGTCTAGCTCAAGATACACAAACAGTGGCTGATGTCCACCGGGACGCGGCGATCCCATCATCCATTCCAGACTTGTCTTGGCAACGCGACGGGACTCCGGCTTCGGCGGAATCCTATCACGGGGAGCCAGATGACAAAGACGAAGTATCAATAATCTCGGACATGGAGGTGCAAGAGTCGGGTTCAGTTTTAGACAATGCACAGGATCGGAATGATTCACCTCTGAGTTCGTCATCAACCAAATATGTCACGGCAGAAGAAATAGATGGTTTACTGGTTAATGCTCTAACTAAATTTTTTGGCCAACAGCCGGAGACTCCTACAGTGGACCTGGGAGCTTCCATGACAGGTTCCAATGTTCGGCCTCTGATGACTTCTATTGCTTTGACTAAAATTCCTCACCCTCCCTCTATATCACCATCTGTGGTCACTAGGCCTGCTTCGGCGGCACTCACCACTTCTAGTGTAAGGGTTATAACGGACGTGAATCCAACCCCGTTAGACAAAGCACCAATAAAGAAGGTAGCAATGCCCCTTTTATATGGCCCAGACGAATCATGGGTACAGTTGATCCCCACTAAACCAGAGGTCGCTCAACCCACCTTGTCAGGGGAACTTCCAGTGCCACGAGAGTGGGTAATCCAAGGCAATAAATCTAAAAAGTTACGAGCCTTGGATTCTTTGGGTAATGTACTAGATGTTAATGTTAAGGCCATTCCTAACTATTATCACCAGGACTATTTTGTATATACTGCTACACCTGCCCTGCCCCCTGCCTCAGCTTCAAAACTGTTTTCTGACTGGTCCAAGCATGATGGTTTTAATGACACAAAAACTCTGTCAGCTCTCACTCCAGAACTAGATTTGCAAACTGTCACAGACTCAGCTGCTAATCCAGTGTTGAAGGTGGGGGAGTTGGGCCCGGGACCTTGGGTGGAATGGGAGACAGAGGCTCAGAACTTTGCGACCACCTTCACCTCAAAATCTTCCCACCAAATCCCTCACGATAGTCATTCTTGGTTCTCTTTGCCAGTGTGTTCTGCCGGCGGAGTCCCTTCGGCTTTGTTTGCTTTCTTAGCTGCCCCTAAAATCAATCTATGTGAACTCAAGGACCCTTTTACTACTCCTACCCCAACTCACCTAGACCGGGAATTTAGGCTACGAGGGAAAGCGTTTAGACTTTTCTCTCAGTACATTGTGACGCACCAGGTGGCAAAATCAATGCTCTGATCCACTCAGGCAATCGCAGACGCGGATGCCAGAAGGTCGGTTGAACTATCTCGGCGATTGCTCCTTCAGACGTCGATTCAGTCGTTGGGTGACATCCGCACAGCCTTGCTTGAGGCGGTCCGGGCGAGACAAGATCTCAGAATGTCCTTGGTACGAAAACTGCCTGATCGAATTGCGAATCAGGTGGTCATGTCACCAGTGCTCACTCCCTCTTTAATGTCCCCTGATGTGTGGAGAACTGTGTTTAATATGGCTCAAGCCTTTAAGCATAGTCCCGCCCCTTCTAAGAAACCTGCCTTTAAGTTCCCCAAACCCAAGCCAGTCGCAAAAGCACAGCCAGGGGGATCTAAGCCCTTTCATCTACCTGCATCCTCCACCTCCCAAGGTCAATACAGGTATAGACAGGGTAAGTTTACAGGTCAGAAAGGACGAGGC
Organism: Paralithodes platypus; assembly: GCA_032716605.1. Lineage (NCBI taxonomy): Eukaryota > Metazoa > Arthropoda > Malacostraca > Decapoda > Lithodidae > Paralithodes > Paralithodes platypus. Next base: position 37,479,458 of record CM064575.1, read on the forward strand.
TATAACAAACCAGGTCAGAGCTCATCTTCTGCCAACGCCGGCCAGCCGGCTAAGCGTCCACCACCACCACCATCAAAAAACTAAAGTATCTCTCACTCCCGGGGCCGGTTTCAAGGCGGGTGGATCCGAGGGTAGTACAGCCGGCGAACCCTTGTCTGCTAACTGGGTCGTTCCGAACGTGTCACCAAGCATGGCCGTTAAACACTTGGGCAAGGATGGTGGCACGCAAAGGCATCACTTGGCGGTGGCTCCGGCGACCTCCTTTACGTCAGCCGACTACGGCGAATCTAGTTTCTTTAGAGGTGGAGTCACTGGTCAAGGAAATGATAGCCAAGAATGTCATCATCCCGGTCCCTCAAAATTACCCAGTCTTCACATCCAAGCTATTTTTGGTACCCAAAAGGGACAGTGTTCAGATGAGACCCGTCGTAGACCTGTCGTATCTGAACCTTCACATTCACGAGTCATTCAGGATGTTAACTGTGCACCAAATCAGGCTAACACTTCCGCCGGGAGGATGGATGTGTTCCTTAGACCTGACAGACGCTTATTGGCACGTCTCGGTAAACAAAAGATTTAAAAAATGTCTGGCCTTACGGATCAGTCATCAAACTTATGTTTTTCAGAGGATGCCATTCGGGTTAAACCTGGCACCTCGCTTATTCACGAAATTAGTCCGGCAAGCCCTGATGCCATTGTTAAAACAAGGGATCAGGATTTTGTGGTACCTAGACGACTGGCTAGTGGTGGCAGAGACGGAGCAAGTATGCATAAATCATGTCAACATAACATTAAAACATGTCAAAACTCTAGGGTTCAAGGTAAATCTGGTAAAGTCAAACCTTGTTCCCTCACGAGTAGTTCAGTGGATAGGGCTGGTTTGGGACACAGCTGCTCTCACTCTGAGTCAGAGTGTGGACAATCGAAACAGATTTCGCAGGAAACTGTTCCTGTTCCTTCACAGTCTGACTACGACACAGAGAATCTGGGAGTCTCTGGTCGGCTCTCTCAACTGGATCCAACTAATTGTAATGTTGGGCCGGTTGAAAGTAAAGCGTTTAATATTGGAGGGCAACAAATATTTTCCACTATTACCGGCAGAAAAATTATGGCCCATACCAAAATTAATCCACAACTTACTAGCGGTCTGGGCGAAGAGGGAAATGTTGCACTCAGTAATGTCATGGACCTCTCCTCCGCCGACGGTATGAGTAGACACGGATGCGTCAGGAACGATAGGGTGGGGTTTTCAGTCAAACCAAGGGCACCAGGGTCAAGGGCTTTGGTCCCATTTAGAAATCTCCCACATCAATGTCAAAGAATTACTAGTCCCCTTATATTTCCTTCAGGCTCACGGCTCTACTTTACGGGGCAAGTCGGTGGCCTTCAGAATGGACAATCTGAATGCGGTTCACTGTATTCAGAAACAGGGGTCAACGAGATCTCGGAAGTTGCTAATCGTGTCAGAAGAGATTTTTATTCTAGCCAACAGGCTGGACATTCATCTTCATGCATCCTATCTCCCAGGCGTAGCAAACGTCTGGGCAGACGCTCTGTCTCGGAGACAAAGCACAACAGTAGAATGGGCGCTCAAGCAACCCTTTTTCAACCAAATGATTGCAGAGCTTTACCATCCACAAGTGGATCTGTTCGCGTCCAAGGAGACTCACAAACTCCCAATGTACCTCACCCGCCGGACGATAACGCCGGCAGGGGGGCCAGACGCCCTGGTGACAGACTGGAACAGGTGGAGTTCCATCTATCTGTTTCCGCCGCCAGACGCGTCTCTAATGTGCCATGTAGTAAACAAACTACGAGATTATCGGGGCTTAGTCTCGATAATCGCGCCCCTGTGGCCGGCGCAGATGTGGTACCAGCAATTGAAAACGTGGTGCCCGCACCCGGTGTCGCTCCCGGTCGGGTTTTTCCACTTAGACACGATTGGCAACCTAGCGACCTCGCTGACTTTTGCATTATGGACATTCAGGAGGCCAAGTGGCTAGCACCATATGGTAGAGACGTGACCAATAAATTCATGAATCAATATACTCAGTCTACAAAACGACAGTATCATTCACATTGGCAAGCCTTTACTTCTTGGATCCTTAGGACAGAACAAACTGTGCCCTCAGTGGCTTTAGTTTTTAATTATTAGAATTATCTGTTCGAACAGAAACGTTTATCTGTGGTAACGTTAAAAAATCACTTAACAGCAATTAGGATGCCATTTTGGGACCTTACCGGTCTCACCATACCAGTCGCGGAGGAAACAGGTTTTATGAGGGCATGTTTTAAACTCCGTCCACCTCCCCGTCAGCTCATGCCTACTTGGTCTCTGGACAAAGCATTGTCGTTACTTCATTCCCGTCTGTACCAAAATACTGCAGATTTTACATTACTATTAAAAAAGGCTGTATTCCTTTTGGCTTTGGCCACCGGGAACAGAGTGTCTGAGCTGGCGGCGATGAGCAACACACCTAATTGCCTCAGGTTTGGTAGGCTTAATGAGTGTATTCACATTGCACCTTCCCCGGGGTTCATAGACAAGAATGAGCACAGTGAACACGTGTTTTCAGAGTTCACGGTGCCGGCGTTGAAAAGGGGAAAGGTGCACCATAATTTATGTCCAGTGCAGGCTCTAACCAAATATTTGAGAGTAGCTCCTCTAAACCCCCAGGGTGCTTTATGGGTAGCAAGTACGGGTAAGCGCTTGCTGAAACGTAGATTGGCTTCTCTTTTGGTCGAGGTCATTAAAGAGAGTAATCCCGGCGTTGTGGGTAGGGCCCACGATTTACGCAAATGGGCAGCCTCTTTGCGTTTCCTTAAGAATTTTTCTGTGGAAGATATTACGTCCACACATTTGTGGGCCTCTAATCATACGTTTTTGACTCGATACCTGTCAGTAGCTCTAGACAAACCTTCCTTGCCATGTATAGCTTTAAGGCAAAGGGTCTAGGTGGCCCTTAAGTCACTTTTTGTTTAATTTCAAGAAAAAGGGGGGGTGGGGGGTGCAGTCAGTGTAACATAGGAAACCCTAGACCCCGCCGGAGTATAAGAGCTGTGATACTAGTTATGGGTATTGTGATATGAAAAAAATTCTCTGTACCATTCAGTGCAGGAAATTGTGCTAGTACAATGATAGTACAAACAACAGTGTTGTTGTAAGTAGTTATAGCTATGAAGCAATTAATTTAAGCATTGGTTATATTTTGCGAGATATACCCACTACTATTATGGGGTTATATGCGCACATATAAACTTATACGTTTTATTTTTCACCACTTATGTTGAGTGGGGTGCCTTTTTAACTTACGGATCTGTTCGCAGTCTCAAGAGTTAATCCCTTTTTATCAAGCAGGCTTCTTTGAAGCACGCACCTGTTTGTAACCCCTTTTGTATATATGTGCTGCGCCAATAAATATATATTTTTCGAAGTAAGAATACTATGTGGTTGTTTGATTATCTGCTTTTTTAGAGTTATGATATGATTACTTACAGTTTCTTACAGTTTCTTACAGTAGATCCTCTGGAAAAAGGCAAATATTACTACTAAATATTACGAATGTCCCCCTCCAGTCTTAGATATCAGGCATGTTCGTCAATGATGGAGGGGCCACTAATAAATTATAGGTTTGACTCCTGTAAGGAGATAAAGAAAACCTAATATTTAGTAGTGGCCCCGTAATCATTGACGACTGGGGCCCTCCCGACCATCCCCTTCCCATTCGTTGATGTATTAAGGATTTTGGTTTACTTGATATGTCAGTGAAGGAAGAATGATGCCTGAGTCAGCGTCTGGTCAAAGATCCACACAAGTACATCCACGATATTATGGAAAGCTTATTGAATAGTTATTCTTATTTTCTTTTTGTTTTCATTTTTTACGAAGTTTTTTCGTAGTGAGAACCCAATTCATAATGACTGAAGCCATGAGTGAGGTCGCGTGCGCTCATGATGAAGGCTCCTCAAAATTTTTATGCTCTGCGCGGTAGATTCAAACTACGGCGGATGAGTGTTTGAAGAGGATGCCTTATGTAATAGGCATGTTCGTCAATGATTACGGGGCCACTACTAAATATTAGGTTTTCTTTATCTCCTTACAGGAGTCAAACCTATAATGCCACCAACATCATATATGAAATTAACATAGAATACATTAAGCATCAATAAGAACTGTTTTGGACCCGTTACAACACTTATCGAAATGGATGTGTTGACGTTCGGTAGATATCCCCGCTGCTGCACTTCCTCCCCCCGCCCCGCCCCTGCCCCAACCCCGACCCTTTCACTGTGATGAATTTGATGGACTTTGTGCTGCAGCTTCCACATCGGCCCCTCCAGGTCCCACAGCATGTTCATCGTCCTCATCGAAACCAGAGAACACAGAAATATTGTCAGTCATATCATCATCAGAATCAGACTGGTTGTTACTGTCGGGGGGCGGCCTCAGCTTGTTGTTGGCGCCGGCGAAAGAAATCTGTTATCTTCGCTTGTTGCCGGGAATTAATTCATTCATTACATGATCTGATACTGGTTGAGAGCACTAGCAACCAACACTGCATTTTGGTCTGCCCTTTCTCTGTCAGGGTCATCGTTTACGAGGAAGTGCATGACAGTATCTATGATCTCGACAAGCCGAGCGGGCCCCGATTGTGACTGTGACATCACGGACGTCCCTAGACTCGGGCCGCCAACCCGCGTATTTCCAGACTTTTTCCGTGTTGTGGCCGACTTTGGAACTTTTGTGGTTAGCGTGTCCAATCGAATCCGTGTATAAAAAATGTGTGTATATCGAGACCTGACTGTACAGTACAGTACAGTAGGCTCACATATCTCGATATTTCGCATCCAGATGTGGCGCCACCTTCAAGCTCGCCTCAATCACAAATCTCGATGAATTTTGTTGTTGTTGTTGTTGTTGTTGTTCCCCAAGCTGCCTGGCCGAACAGCCCCAAGGCCCCGAGCAAGGCCAAGGCCATAACCGAGCGCCCCAACAGAACCCTCCCTGCCGACCACAATAAAGCCTGGGTGACCGAAGCCACTCCATGGCGGGGAGCTGAGGAGGGTGCGGAAATGCCCGGGAAACCAAAACCCCACCCAAGGCCCTGTGCCCCTCAGCAATTATGAAGAGAAAGTTGAGGGGCAAAGGAAAAATGTGACGCTTTGGCTTCCAATCTTGGTATATTGGGAGGTCAATCCATGCAAGAGACGCCGTCACTTGAGATCTAGAAAATATATAAGTAAAAGGAACAGTCAGAGTAAGCTATGGGTATGGCAGAGATCGCTCAGTTCTCACTCTGATAGACCAGCCCATCACCAATGATTTTTTTTTGTAATCTCGATAGCTAAATATCGATGCTTGATGCTTATACAGTGATCACTCCCATAATCTAACTATATGGGCCATGGCCAGTTCGGTCACAGGAAGTATTCGGATACACAGAGTAAATTATTTATTTGTCATTATTATCATTATTATTATATGAGATGCCGAAGTCTCCAACCAGGGTGCAGAAACACCATCAAGATCAATCCACACAAAACACCCGGAGGCACTGGAGAGAGACTATGGCAACTTAGGAAAAAATAAAAACATACACTGTATACTGTACTGTACATATTAAACACAGATAACATATTATGCAGTGGAGGATATCAAGCTTAAATATAATACAATAAAATAGAGTAAAATAAGTTTAAAAATTAGAATTAATGCTGCAAAAAAGCATTAACTCTAGACTTAAAAATGGAGATATTAGCTGAATTGACTAGCTCATTTGGCAACTTATTCCACAAGTCAACCATGGCCGGCACAAAACACTGTGAAAACTGTGTAGTAGAAAAATTAACACGGCTCATGGCAAGATAATTAAGATTGCTTGTGAATCTAGTTGCACGAGCTCGGACATAGGGCCCAGGCAGAACCCCATGTAAGGGATGCGGAGGGTTGTTAAAAACTTTAAATAAAAGACTAAGGGCACCAACTTTACGTCGATGACACAGATCAAGAGACAAATTAGGTAGAATAAAACTGATGGAATTTAGCAACCTGTCAAGCAATTTGAGATGGCAGTCAGCTGCTGACAACCAGACAGGTGAGCAGTACTCGAAATGTGGCAAAATAAAAGCATAAAAAGACTTGATAACTGTGGCGTCACAAGCAAATGTTTTATAAACCTTGCGAAGCAGAACCAATTTTTTGGGAAATGGAAGAGGAGAAAGAACGAATATGCTTTTCAAAAGTAAGTTTGGGATCAAGAGTAACTCCTAACAAACGCAGAGTATCCACATTCTCAATTCGCTCGCCAGAAACTTGTAGATAAGGATGGGGAGGATCCAAGGTACGAGATCTGCAGATGATAATGGAGTGTGTTTTACTAGCATTAAGTTTCATGCCCCAAAGTTCACACCATGATGTAATTTTGGCTAAATCCCTATTCAGAGCAGTAGCAATTACGTGTCGATCTATTGGTGATGCAATTGACGCATATAAAGTTGTATCATCAGCATAGGAGATTAGTTTATTTTCAAGCTCGGAACACAGGTCAGCAGTAAAAATAATAAAAAGCAAAGGCCCAAGGACGACTGCCTTGTGGAACACCAGAAACAACAGTAACAGAAGGGGAATGACACCCATCAATGACCACAGATTGAGATCTTTTCGTCAAAAAATCTTCAAAGATCCTTAAAAAATTGCCACCAATACCAATGAGCTGTAACTTAAACAGAAGTGCTTTATGGTTGACTAAATCAAAAGCAGAACTAAAGTCAATAGCCACGACGCGAGACTCATGTCCCTGGTCCAATGAAGATTGCAAGTCATGGGTGAGTGTCAGAAGTGCATCACATGTACCCAGTCCCTTACGAAAACCAAACTGTGAGTTTGGTATCAAATTATGACTATTACAATAAAAGGAAAGGCATCTGGACAAAAGCCTCTCATAGAGCTTGGATAGGATAGGTGTAATGGAGATAGGGCGATAGTCATTAGGAGATGATGAGGCAGTATTTCCCTTTGGAATAGGAGTGATAATAGCCTTACGCCAGCAAAGAGGAAAACTACCTGATTTCAAAAGCAACCTAAACACCACTGCCAATTTAGGTGCCAAGACCACTGCAACCTTTTTAAAAAAGAGAGGGAAAAACCCATCCGGGTCTGTGCCACCATAGGTATCAAGATCCAGCAAGTACCTTTTCAGTTCAGCTGATTTGAATGCCATTGAATTGAGGTTGGGTCTAGGGAAACATGTCAATGGCAAAGACAATTCCTGATTACTCTGCTTATTAATAAAAATATTAGATAGAATATTGGCCTTCGATAATGGATAAAAAGAGATGGAGCCATCAGAATCACAAAGAGGAGGCATGGAGGAATCTATTCCAAATAAAGAGGATTTCAAAACGGACCACCATTTATGAGGCTGTGTAGCTCCTGCCAGAACATCCTGAAGATGGGAGTTATAATCCCTCTCAGCACCATCATAAACTCTCTGCGCAGCTGCCCTTTTAAAAACATAATTTTCCCAATGCAAGGGGGTTTGATTACGCCTCCATAGACGATATGCAGCCTGTTTGTCATCAAATGCACCCTTGCAGTCATCATTAAACCATGCTTTATCCCAGATACGAGACTTAATTGTCTTTGATGGAACTCTTTTGCGAAGGATACCAAGAAGGGAATTGTTGAGAGCTGAAACCGGGTCATGAGATCTTAGTATGTGATTCCACTCAATATTACAAACATCATTACAAACGTTGTCCCAGTTAACCCGGGATTTAAGGTAGACTTTACGTGAGAGAGTAATATCAGGAACAGAAAAATCAAGATTAATTTTACACATGATGGCATTGTGGTCGGAAGTGCCAACAGGTACAAGAACGGAGGTTTCTACTACGCCAGGAATGTCTGTTAGTACTAGATCAAGACAATTTCTAGACATATGAGTAGGTCCTTGGATTAGCTGTTCACAACCAGATAAGTTTGCAAAATCCAATGCAGCATGACCATTTCTATTAGTTGGAGAGACCGAGTTCAACCACTCTTGATGATGCGCATTGACATCACCAACAAAAATAAAAGATGATTTGACATCTACAGACTGTATTGAAGCCATGGCTGTTAAAAGGCAGTCATATATGTCATTGTTAACATCAGGATTTCTGTACAGGCTAAAAATGTAATGATTATGATACTTGCTGGAAACTTTAACTAACTGCATCTCATGGCATTTACAAATATGCTTAGTTAAGTGCTGAGCATTATACCCAGATCTAATATACAAGCTCATACCACGAGCACGAGGAATAGAATCACGCCGAATAAGAACTGGTTTACCGAAGTTAGGTATAAGAAGTTCAGGTTATTATTAGGTTATTAGTCCTTTAACTATTTATTTGTCTCTATTATTATATTGGCAACATACCTTCATACCAGGGGTCATAAATATATCCAAATAATACCTGTGGGACTATGAAATAGCTATTATTGGACAAGAAAAATAATCTGTTCATCCCTCTACTGGAATATCAACAACAATGACCATACAATCGTGTCGCCGTCGGCAGTGTGCAGTACTGCCAATACGTATAGCGACTTCCGCTAGATCTAGCTACCTTTACTTCGATCTAGCAGCAATTATTTACACTAGCGGTTTGTATTTAAACTTTTGTTTAAAAATTTCCGAACAATTTTGAAGTGATATTATATGGATTTTGTCAATTCATATTTCTAGTGGTATTTATCATGTCTTACATCTAACAGTACTGCCAATATATATAACAACTTCCGCTAGATCTAGAAACCTTTACTTCTATCTAGCAGCAATGATTTACACTAGCTGTTTGTATTTAAACTTTTGTTTTGAAATTTCAGAACAATTTCGAAGTGATATTATATGGATTTTGCCAATTCATATTTCTAGTGGTATTTATCATGTCTTACATCTAACAATATATGCTAGCGGATTTAACTTCAATTGGTAACCCTCCCGCTCGAGTCGGCTCGAAGAAAATCGATAATGGTGGCACTTTAGTAAAACTGATAAACTGATAAAACTGATAAACAAAACTGCATGCGTATCGGTTTGGCCAAGATTACTCGGTTTATATAAGTTTATTATGAATTATAATTTAGTATTATGGTAAGTTGGCTACCTACTATTATGTTTATAATATATAATAAGTAATGATAAGTTGTTGTTGTTGTTGTTGTTGTTCCCCAAGCTGCCTGGCCGAACAGCCCCAAGGCCCGGAGCAAGACCAAGGCCATAACCGAGCGCCCCCACAGAACCCTCCCAGCCGACCACAATAAAGCATGGGTGACCGATGCCACTCCATGGCGGGGAGCTGAGGAGGGCGACAGAAACGCCCGGGAAACCAAAGCCCCACCCAGGGCCCTGTGCCCCTCAGCAATTATGAAGAGAAAGCTGAGGGGCAAAGGAAAAAATGTGACGCTTTGGCTTCCAATCTTGGTAGATTGGGAGGTCAATCCACGGAAGAGACGCCGTCACTTGAAATCTAGAAAATATATAAGTAAAAGGAACAGTCAGAGTAAGCTATGGGTATGGCAGAGATCGCTCAGTTCTCACTTTGATAGACCAGCCCATCACCACATGACTAGAACCCAATCCTCTCAGCATCAGCTAGGAAAGGCCCTAGAAAGCCACATTTGGCGGGGGGATAGCTCCCCTATTTCAACCCCTTTCGGGGTTGGGCACCCGCCAAGTAATGATAAGTAAATTATTGTACTGTACAGTATATCAGCGATTTCAGTCACTTTTTTTTTTTTTTTTTTTTTTTTAGTCCTGTACTATCATACAAAAAAGTATCCTTACTCTCGTGAACGTTGAGTTTCATAAAGTGGGGTACGATTCGAGCTCAAACAATAGTTTCCATATTACTTCGTCCATTGAGTCTAAATGGTGCATATCATTTTAGTAAGGATACTTTTTTGTATGATAGTACAATAACTTTACTTTAATTATTTATATATCTCATGGCCTGTTCGGTTATTGGCGAGGTTCGGATAATGACTGGTCGGATATGGGATTGATTACTGTATACTAATATAAACAAAGTAATCTTGACCAAATCGATTTGTGAACCTCACAGTCATTGTGTTTTGTTTACCGGTATAGGCCTACTAATGTACCGCTAGTATCGATCGCTTTCCAGCGGTAGTCTAACCTGACTCTCATCTCTGCCGCTTTTGTTTACGTAATATAAATTACTTTACTTAGATATGGCTGGGGAAAGTTCAGAGAACTGTTGCCTACTTAGGCTACCATGAGAAGACTTTCTCTCCCTCTCATGTGCTAGAAGCGCAATGACACGTTTCAGAAACGCGGCCTGTCAAAGCGGACGATATCAACAGAATGGAACGTAATGTGATGAGAATAGAGAGATGAATATGTGGGATCAAACTGCAAGATAGGATATCTAGTGAAGAGCTGAGAAGGTTAGGTATCCAGAGTTTCAGTGATGAGATACGTACTAGCAGGCTTGGATGGTTTGGACATGAGGAGAGAATGGATGATCTAAGTTGGGTGAAAAGATGCAAATCTGTGAACGTGAAGGAAGCTGCACCCCGGGACCACTTTTGCGTTCCCTTGCCCCTTTCTATGTTTCGTCTAGTAGGTGAATTTTACAAGGGGAGGAGGATTCCTAGCCTCCCACCCCCAAAATAGGAAAAGTAGTTCAAGAAAAGAGACAGACAGAAATGGTTAAGTACTTACATAAGTATATTTACCTTTTTGACACTTCCAACTGAATCAAACTCATGATCCTGATTTGATCCGTTTCCACCTAGCCCAAGATCCACCAATGAGAGGTGATCCTGCAGCTCCGAGAGTGTCAGTGCATTCAATACTATCTTCCTTGTCTGTGGGGGAGAATGAATATAACATGTATTACATAAATACAGTAATTCCTCAAGTAAAGTTGTAGTTATGTTCCTGAAAACAAGATTTTAACCCGGGAGCTGCGTTAAGACGTGTTTGAAAGGTCCGCCAGTGCAAAACATTTAGCTTAAATTCTGACCAAAAAAATTATATTTCCCATGTAAACCAATATTACTGCACCATGTATTATTTTCTATGAGTATAAAAGAGAAAAAGGGCAGGGTGCCTGTAATAAGTGCCTCCCCCAAAGCCAAAAAACTGACAGAGCCAATATCAAGTTTGGGTCAAAATGCCTGGAAAAACAAAGTTTAAAGCAGTTTAAGTCATAGGATGAAGAAAAGATTGATTGAGGGAGAGAATTCCAGAGTTCACTTCGTGAGTAAAAGAAAGACCGATATTTGTTTTTAATTCTTGGGATGCACTGCTGGACTGAATAGGAGTGGGACTGTGTTGAAATGCGGGTGCCTCGCACTCGCTGCAATGGAGGGGTATGCACTGAGAGAGCTCTGAAGAACACTGATTAACCTAACTAGATTTAACAAAACCTTCATGAATGAAATAAGCAGAAATAAAATAGTGATTTTTCTGAAACTGGATGATATTTAGCCCTTTATCACAAATTAACACTCATTCCCGTATTTTAGAACCACACTTAAGTACAGTCAGTCCCCCCAATCCGCGCCTATATGGGCGGCATTACACGACGTGTATTGGGAATTCGCGCATTGGGAATAACATAACTTATGGAGAAAAATACATATGGTCGGCAGCCCACATTTCCACACACATTTGACGGTAATTTTTGATAAAAATCAATACTAATTGGACAACCAAGCATACACAATAATAGAAACATAAACAAGTCATTCCTTACATTAAAATTAAATGCTATAAGTAGGTGAGAAGAGTGGGACTGTGTTGAAATGCGGGTGCCTCGCACTCGCTGCAATGGAGGGGTATGCACTGAGAGAGCTCTGAAGAACACTGATTAACCTAACTAGATTTAACAAAACCTTCATGAATGAAATAAGCAGAAATAAAATAGTGATTTTTCTGAAACTGGATGATATTTAGCCCTTTATCACAAATTAACACTCATTCCCGTATTTTAGAACCACACTTAAGTACAGTCAGTCCCCCCAATCCGCGCCTATATGGGCGGCATTACACGACGTGTATTGGGAATTCGCGCATTGGGAATAACATAACTTATGGAGAAAAATACATATGGTCGGCAGCCCGCATTTCCACACACATTTGACGGTAATTTTTGATAAAAATTAATACTAATTGGACAACCAAGCATACACAATAATAGAAACATAAACAAGTCATTCCTTACATTAAAATTAAATGCTATAAGTAGGTGAGAAGAGTGGGGGCTCCGAGGCAGACCCCCGCGACAGGGCGAGTTCATATAGCCTAGGCCTAGGCTTCCCCGGCCCCGCCACTGTCACTGGCCCTGTCCCCGGAAAAACCTATAGATTTCCCGATCGCAGTAGTGCCTTCACCAGTTTATTCTTTCTAGGCATTTTGAAGTTGTTGAAGGGTGTAGGAAGGCGGTTGTTACACAATAAATGGGTCAAGTCTCAGCGCACGGACACTTAAGGATATTGGGACTGAGAAGGAAGCGTACGTGTGGTTATGTGTACTCACCTAATTGTAGTATACAGGATTTGAACCTAAGCTCGTGTTGTCCTGTGTCTCTCTCTACATTTATCCAATTTTGCTTTAAAAGTGTGTGTGTGTGTGTGTGTACTCACCTAATTGTACTCACCTAATTGTAGTATACAGGATTTGAGCCTAAGCTCGTGTTGTCCTGTCTCTCTCTCTACATTTATCCAATTTTGCTTTAAAAGTTTGGATATTTCTTGCTCCCACCACCTCCCCATCCAACTTATTCCAACACTCAATGCTTCTATACGGGAAGCTGAACTTTCTTACATCAGACTTACATATAACTTTCCTCAACTTACAATCATGACCCCTGGTTCTTCCCTCGTCCCTCACCACAAAATCTCCCTTGTCGATCTTCTCAAAACCTTTCACACACTTAAACATCATGATCATGTCACCTCTCTCTCTCCTCTCCCTCAGCGTTGGCAGCTTTAGCCTCTCCAATCTCTCCTCATAAGGCAGGTCTCTAAGGCTAGCTATCATCTTAGTGGCAACTCTCTGAACTCTTTCCATTTTTTATTATGTTTTATAAGGTGTGGAGACCACACCACTGCTGCATACTCCAGTCTTGGTCGTATTATTGTCCCTATTATTTTTGCTAACATCTCTTCATCTAAATAATTCAGAGCTATTCTCATGTTAGTCAACACTGCATAGGTTTCACCAGTTATTTTATTTATATGCTGTTCAGGTGACAAGCTGTCTGCCACAACTACCCCTAGGTCTTTTACTTTCACAGCTTTACTAATTATTTCATCTCCTATTTTATATCCCCAAGAAGGTCTACATTTACTTTTTCCCATCTCAAGAACCTGACACTTACTCGTGTTGAATTCCATTTTCTAAGTTTGACTCCACTCATATAACTTATCTAGGTCTCTCTGTAATTCTTCACAACTACTCCTACTTGTAATATGTTTCATTAATTTTGCATCATCAGCAAACATAGATATATATGAGCCTATTCCCATTTGAAGGTCGTTGATGAAAACCAAAAACATGATTGGGGCCAACACCGATCCTTGAGGCACTCCGCTTTTTACCCTTTTCCACGAGGAGAACTTTCCTTTTATTACTGTTCGCATTTCCCTCCCAATTAAATAGTTTTCCATCCACTTTAATAATACTCCCTCAACCCGCCCCACAGTCCTGAGCTTCCACAACAATCTCTTATGAGGCACCTTATCAAATGCCTTCTTAAAATCTAAGTAAATACAATCTACCCACCCCTCCCTCCCTTGTACAATGTCAATTACCCTATCATAGTAACTCAACAAATTTGTGGTACACGAATGACCTTTTCTGAACCCGAACTGCTTGCTTGAAATTATTTCCCTCTCCTCCAACATACCCACCCATCTTTTTCTAATAATCTTTTCACAAAGCTTGCATATAACACTCGTTAAGGATACCGGTCGATAATTTAGCGGGTCTTCTTTATTTCCACTTTTATATATTGGAGTTATATTTGCTTTTTTCCATTCTAAGGGAAGTTCCCCCTTGTTTAATGAGTGTTGAACAATATTAAAAATAGGTCTCACTAGTTGTTCAGAACATTCTCTTAATACCCATCCAGCAATATTATCTGGGCCCATAGATTTTCTCACGTCCAATTCTTCCAACAATGATTTTAGTTCATCCTTGTTGACTTCTATCGACTCTAGTCCCTGTATCTCGTTCAATTCCACCACAGGTTCTACATAGTCATCCTCCTCCACAAACACGGATGTTAATGTATCATTCATAATTTCACACATACCCACTGTGTCTTCATATAATTGACCCTCTACCCTAAGCTTTGTTATTTTTTCCTTTATTTTTGTTTTGCCGTTGATATAACTATACTGTAGAACAGTTTGGGTTCTTTATTACATTTGTTTACTATATCTTTTTCAAAGTTCTTTTTCTCCTCTCTTATAGTCTTGACATAGTTGTTTCTAGCATTCTTATACTCATTCCATTTTTCCTCAGTGTGTCTCCTTCTCACTTTATTCCATGCAGAGTCCTTTTTGTTCTGGGCAATGTGACATCGCATGTTAAACCACTCTTTCTCCTTAGCCAGCTTTCTATCCTTAAATGTTGGTACATATTTATCTACCCCCTCCCTGTAAATGTCTAGTAACATGGTGTAATTTATTAGTGGCCCCTCCATCATTGACGAACATGCCTATTACATAAGGCATCCTCTTCAAACACTAATCCGCCGTAGTTTTGAATCTACCGCGCAGAGCATTTAAAAACTGAGGAGCCTTCATCATGAGCGCACGCGACCTCACTCATGGCTTCAGTCATTATGAATTGGGTTCTCACTACGAAAAAACTTCGTAAAAAATAAAAACAAAAAGAAAATAAGAATAACTATCCAATAAGCTTTCCATCATATCGTGGATGTACTTGTGTGGATCTCTGACCAGACGCTGATTCAGGCGTCATTCTTCCTTCTCTGCTCTGCGTTCAGCCTGCCCGGACGTGCCTCCCCACGCTCCGCTAGTTCCGCATTCGTGGCGTCCCTAGTGAGTTTTTCTCATTTGTTTACTCTAGGATGTATCGAGTAAGGTTAGGATAGGCGTAGCAGGAGTGTCCTGGGCTGGTTGCCCGCAGTGCAGTGTATTTTGGGTCGAGTGTATGGGGCATCTATTTCGGATGTACCCTCGTGGTCCTGTTGTGGACATGTGAACTTTTTCACAGCTGAGTTAGTTTGTGATGAAGGCGGCTTTCACTACGCGTTAGTTAGTGCTGCCTTTTATCTTTCTGATGAGGTAAGCTTTGTTTCTGACGTTCCCAGCGTATTTTTCTTCACTTAGTGAAGTTTTTTCTGGGTCCCGAGTCAGTCTTCCCTTGGTCGGAAGTTTGTGCTACGGTGGTGTGTTGGCGGTGGTTCCTGTTGTGATATTTCCAGTGTTTGTGTATATTTCAACTTTTATTATGCCGTCTACCTAGGCCTAGCCAGCCGCTCGTAGCTTTGCCACATGTACTAGTGTTATTGTTTATTATTGATAAATATGCCCTACTGTGTCATGTGTATCCGGGTTTTAGTTGTGTATTGGCTAATTCCTCGGACTATAATTGTTTCCTGGTTTAGTTGTGTATTGGCTAATTCCACGGATTTTGGAGTGACCTTGGGGTTGTCGTGCGTGGCTCTCCTCGTGTCTCTTGTTGTTCAGATGGTGTCTGTTCAGGGTGGGTTGCCTTCCGGCGGGGTTTTCTCGGTTTCACCATGAAAATCCCGGCCGCGAGCCGTGTTGGGCCACACGTGGTTGTAAACACTGGCTTGTTTCCGCGGCGTTGGGGTGTCTGTGGCTCTCCAGGACTGCGTCTCTGTGGATGCCTGGTTTCAGGCCTCCTTTGATTCCCGGCGGGATGGCTGTTCCCATCTATAAAACGATTGTTCATGCGGACATACGTTATGTAGTTTTTCTACCCGGTTTTACAAAAACCACTTGAAAAACCTAGCTGTTGTTTTAGGCTTTCCTCCCCGGCGATCTTTTACAAAGAAGTGGGGACAGGAACTTATGGGGTTAACGTTTGGACATCTCACCCGGCGGGTGCACCTGGGTAGGGTGGGATGAACGACTTATGTCTTTCAGTTAGTTAACCAATCCATTTTAGTGATACTATGTGTATCGCCGCCTTTACTCTTACGGCAATTGAAGGTTCAATTTAGGTTAATATCGATTCTTCTCACCCGGCGGGTGCTCCTAGGTGGAGGAACTAAGGAATTTACAAAATTCGATTTCGATTTAACCACTTAATTTAGTGATACAAGTAGGTATCGCCGCCTTCTAACTTACGGCGATCTTTTGTGACAATTCGTTAGATATCAGATCTCGTATCATCCTGCCCTGTGCTATTCTACTAAAATATTTCAAGGGCCGGCGTCTTTTTGGGGGGTTGCTTTGTTACAAAATTGAATCTTGAGACAGTCGCCACCACCAAGAGACTATAAGCGCCATGCTGGACCGTTATTTTATATCAGAGGGTATTCTTCACTTTCTTTAACAAAAGATTTGTTTAGATTTCTGAACCCCACCGCGTAGCGAGCTGTGTTTGTGCCATTACATCTTGTTACCCGGCGGGTTATTAACACTTGTGCGCGAACATGTTGGGTTAACCTTATGAGCATTAATTCCTGGAAATTTTCTTTTTTTCCAGAGCTGAGCTCCGGCGGACCAATACAGACCCGGCGGTAGTTTCCTCCCACCAGTCTCTGTCATGGCTACCGTGGCCCCAGTTTTTGCTTTGTGCACTACCCCTGCTTGTGCTGGTATCCCTATTTTTGCGCATACCCGTTGCATAAGGTGTGTTAAATGTCTAGACCGTTCAAGGGGTCTCTGGGTTATGCGTAATTGTTCTTTTTGCTCCCAATTAGCTTTAAAGGTCCTTTGTGATAATGATAAGACCGCGGCGGTAGCCTTAAGAGAGGTTAGGCAACAGATGTCAGCCTACACTACCATTGTTGCACATAAATCACTTCAATGTGACAACGTCCCACTTTGGGATAGATTGCTCTCCGAACACCCTCCCCCTAAACGTTCCTCTAGAGTCACGAGTATTAAGCCGGCGGAGACTGGTCAGGGTTCTGTATCCTCTGCGGCTACACCTAAACGCCCAAGAGAGCCTACACCCCCGGTATCCGCCTCTTCGTCTCGGGCGAGATCCCGGTCTAGGTCTCCTCTTAGACACCAGTCATCTAGTCGGGCCTCTTCACCGGCGAGTAAGAAGAGCAGGACGGAAGGTTCTACCAGTGGTCACGGCGAGGATTCCTCTAGATCTAAGAATAGTTCGCGGTCACACCGTAGCCATAAATCCTCTAAAAAGGATTCTCATAAACGGAAGTCCTCTCGACATTCACCAACTTCTAGTGCATCTCATCGTACCTCTACCCCAGACAGAGTTTGTGTTAAGGCCCAAGAGTCCAGTGCAGTGCCTGTCCCAAAAGAGGATTTGCCACTTAATATTTTAACCGTGGAATTGGAAAGTTCAGGGGGTTCAGTAATTGAGAATGTTTCAGACTCTCAAGAGAGCGTAGGCCAGGGCCTCGGTGTTTGGCGGTTTGCTCAACCAGGGTCTGATCACCCACGTCCGACTCAAACGAGTCACACAGTAGCCGATGTCCACAGGGACGCGGCGATCCCATCCTCTATCCCAGACTTATCTGGCAACAAGGTACCCCTGCCTCGGCGGGGTCTTCTCAGGAGGATCAGGAGGAGAAAGATGAAGTTTCTATAATTTCGGAGATGGAAGGACAAGTGTCAGGCTCAGGCTTGGACGCCGCACAGGATACTAATGATTCACCTGTAAGTTCTTCATCAAACCAGTTTGTTACGGCACAAGAAATTAATGGGCTGCTTACTCATGCTTTATCTAAATTTTTTGGTCAACAACAGGAAAACCCCACAATGGACTTGGGGGCTCCCAAGACAAGTTCTACGGTACGGCCTCTGATGACTTCGATTGATTTATCTAAGATCCCTAACCCTCCCACTCTGTTAACCTCAGGGATCACTAGGCCTGCTACGGCGGCTTTGACAACTTCAAATGTCAGGGTCATAACGGATGTCAATCCACCCCATCTAGACAAAGCGCCTCTTAGAAAGGTAGCTATGCCCTTACTTTATGGGCCAGACGAGTCATGGGTTCTTTTGAACTCCTCTAAACCAGAGCTTGCCCAACCTACTTTGTCAGGGGAACTCCCGGTACCGCGTGAGTGGGTCATCCAGGGCAATAAGTCAAAGAAACTAAGGGCCGTGGATACTTTGGGTAATGTTCTGAACGTAAACATCAAGGCTATACCTAGTTATTATCATCAAGATTATTTTGTGTATGCTTCTAAGCCTGCTTTACCCCCTGCCTCAGCTTCAAAACTATTTTCAGACTGGTCAAAGCTGGATGGGTTTAATGATATTAAGACTCTGTCAGCTCTCACTCCTGAACTAGATTTACAGACCGTCACAGACGACGCAGCTAATCCAGTTTTGAAGGTGGGACAGTTGGGACCAGGACCTTGGGTAGATTGGGAGGTAGAGGCTCAAAACTTTGCAACCACTTTCACTTCTAAATCTTCCCACCAGATACCTCAGGATACTCATTCATGGTTCTCCATGCCGGTGGGTTCTGCCGGCGGAGTCCCGTCAGCTTTGTTTTCATTTCTAGCTGCCCCTAAGATTAATCTTTGTGAGCTGAAGGACCCGTTCACTACCCCTACCCCTACTCACCTAGACAGAGAATTTAGGCTACGGGAAAAGCTTTTCGCCTGTTCTCACAGTACATAGTATCTCAGCAGGTGGCTAAGTCTTTACTACGGTCCACTCAGGCAATCGCAGATGCGGATGCTCGAAGATCGGTTGAGTTATCCCGGCGACTGATTCTTCAGTCGTCAATCCAATCCTTGGGTGACATACGTACCGCCTTGCTTGAGGCGGTACGAGCACGACAAGATCTTAGGATGTCGTTAGTTCGCAAGCTACCTGATCGCATTGCTAATCAGGTGGTTATGTCACCAGTGCTTACTCCCTCTTTAATGACCCCTGAAGTGTGGCGCACAGTGTTCAATATGGCACAGGCCGTTAAGCACAGTCCCACCCCTTCTAAGAAACCTGCATTTAACTTCCCCAAACCCAGGCCTACTAAAGCTCAGCCAGGGGGATCTAAGCCTTTTCTTCCGCCTAAGTCCTCCCACTCCCCCCAGGGTCAGTTCAGGCATAGACAGAGTAGGTTTTCAGGTCAGAGAGGACGCGGCCAACATAAACCAGGTCAGGGCCAGTCTTCGGCCAACACCAGCCAGCCGGCGAAGCGTCCAGCACCAACCCCACCATAAAAAAACTAAAGTATCTCTCACTCCCGGCACCTACCTTAAGGCCGGAGGAACCGAGGGTAGTACAGCCGGCGAACCCTTGTCTGCTAACTGGGTCGTTCCGAACGTGTCACCAAGCATGGCCGTTAAACACTTGGGCACGGATGGTGGCACGCAAAGGCATCACTTGGCAGTGGCTCCGGCGACCTCGATTACGTCAGCCGACAACGGCGAATTTTGTTTCTTTAGAGGTGGAGTCACTAGCCCAGGAAATGATTGCCAAGAATGTCATCAACCCGGTCCCCCCAAATTACCCTGTATTCACGTCCAAACTATTTTTGGTTCCCAAAAGGGACAGTGTTCAGATGAGGCCGGTCGTAGACCTGTCTTATCTGAATCTTCACATTCACAACGAATCTTTCAGAATGTTAACAGTACACCAAATCAGGCTAACACTTCCGCCGGGAGGTTGGATGTGTTCACTAGACCTGACAGACGCCTATTGGCACGTATCGGTCAACAAAAGATTTCAAAGGTTTTTGGCCTTACGGATCAGGCACCAAAATTTTGTTTTTCAGAGGATGCCGTTCGGATTGAACCTGGCACCTCGATTATTCACAAAACTAGTCCGGCAAGCCCTGATGCCATTGTTAAAACAGGGGATCAGAGTGTTGTGGTATCTGGACGACTGGCTGGTGGTGGCAGAGACACAACAATTATGCATAAAACATGTCAATATCATTTTAAATCATGTCAAAACTCTAGGGTTCAAGGTAAATCTGGTAAAGTCAAACCTTGTGCCCTCACGAGTAATTCAGTGGATAGGGCTGGTCTGGGACACCGCCGCTCTCACTCTGAGTCAGAGTGTGGACAATCGCAACAGGTTTCGCAGGAAACTGTTCAGGTTTCTTCACAGTCTGACTACGACGCGAAGGGTCTGGGAGTCTCTGGTCGGCTCTCTCAACTGGATTCAACTAACTGTCAAGTTGGGCCGGTTGAAAGTAAAACGATTAATATTGGAAGGCAACAAATATTTCCCGCTCTTACCGGCGGGAAAATTATGGCCCATCCCGAAATTAATCCACACCTTACTAGCGGTCTGGGCGAAGAGGGAAACATTGCACTCAATAATGTCATGGACCTCTCCTCCACCAACGGTATGGGTAGACACGGATGCGTCAGGCACAATAGGTTGGGGATTTCAGTCAAATCAGGGGCACCAGGGTCAGGGGCTTTGGTCCCACTTAGAAATCTCGCACATCAATGTCAAAGAATTACTAGTCCCCTTGTATTTCCTTCAGGCTCACGGCCCGTCGTTACGGGGCAAGTCGGTGGCCTTCAGAATGGACAATCTGAATGCAGTCCACTGTATTCAGAAACAAGGGTCAACGAGGTCAAGGAAGTTGCTAAACGTGTCGGAAGAGATTTTTGCTCTAGCCAACAGTCTAGATATTTATCTTCACGCATCTTATCTCCCAGGCGTAGCGAACGTCTGGGCAGACGCTCTGTCCCGGAGACAGAGCACGACAGTAGAATGGGAGCTCAAGCAACCCATTTTCAACCTAATGATTGCAGAGCTCTCCCATCCACAAGTGGATCTTTTTGCGTCCGAGGAGACTCACAAACTCCCTCTATACCTCACCCGCCGGGCGAAAACGCCGGCAGGGGGGCCAGACGCCCTAGTGACAGACTGGAACAGATGGAGCTCCATCTATCTGTTTCCACCGCCAGATGCGTCACTAATGTGCCACGTAGTGAACAAACTACGAGATTATCGAGGCTTAGTCTCGCTAATCACGCCACTGTGGCCGGCGCAGTTGTGGTACCAGCAATTGAAAATGTGGTGCCCGGACCCGGTATCGCTCCCGGTCGGGTATTTCCACTTAGACACGATTGGCAACCTAGCGACCTCGCTGACTTTTGCATTATGGACATTCAGGAGGCCAAGTGGCTAGCACCATACGGTAGAGATGTGACAAATAAATTACTTAATCAATATACTCAGTCTACAAAACGACAGTATCAATCACATTGGCAAGCCTTTACTTCTTGGATCGTTAGGACAGAACAAACTGTACCCTCAGTGGCATTAGTTTTTAATGATTTGAATTATCTGTTTGAGCAGAAACGTTTATCTGTGGTAACATTAAAAAATCACTTAACTGCGATTAGAGTGCCCTTTTTAGACCTTACGGGTCTTTCCATACCGGTAGCGGAGGAAACAGGTTTTATGAGAGCATGTTTTAAACTCCGCCCACCTCCCCGTCAGCTCATGCCTACTTGGTCTCTGGACAAAGCTTTGTCTTTGCTTCACTCTCGTCTGTACCAAAATACTGCAGACTTTGCATTACTCTTAAAAAAGGCGGTTTTCCTTTTGGCTTTGGCCACCGGAAACAGAGTGTCTGAGCTGGCGGCGATGAGCAACACACCTAATTGTCTTAGGTTTGGTAGACTTAATGAATGTATTTCCATTGCACCCTCCCCAGGTTTTGTAGCCAAGAATGAGCATAGTGCACACGTGTTTTCTGAGTTCACGGTGCCGGCGTTAAAAAGGGGAAAGGTGCATCATAATTTATGTCCAGTGCAAGCTCTAACCAAATATTTGAGAGTAGCTCCTCGAAACCCCCAAGGTGCTTTATGGGTAGCAAGTACGGGTAAACGCTTACTTAAACGGCGATTAGCCTCTCTTCTGGTAGAAGTCATTAAAGAAAGTAATCCCGGCGTTGTGGGTCGGGCCCACGATTTACGCAAATGGGCAGCCTCTTTACGTTTCCTGAATTTTTTTTCAGTTGAAGACATAGCGTCCACGCAGTTGTGGGCGTCTAATCATACGTTTCTGTCTAGATACTTGTCAGTTGCTCTAGACAAACCTTCCTTACCATGTATAGCTTTAAGGCAGAGGGTCTAGGTGGCCCTGCAGTCACTTTTGTTTACTTTCACGGGAAAGGGGGGGGGGTGCAGTCAGTTGACATAGGACACCCTAGACCCCGCCGGAGTACGAGAACTGTGATACAATTTAAGGTTAAAATGTGATATGAAAATTTCTCAGTGAGAAATTGTGCTAGTACAATGTTAAGTACAAAACAACGGTGTTGTTAGAGTAGTTTAGCTGCGAAAGCAATTTAATTTTAGAATAATGGAGTTCCTTTGCAATTTATCTCCAAGTTTATGTTGGGGTTTATTATGTGCACATATAAACTTATAACTTGTTATTTTTTGTCACCACTCGTTGAGTGGGGTGCCTTTGTAACTACAGATCTGTGTTCAGAATCTTCAGGGTTACCCATTTTTTGTCAGGCAGGCTTCTTTGAAGCACGCACCTGCCTGAACCCCCTTTTTCTTGTATTTTTTCGGCTACGCCGTTGTTAAATATATTTTCAAAGTAAGAATACTATGTGGTTGTTTTTATTATCTGCTTTTCTAGAGTTATGATATGATTACGAATGTCCCCCTCCAGTCTTAGAAATCAGGCATGTTCATCAATGATGGAGGGGCCACTAATAAATTATAGGTTTGACTCCTGTAAGGAGATAAAGAAAACCTAATATTTAGTAGTGGCCCCGTAATCATTGACGACTGGGGCCCTACCGACCGTCCCCTTCCCATTCGTTGATGTATTGAGGATTTTGGTTTACTTGATATGTCAGTGAAGGAAGAATGACGCCTGAATCAGCGTCTGGTCAGAGATCCACACAAGTACATCCACGATATGATGGAAAGCTTATTGGATAGTTATTCTTATTTTCTTTTTGTTTTTATTTTTTACGAAGTTTTTTCGTAGTGAGAACCCAATTCATAATGACTGAAGCCATGAGTGAGGTCGCGTGCGCTCATGATGAAGGCTACTCAGTTTTTAAATGCTCTGCGCGGTAGATTCAAAACTACGGCGGATTAGTGTTTGAAGAGGATGCCTTATGTAATAGGCATGTTCGTCAATGATTACGGGGCCACTACTAAATATTAGGTTTTCTTTATCTCCTTACAGGAGTCAAACCTATATTTTACCTGAATATTCTGTTCTTGCTCAATAAATGACCAATCTATATTTGCAAAGTATCCTCGTAATGATTCATAATCCGCCTTACTATAATTTAGTCTATATTCCCTATGTTCCTCCTCTCTGCCTTCCAGAAATTCCACTGTCAATTCAAATTCAATCACAGCATGATCGCTTTTTCCCATGGGACTCAAATATGTTAGGTTCTTTATTTCTTGGGGGTCATTGGTGAATAATAAGTCGAGTCTTGATGGTTCATCACCTCCTCTAAATCTTGTATTTTCCATAACGTGTTGTGTTAATAGATACCCCATTGTTAGTTCAAGAAATTTGCTACCCCAAGTATTTTCATTTGAACCCGCATCCAAACATTCCCAATCCACCTCCCCGCAATTAAAGTCCCCTGCAAGAATAAGCCTATTTTTCCTTTTACAAATAATTTCTAACATACACAAGGTTTCCAAAATTAATTCATTATATTCATCGTTGCTCCAAGATTTAGTCTTAGGAGGTAAATAAATTGATACAATGTCCAATTTTGACCTATCATTATCCTCAATTTCAACTGCTACCACTTCAGCAATGCTATCACCAAGTTTTAATTCTTTAGCAGTAATTTTATTATCTACCATGATCAACACTCCTCCTCCTAGCTTTCCTAACCTGTCTCTTCTCCATGTACTGTATCCTGCACAACTAATTATATTCGTGTCTACCTCCTGGTTAAGCTTAGTTTCAGTCAAACATACTACCCCGGGCCTCTCTCTCTTTACATATTCGTCAAACTCAATCTTTTTGGAAATTAACCCATCAATATTTGTATACATGAACTTAGTGTTTCCAGTATTTTCCCTATTTTTCTCGTCCCTGCCCGTTCCTTTCTTTTTTGTACGTACCCCTCCCAATTTATTTCCTAGCTTGTCTCCTCTTCTCTTGTCTCCACCTGGACTGTTTCTCGCTCCGTTTCCACCTCCCCTCCCTCTGCCTCCACTTGGACTGTTTCTCTCTCTATCTCCACCTCCCCTCTCTCTGCCTTCTCCCCCGTCACCAGCACCATCTCCTTTTCCCTCCCTACTTTGTCCCTTTGCTTTATATACCATTTCTTGAGTTTTCCCTCCCACACTCTCCAGAAAAACTTCTTTTCGTCTTCTTTCGTCCTTTCTCCATTCTTTACATTTGCCTCGGTTTGCAATTCCTTTCTTATGTTTCGATCCTCAATACTCATGTCTTTTCTAATTGTAATTTTCTTAAACTTGCTGGTCAAGTTAAGTCTCCATGTTACGTTCATTATTGCATCCACTGTTACCCTAGACCTAAACTGCACTCTCATTGGCCTTGTGTTTCCCTTACTATATTTACCCATTCTCCTAACTTCTTCAATATCATCTCTCCAGTTGTTTCCTTCTTCATCGACATGCTTGATCAATGTTTTTACCTTATTAATTTCTTCCTTATCCCTAGCTTTCCTCTCAATAATGTGCTCCTCTATATCCCCAAATACAATAATACACTTATTTCTATCTATTGTTTCACGCAGGACCTGTTCATTTCTCCTCATAGCTTTTACTACCACTGATTCTAAATCTTTATTTTCCCTTTCTGATTGTTTCTTTTGTTCCTCCATGATTTCCTTCATTGCCACTTCCTTCACTTTTCCTCCTTCGTCATTAACCCATTTATTGTGTTTCTCCTTAATCTCCTCCACATGTGTTTCATTTCCTTGGTTTGCCCTTTGTATTCTTCAAGTTGCAATCTTAAAGCTTCATTTTCGTCCCGGAGTTGCCCCATATGAGTTTGAATTTCTTTTAGGCTAGCCCGACTCAAATCTTGTCCAGGCTCGATGTCCCCAGCCTGAGCACCACATATTGAACATATAGCCTCAATCTGTGAACTAACACTCACCTTCCACTCCTGCATATCCTCCTTCCACCTTTTAATGTCATTCAGCTCACGTATAATTTTCCCTAGAATGCCCTCGGTCTCACCGACTTCAAATCCATCAAAGTCAGCCATATTTGTTTACATCCACTCGCATTCACAATCGCTTGAATTATTTTTATCACTCGAAATATCCTCACTTGATTTTAATCTCAATTTTTTTTAATACTGCATTATAATACAGGACAACACAAAATATCCTTATACTCAAGTTTAGGTGAGTTTATTTGACGAGCGCTGTAAACAGCTTGCTAGATCAGCTGATTTTCGGGAGCGTTGGGGCGGAGGTGTTGTCTCGTCGGTGGTTCGTGTGTGTGTGTGTGTGTGTGTGTGTGTGTGTGTGTGTGTGTGTGTGTGTGTGTGTGTGTTACTCAGTTACTTGTTCGTCAAGGGGAATCCACACAATGCGAGCTAAGCTCATTATTATCGCGCCTCCTTAACTGGGAATGTATTGCGTGAAATGCATGTTAAGTGTTTTATGTACTGTTGGAATGGCTGTGGATGTGTGTGTAGTCTGTATTTAGCCAATTGGCAACATCGGAAACGAAGGCTTAGGGTGGATCTGTATGGTACCATTCTCACTATAGACGGTACCGTCTCGCCCGAAGGCTTAGGTAGCCATCAGCTTAGGTGAACCATATGATACCCATCTCGCCTTGTACCATTTTTGCCAACCCCAGATGGGACGTCACAACGTCGTCCACTTATTCCAGGTACCTATTTACAGCTAGGTGAACTGAGGCTAACACATGAAAGGAGACAAGCCCAATTTGTCTCCGCCCGGCCGGGGATTGAACCCCCGACCCCTCGTGTGTGAGACGAGAGCTCTACCTACTAGGCTACGGGCTGTGTGTGTATGTGTACTTACACTAGTTGTACTTACACTAGTTGTATTTGCGGGAGTGAGCATGCTCGTTAATTCCCGCCTCCTAAGATATGTTTGTCATACCGTGCTTTGAAACTATGCACTGATGGTGCAGACACTACTTCGGCTGGCAATTTGTTCCACCCACTAATCGAGTTGGTAGGAAATCTTTTACTTTTCAGATCAGATTTACTATTTAGCACTTTTAGTTTGTAGCTGTGACCTCTTGTCCTCTCACCTCCATCCCTCTCTATGAAGTTTTCTTGGTCGATTTTGTCAATACCTCTAACACATTTATATATCTGAATTTGCTGTCCTCGTTTCCTTCTCTGTTCCAGTGTAGGTAGATTCAATCTCTCGAGCCTCTCTTGGTACTCCAAATTTTCCAAACCTGGGATCATCCTCGTAGCTGCTCTCTGTACCCTCTCAATTTTGTGGATATGTTTCTTCAAGTGAGGGGACCACACTACAGATGCATATTCCATCCTGGGTCTTATTATTGCCGTTATTATTTGTTTCATGGTGTTTTCATTAAGATAATTGAAAGACATCCTGATATTTGCCAATAGTGCTAGTGATTCTCTCACTATCTTATTTACGTGGCTTTCTGGAGACATGTTATCCTTAAATTCTATCCCCAAGTCTTTTTCTTTTTCTGTGTGTGTGTGTGTATTTACCTATTTGTATTTACCTATTTGTAGTATACAGGAGTTGAGCTTTTTAGGCTCGTATTGTCCCGCTTCCTGAGTTACAATTATCTAACTTTGCCTTAAAAATATGAATGTTTTTGGCACACACCACTTCCTCTTCCAACTGATTCCATTTACTTATACTTCTGTAAGGGAAACTATACTTTCTCACATCTCCTTTACATCTTCCTTTCATTAGCTTATATCTATGCCCCCTAGTTCTACCATTATCTTTCACAATATAACCATTCTTGTCCACCTTTTCGAGTCCTCTCACACATTTGTACATCATAATCATATCGCCTCTCTCCCTCCTATCCATTAGAGATGGTAAATCTAATTTCTTTAATCTCTCCTCATATGGTAATTCTCTCAGTTCTGGTATCATCCTAGTTGCAGCTCTCTGAACCTTCTCCAACTTCTTTATATGCTTTTTTAGATGTGGTGCCCACACCACTGCCGCATACTCCAGTCTTGGTCTCACCAATGTTTTTATTATTTTCTCCAGCATCTCCTCATTTATATAGTTAAAGGCTATTTTTATTCTGCTTAGCAGTCCATATGTTTCTCCCACTATCTTATTAATATGATTCTCAGGTGAAAGATCACTCCTAACAGTTATCCCTAAGTCCTTTTCTTTCTCTGATGGGTTGATAGTGTTTTCTCCTAACTTATATTCCATATGAGGCCTTCTTTTACTTACTCCCATTTCCACTACATGACATTTATTTGTGTTGAATTCCATTTTCCACTTCTTGCTCCATTGATCTATCCTATCCAAATCCCTCTGTAATTCCCTACCACTGTTTTCATCTTCTATACGCTTCATGATCTTGGCATCATCTGCAAACATATTTATATATGCATTTATATCCTTTGGCATGTCGTTAATGTATTATTATGTATTAGAAACATTATGGGAGCCAGCACCGCTCCCTGCGGAACTCCACTTGTGACATCTTTCCACGTAGAAAATTTATCTCTGATAGTAGTCCTCATCTGTCTCCCTGAAAGATAGTCCTCCATCCAATTTAACAAACTACCCTGAATCCCTCCATACTCTTTTAATTTCCACTTCAGCCTGCTATGCGATACTCTGTCAAAAGATTTCTTCATGTCAATATATACGCAGTCCACCCATCCATCTCTCTCTTGTAATATGTCAACCACTCTGTCATAAAAACTGAGTAGATTTGTAACACATGAGGTACCCTCCCTGAATCCAAATTGCCTGTTAGATAGTAGATTATTCTTTTCCAAGTAAATCATCCATCTTTTCTTAATTATTTTCTCACAGATTTTGCACACTATACTAGTAAGTGACACAGGTCGATAATTCAATGGATGTTCCCACCTTTATAAATCGGTACAATGTTGGCTCTCTTCCAGTCCATTGGTAATTTTCCCACTTCCAGAGAGTATTTCATTATCTCATATAAGGGTTTCACTAGTTCGTCAGCACATTCTTTCAAAATCCATCCCTCTACATTGTCAGGTCCCACTGCTTTTTTCACATCTAGTCCTTTCATTATTTCTACTAGCTCCTCTGGGAGAAAATTAATCTCTCCCAGTTTATCACCAATTTCACCTACCGGTACTTCTTCAAAGTTATCACCTTTAGTATATACCGAGTGTAGTGTATTGTTCATAATTTCACACATATTCTGGTCGTCATCATAAGTGGTCCCTTCAACCTTCAACCTCACTATTCTATCCCTTACCTTCATTTTACTATTTATAAACCTATAGAACAGCTTAGGATCACTCTTACATTTTTTCACAATGTTCTTCTCATATTCTCTGGCTTCTTGTCTCCTGATTGTAGCATATACATTTCTTAATCTCTTGTATCTGTTCCAAGTTTCTCTATTACACCTTTTTCTAGCTGCCTTCCATGCTTGGTCTCTCTTTTCCTTGGCTTTCCTACATTTTCATTAAACCAATCCTTTTCCTTCGCTGACCTATTACCTTGTTTAGGGACATATTTATTAACTCCTTCATATATTGTTTTAAATACTCCATACTTCTCGTCTACACTATTTCTCTGATGTATTTCACTCCAGTCAACATCTCTAAAGTATTGTCTCAGTGATTGGTAGTCTCCTTTTGCATAGTCAAACCTGGTTTCCTTGTGCTCCTCCCTCTCCTCCATATTGGAATAACCCAATAGGATTTCTATGTCCATTACAACGTGATCGCTCTTGCCTAAAGGTGGTGAGTATTTTATATCAGAAATTACATCTGGGTCTCTAGTAAACATTAGGTCCAATCTGGATGCTTCATCATTTCCCCTTCTTCTTGTATTTTCCTTTATATTTTGCACCAATAAATTTTCTGTTACCATATCCAGTAGCCTATACCCCCACGAGTTCACGTTTCTACCAGCTTCTCTCTGCTCCCAATCCACCTCTTTACAGTTGAAGTCCCCTACTATAATTAATTCATTGGTTCTACGAGTTAATTTTTCAATACAAATAATCATCTCATCTTTGATAAATTTGTATTCCTCCTCTTCCCAAGCCCCTGTGTAGGGCGGCATGTAGGCCACTACAATATCCGCCTTTTGATTGTCATCATCTGTCAATTCTACTGCTAATATTTCCGCTTTACTATTATTCAGATCAATCATTCTTGTTTTCAATTTATTATGTGTAAGAATTAGCACCCCTCCCCCCATCTTGTCTTCTCTATCCCTTCTCCAGATATTATAGTTGTTCCATCCCATTCCCTCCAAACTTGTCCCTTTATTTAGTTTAGTTTCACATAGAAACAATATTAAGGGCTCTTCCTGTCTGATGTAATCATTTATTTCTAATTTCTTTGATAGCAGCCCATCCACATTGCTATAGACCATCTTGCACCTGTTGCTTTTACCATTATGATTGATATTCCCTGTCTTTATCCTACTATTTCCCCTTCCTGTTGCACCTCTCCCTCCAATCCTTCTTCCTGTACCACCACTTTTTTTCTCCCCCCCTCCGCCCCTATCTTCTCCCCCTTCTTCAGGTACCACTTCCTTACTTTCCCATCCATGTTTCTGTAGTTCATGTGTGTGTGTGTGTGTGTGTGTTTTATGTACTGTTGGAATGGCTGTGGATGTGTGTGTAGTCTGTATTTAGCCAATTGGCGACATCGGAAACGAAGGCTTAGAGTGGATCTGTTTTGGTACCATGTGTGTGTGTGTACTCACCTAATTGTAGTATACAGGATTTGAGCCTAAGCTCGTGTTGTCCTGTCTCTCTCTCTACATTTATCCAATTTTGCTTTAAAAGTTTGGATATTTCTTGCTCCCACCACCTCCCCATCCAACTTATTCCAACACTCAATGCTTCTATACGGGAAGCTGAACTTTCTTACATCAGACTTACATATAACTTTCCTCAACTTACAATCATGACCCCTGGTTCTTCCCTCGTCCCTCACCACAAAATCTCCCTTGTCGATCTTCTCAAAACCTTTCACACACTTAAACATCATGATCATGTCACCTCTCTCTCTCCTCTCCCTCAGCGTTGGCAGCTTTAGCCTCTCCAATCTCTCCTCATAAGGTAGGTCTCTAAGGCTAGCTATCATCTTAGTGGCAACTCTCTGAACTCTTTCCAGTTTTTTATTATGTTTTATAAGGTGTGGAGACCACACCACTGCTGCATACTCCAGTCTTGGTCGTATTATTGTCCCTATTATTTTTGCTAACATCTCTTCATCTAAATAATTCAGAGCTATTCTCATGTTAGTCAACACTGCATAGGTTTCACCAGTTATTTTTTTTTTATGCTGTTCAGGTGACAAGCTGTCTGCCACAACTACCCCTAGGTCTTTTGCTTTCACAGCTTTACTAATTATTTCATCTCCTATTTTATATCCCCAAGAAGGTCTATATTTACTTTTTCCCATCTCAAGAACCTGACACTTACTCGTATTGAATTCCATTTTCCAAGTTTGACTCCACTCATATAACTTATCTAGATCTCTCTGTAATTCTTCACAACTACTCCTACTTGTAATATGCTTCATTAGTTTTGCATCATCAGCAAACATAGATATATATGAGTCTATTCCCATTTGAAGGTCGTTGATGAAAACCAAAAACATGATTGGGGCCAACACCGATCCTTGAGGCACTCCGCTTTTTACCCTTTTCCACGAGGAGAACTTTCCTTTTATTACTGTTCGCATTTCCCTCCCAATTAAATAGTTTTCCATCCACTTTAATAATACTCCCTCAACCCACCCCACAGTCCTGAGCTTCCACAACAATCTCTTATGAGGCACCTTATCAAATAACTTCTTGAAATCTAAGTAGATACAATCTACCCACCCCTCCCTCCCTTGTACAATGTCAATTACCCTATCATAGTAACTCAACAAATTTGTGGTACACGAATGACCTTTTCTGAACCCGAACTGCTTGCTTGAAATTATTTCCCTCTCCTCCAACATACCCACCCATCTTTTTCTAATAATCTTTTCACAAAGCTTGCATATAACACTCGTTAAGGATACCGGTCGATAATTTAGCGGGTCTTCTTTATTTCCACTTTTATATATTGGAGTTATATTTGCTTGTTTCCATTCTAAGGGAAGCTCCCCCTTGTTTAATGAGTATTGAACAATATTAAAAATAGGTCTCACTAGTTGTTCAGAACATTCTCTTAATACCCATCCAGCAATGTTATCTGGGCCCATAGATTTTCTCACGTCCAATTCTTCCAACAATGATTTTAGTTCATCCTTGTTGACTTCTATCGACTCTAGTCCCTGTATCTCATTCAATTCCACCACAGGTTCTACATAGTCATCCTCCTCCACAAACACGGATGTTAATGTATGATTCATAATTTGACACATACCCACTGTGTCTTCATATAATTGACCCTCTACCCTAAGCTTTGTTATTTTGTCCTTTATTTTAGTTTTACCGTTGATATAACTATAGAACAGTTTGGGTTCTTTATTACATTTGTTTACTATATCTTTTTCAAAGTTCTTTTTCTCCTCTCTTATAGTCTTGACATAGTTGTTTCTAGCATTCTTATACTCATCCCATTTTTCCTCAGTGTGTCTCCTTCTCACTTTATTCCATGCAGAGTCCTTTTTGTTCTGGGCAATGTGACATCGCATGTTAAACCACTCTTTCTCCTTAGCCAGCTTTCCATCCTTAAATGTTGGTACATATTTATCTACCCCCTCCCTGTAAATGTCTAGTAACATGGTGTATTTTACCTGAATATTCTGTTCTTGCTCAATAAATGACCAATCTATATTTGCAAAGTATCCTCGTAATGATTCATAATCCACCTTACTATAATTTAGTCTAAATTCCCTATGTTCCTCCTCTCTGCCTTCCAGAAATTCCACTATCAATTCAAATTCAATCACAGCATCATCACTTTTTCCCATGGGACTCAAATATGTTAGGTTCTTTATTTCTTGGGGGTCTTTGGTGAATAGTAAGTCAAGTCTTGATGGTTCATCACCTCCTCTAAATCTTGTATTTTCCGTAACGTGTTGTGTTAATAGATACCCCATTGTTAGTTCAAGAAATTTGCTACCCCAAGTATTTTCATTTGAACCCGCATCCAAACATTCCCAATCCACCTCCCCGCAATTAAAGTCCCCTGCAAGAATAAGCCTATTTTTCCTTTTACAAATAATTTCTAACATACGCAAGGTTTCCAAAATTAATTCATTATATTCATCATTGCTCCAAGATTTAGTCTTAGGAGGTAAATACATTGATACAATGTCCAATTTTGACCTATCATTATCCTCAATTTCAACTGCTACCACTTCAGCAATGCTATCACCAAGTTTTAATTCTTTAGCAGTAATTTTATTATCTACCATGATCAACACTCCTCCTCCTAGCTTTCCTAACCTGTCTCTTCTCCATGTACTGTATCCTGCACAACTAATTATATTCGTGTCTACCTCCTGGTTAAGCTTAGTTTCAGTCAAACATACTACCCCGGGCCTCTCTCTCTTTACATATTCGTCAAACTCAATCTTTTTGGAAATTAACCCATCAATATTTGTATACATGAACTTAGCATTTCCAGTATTTTCCCTATTTTTCTCTCCCTGCCCGTTCCTTTCTTTTTTGTACGTACCCCTCCCAATTTATTTCCTAGCTTGTCTCCTCTCCTCTTGTCTCCACCTGGACTGTTTCTCGCTCCGTTTCCACCTCCCCTCCCTCTGCCTCCACTTGGACTGTTTCTCTCTCCATCTCCACCTCCCCTCCCTCTGCCTTCTCCCCCGTCACCCGCACCATCTCCCTTTCCCTCCCTACTTCGTCCCTTCGCTTTATATACCATTTCTTGAGTTTTCCCTCCCACACTCTCCAGAAAAACTTCTTTTCGTCTTCTTTCGTCCTTTCTCCATTCTTTACATTTGCCTCGGTTTGCAATTCCTTTCTTATGTTTCGATCCTCAATACTCATGTCTTTTCTAATTGTAATTTTCTTAAACTTGCTGGTCAAGTTAAGTCTCCATGTTACGTTCATTATTGCATCCACTGTTACCCTAGACCTAAACTGCACTCTCATTGGCCTTGTGTTTCCCTTACTATATTTACCCATTCTCCTAACTTCTTCAATATCATCTCTCCAGTTGTTTCCTTCTTCATCGACATGCTTGATCAATGTTTTTACCTTATTAATTTCTTCCTTATCCCTAGCTTTCCTCTCAATAATGTGCTCCTCTATATCCCCAAATACAATAATACACTTATTTCTATCTATTGTTTCACGCAGGACCTGTTCATTTCTCCTCATAGCGTTTACTACCACTGATTCTAAATCTTTATTTTCCCTTTCTGATTGTTTCTTTTGTTCCTCTATGATTTCCTTCATTGCCACTTCCTTCACTTTTCCTCCTTCGTCATTAACCCATTTATTGTGTTTCTCCTTAATCTCCTCCACATGTGTTTTCATTTCCTTGGTTTGCCCTTTGTATTCTTCAAGTTGCAATCTTAAAGCTTCATTTTCGTCCTGGAGTTGCCCCATATGAGTTTGAATATCTTTTAGGCTAGCCCGACTCAAATCTTGTCCAGGCTCGATGTCCCCAGCCTGAGCACCACATATTGAACATATAGCCTCAATCTGTGAACTAACACTCACCTTCCACTCCTGCATATCCTCCTTCCACCTTTTAATGTCATTCAGCTCACGTATAATTTTCCCTAGAATGCCCTCGGTCTCACCGACTTCAAATCCATCAAAGTCAGCCATATTTGTTTACATCCACTCGCATTCACAATTACTTAAATTATTTTTATCACTCGAAATATCCTCACTTGTTTTTAATCTCAAATTATTTTAATACTGCATTTTAATACAGGACAACACAAAATATCCTTATACTGAAGTTTAGGTGAGTTTATTTGATGAGCGCTGTAAACAGCTTGCTAGATCAGCTGATTTTCGGGAGCGTGGGTGCGGAGGTGTTGTCTCGTCGGTGGTGTGTGTGTGTGTGTGTGTACTTACTCTAGTTGTACTTACTCTAGTTGTATTGCGGGAGTGAGCATGCTCGTTATTTCCCGCCTCCTATATGTGCAGGTGTTATATGTATCGTTGGAATGGCTGTGGATGTGTGTGTAGTCTGTATTTTGTTTAGCCAATTGGCGACATCGGAAACGAAGGCTTAGTATACAGGAGTTGAGCTTTTTAGGCTCGTATTGTCCCGCTTCCTGAGTTACAATTATCTAACTTTGCCTTAAAAATATGAATGTTTTTGGCACACACCACTTCCTCTTCCAACTGATTCCATTTACTTATACTTCTGTAAGGGAAACTATACTTTCTCACATCTCCTTTACATCTTCCTTTCATTAGCTTATATCTATGCCCCCTAGTTCTACCATTATCTTTCACAATATAACCCTTCTTGTCCACCTTTTCAAGTCCTCTCACACATTTGTACATCATAATCATATCGCCTCTCTCCCTCCTATCCATTAGAGATGGTAAATCTAATTTCTTTAATCTCTCCTCAATGAATATGGTAATTCTCTCAGTTCTGGTATCATCCTAGTTGCAGCTCTCTGAACCTTCTCCAGCTTCTTTATATGCTTTTTTAGATGTGGTGCCCACACCACTGCCGCATACTCCAGTCTTGGTCTCACCAATGATTTTATTATTTTCTCCAGCATCTCCTCGTTTATATAGTTAAAGGCTATTTTTATTCTGTTTAGCAGTCCATATGTTTCTCCCACTATCTTATTAATATGATTCTCAGGTGAAAGATCACTCCTAACAGTTATCCCTAAGTCCTTTTCTTTCTCTGATGGGTTAATAGTGTTTCTCCTAACTTATATTCCATATGAGGCCTTCTTTTACTTACTCCCATTTCCACTACATGACATTTATTTGTGTTGAATTCCATTTTCCACTTCTTGCTCCATTGATCTATCCTATCCAAATCCCTCTGTAATTCCCTACCACTGTTTTCATCTTCTATACGCTTCATGATCTTGGCATCATCTGCAAACATATTTATATATGCATTTATATCCTTTGGCATGTCGTTAATGTATATTAGAAACATTATGGGAGCCAGCACCGCTCCCTGCGGAACTCCACTTGTGACATCTTTCCACGTAGAAAATTTATCTCTGATAGTAGTCCTCATCTGTCTCCCTGAAAGATAGTCCTCCATCCAATTTAACAAACTACCCTGAATCCCTCCATACTCTTTTAATTTCCACTTCAGCCTGCTATGCGATACTCTGTCAAAAGCTTTCTTCATGTCAATATATACGCAGTCCACCCATCCATCTCTCTCTTGTAATATGTCAACCACTCGGTCATAAAAACTGAGTAGATTTGTAACACATGAGGTACCCTCCCTGAATCCAAATTGCCTGTTAGATAGTAGATTATTCTTTTCCAAGTAAATCATCCATCTTTTCTTAATTATTTTCTCACAGATGTGTGTGTGCGTGTGAGTGTGTGCTTCCTTCTCAGTCCCAATATCCTTAAGTGTCCATGCGCTGAGACTTGACCCATTTATTGTGTAACAACCGCCTTCCTACTCCCTTGAACAACTTCAAAATGCCTAGGAAGAATAAACTGGTGAAGGCACTACTGTTGTTGTTGAAGACGTGTTTAATTTAAACTAGCCCTCTGGGCCGAGGCCCTCATAAGGCTAGTGGTCGGCGGGGGGATAGTAAGTCAAGTCATATAGGTCACTGGTCAGATTTCATCGTAGAGATTAAGAGCTGCTAAGAAATGGCGGATGGCTATGAACGAGAATGAATCTGAGTCAGAAAGGATGTCTTTTAACCCTTGTCTAGCGGGGTGTTTTGGGCTCATTTGGGCATATTCAGGCCCTCCTGAATGATCAATCAAGTATCTGCATGAAAAGAAATGTATTCAGCAAAAAACTAAGCACTAAAAGCTTCAAAATGAGACCAGAACGAGCTACGTAGCACTCGTGGTTCTCTTGCAGTGGTGCCACGAACATGGGAGTTTAGCGTATAGCGGTATATTTTTCCCAGCTATGCTCACTACTGGCTACACTGCCGGCCTCTTGAGAACACAGGGAACATGAGTTAATGGGCGGCGGTAAGCCCTGGGAGTCGGCTGTCTGGCCCGCTACGCTCCCGGCCATTTGCACTCGATTTTAACCCTTTAAAAGCCTTAATAATGCTCCTAACTTGCTGCAAATTGGTGCACGACTTAAGTCGAGCGCCGCCAATAAGGGGTTAAAGAGGTGTGTCGCAAGAAGCGACATCTTTCAGGGCCGTACATGGGACAAACGCATAAAATGTGAGGGATAGTAAGAACTGTGCGACAATGGTGACATTCTGGCGGAGGACTACGGGGAGTGGTCATTAGATATCCATGAGTGAGTCTCGTGTGTCCTATGCGTAATCAAGTTAAGAGGGTTTGGTCAGCGCGACAGGGGCTGAGTGAAGAGGGCCACATGTGAATGTCGTCTTTGATGGAACGAAGGTGACCTCCCAAAGGTTGATCCCTCCATTCTGAGCGCCACTTATCATGAATATGCCGTCGACTACAGGAATTAGGTCATCCGATCTGAGGACAGTGGATGCCGGAGCACCTAGACAGGCCTGTTTAGCAAGGGCGTCAGCACGTTCATTTCCCGCAATGCCTACATGGGCGGGGATCCAACAGAGGGTGATGGATCGAGAGCTGCATTTTAATTCGTGGATTTTCAGGATAACATCGATGATCAATGGGTCACGTGGGGCGTACTCTCCTAATGCTTGCAACACACTTTTTGAGTCACTGCAGATAACTACGTGAGGAGGATTGTTTGGAAGTGCAGAGATGAGGGTCAGGGCACCATGAATAGCCCACAACTCTGCAGTGAAAACGGTGGAACAAGGATGTAGGGAGCTTTGATGGATACCATGGTCAGAAACCGCTGCACTACCTACGGCATCCGGAACCTTCGAACCATCAGTGTAGATGAAGGCAGCTGGAACATGACTATCAAGATGTTGTAATGCTAAGGTACGGCGTTGGACTGGAGTCACAGCCTCTACTTGGTCAGTCAAATGGAAACAAACTTCAGGGTGTTTAAGGATCCAGGGGGTAATTGAAATACAAGTGAGGGGCGAATGAGGTGTTGGAATATTGTAAGATGCGAGTAATTGGCAGGATAAGAGGGTAAAAGGCAAGGTAGTAGTAGGAGTAACACAAAAATCTTGGGAACGGAAAAGGTCCTTCAATGTGGGATCCTGTTGGAGACGGATGGCAGTTCGCAGCTGAACCAGCTGACGATGATACGTTAATGGCAGGACCCCAGCCTCACTGAGCACACTGTACACACGAGAGGACCGGAAAGCTCCTGAGCTAATATGTATGCCAAGGTGATGAACGGAGTTAAGTGTCTGCAATGTGGATGCCGAGGCAGTGCCATATACCGGGCAACCATAATCCAGGGCAGATAGAATGGTGGATCTATAAAAGAGCAGTAACGTAGATCGGTCAGCACCCCAATGAACACGTGCCACAGACTTGAGGACATTCATGCGCTGAAGGCACCGAGCCTTCAAAGTGGCAACATGAGATTTCCAATTTAGGTGGGTATCAAAGATAAGGCCAAGGAATTTAGTGGAGGCAAGGAATTTAATCTTGGAAGAACCCATAGAGAGGGTGATGGACTGCTTACGCAAGTGTCTAAGGTCGCGATAGAAAACGACAGCATTGGTTTTTTCAGTCGAAAAGCGGAAACCAGTTGAGGACGCCCAAGCTTGTATGGAATGAAGAGCAGTGTTTAGACGACGTTGAATGTGTGTTAAACTAGGAGACGTATAATAAATGGCTAAGTCATCCACATAGAGGCTATGAGGAGGGAGGCATTTTATAACACTATTTATTGCAATATCATAGAGTACACTACTTAGGGAACAGCCTTGGGGTATTCCATTAGTTTGAGGTTTTATTGCAGATAATATACCGTTGTTTTTAACCTGAAATGTGCGGTTAGATAGAAAGTTCTGGAGGAATTGGGGAAGGGAGCCCCGCATACCAGAGCTATGTAGGATTTTTAGAATGCGATAACTCCAAGTGGTATCATAAGCCTTCGCAATGTCGAAGAAAACCGCCACTGTGGGTTGTTTCTTCGAAAATCCTTCACGTATTTGGTGCTCCAGGTGGATGAGAGAGTGTAATGTAGAGTGGCCGGGACGTGAACCATGTTGACACGGGGATAATAAGTCATGTGCCTCTGCATAATGAAGAAGGCGTGGATTGATCATTTTTTTCCATAAGTTTACATAAACATGAGGTGAGCACTATGGGCCTATAGTTTGTCGGAAAACTATGATCTTTGCCTGGTTTTGGGATGGGTATGGTATACGCATGTCGCCAATTTGGTGGGAAATAATGTCTATCCCATAATTGATTATAAAGTTGCAAAAGATAATTTAGTGCACATGGATGAAGATGACGAATGAACTCATAGGGAATGGCATCAGGACCCGGGGTGGAATCCGAGCAGTGGTCAATGGCATGTTGAAGTTCAGGTAATGAGAAAGGAGCGTTATAGTCATGAGTGCGACCTCCGGAAAACGTGATCGGGTGGGACTCCTTCTCTTGTTTCAAGCGGAGGAATTGTTGAGGTAAAGATAGGTTAGAGCTAACTTCACTGAAATGGTTTGCATGCATAGCAGTGATGATGTGGGGATCATGGGTTAAAGAGTCCGAATCTATTCTATCTATCTATCTATCTATATGCTCAGGCCCAATCCCCATTTTGGGGGTAGCCGACTCAAGACAGAGCAAGAACAGGGAAAACACAAAAACAACATAAAACAACAAATAAACACAGATAAAAAACACAAACTCACACACATCCAGGTCACCCAGGAGAAGACCCAGAGACCAGGGTTACCAAGGTCGCTCCAGCACTCCCCCGGCCCCTGACCACCCGGAGAGGTTCCGATCTCGGCAGGCAGACATGCAGCGGAGCCAAAGCCACAAGCCCTCCCACCACACTTCCAGGCACACCCTTCATATTAATCGTCCCCCCGGGCCAGGCGCCTGATGGACTATTATCTAGTCGAACTTGCGCCCGACCCCTTACTCCAAATGACCACGTGTTCACTCAACTATTCACAAGCATTCTCCATTCACTCCTGTCCACCACCACTTCCCCTGCCTGATCTATAGTCATTCCTCTATCATCCAAAGCCTTTTTTACACAGTCTCTCCATCTCAATGGGGGTCTTCCTGCCCTTCTATCTCCCCTTGTACCTGACTCACATATTCTCTTTGTAAGCCTTTCATCTCCCATTCGTTCAACATGACCATACCAGCTCAGCACCCTTCTGTCCACTCTGGCTGACAAATGTTCCTGCTGCCCGACTCTCCTACGTATCTCTTCATTCCTCAATCTGTCTCTACGAGTAACTCCACACATACTCCTCAAGCAGCTCATCTCCATCACATCCAGCCCTCTTTTCTCCTTTTTCTTCAGAGCCCATGTCTCAGCCCCATACATCACTGTTGGCACAACAATTCCTTGATACAGTGCACTTTTTACTTTCACTCCGAGATTTCTCGTCTTCCACATACTTCCCATTGCTCCGAAAACCTTCCTTCCTTCACACACTCTCTGTTTTACCTCCACTTCCATACCTCCACTCCTGCTTATCGTTCCTCCTAGATATTTAAAACACTCTACTTGTTCCAATATTTCCCCATCCAGCCTCACATCTAGATTCACCCTATGCTCTCCCCTATTACACACCATTACTTTACTTTTATTGACATTCACCTTCAGTTTCCTCCTTCCACAAACCACACCAAACTCTTTGACTACCCGCTGCAGTTTCTCATCAGAATCCACCACCAATGCTGTGTCATCAGCGAACAGCAACTGATTCAACTCCCAATCTCTACCATTCTTTCCTACTAAACCCAATCCTCTTCCCATAGTTTTCCTTTTCACCTCCCTCACCACACCATCCATAAACATATTAAACAGCCATGGTGACATTACACAACCCTGTCGCAAACCTACCTTTACCTCAAACCATTCACTCAACTCACCATTTCCTACTCTCACACATGCTCTGCTCCCTTCATAAAAACTCTTAACTGCTTCTAA
The DNA here is from genome assembly GCA_032716605.1 of Paralithodes platypus. NCBI lineage: Eukaryota > Metazoa > Arthropoda > Malacostraca > Decapoda > Lithodidae > Paralithodes > Paralithodes platypus. The sequence continues at coordinate 37,519,895 of CM064575.1, forward strand.
CAAATTTCCTCCTATTTCATAAATCCTTAACACCTTCCACATTGCTTCACGGTCCACACGATCATACGCTTTTACCAAGTCCATAAAAGCCCAAAATATCTCCTTATGCTTCTCTAAATACTTCTCGCATAACTGTCTTACTGCAAACATCTGATCCACGCACCCTCTTCCCCTCCTAAAACCGCACTGTTCTTCTCCTATTGCAACTTCCGTACACTTTATTATCCTCTCTATCAACACCCTGCCATACAGCTTTCCAACCACTGACAATAAACTAATACCTCTATAACTTGAACACTCCTGCCGATCTCCCTTCCCCTTGTACAACGGCACAATACATGCACTCTTCCAGTCTATTGGTACCATTGACACAACAAAGCACACATTGAAAAGTCTCACCAACCAATCTATTATCACATCTCCACCCTTCTTTATACACTCCACAGCAATACCATCCAAACCTTCTGCTTTTCCCGCTCTCATTTGTTTCACTGCTTCTTTCACCTCATTTTCCTCAATCCTTTCATTCAATCCCTGCCACCTGGGTGGCCTGGGTAACCTATCTCCATCCACCTCTGCTTCAATCACTGCTTCTCTTCCATCTCTTGTATTTAACAAAGATTCAAAATACTCGGCATATCTTTTCCTCACTTCAACTGGTTCCACTAGTAATTCTCCATTTTCATCTTTCACTGACTCTTCCCTCTTTTGTCCTCCTTTCCTTACTTTATTTACCTCCTTCCAGAACATCTTCTTTCGTTCTTCAAAATTCTCACTCAGCCTTTGGCCCCACTTTTCGTTTGCATCTTTTTTCGCTTCTCTAATTTTCCGTTTTGCCTCTCTCCTTTTCTCCTTGTACCTCTCCCATACCTCAACACTACCATCCTGTAAAACCCTCTCAAAACACTGTCTCTTCTCCTCAACTGCCTTTCTCACCGTATCATTCCACCACTCGCTTCCCTTCCTGATACCTCTGCCTCCTACTTTCCTTTTGCCGCATACTACCTCTGCACTTGCTTTCACTCCTTCCTTAAACTGTTGCCATTCAACCTCTACTTCTCTCTCTTCCATCTCTCTCACTTCCATCCACTTTTCATTTAGTCTTTCCTTGTACTCCCTCTCTTTTTCACTCTTCTCTAACTCACTAACTTTTATTACCTCTCTTACTTCACGCTTGTCTCTTATTCTCCTGTAACTCTTAACTCTTAGCTTTCCCTCCACCAGGTAATGATCTGACATACCCTCCGCCTCACCTCTCATCACATTCACATCCAGCAGTCTACACAATCTTTCCCTTGTCACCAGCACATAATCCATCAATGCCCTCTCTACAATCTCTCCCCTCACAAGTCTATGCCAGGTGTACTTGTGTATACGCCTTTTTTTGAAGAACGTATTACCTACACTCAATCTACACTCTTCACATACATTTTTCAGTCTTTCTCCACTCTCGTTTACACCATCCACACCAAAACTACCGATGACTCCCTCAACAGGCTCATTTCCTACCCTAGCATTTAGGTCCCCTAAAACTATAACATTTTCATTTTCATCAAACCCTTGTAGACAATCTCTCAAATCCTCCCAGAAACCCTCTACCTCGTCTAACTCTCTTTCACTTCCTGGTCCATACGCACTTACAAAAACCCACCTTTCACCCTTAAACCGCATTCTCACCCACATTAGCCTTGATGACACCTCTTTCCACTCTTTTATAAACTCTCTCAACTCCTCCTTCACAATAATAGCCACTCCTTCTTTCCCCCTGACTCCCTCGTCTACTCCAGACTTTCTACCTATCACGTTTCCAAAATCCACTTCTCCCTCTCCTTTCATCTTTGTTTCATTCAGTGCAAGGACATCATACATCCTTCTTTCAAATAACCTTCCAATATTCTCTCGCTTCTCATTCGTACTACATCCACGCACATTCAAAGCTCCTATTCTTAGGGTCCGGGACCACGAACGCGTTCCCTCGCCTCTATCTCTGTCTCGTTTTTTTGGTAGATTTATTTAAGGTCCGAATCAGTGTCCCGTAATGGAGAGAGTTGGGGACGGACAGTTCGCCCGTCAACACTACGAAATTTTCTCCACAGAGTAGAGATAGGGGTGCGACTAGTGAAGGACGAGGTGTATGAGAGCCACGAAAGCACTTTACTTCGGATGATATTGCGTTTGACAATAGCGCAGACTTTATTATAGAAAGTTTTGAGGGCAAGTTTTTCAATGGTGATGGTACGGAAGCATTGATGATGAGTAGCAAGATTGGAGAGGGAGGTTTTAATTCTCCGTTGCTTATCACCCACCCTGGTGAGAAGGCGCTCTACCCTGTGTTTGAATTTGATCATGCTAGCCAGTTTGGGTGACCACCAAGGGACTCGTCGAGGATGTTGCAAGGAGGAGGTGAATGGTATGTGATGCTGTGCAGTAGAGGTTAAGAAAGACATGAAATATTCAAAGTTAACTTTGGGGGTGATCATATCCGAGAAATCTTCAATATCAGCTGTGGATTCCGTGTATGCCAGCCAATTAGCTTTGGAGAGATTATATTGAGGTAGTTGTGTAAAGGGTTCAGGGGATAAGTAGTTTAAAAGAATCGGGTAGTGGTCGCTGGAGAATCTTTCCTGCAGAACCGACCACTCAAATAAAGGGGCGGCGTCAGTCGAAGCAAGTGAAAGGTCTATCGCAGAGAACGAGTTGTGTGCTGCAGACCAAAATGTAGGGGAATCTAGGTTCAAACAGCAGAGTTGTGAGTCAATCAGAAGGTTTTCGATATGTTTACCCGGGGTGTCTGTAAACGGGCTTCCCCATAGTGGGGAATGTGCATTGAAGTCACCAAGAATAAGGTAAGGAGGAGTTAGTTGTTGTGTGATATGGAGAAGATCAGCTGTGTCATGTTTACAAGAGGGTTGATTGTAGGACGAACAAATAGTGAGGGATGGAAGCTGTGGGAGGGAGATGGTAACTGCAGAAGTTTGAAATGGATTGGGATTGAGGGTGACAGGAAGAAAAGGATATTGGTAATGAACAAGAATTGCTGTACGATAGTGTGGGGGTAATCGGAGAACTAACAGCGACAGAGTAATGTCTGGGGGGGATCACAATATTGCCTACATGCTGTAGGCATATGCAGATTGGAGAGTATAAGCGAATGAGTCTTTGTAACTCTCCCATATGAAGGCGAGCTTGGTATCCGTTAATGTTCCACTGGACAATATTATGAGGCATTGTGTACAGAGGGGGACACATCTGTATTGGGTGTGATGTCGTTTAAGGAGTCAGGCGAAGAACGGGGAGGGATAGTTGCTTGCGGGATTTGAGACGTAGGGGCAGATGAATTGGGTAATTCATCGTCATTTATTGCAGAGAATTGTTTTACGAGTTTGGGAAAAAGTGTTGGAGACTGAAGGAGCTTTAGCTGTAATGTATGTATAAAGTCCTGCGGCGAAATAGTGGCAGTATCTGTGTTAGGGGGGAGAGTACGTGCAATGATGAAGGTGTTTGCTTGTGCAAGTATTTGAGAATCTGGCTCAGAGAGATGTGGGGTGATGTACTCCCGAAAACATCCAGAGCATCCGCAGGCACCAGGGGGAATACCCTTGCTGCAGATCAAATGGGGGTTATCAGAGGAGGGTGGCACAGGGGTATCCAGATGCATAAGTTCTTCAGTCGTGCTTTCCGTATGAGTGGCAAGAGGAAGCGGTGTATTTGGAATTGGGGGGTGTTCATCAGGGTCTGAATCACAGGGAGCGTCCTTTGTGAGTAGATGTTTACGAGTACCACACTTTTCGTGAGGAGTTGGGGTAACGGGTGTCGTCGATTGATGGACATCAAATGCAGACCGTGTGAGTACCATTTCGGTCAGATCGGAGTCAATGAGATTATTGTCCTTCAGGAATTGCGTCATTACGTCTGTGGGTGGAAGGTCAGGGTGTTGGATATGAGAGACACAATAGCAAGGGGGTTTGTGATGTTACTTATTGTTTATTGGACTACGAGAGGATACAAAGTTCCGTAAATGGTCTTCGAAGGCTCTAGGATTGGAGGTTTTGTGCCGGAGGAGAAAGTATTTGCCGCAGTCGTGACATCCACAGTCTGGATCGTGATTAGGCATGGTCCACAGTTGGGTGGGTGAGTCGTTTTCCGAATCACGAGAAAGGGGCCTAACTGGTATGGCAATCCTGCGTTTTTTAGAAGCCTGTGTCCTTAGTAGTTGAGGTTGTGGCGAAGGAGCATTTACGTGGTCAGGGGTACGTCGCACGACCTCCTCCTCCGTAGGCATTGACCAAAATTCCATATCTTCCGAGATGCTGGTAAAGCCCTCGAATCTATTGGAAGTGGACAACCCAGGAGAAGAGAGATTAGCGAGGCGAAATGTTTCACTGGAGGGAGAACGTCGAGGACTGTTTTGTGATGTAGATGGTCCCTTCGGACGGAGAGTAGCAGCTGTTGCGGGAGGTCCATATCTCCGGTAGGGAGGAGCTTTGCCTTCGTCCCTGAGTTGCATTTCGGCCGCCCTGAGTGGGAGACCCGACGAGGCCTGTAGGTGTAGTATCTCCCGTTGGAATTTGTAATGTGGGCAGTCCCTATTGTTAGCTTCATGGCATCTGTCACAATTTGCACATCTGGCCTCCTTTGACTGGCAGTGTTCCAGATCATGGAGCTCAGAGCCGCAATATTGGCAACGAGGACAGCGTGCTCTGCACCGTGCAGTAGTGTGACCAAAACGCCAGCATTCTGTACATTGTCTAGGTCTATAAATGTAGCGACGTACTGGCAGTTGTCGTCCAGCTAGTTTGACATGCATGGGGAGGACGTGCCTCTTAAAGAATACCTTGACAATACGCAAACTGGGTCGATTATAGCGTTGGGGCACAACATAAGTGTCTACTTTGACGATGGAGGGGTCTGTATTTTTCAATAATTTCAAGATGCGTGGGGCCGAGTCTTGAAAGCCTTGATCAGCAATTTCGAAGTCCGAGGGGAGGGCCACTGTACCTATGAGCTGATTAAGGTATTCTTCTTCCTTACCTGTATACCTGCCAACGTGGGTGAGAAAATGGTCTTGTAAGGCTTCTGATTGTTCTTGTGTGGCAGCCTCAATCATGCGTTTTCCTTTCCCGACAGTGTGTACGGTGAAGTCACCGAAGGTCGAAGCAAGAGAATCATAAAGATCAAGATCGTCCATGGGGTCACCAGTGACCTCGAAGAATCGAGGCCAATCAGGGGGACGAAACATGGCGTCTAGGGTTGGTTTTGGGACTGGGGTATATGTGGTACGACGACCTTTGTTCCGTGTGCGCTGAGGAAAATGCGGCTTGAGGGTTTGCACAGTAGATGTAGATCCTTTATGAGAGGAATGAGGAGTGGATGTGTCGGTAGATTGTGAGGTCAGAGTTGAATCAGTGGTCGTTGGGGCAGGATGCACAGTATGGGCAGTTGAATTCCCTTCAGTACCGGTATTCAAGGTATGCAACGGCCGAGGGTTAGTTGATGTGACAGTAGGCCTTTGAGATCTTGGAGGTACATAAGCAGGTTTGTTGGAGGTAGCAGATCCAGCATCCTGAGGTAAGATGGTAACAGATGTAGTCGCAGACTGGTCAGGGATACACAAAGTATCCGTAAGGGTGTCAGCGGAGGGCATCCAAGCTTCATCATTAAGGTCCTCGACTGAATGAATAGGTAGTCTAAGGCTAGGATCATGATCTGGTAATTTAGAAGTTAAGGTTGAGACCGTGGGGTTGTCATCGCTAATCTTGGTCACAGCGGCAGTACTTTGCATTGGAATTGATGCCGGGGAGACCAAGTGATCGATCTCTCTATCCGACGATGGAGAATTCGTCACATTATCCGTAGAAGGCTTGCCAAGGTTAGGGATATAGGGGGGGTCCATAGAGAGGGGCGAGTCCAAGGACGGTGCAGGGGCCGGTAAAGAATCCGGCATAGTGCCACCACCATCCGAGAGGATGACGGGCAAGGAAGGTGAATCAGTCTCCATATCCATATCCATGCCAGTGCCGGTGATCAAGGGTTCAGAGGAAGTCTCCATATGACGAAGGTATTATGATTCGTCCGGGATAAGCTCCATACCCACCACGGAGCCTATAATTAGAGGACTTGGTATTTACCCTAGGAGTCAAACCCTGATATACATCCCTACCCCCTGTGCTTATAGACGGTCAACTCGTCAGCTTCGGGTCCAGCACAGAGAGCGAGATTTGACGATAAAATGTTCCCCTCGTGCGTGCACGTCAGGTACTCCAGTTCTACGGGTGGAAGGGAACGCCGTCCACATCCACCCTCCATCAATTATATAGAGTAGTCCAGTAGTCAACGATAGAAGAAGGGGAAGCAAAGAAAAGGACAAAGTTAGAGAGGGAAAATGACAGAAAAGTGGTACCTTGCAGGCCTCTGGAAACCTACGAGGAGGGAGGTCTTGGTCCACTAGGGCGGCGGAGCCTCGAACATAAGAAGGTCTGTCCCCTCTATGAACAGAATCCACCGGCCAAGCTTCAAGCCCCGCCACCGCGACACGGTGACTCCCTATCGGCGGGGGAAGGCACTACTGCGATCGGGAAATCTATGGGTTTATCCGGGGCCGGTGCCGGGGCCAGTGACAGAGGCGGGGCCGGGGAAGCCTAGGCCTCCGAGAGCCCGAGGGGTGTGCGCGCGGAGTAGGGAGGGGGGGGTGGCGCAGAATACAAAAAACAGCATTTTTACACCACTCTTCAACCGTGATTCGTGTTTTGTGGGGTCAATACGTGTTTTAGGGATTTTGAGTACCTGTTTTACCCCTCGGCGCGGAATAGGGTAAACGCGGACTGAGGTTGTTGTTGATGATGCTTTGATTTTATATTAGCCCACTGGGCCTAGGCCCTCTCAAGGCTAGTGGTGGAGGAGGTGGTACAGAGTTTAAAGTCACGTATATGTCAGTAGTTATATGTCATTGTATAAATTTATCGCTCTCAGGAAGTGACGAATAGGGGTGAAATTGAAAGAGTCTGAGTCAGAGAGGATGCCATGGAATGAGGTGTTCAGCAAGAATCTCCGTCTTTCAGATGCATAGACGGGACAAATACAAAGAAAGTGAAAAACAGTCAATGATGTATGGCAATGTTGGCATTCAGGTGGTGGACCACGAGGGGTGGACATCAGGTAACCATGTGTGAGGCGCGTGTGGCCTAAACGTAATCTAGTTAATAGGGTTTGGTCTGCACGTGAACCATTAATTGAAGAGGGCCACAAGTGTATGTCATCCTTAATGGAGCGAAGGTGGCCAGTTAATGGTTGCGCTCTCCACTCAACTCGCCAAGCGTCATAAACATGGCGACGGAGGACAGGGAGCATATCCTCCGAACGCAGCAAAGTAGTAGAGGGTGTACCATGACACGCTTGCTTAGCGAGGAAGTCTGCACGCTCATTCCCGGGAATTCCTACATGCGCGGGGATCCAGCACAGTGTGATGGAACGATTAGCGCACTGTAATTTGTGTATTGTGTGGATGATAGTCTTGACCAATGGGTCCTTGGGGGCAAATACACATAAGGCTTGCAGTGCACTCTTTGAGTCACTACAGATAACGACCCGTGGAGAGTTCCTCGACAATGAAGAGATGGTGCTTAAAGCACCTTGAATAGCCCATAATTCAGCAGTGAAAACCGTGGAGTGATGGTGTAAGGTACTTTGAGACAAGCCATGGTCTGAGACTGCAGCGCAACCCACGGCATCCGCAGTTTTCGAGCCATCGGTGTAAATGAAAACAGCCGGGATGTGATCATCAAGATGTTGTAAAGCGAGATGTCGACATTGAGATGGGGCTTGGGCATCAAGTTGATCCGCTAAGGGAAAGCAAACTGTAGGGTGTTTTAGGGTCCACGGAGTGATGTGACTAGGAGGGGGAGTTATGGGAGGAACGGTGATACTGTAAGTGGAGAGCAATTGGCGAGACAATATTGGGAATGGCACTGGAATGGTTGAACGATAGTTATCTGTGGAATGGAATAGTTCTAGTAGAGTTGGGTCATGACGGAGGCGAACAGCCGTACGCATGAGGACTAATCGACGGTGGTAGGCTAGAGGTAAGGTCCCAGCCTCACATAGGATATTGGAGACACGAGAGGAACGGAATGCCCCCGAGCTAATGCGGATGCCCAAATGGTGTACGCTGTCGAGGGTTCCTAATGTGGAAGCAGAGGCCATGCCATAGACAGGGCTACCATAATCTAGGGCTGAGAGGATGGTAGCTCTGTAGAACAGTAAAAGCGTAGCGCGATCTGCGCCCCAATGGACTCGTGCGACTGTTTTCAGAACATTCATTCTCTGGAGGCAACGTGCCTTTAAGCAGGCAATGTGACTCTTCCAATTGAGGTGAGTATCAAAGATTAAACCAAGGAACCTGGTATGTGGAAGGATCTGAATATTAGAATGTCCCATGGTGAGAGTAATGGACTGTTTACGTAAATGTCGAACATTTCTATAGAATACAACGGCGTTAGTCTTTTCAGCAGAAAATTGAAAACCAGCAGTGGATGCCCAAGAGTGGATGGATTTTAGAGCAATGTTGAGACGCCGTTGTATGTGAGTCAGACTGGGAGAAGTATAATATATTGTGAAGTCGTCCACATACAAGCTATATGATATTTCAGGTGGGAGGCTGCGTATGACACTATTGATCGCCATAATAAAGAGTAAGCTGCTAAGGGCACATCCTTGTGGTATTCCATTAATTTGTGACATAATGTCCGATAGGAGACCATTATTTTTGACCTGGAATGTACGGTTAGAGAGAAAATTTTGTAAAAAGCAGGGAAGAGGACCCCGCATGCCAGAATCGTGTACATTTTTTAAAATCCTGTGTCTCCATGTTGTGTCATAAGCCTTAGCAATGTCAAAAAATATTGCCACTGTGGGTTGGTTCTTGGAGAACCCATCACGTATTTGGTGTTCAAGGCGAATAAGTGAGTGCAGTGTAGAACGGCCAGGGCGGGAACCATTCTGATATGGGGATAGGAGGGCATGTGACTCAGCGTAATGTAAAAGTCGAGGATTGATAATTTTTTCCATTAATTTGCAGAGGCATGAGGTAAGCACAATCGGTCTGTAATTTGTGGGAAGACTATGATCTTTTCCAGGCTTCGGTACGGGTATAGTGTAAGCATGCCGCCAAGACGGTGGGAAGTAGTTACTTATCCAAAACTGATTGTACAGTTGTAAAAGATGTTGTAGCGCACGTGGATGGAGGTGACGGATGAGAGCGTACGAGAATCCATCCGGGCCAGGAGTAGTGTCTGTACACAGGTCGAGCGCGTGTCGCAATTCCGGAATTGAAAAAGGGGTGTTATATTCATGTGTTTTCCCGCTATGAAAAGATAGCGGGCGAGATTCCTCCATACATTTATAACGAAGAAATTGACGAGGCAATGACTGGTCTGAGCTGACGTGACAGAAATGTTTGGCATGTATGGCAGCGATGTCAAGGGGGTCATGTGTAAGCGAGTCCGAGGCAGGGTCTTTGAGTGGAGAGAGTGGAGGCCGTACAGTGCATCCGTTGATACTGCGAAACTTTTTCCATAAAGTAGAGAGAGGGGTGCGGGAATTGAAGGACGAGATATATGATCGCCATGAAAATATCTTGTTGGCAAGGATACTGCATTTGACAACTGCACAGATCTTGTTATAGAACGTTTTAAGGGCAATTTTTTCAATAGTGATGGTTATAAGGTCAAAGTAACGATTAGTGGAAAAAAGTCGGGGGGAAACAGTCTTTAAACGCCGCTGCCTAACACTCAGACGCTTAAGAAGGCATTCCACACGATGCTTGAATTTTATCATTTGGGCTAGAGTGGGCGTCCACCAAGGGACCTGGCGAGGGTGCGTCAGCGAGGAGGTAAGCGGGATATGAGTGTGAGCAATGGAGTTCAGGAAGGACGAAAAATAATCAAAATTGTGTGCAGGGGAGGAGGTAGGGGAGAAGTCCGAAACGTCTGTAGAGGAGTGCGTATAAGACGTCCAATCGGCTTTAGAGAGATTATAACTCGATATTTGAGGGGAGGATGCAGGGCACAAATACTTAAGGAGTATAGGGTAGTGGTCGCTGGAGAAGCGATCCTGTAAAACTGACCAGTCAATAGGGGAGCTGCGTCATCCGAGGCAAAGGAAAGATCAACAGCGGAAAATGTACAGTGGGTAGCAGATCTGTAGGTGGGGGTGTCAAAGTTGAGACAACAAAGAGTAGAATGAAGGAGATATTTTTCAATTTTATCGCCTGGGATGTCTGTGTTTGGGTTGCCCCAAAGGGGAGAGTGTGCGTTAAAGTCGCCCAGAATAAGGTACGGTGGGGTCAGTTGTTGTACTATTTGATGAAGGTCTGAAGTATTGTAATGACAGGAGGGTTGATTGTAGGAGGAGCAAACAGTCAAGGAAGGAAGGTTTGGTAATGAAATGGAGACGGCAGTTGTTTGAAAAGGGTTGGGGTCAAGGGTGACAGGAACAAATACGCACTTATAGTGCACAAGGATGGCCATTCGGAGATGTGAAGGGGTTATAGGGGAGCTAGCAGCAACAGTATAATGCCTGGGGAGGACAACAAAATTGCCTACATGTTGGAGGCAAATGCATAATGGTGAATATAATTTAAGTAATCGTTGTAATTCTCCCATACGGAGGCGAGTTTGGTATCCGTTTATATTCCATTGCAAAATGTTATATGCCATCAAGAATAGGATTGTCAGAGTCATCGACAATAGAGGTCTCTTGAAGACAGTCTGGTAAAGGTTGTGAGTGTGGAGAGGGTTGTGTGGATGGAGGTGAAGGGGTAGATGTAAGGTCTGTACTTTTTTCAGAAATAGCTGTGATTTGTGTGACTAGTTTAGGAACAAGGGTGGGGCAGTGGAGGAGTTTTTGGCGCAGAGTGTTCATAAATAGATAAGCGGAGGTAACATCTTCATCAGGGTTAGGGGGAAGTGTACGTGTGGTGACAAATTCCTGCGTCCGAGCAAGGAGGCAGGGATCCGTGGCACAGATATGGGGTGTGATGTAATTACGGAAACAAATTGGACATCCACATTTGTCAGGTGGGATATTGGTGTGACATATCAATACAGGAGATTGTGAGGGGCTCGGGGTATGATGAGTCTTTATCGAAGGTTCGTCAGATGATGGTGTCGTAGGGTTAGCAGGAGTTTGTGGGGGAATGTCTCTAGGTTTGGGAGCATCGGGATCTGGGCAGTGGGGAGCGGCTAACGGAACATGTCGCTCAAGGTTACAGGGAGGATCAGGCGTGGTGAGGGTGGTACGCACATTGACAGGAGGTTGGTGAACATCAAATCGGGATTGTGATAGCTCTATATTAGTCAAGTCAGAATCCAACAGGTTATTGTCTTTCAGGAATCTCTGCATCAAGTCCTTGGGCGTAGGATCAGATTCACAAATATGGGTGACACAATAACAAGGAGTCGGGTGAATTTGAGCATCTTCCGCTGGAGCTCGCTTGGAAAGAAATTTGTGAAGATGTTCGGTGAGTACTGTACGGGTAGAAGTCTTGTGCTGAAGTAGAAAGAATCGGCCGCAGTTATGGCAGCCACAGTCCGGATCGTGGGTAGGCATAACCCACTTCTGTGTGGTGGAACAGAGTTTCGAGGTCCGGGATAATGACCGGATAGGACTTGCAACCTTACGCTTTTTCCGAGGCTGCGACTGGGTGGAGCGAGATTGGGGAGAAGTCTCTATATCTGGTACTGTGTTACATTCCATGAGGTTCTCTTCGGCAGTCATGTTCCAAAACTCAGTATCATCGGTCAAGTTAGTAAATCCAGCGAACCTGTTAGAGGTGGATAGGTCCGGGGAGTTAAGGTGAACTAAACGGAAGGTATCATTGGTGGGGTAATGTTGTGGGCTAATAGGTGGTGCCGGAGGCTGCTCTGGACGCTGGTGGTCAGAGGAGTCAGCGGGTGTAGTTGATTCATACCGTCGATATGGAGGAGATTTACCTTCCTGCCTTAACCCCTCCAACCAGGAAGGGCTCTTGAACGCCCATAACAAACTCGGCCCGCGCAACCCGGAAGGGCTCTTGAACCCCCATTGCTTGCGTGAGTGCTTTCGAATGCCGCGCGTAAATTTTTGGTATCGTGGGAGGGTAGGTGGCGCCACCAGGCGTAAACTACGCCACAACAACAGTATCTACCCCGACGCCATCATGGACAGTACGCCAAATAGTGATTCCGCTGTGTCCGATACCGTGCTTCCTACGACGCCCGTGCTAGTTCGTCGCGCCTTACCCCGACGCCATCGCCTAAATGTGTTATCTCCCGGAGGTATTGAGACGACATTGAGACTTTATGAGCGAGCTGATGCCAAGCATAATGTTGATGATGAAGTCAGTGACGACTCCAGTAATTATAAGTCGAGTGATTATGGCCATGAGAGTGAGAAAGAAGAGCAATTCCTGGGATTTGCGAGAGAACATGACAGTGATGAGAGTGATGAAGGTGATGTACCAGTTGTTGAGGAAGCTGGTTTACCTAAAGACAGTGAACTTGAGAGTGAGTGAGTGGGAGAGTTCAAGGTCACTCACCAAATTTCGCATAAGTGACACGACGCCAAGCCCTTCCCCAGGTAAATCGCCTTTCAAGTTACACTTATATAAGCAGAAAATACTTGAGAAGGCGGCCGCGGCAGCTAGGGAACAAGCCAAAATAATTGGTGAGGATGAGGCTGTGAGTGAGGGTGAGCGTGGTGACCCTTCTCGCCCGCCATTGTCTCCCTTATCTACCCACGCCACCCAAGATGCCCCGGATGCCCCGCATTCTTCCCCACCACCCCCACCACTGCCAAGGGTTGAGGACCCCCCACTTTCGGCCTATTTGCCTCCTAGGTCCCCCGACAGGAGACATACTGCTGCCGAAAAGGGGAAAGGCAGGAAATATACCAAAAAAATTAAGAAAAGTAAGAGAGTTTTGTTCGAGGCTCCCGCGGCGTCCACCCCTGCCGGCCCCAGCCATACGCCCCCGCAACTTTCCCCACGGTCCTCCCCACCACTCCCGCTTTCAACATGTCTTCCTGAAGAAGTCTTTGAGCTCGCATCACCAATACCTGGGCCTAGTGACAGTGAAGCATTGCTTTCTGTCACTCGTCACAGGCCAAGGAGCCCAGGACCTCGGGGGGACACAGCCTCACCTGCCACTCCTTCCCCACCTCGCCCACCCGCACGCCGCCCACGCATCACTGGTTCCCCGCCAGATTATGTGGGGGCCACTGATGATGAAGGGCACCTCTCTGAAGACTCTGGCCATGATTACATAGGTCCACCGTCAGGGCAAGATGACCACTCTGACAATGACTATATGGACATCGACGACCCTCGACCCATCCGCTTGGCCCGGCGTCGTGCTGCCCGTCGTGCTGGCCGCCGCCCTGGCCGCCGCCCTGGCCGCCGCCCTAGGGCGCGCGCCTCCCGAGTTGGCCGTGGGCGTGCTGGGCCACCAGCTGGAGCTCCTCGTCAGCGTAGACAAGACCCATTCTACGTTTTTCAGTGGCAAGACGTAGTTGATGGGGATGGATACACCCCTGATGTGCCAGCTTTTGATGAGGTACTGGAGTGTTCAGGCATTACCCCCAATTTTCCTGCAGGCCCCAATGCTCCACCACACGAACTATTTGAGGCCTTCTTTGATGAGGAGGTGGTAGGCTATGTTGTCAAAGAGACAAATAAGCAGCACCAATTCCAGGTCCACTTTTTGGGCAAGGTGACCAAGGGCCACATGAGGCAGTGGACCCCAGTGACTCATAAAGAGTTCATGGTGTTCCTGGTACTCACCATGCTAATGCCTCATGTCAAGAAGCATAGGTTGCCTGACTATTGGATCACCAATGATCTGATATCCACCCCTGCCTTCGAGAAATATATGTCTCGCGACCGGTACCTTGATATCCTCGCAGCGCTCCATCTTGTCACCAACACCGACGTCCACCTCGGTGACAAGCTGTGGAAGATTAGGACGTTGTACGAGATGATGCGAGAACGCTTCACCTCCTACTTCAAGCCCTTCCGCAAGGTCGTCATTGACGAGTCTCTTGTGCTGTTCCGGGGAAAACTCAGCTTCCGGTAGTACATCCCCTCAAAAAGACATCGCTTTGGCATAAAATTCTTTGTGCTGTGCGACTGCCAAACTGGCTATGTCCTGGACTTCCTGGTCTAAGCGGGAAGGAAGGGGACTTGCTTGTGGACCCCCTCATTGGCTTTGGCGGAGCAGTGGTGCAAGCCATGATGGACCGCTACTTTCATAAGAATCACGTCCTCTACACGGACAATTATTACACGTCCCCCACTCTCTCACAGTACCTGCATGAGCGCAAGACGGGGACTGTAGGCACAGTACGAGGGAAAAGGAAGGGCATGCCACCTTTCCCTCCAAAGACCAAAAAAGGTGATGTGTTCAAGAAGAAGTCGGGGCCCATTCTGGCTATCCACTGGCACGACCAGCAGAAGGTCAACCTCCTGACCACCATCCACAAGGGGGAAATGGTGGAGACTGGCAAGGTGGATCGCCGCACCCAGGCCAGGGTGACCAAGCCCGATGCTGTCCTGGACTACAACATCAACATGAGGCTGGTGGACTAGTCCGACATGCAGATAGGCTTCATTGACTGCCTGCGTACCTCGTGCAGATGGTACAAAAAGTTCTTTCTGCATATGGTGGACATGTCAGTTCTGAATGCCTACAATATATACAAGCTTCGGAATGTGAACACACCCATGAAGTTCAATAGCCTGCGGAGGTTCCAAAAGCAGGTGTTGACGGAGCTCCTGGAGAAGTATGCTATGCCACAGAGGGCAGTGGCACATCCTGGGCCCGCCGTTATTGACCGCTTGCAGTGTGCTCAATACTTGATTAGGCACAGGCTTGGTTCCCTGCCTCAGAATGAATCAGGAAGAACGCAGCAGAAGCGGTGCCATGTCTGCTACAACAGCAGGGTGAGGCCGAGGTCAGGTAAAAAGTCAACCATGGAGTGTGTGGAGTGCAAGGTGGCACTCTGTGCTTTAGAGTGCTTCTTTGATTACCACTCAAAGCTGGAGTTCTAATAATCATACTGAAATTGCCAAATAAAATGACAATATGTACACTATAATTATATATAGGCAAAAAGTGGAAGAAAACCAATTTATTGTAATACAAAAGTCATGTATTATGAGAAAATTGATACAAATACAATTACACCATAATAATATGTGAAAGTGACACATATGTATATACCAAGTGACATTCATATGATTAGAACCTATAGAAATATATAAATCAGTGAAAAAAGACACAATAAATTGTATATAAAACGTTTACAAATCATATAACTAAGTGAAAGTGACACAAGACCTAATATTTGATGGCCAAAGTATAATAAACACCTGTGATAACGAATAATCAGTGCCTAATACAACAATATATTTTTTTTTTTTTTTTTTTTTTTTTTTTTCCTATAATCCAACTACTCCCTCTCGGGCATAGGATGAGAGCCTGTACATTCCACCGCTCAACACGGTGAAGCCCGTGAGGTCTTGTTCCAGTCTGGGGAGTGAGACATGTGAAGCATCCATCATGGCTCGAAGCAGCTCCATCTCTGAAGCGGCTGGTTGCTTCGCTCAAGTGCTTCACCGTCTCACCCTCCAGACTCAGACCTCACTCTCACAACGCCACCTATTGAGCAGTGAACTCACTAGGCATTGTCCCCCTGTAACATATTTTGAATATGGGAATATTCATACAGTGTTATTTAATCAGGGAACAATGAGGGTATTTTTTTTTGGCATTTCGGTGGGCTTTGTGGTAATGCACTGATACTAGGTACAGCACAAATTCAATCCCAATAATATCTTCCCATTGACATATCGGGATTTGAACCCGGGTCCATTGGATTACCAATCCAGTGGCATGACCACTCCACCACACCTCCCCTACCTCAATTACTAACAAAATGTACGGTATCGAGTGAAAATTAGCATTATCAGTGACAGTTACACTCTCTAAAGCATATTTGTCAAAGTGAAAGTGACACAAGCCCTAATATTTGATGGCCAAAGTACAATAAACACCTGTGATAACGAATAATCAGTGCCTAATACAACAATAACCTACCTCAATTACTAATAAAATGTACGGTATCGAGTGAAAATGAGCATTATCAGTGACAGTGACACTCTCTAAAGCATATTTGTCAAAGTGAAAGTGACACAAGACCTAATATTTGATGGCCAAAGCACAATAAACACCTGTGATAACGAATAATCAGTGCCTAATACAACAATAACCTACCTCAATTACTAATAAAATGTACGGTATCGAGTGAAAATTAGCAATATCAGTGACAGTGATACCCTAATAAACATACTTTATATAATTGGCCTCAAAATAACTATAAAAATATCAAATAAACATCACATTCTCAATATCAAACACTAAAATCGTCTAAGGGAGATAAATACTTTGGCGCGACGAGCGGCTAGGTGCGTCGTAGCCATGGCCGGGGCGACACGTCCGAACGCGGGAAGAATTTTCCGCAGAAAAGCACTCGTCTTCCCGCGCTCATCATTATGCAACCAGAGGGGCTAGAGACCTCTACTCAACGCCATTCGACAGAGGAAGGTTTGTGGAACATTTTTGTTTTTTATTCACAACATTACATGCCATATTCATTGACTTACAGAGGAGTTAACATAGCCCAAAGATCGTCAAAACACCCGGTACCGCAGCACAGTCGCGAGCTATAGCCCCCGGGGCTGGAGGGTTAATTGTGCTGCAGCAGACCGGAAGGGGAGCCCTTTTGTGGCCTGTAAATGTAATACGTCATTGCCTTTGTGGGACCCGTCACAATTTGCACAACGGGGCGCGCTGGCTTGACAATTGTTGAGAGCATGTTGTTCTGAGCCGCAATTTAAGCAACGAGCATTGAGAGCCCGACACCGTGGGGTTGAATGCCCAAGCTTCCAGCAATTTGTGCATTGTCTCGGCTTGTTAACATACCTTCGTACCTGCAGTTGGCGACCTGCAAGACGGACATGCATAGGGAGGTCATGGCGCTTAAAATAGATTTTGACAATGCGTAGTGGGGGCCGATTTCCACGCTGAGGAGCAGTATAAGTGTCAACTTTAACAACAGTGGGGTCAGTTCTTTGCAATAATTTTAAGATACGATTGGTTGAGTCTGTAAAGCTCTGATCTGCAAATTCGAAGTCGGAAGGGAGCACAACCGTGCCAGTACACTGATTCAGGTATTCATCTGGATTACCTGTGTATCTGTCGTTGGGGGTGTCGAGGTAGGCTTGTAAGGCTTCTGATTGCTCCTGTGTTTTCACCTCAATCATGCGCTTGGCCGATCCAACAGCATGCATGGTGAAGTCACCAATATCTTGTGCGAGCGTATCGTATAGACTGAAATCATCCATAGGTTCACCAGAGACCGTGAAAAACCGTGACCAATCAGGGGGACTGAACATAGCGTTATAAGTGTCCTTCGAAGCAGGGCTATACGTGTTACGTTTACGCCTTTGTCGGTTATGCGAAGGTACGAACGGTTGAAGCGTGTGAATGGCAGAGGAAATACCGGCAAGGTCTTTTCCTGTACCTGCATTAATGGCCCGTTGAGATCGTGGAGGTACAGAAGCAGGTTTAATTGAGGTAGGAGATCCTGCATTCGGAGGGAAGATGGTAACAGATGGAGTCACAGACGGGTCAGGGAAGCAAGAAGCATCCGTAGGGGTGTCAGCTGAGGGCATGCGAGGTTCGTCATTAAGGTTGTCAACGGAATGAAGAGGTAGGCTAAGGCTAGAATCATAATCTGGTAATTTAGAAGTTAAAGTCGAGACTGTGGGGTTGTCATCACTATTATTGATCACAGAGGCAGTACTGTGCATAGGAATTGATGCCGGGGAGATCACCTGATGGATCTCACTACCCGACGATGGAGAAGTCGTCACAGTATCCTTAGGAGGTTTGCCAAGGTCTGTGGGTGCCATGCCTGAGTGGGGAACTCCGGCACTGTTGGCAGCAGGGGAAGGGTCCTTGAGGCAGTCCAATTTCTCGCAGGGGTCGGCGTCGGAGGGGGCAATTTTAGATTCCATAGGACGAATATTTCTAAATTCATCTGAGTCAGATTCCAAACCAACCATGGAGCCACAATTAGGAGACGGGACGACCGCCCTAGGAATTCTTGCAGATATACACCCCGACTAATGCACCTTAAGGGCCGTCGATCCGTCGATCGCCGACCCAGCACAAGGGTTAGGGTTTGGCATAAACGTTTCCCCTCGCTCGAACACGTCGGGTACCACAGTTCGACGGGTGTAGGGATTGCCGACCCACAACACCCTCCAACGAAACCAAAGAGTGAGTACGGTCGTTTACCTCATGACAGTCACGGTGCTCCCAAAGGAGGGGGCAGCGGGAAGAAGGGAAAAACGGAAAACAGAAAGGATGAGAAATGATAGGGCCCACTACAATTAGTTGGGGGCAGCAGGAAGGGTGGGCATGCGGGCATGCACTCCCCTCCTGCCACCTCCGTCAGCCCCCGCACGTGTTCAAAAGTGAAACCAACGAAGTAGGCAGAGCGGGGGACGCGGACTGAGGATACGTGTATTAGGGGGACTGACTGTACTTCCATAATCCTACATCGAACGAAGATAATACATCTATCTATCTATCTATCTATCTATCTATCTATTGCCTGACGCCGTGATCCCCGAAGGGGTGGCCAGAAGATAATACACCTGAGTCCTAATTTGTGATAAAGATAGATCAATATACTTTATTTCTGCTTATTTCGTTCATGAAGGTTTAGTGCAGAACTTGAGGTGTGGTTTTAGAATATGGGGGCATTATTCTTATGCGGCCTTCTTCTTCCATGCTCCTCATATAGTAATAAAGTGTTAGGAAATGGCGAAATCAGAGACAGCCGAATTAAGCAGTCCTATTTACCTGTAGAAGTTTTTGTACCGTAACGACATCATTGGTAATGAATATCTTATTTTATGAACTATTATCATTTTCTACTCTATGTGACATTTAAACGTAAGAAAAATAACATCCCAGCAAAATTAGCACTTGCTAAATTGCTAATTAATAATAGTAGCTATATTGATGATATTCTTGTTTGCAAAATGTTAACTTTTAATCAAGTCGCTAAAAGAATTTATCCAAATTCCATCCCTTACCCCCAGAGGGTAAGGATGCCTTCACTTATGGTGGAGGAAAAAAAGAATATGCCCCACGCATCCTACTGCATGTCGTATAAGGCGACTAATAGGGGGGATGGCGAAAGACTTAAGGACCAACAGCCATTACTATTTCTGTACAATGAAGCCTTGTTATTGGCGCTGGCATTGTTTTCATATGACAGTGCTGTGACAGGGCTTCATTGTTCTAGTCCAAGTTGCCTAATGGCAGCACACTGGCGGTGGATGTCGCTCCCTCCGGACCCGGACCTGGCGCCTTGGGCCCAACCTGGTCGAAATGGATCCAGAGGGTACAGTACGTAGTGTTTCTCCGGACTGGCACTCTCCGCCCAACAGTATAGGGGCCCGAACCTGGTGGTAGCGCTCTAGGAGGCTGCCCTGTCATTGGGTGAAAAATAGAAGACCAGTCGTAGTGCCGTCCCTGCGGCTGGTTCTGGTGGGGCGCACCGAGGCCACTGGATCCTACCCACTTGTAATCTCTTGGGGATAGGTGCTGGGAATGGACCCAGGGTAGACGAGCCGGAGTTCTGGAGGGGGGTGATGCCCATTTGCCAGCCTAATCACCAATTATGACTAAACCTAAAGAGAAACAACGTAAGTCCGATGATCTAATACCGCACAGGATACGGACAAATGCTCCTCACAGTCTCAGACTTGAATCTGCGTGCAAATGAAGTGGTTGAGATGTGTGAGAGAAGGCAAGTGGACGTCAGCTGTGCCTAGGAAACACTCTGGAAAGGGTATGGGGCACAGTGGATTGTTGGAAGAAAGAAAAGATATAGGATCTACTGGAAGGGGGTTGAGACTTATAAAGCGAAAGGAGTGGGTGTGCTAGTGGCTGAAGAGTGGGTGGAGAGTGTGCTTCATATTACGAGAGTTAGTGAAAGGCTGATTGTTGTGAAGTTGAAAGTTGGTGAAAGAATTCTGAATGTGATATCTGCATATGCCCCACAGGCTGGCCTACAGAAAGAGATAAAAGAGGACTTCTTGAATGACACTGTCAGTGTCATTTCAGGCCTCTCGGAGAATGAAATAACAATCCTGGGAGGGGACCTGAATGGTCACGTGGGAGCATCTGCAGATGGATACGAGGGAGTACATGAGGAAATGGTTACGGAAGGAGGAATCTGGAAGGCGAATATATACTGTACTGGAGTCCTGCTTTGCACTCAACATGGAGTGTTTAACACGAAGTTCAAGAAAAGAGAGAGCCATCTGGTCACATATAACTCTGGGGTCTCTAGTAGCCAGATAGATTACTTCTTGGCTAACAGGAAAGACTGGAAAGTGGTTAGGGTTGTGAATGTCATCCCGAGCGAAGAATGTAACCCCCAGCATAAGCTACTTGTGTGCGACATGATCTTATACAGAGATCCTGAGCACAAGAAGGTATACAAGCCCAAAAGGAGAGTGTGGCTGCTGAAGAACAAGGAAGTTAGGGATAGGTTTCATAGTGAACTGGAGGAAATTAATAGAAATAAGGAAGCTAGGCCTATTTATCTATCTATCTATCTATCTATTGCCTGACGCCGTGATCCCCGAAGGGGTGGCCACGAACGAACCGCCCCCATGCACCTCTGTGCCCGGTCAGTCGACGGCCTACCAATGTAAATAGTCAATGGAATTTCCTAAAGCATAGCCTTCTCGCTGCCACTGACAAAGACTGTGGGAAAACAAAGGGTCACCCCAGGAATAAGACCTCCTGGTGGTGGAACGATGAGGTAGAACATTCTGTGAAAGAGAAAAGGAGATGCTTCAAAGCATGGAAGAAGGGAGGCAGTAAGGAGGAATACCAGGCAGCTAAACGAACTGCCAGAATATAGGTTTGACTCCTGTAAGGAGATAAAGAAAACCTAATATTTAGTAGTGGCCCCGTAATCATTGACGAACATGCCTATTACATAAGGCATCCTCTTCAAACACTAATCCGCCGTAGTTTTGAATCTACCGCGCAGAGCATTTAAAAACTGAGGAGCCTTCATCATGAGCGCACGCGACCTCACTCATGGCTTCAGTCATTATGAATTGGGTTCTCACTACGAAAAAAAACTTCGTAAAAAAATAAAAACAAAAAGAAAATAAGAATAACTATCCAATAAGCTTTCCATCATATCGTGGATGTACTTGTGTGGATCTCTGACCAGACGCTGATTCAGGCGTCATTCTTCCTTCACTGACATATCAAGTAAACCAAAATCCTCAATACATCAACGAATGGGAAGGGGACGGTCGGGAGGGCCCCAGTCGTCAATGATTACGGGGCCACTACTAAATATTAGGTTTTCTTTATCTCCTTACAGGAGTCAAACCTATAATTTATTAGTGGCCCCTCCATCATTGACGAACATGCCTGATTTCTAAGACTGGAGGGGGACATTCGTAATCATATCATAACTCTAGAAAAGCAGATAATAAAAACAACCACATAGTATTCTTACTTTGAAAATATATTTAACAACGGCGTAGCCGAAAAAATACAAGAAAAAGGGGGTTCAGGCAGGTGCGTGCTTCAAAGAAGCCTGCCTGACAAAAAATGGGTAACCCTGAAGATTCTGAACACAGATCTGTAGTTACAAAGGCACCCCACTCAACGAGTGGTGACAAAAAATAACAAGTTATAAGTTTATATGTGCACATAATAAACCCCAACATAAACTTGGAGATAAATTGCAAAGGAACTCCATTATTCTAAAATTAAATTGCTTTCGCAGCTAAACTACTCTAACAACACCGTTGTTTTGTACTTAACATTGTACTAGCACAATTTCTCACTGAGAAATTTTCATATCACATTTTAACCTTAAATTGTATCACATGAGTTACCTTGTGTGAAGTTGATAGGAGTGTCTAAGTGTTGTCCCGGAAATTTATATGTGCATTTCAATAAGTAATTAGGTGTTTTATGAGCAATTCAGATTTAATTGGATATTCCAAGTAATTGAAAATATGGATTAAGTAAAACAGTTCCTGGAGTGAGATGGGATAGTGGGGCGATTGTTGTTTTTAGGCTGGCAGACGACCACCTCGCGATGGCGGGAAGGCGTGAAAGCCTAGCTGGGGATGAGGAGGATTATGAATTTGAAGGCTTTATCACCGAGGACAAGGATGATCAGTTGGCAAGTATGAAAAAACAATTAATGGGTCTTGTGAGATGGAGGGGAGTGATGGAAAATTGGAGGAAGGAGTTAGGGGCTAAAGTAGAAGTTTTGTCCGATATGTGTGGCGTTACTAGCGGGGTGGATAGGCCTAGGCCAGTAAGTGACAGCCTAGAGGCAGTGATGGCCAGAGTAGACGAGTTAGCGTCGGAAAATGTGGCACTCAAGGCTCAGCTTAAGGAATATGAGGGCCACCTGAGTGAGGAAGTAAAAGGAATTAGTGAGGTAAAAATGAGTGGACAAGGGTAGAGAGTGCCACGATGGTAGCCCTTGAAGAAATTGTGAAGGAGCAGAAGGAAGAGAGAGAAAAGGAAAAGAAAGAGTTTGAAAAAAATGTAGTGCAAGTTTTAAAGAAGAAAGAGAAGGTAGTGAGAGAGACAATAGATAGAGGTAAGTGTGTAGTAATCTTTGGAGATGTGGAAGAGCACCTGGCAGATATGAAGGTAAGAAAGGAAAGGGATGTTGTGAAAGTCAAGGGGATACTGGATTACTTAGACGAGGGTTATGGATGGGTAAAAGAACTGGAGGAGGTGAGAAGGTTAGGAATATATAAGAAGGGCGAGATGAGACCACTAAGAGTGGAACTAAAGTTTAGATCAACAGCAGAAGCAGTAGCCAATGTGAGCTGGAAATTAAATTCGACAGAGCTGAATCATATAAGGGTAAAAAAGGACCTAAGTGTAGAAGAACGAGAACAGTTAAGGGAACTCCAAGCTAAGGCTGATGAAGAGAATGGAAAGTTGTCTGAAGAGCAAAAGAAGATTTTTTTTTGGAGAATAAGGGAAGGGCAAGTAAGGAAGTGGTACATCAGGAGCCACCAAGAACCGAAAGTAAGAGGAGTGATAGGGAAAGAGACAGAGAGACAAGTACGAAGTCAAAGCAAGGAGACGGAGCGAGAGATAATGCAGGGAGCAGGGGACCGGAGAGAGAGCCAGGATGTGGTGGAGAGGGTGGAACAGAGGGAGAGAGAGGGGGGAGGAGAATAGAATTAGTGGGGGAGGTGGAACTGGGTCAGGGAAGGGATGGAGGAGGAGGAGGTGAACCTGGTAGGAGGCAGAGAGGGAAGAGAAACAAGGAGGTGGATTCAAATATACTGTGCTACTACACTAATATAGATGGAATAAACAGTAAAAAGGTAGAGTTAGATAATATATTAAGAAAAGATCAACCACAGATAGTCTGTTTGACAGAGACAAAGCTGAACCAGGACTTTGACAGCAACATAGTGTTTAGTGAAGGATATAATATATGGAGAAATGATAGAAAGGGTAAAAGGGGAGGTGGAGTGGCAGTATTAGTTAAGAACCCTATGACAGCAAAGCACGTGGAGTTAAATAATGACAAGGCAGAAATAATGGCAGTTGAACTCAATGATATAGAAGGAAAAAAAGCTAGACATAGCAGTAGCTTACATGCCACCAAAGACCAGAGCATGGAGGGAGTTGGAGTTTGAGGAGATGGTAGAGGATATGATTCAGTCGTTGAGAAGATTGCTTTTAAGGAAGAATCGATTGATCTTGGTAGGAGATTTCAACTGTAGTGAGGTTGATTGGGAATCGGGAGATGCAGGGCCAAATCAGAGATCTTGGGGAAGTCGGCTAGTGGAGTTGGTTACGGAAAATGTACTTACACAACATGTGAAGGAAAATACAAGAATGAGGGGTAATAACGAACCTTCTAAACTCGATCTGATTTTTACAAAAGATCCTCACGAAATTAGTGATATAAACTATCTATGTCCTGTAGGTAAAAGTGATCACCTATTACTAAAATGGAAGTTGACCTCGAGTAATGCCAATAGATTAGACAATAGCTACATAAATGACAGATTAAATTATAGTAAAGCTGATTATGTATCCTTGAAAAGATATTTAGAGGGAGTAGAATGGGATCTTATTTTGAGAAGGAACGGGACGTACAAGGTAAATATAGTAGATTCCTCGAAATTTATAGAGTAGGAACCAATATGTTTGTCCCAAGATATAAAACTGGAAATTTTACTAAGCAGAAAGATTGGTTTAATTTGAAATGCAAAAGAGCTTTGGGTAGGCGTGATGCAGCTTGGGCTAGATTAAGAAGAAGGAACACTGAGAGTAATCGGAATAAATATAAACAGGAGAGGAATAGATATGTTAACATAATTAGGCAAGTTAAAATGAACTATGAGAAGAACATAGTAAATAAATGTGAAAGTGACCCTAGATTATTTATAAATATATAAACAGTAAGTTGAAGGTAAAGAAACAAATTACTAAATTAAGAGTTGATGCTAGGACGTATGAAAATGTATCGGACATGTGTGAGGTAATGAATAACAAATTGGGGTCAGTTTTTACTAGAGAGGAAGGTTTTGACGAACCACAGGCGGGAGTACTGGAGAGTGGTCTTAGTAAGATTGAAATAACTAGAGATGAGCTGTTATCTGCGATGAGAGGACTTGAAGTAAGGAAAGCTATGGGACCGGATGAAGTGTCTGCCTGGGTTTTAAAGGAGTGTGCAGAGCAATTAGTGGAGCCAGTGAGAGACATAATTCAAGCTTCCTTAGATAAAGGACAGGTTCCTGTTGAATGGAAAAGAGCTAATATCATTCCGATATACAAGAATGGAAACCCTGAGGACCCTCTAAACTAT
This sequence comes from Paralithodes platypus, assembly GCA_032716605.1. Lineage (NCBI taxonomy): Eukaryota > Metazoa > Arthropoda > Malacostraca > Decapoda > Lithodidae > Paralithodes > Paralithodes platypus. Next base: position 37,544,900 of record CM064575.1, read on the forward strand.
ACACCAGTTTCACTTACTAGTATTGTATGCAAGATTTGTGAAAAGCTAATTAGGAAGAGATGGATGAAAATGTTGGAGAGAAAGAAAATAATAACCCCAAAGCAATTTGGATTCAGAGAAGGGACATCTTGTGTTACCAGTTTGCTATGTTATTACAGTAGGGTGATAAATGTACTCCAAGAAAGAGGCGGATGGGTGGACTGCGTCTACTTAGACCTTTCCAAAGCATTCGATAAGGTACCACATAAGAGATTGTTATCTAAGCTTGAGACGCTAGGATGTGTCAGGGGGAGTTTGCTGAAATGGATGGAGAGCTATTTAACAGATAGGGAAATGAGGACCAACATTAGAGGAACTTACTCATCGTGGCGGAAAGTTGAGAGTGGTGTGCCGCAGGGATCTGTGTTGGCACCTCTCATGTTCCTTATGTACGTGAATGACCTGCCGATAGGCATAAACTCTTACATGTCAATGTTTGCAGATGACGTAAAAATTATGAGACAAATAACAAATAAAAGTAGTTGTGAGGAGCTGCAAGGGGATTTAGATAAAATATACGAATGGAGCACCAAGTGGAAAATGAAATTTAATATAAATAAATGTCATGTGTTAAATATGGGAAGAAGTGTGAATAGACCAAATTGGGAGTACAGGATGGGAGATAATAAAATTAGCAAGGCCGAAAAAGAAAAAGATTTAGGGTTGATTATACAAGAAAATTTGTCGCCAGAGAAACATATTAACAAGCTCTTTAGCGGAATGTATGCAATGGCTGGGAATATGAAAGTTGCTCTGAACTATTTGGATGAGACCATGGTAGCGAAAATTATGAAGAGTATGATTAGACCAAGATTGGAGTATGCAGCAGTGGTGTGGTCCCCGCATCTAAAGAAGCATATTCACAAGTTAGAAAGAATCCAGAGAGCAGTCACTAGATTGGTTCCAAGTCTCAGAGAACTGCCATATGAAGGGAGGCTAGACAAATTAAATCTACCGAGTCTAAAAGAGAGGAGAGAGAGGGGAGACATGATAATGATGTACAAATGTACCCGGGGGCTGGAGAGGCTGGATAGGGAGGATATATTAATTATGGATACAGGAATAACTAGAGGCCACAGCTACAAAGTAAAAAGACCTACCTGCAAGAACGATATCAGGAAGTTTAGCTTCCCCTATAGATGTATTGACAAATGGAATGGGCTGGAGGAGGAGGTGGTAGGGGCAAGGAACATCCATATTTTCAAGAAAAAATTGGATAAAAAGTAGACTGAGAGACGGGACAACACGAGCTTAGCTCAACTCCTGTAAACTACAATTAGGTAAATACAATTAGGTAAATACAGTTCTCATACTCCGGCGGGGTCTAGGGTGTCCTATGTCAACTGACTGCACCCCCCCCCCCCCCCTTTCCCGTGAAAGTAAACAAAAGTGACTGCAGGGCCACCTAGACCCTCTGCCTTAAAGCTATACATGGTAAGGATGGTTTGTCTAGAGCAACTGACAAGTATCTAGACAGAAACGTATGATTAGACGCCCACAACTGCGTGGACGCTATGTCTTCAACTGAATTTTTTTTTAGGAAACGTAAAGAGGCTGCCCATTTGCGTAAATCGTGGGCCCGACCCACAACGCCGGGATTACTTTCTTTAATGACTTCTACCAGAAGAGAGGCTAATCGCCGTTTAAGTAAGCGTTTACCCGTACTTGCTACCCATAAAGCACCTTGGGGGTTTCGAGGAGCTACTCTCAAATATTTGGTTAGAGCTTGCACTGGACATAAATTATGATGCACCTTTCCCCTTTTTAACGCCGGCACCGTGAACTCAGAAAACACGTGTGCACTATGCTCATTCTTGGCTACAAAACCTGGGGAGGGTGCAATGGAAATACATTCATTAAGTCTACCAAACCTAAGACAATTAGGTGTGTTGCTCATCGCCGCCAGCTCAGACACTCTGTTTCCGGTGGCCAAAGCCAAAAGGAAAACCGCCTTTTTTAAGAGTAATGCAAAGTCTGCAGTATTTTGGTACAGACGAGAGTGAAGCAAAGACAAAGCTTTGTCCAGAGACCAAGTAGGCATGAGCTGACGGGGAGGTGGGCGGAGTTTAAAACATGCTCTCATAAAACCTGTTTCCTCCGCTACCGGTATGGAAAGACCCGTAAGGTCTAAAAAGGGCACTCTAATCGCAGTTAAGTGATTTTTTAATGTTACCACAGATAAACGTTTCTGCTCAAACAGATAATTCAAATAATTAAAACTAATGCCACTGAGGGTACAGTTTGTTCTGTCCTAACGATCCAAGAAGTAAAGGCTTGCCAATGTGATTGATACTGTCGTTTTGTAGACTGAGTATATTGATTAAGTAATTTATTTGTCACATCTCTACCGTATGGTGCTAGCCACTTGGCCTCCTGAATGTCCATAATGCAAAAGTCAGTGAGGTCGCTAGGTTGCCAATCGTGTCTAAGTGGAAATACCCGACCGGGAGCGATACCGGGTCCGGGCACCACATTTTCAATTGCTGGTACCACAACTGCGCCGGCCACAGTGGCGCGATTAGCGAGACTAAGCCTCGATAATCTCGTAGTTTGTTCACTACGTGGCACATTAGTGACGCATCTGGCGGTGGAAACAGATAGATGGAGCTCCATCTGTTCCAGTCTGTCACTAGGGCGTCTGGCCCCCCTGCCGGCGTTTTCGCCCGGCGGGTGAGGTATAGAGGGAGTTTGTGAGTCTCCTCGGACGCAAAAAGATCCACTTGTGGATGGGAGAGCTCTGCAATCATTAGGTTGAAAATGGGTTGCTTGAGCTCCCATTCTACTGTCGTGCTCTATCTCCGGGACAGAGCGTCTGCCCAGACGTTCGCTACGCCTGGGAGATAAGATGCGTGAAGATAAATATCTAGACTGTTGGCTAGAGCAAAAATCTCTTCCGACACGTTTAGCAACTTCCTTGACCTCGTTGACCCTTGTTTCTGAATACAGTGGACTGCATTCAGATTGTCCATTCTGAAGGCCACCGACTTGCCCCGTAACGCCGGGCCGTGAGCCTGAAGGAAATACAAGGGGACTAGTAATTCTTTGACATTGATGTGCGAGATTTCTAAGTGGGACCAAAGCCCCTGACCCTGGTGCCCCTGATTTGACTGAAATCCCCAACCTATTGTGCCTGACGCATCCGTGTCTACCCATACCGTTGGTGGAGGAGAGGTCCATGACATTATTGAGTGCAATGTTTCCCTCTTCGCCCAGACCGCTAGTAAGGTGTGGATTAATTTCGGGATGGGCCATAATTTTCCCGCCGGTAAGAGCGGGAAATATTTGTTGCCTTCCAATATTAATCGTTTTACTTTCAACCGGCCCAACTTGACAGCTAGTTGAATCCAGTTGAGAGAGCCGACCAGAGACTCCCAGACCCTTCGCGTCGTAGTCAGACTGTGAAGAAACCTGAACAGTTTCCTGCGAAACCTGTTGCGATTGTCCACACTCTGACTCAGAGTGAGAGCGGCGGTGTCCCAGACCAGCCCTATCCACTGAATTACTCGTGAGGGCACAAGGTTTGACTTTACCAGATTTACCTTGAACCCTAGAGTTTTGACATGATTTAAAATGATATTGACATGTTTTATGCATAATTGTTGTGTCTCTGCCACCACCAGCCAGTCGTCCAGATACCACAACACTCTGATCCCCTGTTTTAACAATGGCATCAGGGCTTGCCGGACTAGTTTTGTGAATAATCGAGGTGCCAGGTTCAAGCCGAACGGCATCCTCTGAAAAACAAAATTTTGGTGCCTGATCCGTAAGGCCAAAAACCTTTGAAATCTTTTGTTGACCGATACGTGCCAATAGGCGTCTGTCAGGTCTAGTGAACACATCCAACCTCCCGGCGGAAGTGTTAGCCTGATTTGGTGTACTGTTAACATTCTGAAAGATTCGTTGTGAATGTGAAGATTCAGATAAGACAGGTCTACGACCGGCCTCATCTGAACACTGTCCCTTTTGGGAACCAAAAATAGTTTGGACGTGAATACAGGGTAATTTGGGGGGACCGGGATGATGACATTCTTGGCAATCATTTCCTGGGCTAGTGACTCCACCTCTAAAGAAACAAAATTCGCCGTTGTCGGCTGACGTAATCGAGGTCGCCGGAGCCACTGAAAAGTGATGCCTTTGCGTGCCACCATCCGTGCCCAAGTGTTTAACGGCCATGCTTGGTGACACGTTCGGAACGACCCAGTTAGCAGACAAGGGTTCGCCGGCTGTACTACCCTCGGTTCCTCCGGCCTTAAGGTAGGCGCCGGGAGTGAGAGATACTTTAGTTTTTTGATGGTGGGGTTGGTGCTGGACGCTTCGCCGGCTGGCTGGTGTTGGCCGAAGACTGGCCCTGACCTGGTTTATGTTGGCCGCGTCCTCTCTGACCTGAAAACCTACTCTGTCTATGCCTGAACTGACCCTGGGGGGAGTGGGAGGACTTAGGCGGAAGAAAAGGCTTAGATCCCCCTGGCTGAGCTTTAGTAGTAGGCCTGGGTTTGGGGAAGTTAAATGCAGGTTTCTTAGAAGGGGTGGGACTGTGCTTAACGGCCTGTGCCATATTGAACACTGTGCGCCACACTTCAGGGGTCATTAAAGAGGGAGTAAGCACTGGTGACATAACCACCTGATTAGCAATGCGATCAGGTAGCTTGCGAACTAACGACATCCTAAGATCTTGTCGTGCTCGTACCGCCTCAAGCAAGGCGGTACGTATGTCACCCAAGGATTGGATTGACGACTGAAGAATCAGTCGCCGGGATAACTCAAACGATCTTCGAGCATCCGCATCTGCGATTGCCTGAGTGGACCGTAGTAAAGACTTAGCCACCTGCTGAGATACTATGTACTGTGAGAACAGGCGAAAAGCTTTTCCCCGTAGCCTAAATTCTCTGACTAGGTGAGTAGGGGTAGGGGTAGTGAACGGGTCCTTCAGCTCACAAAGATTAATCTTAGGGGCAGCTAGAAATGAAAACAAAGCTGACGGGACTCCGCCGGCAGAACCCACCGGCATGGAGAACCATGAATGAGTATCCTGAGGTATCTGGTGGGAAGATTTAGAAGTGAAAGTGATTGCAAAGTTTTGAGCCTCTACCTCCCAATCTACCCAAGGTCCTGGTCCCAACTGTCCCACCTTCAAAACTGGATTAGCTGCGTCGTCTGTGACGGTCTGTAAATCTAGTTCAGGAGTGAGAGCTGACAGAGTCTTAATATCATTAAACCCATCCAGCTTAGACCAGTCTGAAAATAGTTTTGAAGCTGAGGCAGGGGGTAAAGCAGGCTTAGAAGCATACACAAAATAATCTTGATGATAATAACTAGGTATAGCCTTGATGTTTACGTCCAGAACATTACCCAAAGTATCCACGGCCCTTAGTTTCTTTGACTTATTGCCCTGGATGACCCACTCACGCGGTACCGGGAGTTCCCCTGACAAAGTAGGTTGGGCAAGCTCTGGTTTAGAGGAGTTCAAAAGAACCCATGACTCGTCTGGCCCATAAAGTAAGGGCATAGCTACCTTTCTAAGAGGCACTTTGTCTAGATGGGGTGGATTGACATCCGTTATGACCCTGACATTTGAAGTTGTCAAAGCCGCCGTAGCAGGCCTAGTGATCCCTGAGGTTAACAGAGTGGGAGGGTTAGGGATCTTAGATAAATCAATCGAAGTCATCAGAGGCCGTACCGTAGAACTTGTCTTGGGAGCCCCCAAGTCCATTGTGGGGTTTTCCTGTTGTTGACCAAAAAATTTAGATAAAGCATGAGTAAGCAGCCCATTAATTTCTTGTGCCGTAACAAACTGGTTTGATGAAGAACTTACAGGTGAATCATTAGTATCCTGTGCGGCGTCCAAGCCTGAGCCTGACCCTTGTCCTTCCATCTCCGAAATTATAGAAACTTCATCTTTCTCCTCTTGATCCTTCTGAGAAGACCCCGCCGAGGCAGGGGTACCTTGTTGCCAAGATAAGTCTGGGATAGAGGATGGGATCGCCGCATCCCTGTGGACATCGGCTACTGTGTGACTCGTTTGAGTCGGACGTGGGTGATCAGACCCTGGTTGAGCAAACCGCCAAACACCGAGGCCCTGGCCTACGCTCTCTTGAGAGTCTGAAACATTCTCAATTACTGAACCCCCTGAACTTTCCAATTCCAGTGTTAAAATATTAAGTGGCAAATCCTCTTTTGGGACAGGCACTGCACTGGACTCTTGGGCCTTAACACAAACTCTGTCTGGGGTAGAGGTACGATGAGATGCACTAGAAGTTGGTGAATGTCGAGAGGACTTTGTTACGACCTGGCACTCGGGTACACAAGGGCTCTCAATCAGGACTCTAATACGGCTCGCTGCCACAACGGAAACACACGATCCCAACCCCTGAGTACTGCCAGCCGAACAAAAAACACCAATACCCTCCAGAGTTCAATCTGCTATAACGGGGTATACAAGAACTCGGTACTAGTGTTCAACAACAGACTAATAAAGAGACAGGAATTCTCTAGTCTGGTCAACAATCAAACAAAGAAGTAAGAAACAACAACACCAAAGAATAGTGTTGGCCGAAGCCGAAGTAATCCACCCTTGACTAAGAACTTAAGAAGTCCTCCACCCTCTACTTCGGATCGGCACTATTACGTTACGTTAATTAATAGTCCTTAAGCATCGAGCAAGGAATCTTCTGAAAAAAGTTAGATGCTTCTCGGATGCTCGTAAGAAGTACGTATCGGATTTTGAACAGTAATTCAATAAGAAAAACACTGGCAATTAAATACTATTACAGGTTTAAATTGGCATAAGAATAATTAAAAGAATATGCAATAGTAAATGGCAAACATTAAAAAGAAGTACTCCGCAAATGCAACGGCAATAGCCTACTCGGATTGTGCTCGTGGGCCACTAATCACTAAAGTAGCCAAGCTTGCAACACATGAAATCAATAGTGCATAAACAATATCATACATAAGGAAAGCTTCAATACTATTCTGTATCTACTAATCGAGTAAAGTCTAGCTGGGGTACTGTGGGCAAAAGGTAGCAGTGACTGAGCAAAAACGGCTCGTAGCCTAGCGAAGTCCTCACAACTGTTTAAAGTATTACGTTAACACTAACAAGTGCACTTTGAGAAATCCAGATCCCTTGTATCTGGTTTTCTCCCGGCTCCTTGACAAAGTAAAAACAAGCTGTTAATAAAATACAGGGTGGTTAGGCTCTTGCCCTCACGCACTGTAAATTATTAACTCAACACAGTCAGCCGCGAAGACAACCTAGGCTTCACTGAACCGAAACGAGTATGCAGGTTTATCGCTTAACCACTGCATCAAACAACAACTCGTAACACAGAAAAGCCTTACCCCAGTCTAGCATTACCTAGACTAGCAGAAACCAGGAATAATAATAATAACACACAGGGAAATGCATAGACAAGTGCAACAAACATAAATCAATCCTATTCTAAGTTAACCCTTCCAAAATAGGCTATCTAATAGGCATGTATCTCATGAGAACTCAAGCGATAATACGTTGGCTGACTAGCTCTGCACCAACGGGACCATGGAAGTTAAAAAGGGTAGGGAAAAGAGGAGATAAGAATGTAAGGTAGTAGAGAAAGTTCACATCAGTCAGAAGAATATATATAGTTAGCAAGGGAAATGAGAAGTCGCTCTGCCTAATGAGTTCTGATCAAAAAATGGCTAGACTTCCCTTTTTATACTCGGCCCTCTAGTGAGCCCAACGTGAACTACTAAGGACCGCCCACTGACAATCATTACGTAATTTCTCTCTCTCCTCTGGGATAGACAAAGGCTTTCCTAGCACTGAGGGGAGGGGGGGGGGGGGGGGAGTGCTAGTGAGTTAGGCCCACCTCCCGCATGGCGCACCCACTGACCCCCAACTGTGGCTGCCGCTTCTCCCATCATTACAAATAAGTTTTACACACAATACTTATAACTAATGATATAAAATAGAACTCGTTGACTCAGATGAAAACAAAATACATATTCATATTACTTATAGTACAACGGCTCACATGAACTAAGTTAGGAAACTCTACATAGACTACAGCCAAAGTTCCTGCCCTGACGATCCTAGCGAGAGTGGGGCATGACTAGGCGTTCTGTACAGCATGCTCACACTGGACATGCGTCACACCTCCCCCAAGATTTTACTTGCTCAACCCTGAGCTAAAATCTGACAAACACAGAACCCCATCAAGCCCCTCACACCCAGCGACCCAGCGACCGCATGGCACTAAAACAAAGCTGAGTTTATCACCAAAACGCATCTTATTATTAACCAAAAATTCACATTTTATAACTCCTCCCAACAATAGCAAAAAGACACAATATCATGCTCCCAGAGCGAGCTTACAGCAGCTCAGCCGTTTGATAGTTTGTGGACTACTCAAACTCTATAGGCTATGACAAACTTATACGATTACCTATATCAAAAGAAAGAGTTTTTTATATGATTTTTATATTTTAATATGTTTTTCCCGGCTGCACTATAAGGGCAGCCTATTTTCCTCCACTCAAACCCACACACCTGTGATAGCCTACGACTGATCATCCACCCTTGATAAACAATCCGCGATCACATTGTCACATCCAGCAATATGACGGATGTCCAGGTTATACTCCTGCAACATCAAAGACCACCTGGTCAGTCTCATATTGTGATTGTGAAATTGATTCAGGAATCTCAAAGGGTGATGATCAGTGTAGATAACCACGACTGGGCCATAGGCTGGAACATACACCTCGAAGTGCCTGAGCGACAGCACAATCGCCAGTAATTCCTTTTCTATTGTAGAATAGTTCTTTTGTGCAGCATTGAACTTCTTAGAAAAGAAACTTACTGGGTGTTCCACACCTTCATTGTCTGTCTGTAGCAAGACGGCACCAGCCCCTACACCACTAGCATCTGTTGCCAGCTGAAAAGGCCTGTTAAAGTCTGGGGCCCTGAGTATCGGGTGAGTACATAGCAAATGTTTCACCAAAGTGAAAGCCTTTTCACACTCAGGTGCCCACAAAAACTTTTTGTCTTTAGATAACAAATCTGTGAGAGGTGCCAACACCGTTGAGTAACCTTTTATGAAGCGTCTGTAGTAGCCTATCATACCCAAGAATCTCATAATCTGCTTCTTGGTTGTTGGGTGCGGAAATTTATTGATAGCCTGTACCTTGTTCTGAGGAGGGCACACCTGTCCCCTTCCCACTACAAACCCAAGGTACTGCACAGTGGCTTTTACGAAGTCACACTTTGCCAAATTTACTACCAGACCTGCTTCACTAAGTTTCCGGAACAAGGTCTCAAGGTGCTCACAATGGCTCTCAAAGTCGTCATCATAAATGATTACATCGTCCAAATATACGGTGCAATTTGGAATGTCCTTTACAATTTCATTCATCAGGTTCTGAAACGTTGCTGGTGCATTCTTAAGCCCGTAAGGCATAACATTGCACCGGTAGGTACTCCCGTCCACAACAAAACCACATACCTCTTTAGCACGCTCGGACAAAGGTACTTGCCAGTAACCTTTTACTAAATCTACTTTAGACAAAAAACGAGCATTACCAATTTTGTCAACACTATCATCAACCCGAGGAAGAGGATATGGGTTAGTTGGAGTCAAACCGTTTAACCTACGGAAATCAATACAAAAGCGTACCTTGCCATCTGGCTTAGGCTGCAGTGTTACAGGGGAAGTCCACTTAACTGTGCCTTTCTCTATCAACCCTCTACCGAGCATATACTCCAACTCATCCCTCAGAGCTGGTAGTTTTATGGGGGGCACACGGTACGGGATTGACTTAAAGGGTAGATGGTCCCCCACGTCAACATCATGCATAGCCTGAGTAGTGAGGCCTGGGTGTTCAGCAAATACAGTGGGGTATGAACCGAACAACTGACGGATAGCATCAAACTGCGGCTCAGGCAAATGAGCTATAGCCTCGTCAGCCCTTAGGCTCGAGTTCCCCGCCCACTGATCCGCTGAAACATGTTGATCCCAGCTATCCTCCTCTGAAGCTTGACTGTCCCCCTCTCCTTCTCCACCACGGCCGCAACAAGCCAACACAGGGACAGTGAGAGGCTCAGAGGGGCGCCTCACATACTCTTTAATAAGGTTCACGTGACATAACTGGTTCTTTTTCCTCCTGTCTGGAGTGGCAACAAGGTAATCTAAGTCTGAAATTTTTTCTACAATTTTATAAGGTCCAGTGTACTTCGCAGAGAGGGGGTTACCAACCAAAGGCAACAAAATTAATACCTCTTGTCCTACAGTGAACTTCCGGAGCCTCACTTTGCGATCATACCTGTCCTTCATCAAAGCTTGTGATTCTGTCAAATTTCTACCTGCCATCTCCAGACTCTTAAGCATGCGCTCACGGCTTTCAAGCACATACTTTAATAATGGACAAGGCTGCACAGTCCCCTCCCAAATTTCTTTCAGCATGTTAAGGGGGCCCCTGACACGGTGTCCAAAAATCAGCTCGTTTGGACTAAATCCCAGGCTCTCACCAGGTACCTCCCGAGCAGCAAACAGCACATAAGGCAATCCAAGATCCCAATCCATACCGTTGTCAGCACAATAACACCTGAGCATGCTTTTAAGTGTAGCATGCCACCGCTCAAGCACCCCTTGACTCTCAGGGTGATACGCTGACGATACTACTGCTCGTATCCCATGCTGTTGCATTGTTTGCTTGAACATGTTGGAGGTGAAATTAGATCCCTGATCAGACTGAATCTCCTCCGGGTACCCGTACCTTGAGAAGTACCACAACAAGTTACTGACTACCGTCTTAGCCATTCCATTTTTCATAGGGTATGCATCGGGGTATCTAGTGGCAACATCCATTATGGTTAACAAAAATTTATTTCCCGCCTTAGTGGGAGGGAGTGGACCAACCATGTCAACAATAATTTTACTAAAGGGTGGCCCAATCACAGGAATAGGGTGTAACGGAGCCTTAGGAATAACTTGGTTCGGTTTCCCGACACGTTGACAAATATCACAGGAGTTTATCCATGACTGCACATGAGACTTCATCCCCGGCCACCAAAACAATTTCCCCAAAGCCGCCACCGTTTTTCTCACCCCTAGATGTCCTGCCAGTGGTGTGTCATGCGCCAACCTCAGTAGGCTATCCCTGCACTCCCGTGGCACCACCAACTGGTCCACTACTCCGGACCCCTTTTGCCAACTACGTTTAGGGTCTTGAAAACGCCTATAAAGGATGCCTTCTAAATAAAAAAAATCTCCTGGCTGTGCATCGCCGTCCTCGTCGAGCTCTACAGCTCCATTAGCACACGTTTGGAGCTCAGGGTCCTCTAGTTGCAACCGACTTATATCTGAGGGTGCCAAGCGATCTAACTGCTCCCGGAGCAATGCATGACCTTCCCCGATACTGGGCTGCTCCCTCTGTCTCTCTCGATGTACATAACGTTGCTGTCGTGGAGACTCGTCATGCCCAGCCTCGTCACTCTCGATGACAGGCCCAGGGGCTACTCCAGAATTAAGTAATGGTGCTAATACTGAATCACCCAGGAGAGCCGCCGAGTCAAAACTCTTAAAACCAACTCCAGCTTTAGCCTCCTCCTGTTGATCGTTCCTCCGCTGGTCTGAAGGCGGAGGACTAGGCTGTGACACTTTAGCTGCCCGAGCTCGGGTGACAACACACGCCATGGGTTGTGTCTGGCACCGCTCGACCCCCACTCTTGCTCTTCCCTACTCACGTCGGCCGGCCTCTCGGCAACGACTAAGGGTAGAACCTCGGAAGCGGGCATTGCAAAGTCGTTGCCGAGAAGAAGGTCGACGCCCTCCACTGGCAGTTTCTCCACAATCCCGACATCCAATTCACGTGCCACACCATCCACCTCCAACTCCAACCGCACCAGCGGGTATGACCGAGTTGCATTAATACCCTGCACCACTACCACCCGAGCCGCGTTTATAGGGTAGCCAGTCAAGTTTTTCATCAGAGTCTGGGAAGCACCTGTATCACGCAAGACCTCTACTCCATGCTTGCGCCCCGCCCACATCACGCAACCCCGCCCTCTATGGTCGCAAAAAACATCCTGAGCAGGGTTCGAGCCTCCCAGGTGCTTCTGCATTGGCTGTGCCTCAGCCTCTGACGAACTGCCCCAGGCAAACTCAGATGACTTCGGAGACACACCAATGTTGCAGGCCAAAGACACAGCTGCTGTAGGTGGTTTGCTAGGACAGACTCTTGCAAAGTGCCCCTTTTTATGACAATGATAACACTCCACCTCCCCTTTGGGCTTCCCTTGGTACTGGGAAGGGCCCGGCCCCTTCTTAAATGGGACGGTGCTAGTCTTGTGGTCAGTCTTGGTATCATGGCTCTTGTACTTGTTTGCATAAGGTATATCACTAACTCGGGGGGGTGGGGCGTCACGCCCCTTGTTACCTGCCTCACTACGCTGGGCAGACCCGCACCCACGAATTAGTGATAGCCGGAGGTCAGCCATCTCAGCTGCCTCCTGTAGAGTTTTTGGGTTCTTTTCTTTAATAGTTAAAGTCATTTCTGCACCAGTACACTTATAAAACTGCTCGAGCAGAAACAGCTCAGTCAACTGTTCGGCCGTCTCAGCTTTCTCAGAACGTGTCCAGTTTTTAAGTGCATCTTTTAAGTCCCGGGCATGTTCAAGAAAGGTCACCTCCCTAGTCTTTGTAACACCCCGAAACTTCAATCGATATGTTTCCGGTTGCAACTCGTATGCCCGTAGGACAGCTCTCTTCAATTCTGGGTAGTCAATGCAAGACTCTAAAGGCAGTGCATCATAAGCCTTCAGACCCTTACCCGTAAGTCTTGAGGAGACTAGAGCTGCCCACTTCTCTTCAGGCCAATTATGCTCCCTACATTTCTTCTCAAAACGATTAAAAAATTCTGTGACTTCAGTTTCACTAAATACCGGCACCAATTTGACTAATTGGGCCAAGGACTGTTCTCTTACTTGGCCCTCACGGCCCATCCAAGTCCCTGTCGACTCTGCACGAGACTTATCTAAATCTAATTTAGCACAATATTTCTCCGAGTCGTACTTAAGCTCAGCCTCATGCCTCCTAACCTCAATCTCATGCCTCCTCGTCTCATCCTCCTGCCTCCTGGTCTCATTTTCATGCCTCCTGGTCTCATCCTCCTGCTTCCTAGCCTCAATCTTAGCAAGCTCAAGTCTAAATACCATATCTGGAGACAGACAGGAAGAGGGAGCTGCCACTACTGAAGGAGGGGGGGCAAAAACTGGGGAACCACCATGTGCACCACCCGAGGGCACTCCAATCTGCCAATTCTCATCCCTCTGTGGGAGAGTGCTAACCTCCGGTAACTGAGTGGACGGCACTGTGGGAGTCGAGTGAGAGGGGATCTGGGGAGGAACCCCCCCAAACGCCCTCTCCTCCGAAACCCCATGTCGCCCACGCAACACCCAGGAAATCAGCTCCCCCTTGGACATCCCTACTACATTGGAAATTCCCAAAACCTTGGCTATCAGGTGCAAGCCACAAACATCCACCCCAGTCAGCCTCTCCTCCGTCACGTGGTACCGCTTACTCACAAAAACTCTAGCATCCTCCTCACTGGTTACTAACGGCACACCTTCAAATGGCATCTCTCGCTCATCGTCAGTGCTAATGCACGACATACTGAAGTCCACAAAAAAATTCTCGAGACAAAAGTGTTTAACTTCCTATGCAAGCACTAATTACTAAATTAACTGGAGTCTCTTAAATGCTTTACTAATTGCCATACAAAAACAAATATTCTTCAATATGCACGCTAAAATACAAACAAACAAATGTTGTACAACTCTGCAAAAATTTATACTGTTCACAAAATCCTAAGCAAGGTCGCCATTTGTTACGACCTGGCACTCGGGTACACAAGGGCTCTCAATCAGGACTCTAATACGGCTCGCTGCCACAACGGAAACACACGATCCCAACCCCTGAGTACTGCCAGCCGAACAAAAAACACCAATACCCTCCAGAGTTCAATCTGCTATAACGGGGTATACAAGAACTCGGTACTAGTGTTCAACAACAGACTAATAAAGAGACAGGAATTCTCTAGTCTGGTCAACAATCAAACAAAGAAGTAAGAAACAACAACACCAAAGAATAGTGTTGGCCGAAGCCGAAGTAATCCACCCTTGACTAAGAACTTAAGAAGTCCTCCACCCTCTACTTCGGATCGGCACTATTACGTTACGTTAATTAATAGTCCTTAAGCATCGAGCAAGGAATCTTCTGAAAAAAGTTAGATGCTTCTCGGATGCTCGTAAGAAGTACGTATCGGATTTTGAACAGTAATTCAATAAGAAAAACACTGGCAATTAAATACTATTACAGGTTTAAATTGGCATAAGAATAATTAAAAGAATATGCAATAGTAAATGGCAAACATTAAAAAGAAGTACTCCGCAAATGCAACGGCAATAGCCTACTCGGATTGTGCTCGTGGGCCACTAATCACTAAAGTAGCCAAGCTTGCAACACATGAAATCAATAGTGCATAAACAATATCATACAAGGAAAGCTTCAATACTATTCTGTATCTACTAATCGAGTAAAGTCTAGCTGGGGTACTGTGGGCAAAAGGTAGCAGTGACTGAGCAAAAACGGCTCGTAGCCTAGCGAAGTCCTCACAACTGTTTAAAGTATTACGTTAACACTAACAAGTGCACTTTGAGAAATCCAGATCCCTTGTATCTGGTTTTCTCCCGGCTCCTTGACAAAGTAAAAACAAGCTGTTAATAAAATACAGGGTGGTTAGGCTCTTGCCCTCACGCACTGTAAATTATTAACTCAACACAGTCAGCCGCGAAGACAACCTAGGCTTCACTGAACCGAAACGAGTATGCAGGTTTATCGCTTAACCACTGCATCAAACAACAACTCGTAACACAGAAAAGCCTTACCCCAGTCTAGCATTACCTAGACTAGCAGAAACCAGGAATAATAATAATAACACACAGGGAAATGCATAGACAAGTGCAACAAACATAAATCAATCCTATTCTAAGTTAACCCTTCCAAAATAGGCTATCTAATAGGCATGTATCTCATGAGAACTCAAGCGATAATACGTTGGCTGACTAGCTCTGCACCAACGGGACCATGGAAGTTAAAAAGGGTAGGGAAAAGAGGAGATAAGAATGTAAGGTAGTAGAGAAAGTTCACATCAGTCAGAAGAATATATATAGTTAGCAAGGGAAATGAGAAGTCGCTCTGCCTAATGAGTTCTGATCAAAAAATGGCTAGACTTCCCTTTTTATACTCGGCCCTCTAGTGAGCCCAACGTGAACTACTAAGGACCGCCCACTGACAATCATTACGTAATTTCTCTCTCTCCTCTGGGATAGACAAAGGCTTTCCTAGCACTGAGGGAGGGGGGAGGGGGGGGGGAGTGCTAGTGAGTTAGGCCCACCTCCCGCATGGCGCACCCACTGACCCCCAACTGTGGCTGCCGCTTCTCCCATCATTACAAATAAGTTTTACACACAATACTTATAACTAATGATATAAAATAGAACTCGTTGACTCAGATGAAAACAAAATACATATTCATATTACTTATAGTACAACGGCTCACATGAACTAAGTTAGGAAACTCTACATAGACTACAGCCAAAGTTCCTGCCCTGACGATCCTAGCGAGAGTGGGGCATGACTAGGCGTTCTGTACAGCATGCTCACACTGGACATGCGTCACAACTTCCGTTTATGAGAATCCTTTTTAGAGGATTTATGGCTACGGTGTGACCGCGAACTATTCTTAGATCTAGAGGAATCCTCGCCGTGACCACTGGTGGAACCTTCCGTCCTGCTCTTCTTACTCGCCGGTGAAGAGGCCCGACTAGATGACTGGTGTCTAAGAGGAGACCTAGACCGGGATCTCGCCCGAGACGAAGAGGCGGATACCGGGGGTGTAGGCTCTCTTGGGCGTTTAGGTGTAGCCGCAGAGGATACAGAACCCTGACCAGTCTCCGCCGGCTTAATACTCGTGACTCTAGAGGAACGTTTAGGGGGAGGGTGTTCGGAGAGCAATCTATCCCAAAGTGGGACGTTGTCACATTGAAGTGATTTATGTGCAACAATGGTAGTGTAGGCTGACATCTGTTGCCTAACCTCTCTCAAGGCTACCGCCGCGGTCTTATCATTATCACAAAGGACCTTTAAAGCTAATTGGGAGCAAAAAGAACAATTACGCATAACCCAGAGACCCCTTGAACGGTCTAGACATTTAACACACCTTATGCAACGGGTATGCGCAAAAATAGGGATACCAGCACAAGCAGGGGTAGTGCACAAAGCAAAAACTGGGGCCACGGTAGCCATGACAGAGACTGGTGGGAGGAAACTACCGCCGGGTCTGTATTGGTCCGCCGGAGCTCAGCTCTGGAAAAAAAGAAAATTTCCAGGAATTAATGCTCATAAGGTTAACCCAACATGTTCGCGCACAAGTGTTAATAACCCGCCGGGTAACGAGATGTAATGGCACAAACACAGCTCGCTACGCGGTGGGGTTCAGAAAATCTAAACAAATCTTTTGTTAAAGAAAGTGAAGAATACCCTCTGATATAAAATAACGGTCCAACATGGCGCTTATAGTCTCTTGGTGGTGGCGACTGTCTCAAGATTCAATTTTGTAACAAAGCAACCCCCAAAAAAGACGCCGGCCCTTGAAATATTTTAGTAGAATAGCACAGGGCAGGATGATACGAGATCTGATGTCTAACGAATTGTCACAAAAGATCGCCGTAAGTTAGAAGGCGGCGATACCTACTTGTATCACTAAATTAAGTGGTTAAATCGAAATCGAATTTTGTAAATTCCTTAGTTCCTCCACCTAGGAGCACCCGCCGGGTGAGAAGAATCGATATATTAACCTAAATTGAACCTTCAATCGCCGTAAGAGTAAAGGCGGCGATACACATAGTATCACTAAAATGGATTGGTTAACTAACTGAAAGACATAAGTCGTTCATCCCACCCTACCCAGGTGCACCCGCCGGGTGAGATGTCCAAACGTTAACCCCATAAGTTCCTGTCCCCACTTCTTTGTAAAAGATCGCCGGGGAGGAAAGCCTAAAACAACAGCTAGGTTTTTCAAGTGGTTTTTGTAAAACCGGGTAGAAAAACTACATAACGTATGTCCGCATGAACAACGTTTTATAGATGGGAACAGCCATCCCGCCGGGAATCAAAGGAGGCCTGAAACCAGGCATCCACAGAGACGCAGTCCTGGAGAGCCACAGACACCCCAACGCCGGGGAAACAAGCCAGTGTTAACAACCACGTGTGGCCCAACACGGCTCGCGGCCGGGATTTTCATGGTGAAACCGAGAAAACCCCGCCGGAAGGCAACCTACCCTGAACAGACACCATCTGAACAACAAGAGACACGAGGAGAGCCACGCACGACAACCCCAAGGTCACTCCATAATCCGTGGAATTAGCCAATACACAACTAAACCAGGAAACAATTATAGTCCGAGGAATTAGCCAATACACAACTAAAACCCGGATACACATGACACAGTAGGGCATATTTATCAATAATAAACAATAACACTAGTACATGTGGCAAAGCTACGAGCGGCTGGCTAGGCCTAGGTAGACGGCATAATAAAAGTTGAAATATACACAAACACTGGAAATATCACAACAGGAACCACCGCCAACACACCACCGTAGCACAAACTTCCGACCAAGGGAAGACTGACTCGGGACCCAGAAAAAACTTCACTAAGTGAAGAAAAATACGCTGGGAACGTCAGAAACAAAGCTTACCTCATCAGAAAGATAAAAGGCAGCACTAACTAACGCGTAGTGAAAGCCGCCTGCATCACAAACTAACTCAGCTGTGAAAAAGTTCACATGTCCACAACGGGACCACGAGGGTACATCCGAAATAGATGCCCCATACACTCGACCCAAAATACACTGCACTGCGGGCAACCAGCCCAGGACACTCCTGCTACGCCTATCCTAACCTTACTCGATACATCCTAGAGTAAACAAATGAGAAAAAACTCACTAGGGACGCCACGAATGCGGAACTAGCGGAGCGTGGGGAGGCACGTCCGGGCAGGCTGAACGCAGAGCAGAGAAGGAAGAATGACGCCTGAATCAGCGTCTGGTCAGAGATCCACACAAGTACATCCACGATATGATGGAAAGCTTATTGGATAGTTATTCTTATTTTCTTTTTGTTTTTATTTTTTACGAAGTTTTTTTCGTAGTGAGAACCCAATTCATAATGACTGAAGCCATGAGTGAGGTCGCGTGCGCTCATGATGAAGGGTCCTCAGTTTTTAAATGCTCTGCGCGGTAGATTCAAAACTACGGCGGATTAGTGTTTGAAGAGGATGCCTTATGTAATAGGCATGTTCGTCAATGATGGAGGGGCCACTAATAAATGAGTTATTTACAATGCTAAAAAAGGCATTAAGGGCCTGGTCCTCGAACAAGTGTGTAACACTGACAATCCCAATGGGATCTTCAACCTATCTAGGCGAGTTAAAAATTACAGTAAGGATATTATAGGTGAACAGTGTGTTAGAAACGATAATGGGAAAATTGTATATGCAGAAGATGAAATCAGAGAAGCATGGAAGGCACACTATGAACGATTGCTAAATGTAGAGTTTGAATGGGATAAGGAACAGCTTAGTATCGAAAAAAACAATATCTGGACCCCCTCCTTTGATAGCACCAGCTGTAGTGAGCGACGCAATCAATAAAATGAAGGACGGTAAAGCTCCAGGGTGCTCTGACATTGTCGCTGAGATGATAAAAGCCTCAGGGAAGACTGGTGTTAGCTTAGTCACTGAGATGATAAACACCATTATTAAAGATGAGAAAATCCCTGAGGATTGGCACAAAAGTGTAATAGTAAATATATACAAAGGAAAAGGGGATGCGCTAGATTATAGGTTTGACTCCTGTAAGGAGATAAAGAAAACCTAATATTTAGTAGTGGCCCCGTAATCATTGACAAACATGCCTATTACATAAGGCATCCTCTTCAAACACTAATCCGCCGTAGTTTGAATCTACCGCGCAGAGCATTTAAAAACTGAGGAGCCTTCATCATGAGCGCGCGTGACCTCACTCATGGCTTCAGTCATTATGAATTGGGTTCTCACTACGAAAAAACTTCGTAAAAAAGAATAACTATCCAATAAGCTTTCCATCATATCGTGGATGTACTTGTGTGGATCTCTGACCAGACGCTGATTCAGGCGTCATTCTTCCTTCACTGACATATCAAGTAAACCAAAATCCTCAATACATCAACGAATGGGAAGGGGATGGTCGGGAGGGCCCCAGTCGTCAATGATTACGGGGCCACTACTAAATATTAGGTTTTCTTTATCTCCTTACCTATAATTTATTAGTGGCCCCTCCATCATTAACGAACATGCCTGATTTCTAAGACTGGAGGGGGACATTCGTAATCATATCATAACTCTAGAAAAGCAGATAATCAAACAACCACACAGTATTCTTACTTTTGAAAAAATATATTTAACCATGGCGCAGACCATATGAAGCCCTCCGAATCATAAGGGGACCAACCGACATTTTTTGAATTTCCAAGCCAAGCACGTGGTGCCATAGCCCAAGTTCTCCCCTACACACTGGTAGTCGTTTGGTACCCTTAAGACGAAAACTGTATGAGTGAGAGTTCTGGACGTTAAGGTAACTTTTTCGCCTTTCGGGAACACTCACCAATATCCTGGGAAAAATATAACATGACACAAGGGGTCCAAACGACACTCAGTTAATCCCTCCATACTCTCACTCTCCCGTACGTAAAAGTACGTTACCATACCCTTGTACTTACCTGTTAATTATTAACTACTTACCTGCCTTACCTGAAGTATGGAAATTGGAGGCTTGTGGGTGGGAATGATGGACAATTACGTACACTACCCAATATCAGTGCATTATTATCTTTAAAAGAAAAAACTTGTGGTCAAAGTGCTGGTAATGTTAGATTTTGGCTATTTTGGCCATTCAAAAAAGGGGATAATTTTGGTTTGGGTGTTTTTACTAAAAATATAGACGTGGAACCCCTATTTTTACATGCTGGGATGAAAGAGTAGTGTTTCAGCTACCTTCAGTAAAAATATGAAGAGGGCACCTTACCGGGTTAAAGAGTTACACATATTTTGAACTGCCAAACTTTGACCTTGATTTTCTCAGAAGTAAGAAATGGTGGTTGGTCCCCTTATGATTCGGAGGGCTTCATATACAGTATACTGTATATACAAAAAAGGGGTTCAAGCAGGTGCGTGCTTCAAAGAAGCCTGCTTGACAAAAAGGGTAACTCTGGATATTTCTGTGAACAGATCTGTAGTTACAAAGGCACCCCACTCAACGAGTGGTGACAAAAATAACAAGTTATAAGTTTACATGTGCATATAATAAACCCCATAATATTTGTGGAAATATTTTGCAAAAGATCTCCACTGTTTAATACTAAATTGCTTTCACAGCTAAAACTACTATAACAACCCTGTTGTTTGTACTAACTTTGTACTAGCACAATTTCTCGCAGAGAAATTTTCATATCACATTATCCATAATTTGTATCACAGTTCTTACATTCCGGCGGGGTCTAGGGTGTCCTATGTTACACTGACTGCACCCCCCCCCCCCTTTTTCCTTGAAAGTAAACAAAAGTGACTGAAGGGCCACCTAGACCCTCTGCCTTAAAGCTATACATGGTAAGGAAGGTTTGTCTAGAGCAACTGACAAGTATCTAGTCAAAAACGTATGATTAGACGCCCACAACTGTATGGACGAAATATCTTCTACTGAAAAGTTCTTCAGGAAACGTAAAGAGGCTGCCCATTTGCGTAAATTGTGGGCCCTACCCACAACGCCGGGATTACTCTCTTTAATGACTTCGACCAGAAGAGAAGCTAATCTCCGTTTCAGTAAGCGTTTACTCGTACTCGCTACTCATAAAGCACCTTGGGGGTTTAGAGGAGCTACTCTCAAATATTTGGTTAGAGCTTGCACTGGACATAGATTATGGTGCACCTTTCCCCTCTTTAACGCCGGCACAGTGAACTCAGAAAACACGTGTGCACTGTGCTCATTCTTGGCTACAAATCCCGGGGAAGGTGCAATGTGAATACATTCATTAAGTCTACCAAACCTAAGGCAATTAGGTGTTTTGCTCATCGCCGCCAGCTCAGACACTGTTTTCCCGGTGGCCAAAGCCAAAAGGAATACAGCCTTTTTTAAGAGTAATGCAAAATCTGCAGTATTTTGGTACAGACGAGAGTGAAGTAAAGACAATGCCTTGTCCAGAGACCAAGTAGGCATGAGCTGACGGGGAGGTGGGCGGAGTTTAAAACATGCTCTCATAAAATCTGTTTCCTCCGCTACCGGTATGGAGAGACCTGTAAGGTCGAAAAAGGGCACTCTAATCGCAGTTAAGTGATTTTTTAACGTTACCACAGATAAACGTTTCTGCTCAAACAGATAATTCAAATAATTAAAAACTAATGCCACTGAGGGCACAGTCTGTTCTGTTCTAATGATCCAAGAAGTAAAGGCTTGCCAATGTGATTGATACTGTCGTTTCGTAGACTGAGTATATTGATTGATTAATTTATTGGTCACATCTCTACCATATGGTGCTAGCCACTTGGCCTCTTGAATGTCCATAATGCAAAAGTCAGCGAGGTCGCTAGGTTGCCAATCGTGTCTAAGTGGAAATACTCGACCGGGAGCGACACCGGGTGCGAGCACCACGTCTTCAATTGCTGGTACCATAACTGCGCCGGCCACAGGGGCGCGATTAGCGAGACTAAGCCTCGATAATCTCGTAGTTTGTTCACTACGTGGCACATTAGTGACGCGTCTGGCGGCGGAAACAGATAGATGGAGCTCCATCTGTTCCAGTCTGTCACTAGGGTGTCTGGCCCCCCTGCCGGCGTTTTCGTCCGGCGGGTGAGGTATAGAGGGAGTTTGTGAGTCTCCTCGGATGCAAACAGATCCACTTGTGGATGGTAGAGCTCTGCAATCATTAGGTTGAAAATGGGTTGCTTGAGCTCCCATTCTACTGTCGTGCTCTGTCTCCGGGACAGAGCGTCTGCCCAGACGTTTGCTACGCCTGGGAGATAAGATGCGTGAAGATAAATGTCTAGCCTGTTGGCTAGAGTAAAAATCTCTTCCGACACGTTTAGCAACTTCCGTGATCTCGTTGACCCCTGTTTCTGAATACAGTGAACTGCATTCAGATTGTCCATTCTGAAGGCCACCGACTTGCCCCGTAAAGTAGAGCCGTGAGCCTGAAGGAAATACAAGGGGACTAGTAATTCTTTGACATTGATGTGGGAGATTTCTAAGTGGGAACAAAGCCCCTGACCCTGGTGCCCCTGGTTTGACTGAAATCCCCAACCTATTGTGCCTGACGCATCCGTGTCTACCCATACCGTTGGCGGAGGAGAGGTCCATGACATTACTGAGTGCAACATTTCCCTCTTCGCCCAGACCGCTAGTAAGGTGTGGATTAATTTTGGGATGGGCCATAATTTTCCCGTCGGTAAGAGTGGGAAATATTTGTTGCCCTCCAATATTAAACGCTTTACTTTCAACCGGCCCAACATTACAGTTAGTTGAATCCAGTTGAGAGAGCCGACCAGAGACTCCCAGATTCTCCGTGTCGTAGTCAGACTGTGAAGAAACAATGAACAGTTTCCTGCGAAACCTGTTTCGATTGTCCACACTCTGACTCAGAGTGAGAGCAGCTGTGTCCCAAACCAGCCCTATCCACTGAACTACTCGTGAGGGAACAAGGTTTGACTTTACCAGATTTACCTTGAACCCTAGAGTTTTGACATGATTTAAAATTATGTTGACATGTTTGATGCATAATTGCTCTGTCTCTGCCACCACCAGCCAGTCGTCTAGGTACCACAAAACTCTGATTCCTTGCTTTAACAACGGCATCAGGGCTTGCCGGACTAATTTTGTGAATAATCGAGGTGCCAGGTTCAAACCGAATGGCATCCTCTGAAAAACAAAATTGTGATGCCTGATCCGTAAGGCCAGAAACCTTTGAAATCTTTTGTTTACCGATACGTGCCAATAAGCGTCTGTCAGGTCTAGGGAACACATCCAACCTCCCGGCGGAAGTGTTAGCCTGATTTGGTGTACTGTTAACATTCGGAATGACTCGTTGTGAATGTGAAGGTTCAGATAAGACAGGTCTATGACCGGTCTCATCTGAACACTGTCCCTTTTGGGAACCAAAAATAACTTGGACGTGAATACTGGGTAATTTGGGGGGACAGGGATGATGACATTCTTGGCAATCATTTCCTGGACCAGTGACTCCACCTCTAAAGAAACAAAATTCTCCGTTGTCGGCTGACGTAAGCGAGGTCGCCGGAGCCACTGCCAAGTGATGCCTTTGCGTACCACCATCCGTGCCCAAGTGTTTAACGGCCATTTTTTTTTTTTTTTTTTTTTCTATGTGATTGAGGGAGGCAAAAGGCATAACTGCCTATAGCGAGTGCCTCCCCCATAGTTGAAAGAGTGACAGGGCCAAAATCAAGGGACGTTCGAGCCAAAATGCCTGGACACACGGAGTTTGAAGCAATTTAAGTCATAGGAAGAGGGAAAGACTGATTCTGGGAGAGAGTTCCAGAGCTCAGCTGTTGAGTAGAAGAAAGTTTGAGAGTAACGTTTCACTCTTGGGTTGGAGAGTTGCACAGAGTAGGGGTGGGATTGAGTTGCAAGACGGGTACCACGTGCCCTACGTAAAGGAGGTGGTATGCACTGGGATAGCTCTGAGGAACACTGATTATTATAGTAGCGATAGAATAGCGAGAGAGATGCAACATTGCGGCGGAGAGAGAGAGATTGCAGAGAGTTGGTGAGTGGACGGAGTTAATGATACGAAAGGCCTTCCTTTCAACTTTGTCTAGGAGAGCGGTGTGAGAGGAACCTCCCCACACATGTGAACAATACTCAATACAAGGGCGCACTATGCCCCTGTACAGAGCAAGAAGCTGTGCAGGGGAAAAGAACCCCCTAAGGCGGTTGAGCACACCCAGCTTCTGGGAGGCTGCCTTAGCAAGACTGGTATTATGGTCCTTCCAAATGAGAGCAGAAGAAAAAGAGACACCAAGAATATTGAGAGAAGATGAAGGGTTGATTTTTGTATTGTTGAAGAATAAGGGATAGCCCGCTGGGAGATCCTGACGGGTAGATAGATGGAGAAATTGGGTTTTGGAAGCATTAAAGTTAACAAGGTTTTCTCTGCCCCAATTGGAAATAGTATTTAGATCAGAATTTAAGAGTTCTATGGCTTCATTACGTTTGTCGTTGAGGGATTGCTGGCTGGGGCATTCTGAAAAACTAATGGAGTAGTGTAAGGTTGAGTCGTCTGCGTATGAATGGATGGGAATTAAGGTACAGTTAAGGAGATCATTTATAAAATTAGAAAGAGAATAGGAGATAGGACAGAGCCCTGAGGAACACCGGAGTTTATAGGGTGAGGAAGTGAACAATGGCCGTCCACAACCGCGGCTATGGAACGGCCGGAAAGGAAATTAGAGACAAAGGCACAGATGGAGGGATAGAAACCGAAGGAGGGTAGTTTAGAAATTAAAGATTTATGCCAGACTCTATCGAAAGCTTTCGATATGTCTAGTGCAATAGAAAAAGTCTCACCGAAGTCCCGGAAGGAGGATGACCAAGAGTTAGTAAGATATGAAAGAAGATCACCAGTAGAGCGACCCTTAAGGAAGCCATACTGGCGATCTGAGAGCAGATTATGAGAAGAGAAATGCTTAAGAAATTTGGAAGCAAGAATAGTTTCAAAAACTTTAGAAAGACAAGAGATAAGAGCAATTGGACGATAGTTGGAGGGTTGAGAGCGGTCACCCTTCTTTGGGACAGGTTGAATGTGAGCAAATATCCAGCATGAAGGGAAGACGTTAGAGGACAGACAGAGACGAAAGAGTTTGCCTAGGCAGGGAGTCAGCACGGAAGCACAGTTTTTGAGAACAACAGGAGGAACACCGTCCGGACCGTACGCCTTATTAGTGTTAAGCCCAGAGAGGGTAGAAAGTACATCTTTAGAAGAGATTAGGATATTAGGCATAAGTAAGAGAGAGGAGGGCGGAGAGGGAGGAATAGCACCGGAATCATCCAAGGTGGAGTTTCTAGCAAAAGTTTGAGCGAAGAGTTTAGCTTTGTCAGAGGAAGAAGTGATGGTTGTGCCATCAGAGTGGGAAAGGGGAGGGAAAGACGAGGAAGAGAAATTGTTGGAGAGGTTTTTGGCTAGATGCTTGGTGACACGTTCGGAACGACCCAGTTAGCAGACAAGGGTTCGCCGGCTGTACTACCCTCGGATCCACCGGCCTTAAGACTGGCACTGGGAGTGAGAGAGAATTTAGTTTTTTGATGGTGGTGGAGCTGTTGTTGTTGTTGTTGTTCCCTAAGCTGCCTGGCCGAACAGCCCCGAGTCCCTGAGAAAGGCCATGGCCACGATCGGGCTTTCCCACAGAGCTCTCATTGAGTGTAGATTGTGTTGTTGGCGTAAGTGGTTGTGTGAAATGCAGTCTTCTATGATGTGTTTAATGGTATGGGGTGCTGTGTTACATCCCGGGCAGGCGTCGATAACGGAGTCATCCAGTCTCTTCTGATAGCTCAGGAGAGCTGGATGGTGTCCGCATCTCAGCCTGGCCAGGTGGACTCTGTCCTCGCGAGGAAGGGAGGATTCGGAAGGATGGATTTCGGGAGGTCGTGTATGCAGCTGCGTGTTGTCTGAGTGAGTGGATGGATCGGTGAGAGATATGAGTATGGATGTGCTTTTGGAAGTTGGTTCGGGGTGGGCAGGGAGGGAGAGAGGACAATAATTGTGTGTGATACCGTGTGCTGGGTGTTGTTTTGATATTTCTTGGTGTCTGTGGGTGCGTTGCCATGTAGTTTAGTGGGTGGTCTTGGTTCGTAGAGGCTGCTGCCAGGAATTGAGTGCCTCTCATGTCCAGATGGTCTTTGACTTTAAGGATTTTGGTTTCCTGATGTAGGTGATCTGTGGGTGCAGTAGATGTGCAACCTGTAATGATCTTCAGGGCTTTGTTTTGAATAGTCTGTAAGGTCTTATGATGTGTTTCAGCTAGGTTAGAAGCCCAGGCTGGGCTTGCGTATTCCATCACTGATCTTATGTATTGTTTATATACTGTGGTGGTAGTTTCTTTGTTGTGTCCACATTTTGTGTGAGCAAGTGACCTGAGGGCATTAAGTCTGGGTGTCAGTTTCTTTTTAATGTTTGTGGTGTGCTGTTTGAATGTCATATGAGTATCATATGTTACTCCTAGGATTTTGGGTGTGTGTGTATGTGTTAGGGGTGTTGTTTATGGTGAGTTGAGGGATGTATTCGTGTTCTCCTGTCCAACTTGTGAGCAGGGTTGCGGTGGATTTGGCTGGGGCTAGATTAAGTCTGTTTGTAGTGCACCAGCCATGTAGTGTGTTGAGATAGGGTTGAAGGAGATCTGTTGCTCTTTTTGGGTCATGGTGTGTGCATGTGAGTGTTATGTCATCTGCATAGGAGGCTAAGTTTATTTGGGGCGTATTGGGTGTAGTTATATCGTGCATGTACAGATTGAAGAGTGCGAGCGATAGGACGGATCCTTGTGGGACTCCGTTTGGAAAGTTTCTGATTTTAGATGACTGACCGGCAAAAGATATGTGTGCACATCTGCCTGCTAGGAAGTTGGCCAGCCACCTTTTTGTGTTGTTGTGCATGTTTGTGTTGTAGATTTTGTTTGTTAGGTTGTGGCGGGGGATGGCATCAAAGGCTTTACTAATGTCGAGTGTGGCTAATAGTGATCTGTGGTGGTCTAGCTGAGTTGATGCCGTCGAAAGCTCTTTGTGTAAGGTCTGTGAGAAGAGTGTTTGTGGAGTGCAGTGGCCTAAAGCCATGTTGTGTTGGAGCTAGGGTCAGGTGTAATTAGTTGTAATACTAGGCATTCCATGACTTTGGAGGGGGAGCAAAGGAGTGTGATGGGGGGTGCGAGGAGGGTAGCGTGGGGTCTTTGTTGGGTTTGGGGAATGTGATGATACCATGCTTCCAAATGTCTGGTATTGTGTTGTGTGAATAGCTGTAGTTTGATATGTTAGTGAGTGCTTGTATGCCTTGTGGTCCCAGGTGTCTGAGGTGTATGTTGCTTATGTTGTCTAGGCCACAGGCGGGTGAGTGCTTGAGATTGTTGATGATATGCTTTGTCTGGTGATTGGTGAAGGGTGTATAGTCAAGGTCTGTGGGGAATTGTCTCTTACGTCGGATGACTCGTCGGTCGTCTTTGTGAGGTTTTAGGTGGCTGACATGTGAAAAGTGATTGATGAGTGTTTGCTTGTTGTTTAGAAGGAGTAGAGTCTGTTGTTGTGATTGCAGCATGTGATTGTGTTGTGTTGCTGTTGGAAAGTGTGATGCTGTTTAGTGTTTTGTAGAGTTTTTTGGGGTTTGTTTTGTGATCAAGTGTTTGTAGGAAGTTATTCCAATTTAGTTTTTGTTGTTCTTGTATTTTGTTGTTAGTTTGGGTGTTGAGTACTTGAATTTGTTGTGTGATGTCTTGTGCGTGGGGTGCTGGGGAGAGTTTCAGTATGTCGCGTTGTCTGATGAGGTTTTGAATTTCTGGTGTGAAGTTGGGGTTGTGTCTTTTTCTGTTACCTCTTGGAATGTGTTGGAATGTGGTGGTGGAGTTGGTGGTGGTGGACGCTTCGCCGGCTGGCTGGCGTTGGCAGAAGACGGGCCCTGACCTGGCTTATTATAGCCGCGTCCTCTCTGACCTGAAAACCTACCCTGTCTATGCCTGTACTGACCTTGAGGGGAGGAGGACTTAGGTGGAAGAAAGGGCTTAGATCCCCCCGGCTGAGCCTTAGCGACTGGCCTGGGTTTGGGGAAGTTAAAGGCAGGTTTCTTAGAAGGGGTGGGACTGTGTTTAAAGGCCTGAGCCATATTAAAAACAGTTCGCCACACTTCAGGGGACATTAAAGAGGGAGTGAGCACTGGTGACATGACCACCTGATTCGCAATGCGATCAGGCAGTTTTCGGACTAAGGACATTCTGAGATCTTGTCTCGCTCGTACCGCCTCAAGCAAGGCGGTGCGTATGTCACCCAAAGATTGGATTGACGACTGAAGAAGCAGTCGCCGGGACAATTCAACCGATCGTCTGGCATCCGCGTCTGCGATTGCCTGAGTGGACCAGAGCAATGACTTTGCTACCTGTTGTGACACTATGTATTGAGAAAACAGGCGAAAAGCTTTCCCCCGTAGCCTAAATTCACGGTCTAGGTGAGTTGGGGTAGGGGTAGTGAAAGGGTCTTTTAGCTCACAAAGATTAATTTTAGGGACAGCTAAGAAAGCAAACAAAGCTGAAGGGACTCCGCCGGCAGAACACACTGGCATGGAGAACCAAGAATGAGTATCTTGAGGGATCTGGTGGGAAGTTTTGGAAGTAAATGTGGTCGCAAAGTTTTGAGCCTCTGTCTCCCATTCCACCCAAGGTCCTGGACCCAACTGCCCCACCTTCAAGACTGGATTAGCTGCTGCGTCTGTGACGGTTTGCAAATCGAGTTCTGGAGTGAGAGCTGACAGTGTCTTAATGTCATTAAACCCATCATGCTTAGACCAGTCAGAAAACAATTTTGAAGCTGAGGCAGAGGGTAAAGCAGGCTTAGCAGTATAAACAAAATAGTCCTGGTGATAATAACTAGGTATAGCCTTGATGTTGACATCTAGTACATTCCCCAAAGTATCCAAGGCCCTTAATTTCTTAGATTTATTGCCCTGGATGACCCACTCACGCGGCACTGGGAGTTCCCCTGACAAGGTAGGTTGGGCAAGCTCTGGTTTAGTGGGGGTCAAAAGGACCCATGACTCGTCTGGTCCGTAAAGCAAGGGCATAGCTACCTTTCTGAGAGGCGCTCTGTCTAAGGGGGGCGGATTGACATCCGTTATAACCCTTACATTCGAAGTGGTCAATGCCGCCGTAGCAGGCCTACTAACCACCGATGGTGACATAGAGGGAGGGTGAGGGATCTGAGTCAAAACAATAGAAGTCATCAGAGGCCGTACCGTAGAGCTTGTCGTGGGAGCTCCCAAGTCCACTGTGGGAGTTTCCTGCTGTTGGCCAAAAAATTTAGATAAAGCATTAACTAGTAGCCCATCAATTTCCTGTGCAGTGACAAATTGATTTGATGATGTACTCACTGGTGAATCATTAAGATCTTGTGCGGCGTCTAAGCCCGAACCTGACTCTTGCCCTTCCATATCCGATATAATTGAAACCTCGTCTTTATCATCCTGTTCCTTATGAGAAGATCCCGCCGAAGCTGGGGTACCATCTTGTTGCCAAGATAAGTCAGGAATAGAGGATGGGATCGCCGCGTCCCGGTGGACGTCAGCCACTGTGTGAATAGTTTGAGCCGGAAGTAGGTGGTCCGGCCCCGGTCGAGAATATCGCCAAACACCTAGGCCTTAGCCTACACTCCCTTGGGAGTCCGAAACACTCTCAACCACTGAGCTCCCTGAACTCTCTAAATCCAGGGTTAAAATGTTAATGGGTAAATCATCTTGAGGTACAGGCACTACACTGGACCCTTGAGACCGAACACAAACTCTGTCTGGGGTAGAGGTATGACGAGAAGTACTAGAAACTGGCGAATGTCGGGAGGCCTTTTTATCATGGGAATCCTTTTTCGAAGATTTATGGCTGCGGTGTGACCGTGAACTACTCTTTGATTTGGAGGATTTATCGCCGTGACCACTGGTGGAACTTTCCGTCTTACTCTTCTTACTCGATGGTGAAGAGGCAAGACTGGGTGGCTGGTGTCTGAGAGGTGACCTAGACCGAGATCTCTCCCGAGACGAGGAGGCTGCCGCCGGGGGTGTAGGCTCACGTTGACGTTTCGAAGTAGCAGGGGCAGATGATACAGAACCCTGTCCAGTCTCCGCCGGCTTACGACTAGTTACTCGAGAGGCACGTTTAGGGGGAGGGTGCTCAAAGAAGCCTATCCCAAATAGGGACGTTATCACATTGTAGTGACTTATGAGCCACAATCGTAGTATAAGCTGACATTTGTTGCCGAACTTCTCGTAAGGCGACCGCTGCGGTCTTATCATTATCTTGGAGGACTTTGACACTTAGTTGGGAGCAAAAGGAACAGTTGCGCATCACCCACAGACCCCTTGAACGGTCTAGACATTTAACACACTTGATACAAAGAGTGTGCGCAAAAAGAGGGATACCGGCACAGGTTGGAGTAATGCATAAAGCAAAAACTGGGGCAAAGGTAGCCATGACAGAGACTGGTGGGAAACTACTGCAGGTTCTGTATTGGTCCGCCGGAGTCCAGCCCTGGAAAAAAAAAAAAAACAAAAAAAAAAAAAATCCAGGAATTAATGCTCATAAGGTTAACCCAAAATGTTCGCACACAAGTGTTAATAACCCGCCGGATAACGAGACGTAATGTCACAATGATCACAGCTCGTTACGCGGCGGGGTTCTATAAAGATTTCCGAATATCTAGACATGCCTTAAGAAAGTTTAAGAATACCCTCTGACATAATATAAAAGACCAGTATGGCGTTTATAAACATAGTCTTTCTGGTGGTGACTGTTTCAAGATTCAATTTTGGAAAACAACCCCCCACAAAGACGCCGGCCCCTGAATTATCTAGCAGATTAACACAGGGCAGGCTGATACGAGATCTGACTGCTAACGAATTGTCACATAGATCGCCGTATGTTGAAGGCGGCGATACATAAACGTATCTCTCAATTAATTGGTCAACTAACTTGAATTGTAAATTCCGTATTTCCTCCTCCCAGGAGCACCCGCCGGGTGTGAAAAACTTATGAAAAAGATGTTAACCCTAATTGAGCCTTCGATCGCCGTATGTGTGAGGGCGGCGATACATATAGTATCACTAAAATGGACCGGTTAACTAAACAGAATTACCAATTCGTTCATCCCACCCTACCAAGGTGCACCCGCCGGGTGAGATCTGATGTTTTAAACGTTAACCCCATAAGTTCCTATCCCCACTTCTTTGTAAAAGATCGCCGGGGAGGAAAGCCCACAACAACAGCTAGGGTTTTTCCTTTGGTTTGTAAAACCGGGTAGAAAAACTTCATAACATATGTCCGCATGAACAATGTTAGATGGGTACAGCCATTCGGCCAGGAATCATAGGGAGCCTGAAACAGGCACCACCACAGAGACACAGTCCTGGAGAGCCACAGACACCAACTCGCCGGGGACACAAGCCTGTTTTGAAACCACGCGTGGCCAAACACGGCTCTCGGCCGGAGTTTTCATGGTGTAACCGAGAAAAACCCGCCGGAAAGCAACCCACCCCGTACAGAAACCATCTGAACGCACATAGGACCCGAGGGATAGCCAAAGCACAACTAACCTAGGGTCCACAAATATAATCCGTGGAATTAGCCAATACACAACTAATCAAGGAAACATACATAGTCCGTGGAATTAGCCAATACACAACTAAACCAGGATACACATGACACAGTAGGACATATTTATAAAATAAATCAATAACACTTGTACATGTGGCAAAGCTACGAGCGGCTGGCTAGGCCTAGGCAGACGGCACAAAAAATGTTGAATATAAACAAAAGCACTGGAAATATCACAACAGGAACCACCGCCAACACACCACTGTAGCAAATACTTCCGACAAAGGGAAGACTGACTCGGGACCCAGAAAAAACTTCACTAAGTGAAGAAAAATACGCTGGGAACGTCAGCAAGCAACGCTACCTCATCAGAAAGATAAAAGGCAGCAAAAATAACGCGTAATGAACGCCGCCTGCATCACAAGCTAACTCAACTGTGAAAAAGTTTACATGTCCACAACAGGACCACGAGGGTACATCCGAAATAGATGCCCCAAACACACGACCTTAATACACTGCACTGCGGGCAACCAGCCCAGGACACTCCTGCTACGCATATCCTAACCTTACTCGATACATCCCGGAGTAAACAAATGAGAAAAAACTCACTAGGGACGCAGCAAATGCGGAACCAGCGGAGCGTGGGGAGACACGTCCGGGCAGGCTGAGCGCAGAGCAGAGAAGGAAGAATGACGCCTGAATCAGCGTCTGGTCAGAGATCCACACAAGTACATCCACGATATGATGGAAAGCTTATTGGATAGTTATTCTTATTTTCTTTTTGTTTTTATTTTTTACAAAGTTTTTTCGTAGTGAGAACCCAATTCATAATGAGTGAAGCCATGAGTGAGGTCGCATGCGCTCATGATGAAGGCTCCTCAGTTTTTAAATGCTCTGCGCGGTAGATTCAAACTACGGCGGATTAGTGTTTGAAGAGGATGCCTTATGTAATAGGCATGTTCGTCAATGATGGAGGGGCCACTAATAAATAGAGGTAATTATAGGGGCCTGAAAATGCTTGACCAAATCATGAAGGTCTGTGAGAGTGTCTTTGAGGGATTGATCAGGCAAAGCATCTTCATTGATGATATGCAGTTTGGTTTTATGCCAGGACGGGGTACAACCGATGTTACCTTCATAGTCAGGCAGATACAGGAAAGTTACTTACTAAAAGGCAGGGATCTTTACTTTGTGTTTGTAGACCTGGAGAAGGCCTTTGACAGGGTGCCTAGAGATGTTGTGGGCTATGAGGAAACTTGGTGTGGAAGAGTGGCTATAGTCTATTCGCTGTAAGTAGGCGAGAAATCATAACTTCGATCTCTGTACCTCAAAAAGGGCTGGAGCAAATTGGCTGTAAATTTCCACATCTATTACCTGACTGACTCTTCCCAAATGGTAGCAATATAAGCTCGATTACTCTAGTCGTTTTTGAGTTACAGAGGTTAGAGTTCATGAATTTCTCGCCTACTTACAGCAAATAGACTATAGTGCGTCTGATAAAATGGGTTTGACAACCCGAAGGGAAGGAAGGAAAACCTTCTATTTAGTATTGGTTCTCTCCATCAATGATGAAGAGCCTATACTATATATACAGTAGGTCGAGATTCCGGGACCCGTTCGGGAATATCCGGAGTTCTTATCACAACCGTTGCGTACATAGCATAAAAACAATCCTTGGTTAATACCTATTCAATCTTACCAAGGGCTCATCATTGAAAAATGGATACCACTAGAAATAAAATTTAAAAGAAGAATTTATCATTTCAAATCTCACGGTGCATCAGCCATTTTACTGTGTTGTCAAAATGCTTCCCTTGCATGTGATGCTAGACTCTCTAGCGTGTTTATCTGCCTCAAATGATATATCAAGTTGGGCATGTGCATGGCAAGGGGAAGGTGGGTGGGAACCTTGGCGTCATTGACTACGGAACCACTACTAAATAGAAGGTTTTCCTTCCTTCCCTTCGGATTGTCAAACCCATAATTTAGTATTGGTTCTCTCCGTCAATGACGAAGAGCCTAGAATATCACAACCGGAGGTGGGACATCAGATGCTCAACGTACACAGAGAGAACCAATTAACAGATAGGCTAACACCGGGTAAAATTAAAATTATTAGTAAAAGAAGAGGCGGGTATATTGGGAAGCCTCATAAGAATAGTCTGTTGAGGAGAACAAGATGTAAAAATATATATGAAAGTACTGTACAGTCATGTCTCGATATATGCGGTTAATTTGTACTGTGTACGTACCGTTTATATCAAAACTGTGTTTTAGAAATAACAGACCGTAGCTCGATTGGTAGAGCGTTCGCCTGCTAACCGTGAGGTTGACGGTTCGAGCCTCGGGCCAGCCAGTGAGTTATTGGCAGATGTCAGTGCTGTTGGTGAACGGTGCGGTCTAGCAATCTGTGGCAACTATTCACTAAGTCCCTGATTCATCAGGGCACCCACCCTAGCCTTGCTATTCAGCAGGGAGTGTATGGTGGTAAAAACTGCATCATTATAGGAATTAATTAATTCGTTCCAGCCACTTTCCCAAAGTCCCCCTTTTGACCTTTTTTGCCTACCTTCAGCCGACTTATATTACATTATACCATCATCATTCATGACAAAACATAGAATACATTAAGCATCAATAAGGACTGTTTTGTACCTGTTATTGACCTACAGTATTTGTGTGGATAGATGTGTTGACGTTCGGTAGATATCCCCGCCGCTGTACTTCCTTGGACCCTCCCCCCGCCCTGTCCCGCCCCCAACCCCGACCCCGTTACTGTGATGAAGTTGATAAGCCTTGTGCTACAGCTCGCATATCGTGGCCCCTCCATGTTCCCCGGCATGTTCATCGTCCTCATCGAAACAAGAGAACACAGAAATATTGTCCATCATATCATTATCATCATCAGACTGGTTGTCACTGTCGTGGGCACTCCCTCCTTCCCCCTCTTTATTATGGTTCAATAGACCAGAAAGTAGAGAAGAAATTATGACCCTATTGATAATGCAAAAGTATTGAACACACTTAAAAGTACTGTACAGTAGGCTCGCATATCTCGATCAATCTCATCTCGATGCCACCTTCAAGCTCTCCCCAATCACAAATCTCGATGAAAAACGTTAATCTCGATAGCTAAATATCGATGCTAGATGCTTATATACTAATATAAACAGAGTAATCTTGACCAAATCGATGTGTGAACCTCACAGTCATTGTGTTTTGTTTACCTGTTGTTGTTGTTGTTGTTGTTCCCCAAGCTGCCTGGCCGAACAGCCCCAAGGCCCCGAGTAAGGCCAAGGCCATAAACGAGCGCCCCCACAGAACCCTCCCTGCCGACCACAATAAAGCCTGGGTGACCGAAGCCACTCCATGGCGGGGAGCTGAGAGGGTGCGTAAACGCCCGGGAAACCAAAGCCCCACCCAGGGCCCTGTGCCCCTCAGCAATTATGAAGAGAAAGTTGAGGGGCAAAGGAATAATGTGACGCTTTAGCTTCCAATCTTGGTAGATTGGGAGGTCAATCCACGGAAGAGACGCCGTCACTTGAGATCTAGAAAATATATAAGTAAAAGGAACAGTCAGAGTAAACTATGGGTATGGCAGAGATCGCTCAGGTCTCACTCTGATAGACCAGCCAATTGTTTACCTGTTATACTAATGTACCGCTAGTATCGATCGTTTTCGAGCGGTAGTCTAACCTGACTCATCTCTGCCGCTTTCATTTACGTAGTAATATAAATTACTTAACCATGTTTTAATATACATTATTATTTGTATGAGGAAAATCTAATATATAATAATAGTAAAGACAAAAGAAAACTTTATTAAACTTTATACCATGGAAAATTTATTGAAGTCGGTATATTTGCGGCCATTATAGCAACTTGTAGCTTCACAACACAACACATGTTGATCACCAGTCGACTTTTGTTTAAGTGAAGATCTATCTATCTATCTTACCTTTGGATACCTTTGGATGTGTTCGTCGCTCCTCTAGCGGCACCAAGGAGCACGACGCCCCTCGTTATGGGTCTATTGCCTGACGCCGTGATCCCCGGAGGGGTGGCCACGAACGAACCGCCCCCATGCACCTCTGTCCCCAGTCAGTCGACGCCTCTCCCCCCAACCAGCACCGCCTTCGTTCATGTAGTTCCTCACTCCATCCTTCCACCTCATATTCGGTCTACCTCTCCCCCTCTGTCCCTCCACCTCGCTCTCGTACACCCTCTTAGTCATTCTCTCGCTTTCCATACGTTCCATATGGCCGAACCATCTCAAGTTGTTCCTTTTCACACTTTCCAGCACATCTACCTCCACACCACACCTCCTTCTTACTTCCTCATTAGTCTGTCTATCCCTCCCTGTAACTCCGCACGCACTCCTTAAGTAATTCATTTCCACTGATCTCACTCTTGGTCTGAGTCTCTCAACCAACGTCCATGCTTCGCTTCCGTAAGTCAGTGTCGGGATTACCACACTGTCATGCAAGGACTTCTTCACTTCCATACTGACCACCCTATTTCTTGTTACTGCTTTTAGCGTTCCTACAACCCTCTTCCCCTGTTGTACCCTCTCCCGCATCTCCTCATCCATAGTCCCATCTTTACTCAACACACTGCCCAGATACTTAAAAGAGTTGACCATCTCCATAGCCTGACCGTTCAGCTTCACCTCACACTCTGTGACTTCACCCCTTTCGAAGACCATAACCTTGCTCTTCCCCGTATTTACCTTCAAATTCCGTTTTTCGCACACTGTTCCAAACTCATTTACCAGACCCTGCAACTCCCATTCATTATCACTCATCAGAACTGTATCATCCACAAACAGCAGTATAGGTAGCTTCCACTCAATTCCCTCCCTTTTCAGCGATACACCAACATCCACTGCTCTTGATAGTATTTCTTTCATGACTCCATCCATATACAGTAAACTTCCGTTAATCCGAAGGGCAGCGGACCGGCCCTCGTTCGGATTAGTGGATTTTTCGGATTATCGGACTTTACCCCTATGAACCTGTGTATGACGAAAACATTGAGGCATTAGGCCACCCAAATGACACAATGGTGCACACACACATATCATATGTTCATGAAATCACATCAAAAGTTTACCATTGTCATTGTAGCCTATTACCTACTTCAAAACATTCAGATTAATGGTCAAAGGAATCTGCTGATATAAACGTAAACACCATATGTCCGCATCGTCGTCTTCTTCTTCTTCCGTCTACTAGCGAGTTTGTCTTGCTCTTGAAGATCAGATCAGATGTGGTTCGGGAAGTAATGCCTTAACAACGGCACTTCCCTGAGAGGTTCTTGTAATTTTCCTTTTGTGACGTGCTCTGTTATATTATATTGTATTGAAAGCACCCTTGTCTTGTTGTCTTGAAAGCACCCTTGGGACGCTCCGATCACTGAACTATAAATAGTAGCGTATCGGAACGTCCAAAGGTGCGTTTTCAAGCTCAAGACTGAATGCGCTTGCAGAAAATGCGGTGCAAGCCAGTAACGCATCGGAGCGTCCCAAGGATGCGTTCAAGAGCAAAACAAACTCTCTAGCAGACGATGTGGTGTTTACGTTTATATCAGTAGCTTCCTTTGACCATTAATCTGAATGTTTTGAAGTAGGTAATAGGCTACAATGACAATGGTAAACTTTTAAAGTGAATTCATGAACATATGATATGTGTGTGCTCCATTATGTGTCATTTGAGTGGACTAATGCCTCAAAAAAGGGACTTTGGGACTTCTTGAAATTCGGACCATCGGGTGAATTCGGATTTGGCCTCAAATTGAAAAATTCGGACTATTGGGAGATTCGAATCATCGGTCGTCGGATTAAAGGACTTCTACTGTATACAGTAAACCCTCGCTATCTCGGACTAATTGGGGGGGAGACCCAGTCCGAGATGACCGAAAATCCGAGATGTCCGAAGTCCGACTTATGTCCGACTTAACCCTCCAGCCCCGGCTATGTATTATATATATATTCCCCGAAACCCGGGTGTTTTGGCCGAAAAACGTCTAGGCTAGGCTACCGTATATTTGTTAATCTGACTGCTTCCCGCATTCCCGCGCATCCCCAAGCGTAGCTGTGTTATTTACCTGTAGAATGGCATTAAGTAGAGCTCTCTAAGTCAACTGGTTGAGCTGTGATGATGATTTCATTGGAGATAACTTTATGGCCAAAACAGCCACTTTACACTACTTTTGGATACTTAACAACAACATACAGGCACACACGAACAAGCGACGCTCTCCTTCTTGTGGCCGGAGATGCGGGGCGACGGTCCAGCCGGCTGTTGTTTACATGCGTCGGACCGACGCCTCGCACACGAAGCTCACAGGCTTTGACCTCATGGGTGTTTAAGAGCCCTTCCGGGCAGCTCGTGTATGCTTTTTTATGGGCGTTCAAGAGCCCTTCCGGGAACAGAGGGTTAAGAGAGGAAAATGTCCGAATTGGAAGAGGGAGTCCGAGCCACCAGAGAAAACGGAGACTTCCCTATCACTAACAACGTTGATTCAAGATAAATTACAGTACCTGTACAGTATCCAGCAGACATATATTATAAATATCTCTTTCCTTCTCCATTTCACTGTCCTTCTCCACCTCACTGTAGCCTTAGATCTCGGAATTTTCCGAGATATATGACACCTGTCCGACAGACCATGTGGGCCCTCGGAGTTTTCCCCTTACATCTCGGAATTTTCCGAGATATACGGCGAACTTTCCGAGAGGCCGATGCCAGTCCGAGTAGTCCGGGTTTCCGACTTCTAGAGGTCCGAGATAGCAAGGGTTTACTGTACAGTAAACAACCACGGGGACATCACACACCCCTGTTTCAAACCAACATTCAGGTCAAAGAACTCGCTCTGCTCACTCTCCACACGTACTGCCGCCTTTGCACCCTCATACATGCTCTTCACTGCCTTCAGCAACTTGCCCTCTACTCCGTA
The DNA here is from genome assembly GCA_032716605.1 of Paralithodes platypus. Classification (NCBI taxonomy): domain Eukaryota; kingdom Metazoa; phylum Arthropoda; class Malacostraca; order Decapoda; family Lithodidae; genus Paralithodes; species Paralithodes platypus. Next base: position 37,583,367 of record CM064575.1, read on the forward strand.
TATTCTAAGTACTTTCCACAAACCTTCTCTATCCACTCTGTCATAGGCCTTCTCCAAGTCCATAAAGCCAACATACACCTTTTGTTTCTTCTCCAGATACTTCTCCACAACACAATTCAGGGTAAAAATCTGATCTACACATCCTCTTCCCTTCCTAAAACCTCCCTGCTCGTCGCCTATCCATTTCTCCGTTCTCACTCTCACTCTCTCAATCACTACCCTAGTGTATACCTTCCCTACTACGCTTAGAAGACATATTCCTCGGTGGTTACCACACACTCCTCTTTCCCCTTTGCCCTTATATAGGGAGACTATTATGCCAGTCTTCCAGTCATCGGGTGCACTCCCCTTCTCCCATGCTAGTTTGCACATTTTCCATACCCATTCTATCACTATCTCACCACCATACCTCAACATTTCCCCACACACTCCATCTGTTCCTGGTGCTTTCACCAACTTCACTCTTTTCATGGCTTCCCACATTTCTGACCTCCTGATCCCCACCTCCTCCTCCACTATTTCTCTTCTTCTCCCTCCCATACCATATCCAGCTATGTTTGCTGGCTCTTCATTCCTTACATTTAGCAACTCACTGAAGTACTCCCTCCATCTTTCGACTCTCTCTTGCTTCTCGGCTAGCATTCTCCCATTCTTATCTTTCACACCCTTACTGTTTCCCTTGCTACCTTCCCTAACTTTCTTGACTTCTTTCCAGAACAGTTTCTTACTCTCCCTCCATTTTACACTCAGATTCCTTCCAAATTCCTCATCTACTCTTCTCTTACTTTCCTTCAATACTCTCTTCACCACCCTCTTACTCTCCACGTACCTCGCTCGTTTCTGTCTCTCGGAATCTTCATTCCCTCTACTACCCAACCACTCTCTATATGCTTTCTTCTTTTCTTCCACAGCTATTCTTACCTCTTCTGTCCACCATGCTGTACCTTTCACTCCCCTCCCTCTTCTCCTCACTCCACACACCTCCTCACATGCTGCACAGATCTCATCCTTAAACACCTTGCTCATCTCCTCCACTTCCTCCATGACTTCCAGGTCGAACCCACCTAGTCGTCTTTCCACTGCTCTCCTGTACTCCTCCCTGACTTCCTCCTCCTGCAACCTCTCCACCCTCCTCACCATTCCACCCTCCTCTCGCCTCCCTCCCGCTCTCCTTACCCACTTCTTTTGTATCCTAACCTTAGCTACCACTACATAATGATCAGACAGACCCCCTCCAATACCCCTATACACCCTAGCATCCATCACAGATTTCTTCATTCGTTCATCCACACATACATAATCAATCAATGACTTTCGTTCCACCACTGTCTTATCCTTCATCGTCAACATCCGTTTCCACGTGTACCTGTGGATCATTCTGTGTCGGAAGAAGGTGTTGGCTATCCACAGCCTCCTCCCCACACATACGTCCACAAGTGCACTACCATTCCCATTCACCTCTGATGGTACCCCCCACCCTCCCACCACTCCCTCAACTTTCCTATCACCCACCTTACCATTCATATCCCCAATCAGAAATATTCTTTCGTTCTTGTCAAACTTCTCCAGGCACGCCTCCACATTCATCCAGAACTCCTCTTTCTTTCTTTCAAGTATATCCTCTGTCGGGGCATACACGCATACAATCACCCACGTTTGTATTCCTACTATCATTCTCACCCACACAATCCTTCAAGTGAAGATGCTTTGTTTTATTGATCAATTACATAGAATATTGTAGATGTAGTTGTAGCTGAAGGGTTAGGGAGTCATAAGATACACATATTGATCCAGATTGAGCAAAAAGGGGGTTAATACAGCTGGTTGGTGATCGTAAGTACAAGTTACGGGGTCAAAAGTGGTGATTGTTATATTTGATGTGTGTTACTTGCCGACTCGCTGGTCCCTATTGTATTTTTTCCTATAAGAAGTTAACTTCGCATCTCGATATTTCGAATCTCGATTGCTTTTTCGGTCCCAATACCCATCGAGATACGTGATCCCACTGTATATGGTATTTGGTCTCTATATAATCTGTGAATCAGAAATAGAGAAATTTGAGTGCATAGTGTGCAAAGGCGAGCTTGTGTTAGGTGATGATCCTGTGGCTGTGAATTTTGGAAATGAGTCTTTGGAGCTGGTGAACAAGTTTTGTTACCTAGGAGATACCATCTCTGCCGGTGGTGGGGCCGAGGCTGCCACTGTTGCTAGAATTAGGTGTGGCTGGGGGAAGTTCAGAGAACTGATGCCAATCCTGACCATGAAAAGAATGCCTCTTCCCCTGAAGGGAAAGGTGTATGCCTCATGTGTTAGAAGTGCAATGACGTATTGCTCAGAAACATGGCCGTTAAAGTAGAGGATGTCAACAGAATGGAGTGTAATGAGATGAGAATGGTGAGATGGATGTGTGGGGCCAGGCTACAGGATAGAATAACAAATGTTAGGTGATGCGTACAAGTAGACTGGGATGGTATGGACATGTGGAGAGAATGGATGAACAAAATTGGGTGAAAAAATGCAGGTCTGTGATTGTGGAGGGAGCTGCACCAAGGGGTGGACCGAGGAAGACCTGGGATCGGACTATACGTGCCGTTCTCAAATCCAAGAACTTGACAAGTGAAGCAGCCCTTAACAGGGTTGCCTGGAACGCCGCCATTAGGACAAGAGACTGAAACTGCACTTATGTATGGAACACTCAGTCTTAACATTTTATGTATGTATGTATGTATGTATTCCGATATGATGGAATTAAAGAAAACATTTTCCACCAACTCATAATCAGCAAAAATGACACAAATGTCAATTAAAATCATGTTACAATATTTCCCCATCATTTTATGTACACACACTTTCAAGGCGAAAATATACCGTGGGAAAAAACAATAAATAAATAAAATCTTCCGACGCTCGGAAGATCGGTGCCTATCTGCAGAGAAGACGGGGGAATATCTTTTGCTGACTTTCTTATTTCTTGTTTATCCATGTGCTGGAAGGATATTATATTTTTCAATTCCATCGCATTAGAAATTATTCGTAGATTACAAAAAGTCCAAATAAGACGTAGTTATGTTAATGTAAAAGGGAGACAGATAGATAGATAGATAGATAGATAAAGTTGCTAGGTCCAAGCGATCGATAAAATACGAACATACTGTATATGAGGCAGACTTAAGTTTCTGAAAAGACAAAGGAGACATTTTTATTGACTTTTTAATTTTATTATGTGTGTGTTGGAAGGATAATATTTGTTGAATTTCATCGTATTAGAAATGATTCATAGATTTAAAAAAGACCAAATAAAACATAGTTATATTTATGTACAGTATAAGGGAGATACAGTAGATGCATTAGATAGATAGACAGACAGACATTTGATGCATAAATAACAATCTTAATCATTTATATATGCCTAGGCTTGGGCCGCCACCCGTGTATGATCCCGACTTTTCCGTGTTGTGGCCGACTTTGAAACTTTTGGGGTTACTGTGTCCAAACGAATCCGTGTACAGTAAACCCTCGCTATCTCGGACTAATTGGGGGGAGACCCAGTCCGAGATGACCGAAAATCCGAGATGTCCGGAGTCCGGCTTGTGTCCGACATAACAGAGGATAAAATCCGACCTAACCAATGTCCGTCCGAGACAACAATGAAATCGGAGACTACGTAAAAAATCCGACCTCAAGAGAGACGTCCGCATCAACCTAGAAAACGAAGACAACCCTATTCGAACCCTATAATCTGTAATACAAAACACAGTACAGTAAACCCCTGCACAACGAACACTCTTGCAACGAATTTTCACTTTACCGAAGGTTGCATAGTACTACCCCTTGCCCGCACAACAAACACTTTGGCTCGACATTACAAATTTTTTACCGAGATTTACCGATGGTTCGGAAGTTTTTTGCCAGGGTATTTTTAGCTTTTTTCCACATAAAATCGCTCACTCCCCCTCTGCAACTCTCTTTCTATCTATCTATCTCTCTAATGCATATCTACCTAACTCCCTTATACATTAACATAACTATGTCTTATTTGGACTTTTTGTAATCTTTGAATAATTTCTAATGCGATGGAATTGAAAAATATAATATCCTTCAAGCACATAGATAAATAATAAATAAGATAGTCAACACAATATTTCAACCCTCCCCTCCGTGCGAGCAGAGACGGAAGATTTACGTTTGATAGATTTTTTGTTTCGTTTTTTTCCCTCTATCTACACTCTCTTTCTATCTATCTATCTCTCTAATTCATCTACCTAACTCCCTTATACATTAACATAACTATGTCTTATTTGAACTTTTTGTAATCTTTGAATCATTTCTAATGTGATAGAATTGAAAAATATAATATCGGATATTCACCCATATTGTCCGGTGACGTCAGGTCGTCATCCGACACGTCATCCTTTGTCGGACACCGTTACGACACATTTCGGAAATATTCGAGATATCAGAGGACGGTTATGACGGACATTTTCCGAATACTGTACTTATATAAAGTCCAACAACGTCAGAGACTGTCGGAACGATGACGGAAATGTCCGAAATACGGAAGTGCATGTCCGAGAGGCCGTAGCCAGTCCGACTAGTACGGGTTTCCGACTTCTAGAGGTCCGAGATGGCGAGGGTTTACTGTATATCGAGACCTGACTGTATGCTTTAATTTCATAAAACATTTCCATACTATAATGCTCCTTGAGCTGTACAACAATAGCAAGAAAACTTTGCTTGCATTGGTTTAACCCTTGTCTAGCGGGGTGTTTTGGGCTCATTTGGGCATATTCAGGCCCTCCTGCATGATAAATCAAGCATCTGCATGAACAAAAGATTATTTAGCAAAAAGATAGGCACTAAAAGCTTCAAAATGAGACCAGAACGAGCTACGTAGCACTCGTGGTTCTCTTGCAGTAGTGCCACGAACATGGAAGTTTAGCATATATCGGTATATTTTTCCCAGCTATGCTCACTACTGGCTACACTGCCGGCCTCTCGAGAACACAGGGAACATGAGTTAATGGGCGGAGGTAAGCCCTGGGAGTCGGCTGTCTGGCCCGCTGCTCACCCGGCCATTTGCACTCGATTTTAACCCTTTAAAAGCCTTAATAATGCTCCTAACTTGCTGCAAATTGGTGCACGACTTAAGTCGAGCGCCGCTCTTTAAGGGTTAAATATGAACTACAGTGAAAGTCCGCTAATCCGGAGGCTGATACCTCAGAATGCCCGATACCTCGAAAGGTTTTTTCCCCAAAAATATACTATTTTTCCCCCAAAATAAGATTATAAAATAAGATTCATGTCTATCTTAAGTCAATTAATCGAGTGTTTTGGATTTACACCTCTACACCACTGGAACTTCACCGCACCTCATTTTTATGTATAAATCTGATACCTCGGAAAATCTGCTAATCCGGAAGTCTATGCCCTGCCTTCCGGATTACAGGACTTTCACTGTATTTGTTCATTCTTATTCAGTAGCCTACATACAACTCATACTTATTCATCATAGAAGAAAACCCCTCTGTCTTCCTCCTGAATCAAACTTTGTTGAGGAGAACAAGATGTAAAATATGCATGAAAGTGTGCTTTAATTTCATAAAACATTTCTATACTATAATGCTCCTTGAGCTGTACAAAGTTAGCACGATACAAGAAAATTTGTCTTGTATTGGTATAAAAATAAACTATTTGTTCATACTTATTCAGTACATACAAATCATACTTATTCATTATAGAAGAAAACTCTTTGACTTCCCACTTAGTCATGTCCTACATTCTCCCCCTCTTATTCCTTTTGGAGATTCAGGAGGAAAGCAGAACCAGACACCGTAACAAAAACCATCTTATGGATCATGGGATTGGCGTAGTGCAATACCTGTACATGGAACCGAAGGTCTCTCCAAATGAACAGACAAATAACGTGATAGAAAGGTAATATGAGAGGACCAAACTCCCATTTGGGAAATATCCTGTATTGAATAATTATTCAGAAAGCGGACCGTAGTTGCCCATTTCTGGACATCGTGAGCCCTGGCCATTGCCCGGGGTTCCGCCGCTTGGATTGCATCGACAATCATGGAAGCAACCAAAGGTCTTGTGACCTTAATGGAAGTTTGCAAAGCCTGAACAGGGCAAAGGGGGTGGTGCCGTGTGCCCTGTTGCAAGGCAGGAATAGTAAATGGAGTAAAAATGTGTCCCTCATGTTCAGTATTTGCTATGAAATCAGGGGCTACAGTTACACTTTGGTTTTGGGCCTGGAAGTTCAAACAATTGGGAGAACCAGACATTGCTACTAGCTCTGACACTCGGTGAGCTGTGGCAAGTGCTAGGAGGAAGACACATTTTTCTGTCAGTTTAGCGAAGGAAGGTTATACAGAATATGATCTAGAGGCTAACCTTGTTAACACCTTGGCTGCGGCTATATTTGCGCTATTTAGGGCATATTCAGGCACTCCTGAATTATTAATCAAGCATCTGCATTAAATGAACTGTATTCTGCCGAAAACTAGGTGAAAATAGCTTCAAAATGAGACCAGAACGAGCTTCGTAGGTGGCGGGGTTCACCCGCAGCGTTGCCATAGACATTCGGGAAAACTCGCTAATTATTAGCTCTCGCTCGCTCGGCAACACTGTTGTGAGACACCCGCGCGAGACACAGTCTCCCTCAGTGAGCGGCTGGCTGCTCTGAGGGTCGGAGGTGGGTCCCTCACGCTCCCGCCCACTGACACTCGATTTCTACGGCTTTTACAGGCTTTTAACCCCTCCAACCCGGATGGGCTCTTGAACGCCCATAACAACCTCGGCCCGCGCAACCCGGAAGGGCTCTTGAACGCCCATTGCTTGCATGCGTGCTTTCGAATGCCGCGCGTACATTTTCGGTATCGTGGGACGGTAGGTGGCGCCACCAGGCGTAAACTCCGCCACAGCAACAGTATCTACCCCGACGCCATCATGGACAGTACGCCAAATAGTGATTCCGCTGTGTCCGATACCGTGCTTCCTACGACGCCCTTGCTTGTTCGTCGCGCCTTACCCCGACGCCATCGCCTAAATGTGTTATCTCCCGGAGGTATTGAGACGACATTGAGACTTTATGAGCGAGCTGATGCCAAGCATAATGTTGATGATGAAGTCAGTGACGACTCCAGTAATTATAAGTCGAGTGATTATGGCCATGAGAGTGATAAAGAAGAGCAATTCCTGGGATTTGCGAGAGAACATGACAGTGATGAGAGTGATGAAGGTGATGTACCAGTTGTTGAGGAAGCTGGTTTACCTAAAGACAGTGAACTTGAGAGAGTGAGCGAGTGGGAGAGTTCAAGGTCACTCACCAAATTTCGCTTAAGTGACACGACGCCAAGCCCTTCCCCAGGTAAATCGCCTTTCAAGCTACATTTGTATAAGCAGAAAATACTTGAGAAGGCGGCCGCGGCAGCTAGGGAACAAGCAAAACTACTTGGTGAGGATGAGGCTGTGAGTGAGGGTCAGCGTGGTGACCCTTCTCGTCCGCCATTGTCTCCCTTATCTACCCACGCCACCCAAGATGACCCGGATGCCCCGCATTCTTCCCCACCACCCCCACCATTGCCAAGGGTTGTGGACCCCACACTTTCGGCCTATTTGCCTCCTAGGTCCCCCGACAGGAGACATACTGCTGCCGAAAAGGGGAAAGGTAGGAAATATACCAAGAATATTAAGAAAAGTAAGAGAGTTTTGTTCGAGGCTCCCGCGGCGTCCACCCCGGCCGGCCCCAGCCATACGTCCCCGCAACTTTCCCCACGGTCCTCCCCACCTCTCCCGCCTTCAACATGTCTTCCTGAAGAAGTCTTTGAGCTCGCATCACCAATACCTGGCCCTAGTGACAGTGAAACATTGCTTTCTGTCACTCGTCGCAGGCCAAGGAGCCCGGGACCTCGGGGGGACACAGCCTCACCTGCCACTCCTTCCCCACCTCGCCCACCCGCACGCCGCCCACGCATCACTGGTTCCCCGCCAGATTATGTGGGGGCCACTGATGATGAAGGGCACCTCTCTCAAGACTCTGGCCATGATTACATAGGTCCACCGTCAGGGCAAGATGACCACTCTGACGATGACTATATGGACATCGACGACCCTCGACCCATCCGCTTGGCCCGGCGTTGTGCTGCCCGTCGTGCTGCCCACCGCCCTGGCCGCCGCCCTGGCCGCCGCCCTGGCCGCCCTAGGGCGCGCGCCTCCCGAGTTGGCCGTGGGCGTGCTGGGCCACCAGCTGGAGCTCCTCGTCAGCGTAGACAAGACCCATTCTACGTTTTTCAGTGGCAAGACGTAGTTGATGAGGATGCATACAACCCTGATGTGCCAGCTTTTGATGAGGTACTGGATGGTTCAGGCGTTACCCCCAATTTTCCTGCAGGCCCCAATGCTCCACCACACGAACTGTTTGAGGCCTTCTTTGATGAGGAGGTGGTAGGCTATGTTGTCAAAGAGACAAATAAGCAGCACCAATTCCAGGTCCACTTTTTGGGAAAGGTGACCAAGGGCCACATGAGGCAGTGGACCCCAGTGACTCATAAAGAGTTCATGGTGTTCCTGGCACTCACCATGCTAATGCCTCATGTCAAGAAGCATAGGTTGCCTGACTATTGGATCACCAATGATCTGATATCCACCCCTGCCTTCGGGAAATATATGTCTCGCGACCGGTACCTTGATATCCTCGCAGCGCTCCATCTTGTCACCAACCTTGACGTCCACCTCCCAGACAAGCTGTGGAAGATTAGGACGTTGTATGAGATGATGCGAGAACGCTTCACCTCCTACTTCAAGCCCTTCCGCAAGGTCGTCATTGACGAGTCTCTTGTGCTGTTCCGGGGAAAACTCAGCTTCCGGCAGTACATCCCCTCAAAAAGACATCGCTTTGGCATAAAATTCTTTGTGCTGTGCGACTGCCAAACTGGCTATGTCCTGGACTTCCTGGTCTACAGCGGGAAGGAAGGGGACTTGCTTGTGGACCCCCTCATTGGCTTTGGCGGAGCAGTGGTGCAAGCCATGATGGACCGCTACTTTCATAAGAATCACGTCCTCTACACGGACAATTATTACACGTCCCCCACTCTCTCACAGTACCTGCATGAGCGCAAGACGGGGACTGTAGGCACAGTACGAGGGAAAAGGAAGGGCATGCCACCTTTCCCTCCAAAGACCAAAAAAGGTGATGTGTTCAAGAAGAAGTCGGGGCCCATTCTGGCTATCCACTGGCACGACCAGCGGAAGGTCAACCTCCTGACCACCATCCACAAGGGGGAAATGGTGGAGACTGGCAAGGTGGATCGCCGCACCCAGGCCAGGGTGACCAAGCCCGATGCTGTCCTGGACTACAACATCAACATGAGGCTGGTGGACAAGTCCGACATGCAGATAGGCTTCATTGACTGCCTGCGTACCTCGTGCAGATGGTACAAAAAGTTCTTTCTGCATATGGTGGACATGTCAGTTCTGAATGCCTACAACATATACAAGCTTCGGAATGTGAACACACCCATGAAGTTCAATAGCCTGCGGAGGTTCCAAAAGCAGGTGTTGACGGAGCTCCTGGAGAAGTATGCTATGCCACAGAGGGCAGTGGCACATCCTGGGCCCGCCGTTATTGACCGCTTGCAGTCTGCTCAATACTTGATTAGGCACAGGCTTGGTTCCCTGCCTCAGAATGAATCCGGAAGAACACAGCAGAAGCGGTGCCATGTCTGCTACAACAGCAGGGTGAAGCCGAGGTCAGGTAAAAAGTCAACCCTGGAGTGTGTGGAGTGCAAGGTGGCACTCTGTGCTGTAGATTGCTTCTTTGATTACCACTCCAAGCTGGAGTTCTAATAATCATACTGAAATTGCCAAATAAAATGACAATATGTACACTATAATTATATATAGGCAAAAAGTGGAAGAAAACCAATGTATTGTAATACAAAAGTCATGTATTATGAGAACATTGATACAAATACAATTACACCATAATAATATGTGAAAGTGACACATGTATATACCAAGTGACATTCATATGATTAGAACCTATAGAAATATATAAATCAGTGAAAAAAGACACAATATATTGTATATAAAACGTTTACAAATCATATAACTAAGTGAAAGTGACACAAGACCTAATAATTGATGGCCAAAGTATAATAAACACCTGTGATAACGAATAATCAGTGCCTAATACAACAATAACCTACCTCAATTACTAATAAAATGTACGGTATCGAGTGAAAATGAGCATTAGCAGTGACAGTGACACTCTCTAAAGCATATTTGTCAAAGTGAAAGTGACACAAGACCTAATATTTGATGGCCAAAGTATAATAAACACCTGTAATAACGAATAATCAGTGCCTAATACAACAATAACCTACCTCAATTACTAATAAAATGTACGGTATCGAGTGAAAATGAGCATTATCAGTGACAGTGACACTCTCTAAAGCATATTTGTCAAAGTGAAAGTGACACAAGACCTAATATTTGATGGCCAAAGTATAATAAACACCTGTGATAACGAATAATCAGTGCCTAATACAACAATAACCTACCTCAATTACTAATAAAATGTACGGTATCGAGTGAAAATGAGCATTATCAGTGACAGTGACACTCTCTAAAGCATATTTGTCAAAGTGAAAGTGACACAAGACCTAATATTTGATGGCCAAAGTATAATAAACACCTGTGATAACGAATAATCAGTGCCTAATACAACAATAAGCTACCTCAATTACTAATAAAATGTACGGTATCGAGTGAAAATTAGCAATATCAGTGACAGTGATACCCTAATAAACATATTTTATATAATTGGCCTCAAAATAACTAGAAAATATCAAATAAACATCACATTCTCAATATCAAACACTAAAATCGTCTAAGGGAGATAAATACTTTGGCGCGGCGAGCGGCTAGGTGCGTCGTAGCCATGGCCGAGGCGACGCGTCCGAACGCGGGAAGAATTTGCCGCCGAAAAGCACTCGTCTTCCCGCGCTCACCATTATGCAACCAGAGGAGCTAGAGACCTCTACTCAACGCCATTCGACAGAGGAAGGTTTGTGGAACATTATTCTTTTTTATTCACAACATTACATGACATATTCATTGACTTACAGAGTAGTTAACATAGGCCAAAGATCGTCAAAACACCCGGTACCGGAGCACAGTCGTAAGCTATAGCCCCCGGGGCTGGAGGGTTAAAGCCTGGAAATTGCTGTAAATTGCCTATGAGTTCCGCAACGTCACCCGCAGGGAAAGGGTTAAAACTCGATCCAGGGACCACTGGAGGAGCAATTGCCTTCGGGGTGCCCTGAGACTAAAACATGCCTTGATAAAACCGGCTCCATCTTTAGGGGGAAGGCGGAGTCCAGTCAGGTAAAAAAAACGGCTCTTTAATGGCCGTGAGCTAATTTCTTAAGGTATATACCGAAAGATGTCTGTGTACAAAAAGGTAATTTAGATACAAGAGAATAAAGAGGGTATCACACGGGCACTAATCTGGCCAACCAACTGGAATCTGGATAATCTGTTGCCGAAATTGTGTTGCTCCGACGTCAATCGGAGCAACCAACTGTCGTCGGTCTGAGCGAAAACCATTGGCCAAGTCGCCAACCTGTAGTCAAATAAATTGGTTAGCATTGCTATTTACCGATATATTATGCTATGCTAAGCAATTCAGTCTTCAGTCTCTTCACTTTAACGAAATAATGCCTAGTCTGTCGAAGTACACAGCGTAAATAAATATATTTAGTACGAACGTTCGGGAAAATATGATTAAACTCGTCACATCACGAAAGACGGAAAACATTGCCACAACTGTCAGGGTATATTGTCTTATTTAAAATTATAAATGCTTTATTTTTTATTTGTGACCTTGGAGACATGTTACGGTGATATACTGTATAGTGATATTACATCTGCAGCAGATGTTAACCCTCTCACGACCATATGACGCAGAGGTTGCCAGATTAGCAATAATAAATAGAGTTCTCTCACTCTTATAATTATGCTCCAAAAATTATTTTTTTGCCCACAGCTAACTCAAAGACAACTGCAGAGGTTAAAGTAACTAAACTAAAGGTTTCTAAACACCCCTGATGGTAACAAAGGCTTTAAAGTATCCCTAATAGGCTCAAAATTGCGTCAAGAACGTGAGAGGGTTAATAGACTTCCTATACAGTATTATCATACATAATGCACTGCTTGTTATCAGACTATAGCCTACTACATGCAGCCTCTCTAGGCTTCACTCGCTGCTGCATTTCTTTTACACAATACCAGCAGATAAATTTAAATGTATCATAATTATGACAGTGTTATATTAGTTCATTCATTTTTATACATACATTCGTTTGACTTAAATAGTGTACGTTTTAATAGTAATTGCATAATGGACGTTACAGGATAGATTACCATAAACTGGGATAGGTTTCTCTAGGTTAGTTTGTATTTAATGTACAGTGATAGAAATTAAGAAACTAAAACCCACATAGATATTATATAATTATACCATTGGGTACAATATAGGTTTGACTCCGGTAAGGAGATAAAGAAAACCTAATATTTAGTAGTGGCCCCGTAATCATTGACGAACATGCCTATTACATAAGGCATCCTCTTCAAACACTAATCCGCCGTAGTTTGAATCTACCGCGCAGAGCATTTAAAAACTGAGGAGCCTTCATCATGAGCGCACGCGACCTCACTCATGGCTTCAGTCATTATGAATTGGGTTCTCACTACGAAAAAACTTCGTAAAAAATAAAAACAAAAAGAAAATAAGAATAACTATCCAATAAGCTTTCCATCATATCGTGGATGTACTTGTGTGGATTTCTGACCAGCCGCTGATTCAGGCGTCATTCCTCCTTCACTGACATATCAAGTAAACCAAAATCCTTAATACATCAACGAATGGGAAGGGGACGGTCGGGAGGGCCCCAGTCGTCAATGATTACGGGGCCACTACTAAATATTAGGTTTTCTTTATCTCCTTACAGGAGTCAAACCTATAATTTATTAGTGGCCCCTCCATCATTGACGAACATGCCTGATATCTAAGACTGGAGGGGGACATTCGTAATCATATCATAACTCTAGAAAAGCAGATAATAAAAACAACCACATAGTATTCTTACTTTTGAAAAATGTATTTAATACGGCGTAGGCCGGAAATATACAAGAAAAAGGGGTTCGGGCAGGTGCGTGCTTCAAAGAAGCCTGCCCGACAAAAATGGGTAACCCTGAAGATTCTGAACACAGATCTGTAGTTACAAAAGGCACCCCACTCAACGAGTGGTGACAAAAATAATAAGTTATAAGTTTATATGTGCACATCATAAACCCCAAAATACATGTGGAGATCAATTGCCAATGAACTCCATTGAACTAATGTTACATTGCTTTCGCAGCTAAAACTACTATAACAACACCGTTGTTTTGTACTAAACCTTGTACTAGCACAAATTCTCGCAGAGAAATTTTCATATCACATTTTAACCTTAAATTGTATCACAGCTCTCATACTCCGGCGGGGTCTAGGGTGTCCTATGTCAACTGACTGCACCCCCCCCCCCCCCTTCCGTGAAAGTAAACATAAGTGACTGCAGGGCCACCTAGACCCTCTGCCTTAAAGCTATACATGGTAAGGAAGGTTTGTCTAGAGCAACTGACAAGTATCTAGAGAGAAACGTATGATTAGACGCCCACAACTGTGTGGACGCAATATCTTCAACTGAAAAGTTTTTCAGGAAACGTAAAGAGGCCGCCCACTTGCGTAAATCGTGGGCCCTACCCACAACGCCGGGATTACTCTCTTTAATGACTTCTACCAGAAGAGAGGCTAATCGCCGTTTAAGTAAGCGTTTACCCGTACTCGCTACCAATAAAGCACCTTGGGGGTTTTGAGGAGCTATTCTCAAATATTTGGTTAGAGCTTGCACTGGACATAAATTATGATGCACCTTTCCCCTTTTTAACGCCGGCACCGTGAACTCAGAAAACACGTGTGCACTATGCTCATTCTTGGCTACAAACGCCGGGGAGGGTGCAATGGAAATTGAATCATTAAGTCTACCAAACCTAAGACAATTAGGTGTGTTGCTCATCGCCGCCAGCTCAGACACTCTGTTTCCGGTGGCCAAAGCCAAAAGGAAAACTGCCTTCTTTAAGATTAAAGCAAAGTCTGCAGTATTTTGATACAGACGAGAATGAAGTAAAGACAAAGCTTTGTCCAGAGACCAAGTAGGCATGAGCTGACGGAGAGGTGGGCGGAGTTTAAAACACGCTCTCATAAATCCTGTTTCCTCCGCCACCGGTATGGATAGACCTGTAAGGTCGAAAAAGGGCACTCTAATCGCAGTTAAGTGATTCTTCAAAGTTACCACAGATAAACGTTTCTGCTCAAACAGATAGTTCAAGTAATTAAAAAAAAACAATGCCACTGAGGGTACAGTTTGTTCCGTTCTAACAATCCAAGAAGTAAAAGCTTTCCAATGAGATTGATATTGTCGCTTAGTAGACTGAGTATATTGATTGAGCAATTTATTGGTCACATCCCTACCGTATGGTGCTAGCCACTTGGCCTCCTGAATGTCCATAATGCAAAAGTCAGCGAGGTCGCTAGGTTGCCAATCGTGTCTAAGTGGAAGTACCCGACCGGGAGCGATACCGGGTCCGGGCACCACATTATTAATTGCTGGTACCACACCTGCGCCGGCCACAGGGGCGCGATTAGCGAGACTAAGCCTCGATAAACTCGTAGTTTGTTCACTACGTGGCACATTAGTGACGCATCTGGCGGCGGAAACAGATAGATGGAGCTCCATCTGTTCCAGTCTGTCACTAGGGCGTCTGGCCCCCCTGCCGGCATTATCGCCCGGCGGGTGAGGTATAGAGGGAGCTTGTGAGTCTCCTCGGACGCAAAAAGATCCACTTGTGGATGGGAGAGCTCCGCAATCATTAGGTCGAAAATGGGTTGCTTGAGCTCCCATTCTACTGTCGTGCTCTGTCTCCGGGACAGAGCGTCTGCCCAGACGTTCGCTACGCCTGGGAGATAAGATGCGTGAAGATAAATATCTAGACTGCTGGCTAGAACAAAAATCTCTTCCGACACGAGTAGCAACTTCCTTGACCTCGTTGACCCTTGTTTCTGAATACAGTGAACTGCATTCAGATTGTCCATTCTGAAGGCCACCGACTTGCCCCGTAACGCCGGGCCGTGAGCCTGAAGGAAATACAAGGGGACTAGTAACTCTGACATTTATGTGAGAGATTTCTAAGTGGGACCAAAGTCCCTGACCCTGGTGCCCCTGATTTGACTGAAATCCCCACCCTATGGTGCCTGACGCATCCGTGTCTACCCATACCGTTGGAGGAGGAGAGGTCCATGACATGATTGAGTGCAATGTTTCCCTCTTCGCCCAGACCGCTAGTAAGGTGTGGATTAATTTTGGTATGGGCCATAATTTTCCCGCCGGTAAGAGTGGGAAATATTTGTTGCCTTCCAATATTAATCGTTTTACTTTCAACCGGCCCAACTTGACAGTTAGCTGAATCCAGTTGAGAGAGCCGACCAGAGACTCCCAGACTCTTCGTGTCGTAGTCAGACTGTGAAGAAACCTGAACAGTTTCCTGCGAAACCTGTTGCGATTGTCCACACTCTGACTCAGAGTGAGAGCGGCGGTGTCCCAGACCAGCCCTATCCACTGAATTACTCTTGAGGGAACAAGGTTTGACTTTACCAGATTTACCTTGAAGCCTAGAGTTTTGACATGATTTAAAATGATATTGACATGTTTTATGCATAATTGTTGTGTCTCTGCCACCACCAGCCAGTCGTCTAGATACCACAACACTCTGATTCCCTGTTTTAACAACGGTATCAGGGCTTGCCGGACTAGTTTCGTGAATAGTCGAGGTGCTAGGTTCAAACCGAACGGCATCCTCTGAAAAACAAAATTTTGGTGCCTGATCCTCAAGGCCAGAAACCTTTGAAATCTTTTGTTGACCGACACGTGCCAATAGGCGTCTGTCAGGTCTAGGGAACACATCCAGCCTCCCGGCGGAAGTGTTAGCCTGATTTGATGAACTGTTAACATTCTGAAAGACTCGTTGTAAATGTGAAGATTCAGATAAGACAGGTCTACGACCGGCCTCATCTGAACACTGTCCCGTTTGGGAACCAAAAACAGTTTTGACGTGAATACAGGGTAATCTGGAGGGACCGGGATGATGACCTTCTTGGCAATCATCTCCTGGACCAGCGACTCCACCTCTAATGAAACACAATTTGCCGTTGTCGGCTGACGTAAGCGAGGTCGCCGGAGCCACTGCCAAGTGATGCCTTTGCGTGCCACCATCCGTGCCCAGGTTTTTAACGGCCATGCTTGGTGACACGTTCGGAACGACCCAGTTAGCAGACAAGGGTTCGCCGGCTGTACTTCCCTCGGTTCCTCCGGCTTTAAGATAGGCACTGGGAGTGAGAGAGACTTTAGTTTTTTTTGATGGTGGGTTTGGTGGTGTTGGACGCTTCGCCGGCTGGCTGGTGTGGGCCGAAGACTGGCCCTGCCCCGGCTTATACTGGCCGCGTCCTCTCTGTCCTGAAAACCCTCTCTGTCTATGCCTGTACTGACCCAGGGGGGATTGGGAGGACTTAGGCGGAAGAAACGGCTTAGAACCCCCTGGCTGAGCTTTAGTAGGAGGCTTAGGTTTGGGGAAGTTAAATGCAGGTTTCTTAGCCTGTGCGGGACTGTGCTTCACGGCCTGTGCCATGTTAAACACTGTTCGCCATACATCAGGGGACATTAAAGAAGGAGTAAGTACTGGGGACATTACCACCTGGTTAGCAATGCGATCAGGCAGCTTGCGAACTAATGACATCCTAAGATCCTGTCGTGCTCGCACCGCCTCAAGTAAGGCTGTGCGTATGTCACCTAAGGATCGAATCGACGACTGAAGAATCAGACGCCGGGATAACTCAACTGATCTTCGAGCATCCGCGTCTGCGATTGCCTGAGTAGACCTGAGTAAAGACTTAGCCACCTGCTGAGAAACTATGTACAGTAAAAGTCCGTTAATCCGACGACCGATGATTCGAATCTCCCAATAGTCCGAATTTTTCAATTTGAGGCCAAATCCGAATTCACCCGATGGTCCGAATTTCAAGAAGTCCCAAAGTCCCCTTTTTGAGGCATTAGGCCACTCAAATGACACATAATGGAGCACACACATATCATATGTTCATGAATTCACTTTAAAAGTTTACCATTGTCATTGTAGCCTATTATCTACTTCAAAACATTCAGATTAATGGTCAAAGGAAGCTACTGATATAATCGTAAACACCTTCGTCTTCTTCTTCTTCCACATCGTCTGCTAGAGAGTTTGTTTTTGCTCTTGAACGCATCCTTGGGACGCTCCGATGCGCTACTGGCTTGCACCGCATTTTCTGCAAGCGCATTCAGTCTTGAGCTTGAAAACGCACCTTTGGACGTATTAATCTTGAGCTTGAAAACGCACCTTTGGATGTTCCGATACGCTACTATTTATAGTTCAGTGATCGAGGCATCCCAAGGGTGCTTTCAAGACAACAAGACAAGGGTGCTTTCATTAATATAACAGAGCACGTCACAAAAGGAAAATCACAAAAGGAAAATTACAAGAACCTCTCAGGGAAGTGCCGTTGTTAAGGCATTACTTCCCGAACCACATCTGATCTTCAAGAGCAAGACAAACTCGCTAGTAGACGGAAGAAGAAGAAGACGCAGATTCCTTTGACCATTAATCTGAATGTTTTGAAGTAGTTAATAGGCTACAATGACAATGGTAAACTTTTGAAGTGATTTCATGAACATATGATATGTGTGTGCACCATTGTGTCTTTGGGTGGCCTAATGTCTCAATGTTTTCGTCATACACAGGTTCATAGGGGTAAAGTCCGTATCCGAAAAATCCACTAATCCGAACGAGAGCCGGTCCGCTGCCCTTCGGATTAACGGAAGTTTACTGTACTGTGAAAACAGGCGGAAAGCTTTTCCCCTTAGCCTAAATTCTCTGTCTAGGTGAGTAGGGGTAGGGGGAGTGAATGGGGCCTTTAGTTCACAAAGATTAATCTTAGGGGCAGCTAGAAAGAAAATAAAGCTGACGGAACTCCGCCGGCAGAACCTACTGGCATGGAGAACCATGAATGTGTATCCTGAGGGATCTGGTGGGAAGATTTAGAAGTGAAAGTGGTTGCAAAGTTTTGAGCCTCTATCTCCCAATCCACCCAAGGTCCTGGTCCCAACTGTCCCACCTTCAACACTGGATTAGCTGTCTCGTCTGTGACGGTCTGTAAATCTAGTTCAGGAGTAAGAGCCGACAGAGCCTTAATATCATTAAACCCATCCAGCTTAGACCAGTCTGAAAAAAGTTTTGAAGCTGAGGCAGGGGGTAAAGCAGGCTTAGATGCATACACAAAATAATCCTGATGATAATAACTAGGTATAGCCTTGATATTTACGTCCAAAACATTACCCAAGGCATCCAATGCCCTTAATTTCTTTGACTTATTTCCCTGGATAAACCACTCACGTGGTACCGGGAGTTCCCCTGACAAGGTAGGCTGGGCAAGCTCTGGCTTAGAGGGGTTCAAAAGAACCCATGACTCGTCTGGCCCATAAAGCAGGGGCATAGCTACCTTTCTAAGAGGCGCTTTGTCTAGAGGGGGTGGATTAACATCCGTGATGACCCTGACATTTGACGTAGTGAATGCCGCCGTAGCTGGCTTAGAGCTCCCTGCCGGTGACAGAGTAGGAGGGTTAGGAATCTTAGATAAATCGATTGACGTTATCAGAGGCCGTACCGCAGAACTTGTCAAGGGAGCCCCCAAGTCCATTGTGGGGTTTTCTCGTTGTTGACTAAAGAATTTAGATAGAGCATGAGTAAGTAACCCATCAATTTCTTGTGCTGTAACAAACTGGTTAGATGCAGAACTTTCAGGTGAATCAGTATTATCATGGGCGGCGTCCAGGCCTGAGCCTGACCCTTGTCCATCCCTATCTGAAATTATTGACACTTCATCTTGTTCCTCCCGATCCTCCTGAGAAGACCCCGCCGAGGCAGGGGCACCTTGTTTCCAAGATAAGTCAGGGATAGAGGATGGGGTCGCCGCGTCCCTGTGGACATCGGCTACTGTGTGACTCGTATGAGTCGGACGTGGATGGTCAGACCCTGGTTGAGCAAACCGCCAAACACCGAGGCTCTGGCCTACGCTCTCTTGAGAGTCTGAAACATTCTCAATTATTGAATTTCCTGAACTTTCCGTTTCTAGGGTTAAAATATCAATAGGTAAATCTTGTTTAGGGACAGGCGCTTCACTATACTCTGAGGCTGTAACAGAAACATTTTCAGGTGTAGAGGTACGACGAGATGCACTAGACTTAGGAGAATGTCGAGAGGACTTCCTATGGGAATCCTTTTTGGAGGATTTGTGGCTACGGTGTGACCGCGAACTAGACCTAGATTTGGAAGAATCACCACCATGACCACTGGTGGAAGCTTCAGTCTTACTCTTCTTACTAGCCGGGGAAGAGGCACGACTTGAAGACTGCTGTCTGAGAGGTGACCTTGACCTCGATCTCGCCTGCGACGAGGAGGTGGCTGCCGGGGGAGTAGGCTCTCTCGGGCGTTTAGACGTATCCACAGACGATACAGAACCCTGGCTAGTCTCTGTCGGCTTAAAACCCGTTACTCTAGAGGTACGTTTAGGGGGAGGGTGCTCTGACAGCAACTTATCCCAAAGTGGGACGTTGTCACATTGAAGTGACTTATGTGCGACAATGGTAGTGTAGGCCGACATTTGTTGTCTGACCTCTCTCAACGCTACCGCCGCGGTCTGTCATTGTCACACAGGACTTTATTGGCTAATTGGGAGCAAAAGGAACAATTAAGTGTAACCCAGAGACCCCTTGAACGGTCTAGACATTTAACACACCTTATGCAAAGGGTATGCGCAAAAATCGGGATACCCGCGCAAGTAGGGGTAATGCACAGGGCAAAAACTGGGGCCACAGTAGCCATGACAGAGACTGGTGTGAGGGAACTACCGCCGGGTCTGTATTGGTCCGCCGGAGCTCAGCTCTGGAAAAATAAAGACAAATTTCCAGGAATTAATGCTCATAAGGTTAACCCAAGTGTTCGCATACAAGTGTTAATAACCCGCCGGGTAACGGGATGCAAAGACACAGCTAACACATCTCGCTACGCGGCGGGGTGTAAAGAGGCTAAACAAATCTTTTTAGCTAAAGAACATGAAGAATACCCTCTGATATAATGGTCCAGTATGGCACTTATAGTCTGTAGGAGGTGGTGACTGTCTCAAGATTCAATTTTGTAACAAAGCCCCCCTCATAAAGACGCCGGCCCTTGAAATATTTTAGTAGAATAGCCCAGGGCAGGAATATACGAGATCTGATTTTTTAACGAATTGTCCCAAAAGATCGTCGTAAAATAGAAGGCGGCGATACTGAATGTATCACCAAATTAAGGTTAATCGAAATTGAATTTGTTATAAATTCCTTAGTTCCTCCACTTAGGAGCACCCGCCGGGTGTGGGAATCGATTTGGTTAAACCTCACTGAACCTTCAATTGCCGTAAGAGTAAAGGCAGCGATACACAGAGTATCACTAAAATGGATTGGTTAACTTATATGAGACCTAAGTCGTTTATCCCACCCTGCTCAGGTGCACCCGCCGGGTGAGAAGTCTAAAAGTTAACCCCACAAGTTCCTGACCCCACTTCTTTGTAAAAGATCGCCGGGGAGGAACGCCTAAACAACAGCTAGGTTTTCCATGTGGTTGTCGTAAACCAGGTAGAAAAAACCTATAAAAACGAATGTTCGCAAGAACGTCGTTTTTTATATATATCTATATATATAAGGATGGGTACAGCCATCCCGCCGGGAATTAAAGGAGGCCTGAAACCAGGCACCCACAGAGACGCAGTCCTGGAGAGCCACAGACACCTCCCCACGCCGGGGAACCAGCCAGAGTTAAAAACCATGTGTGGCCCAACACTGCTCATCGGTCAGGATTTTTCATGGTGAAACCGAGAAAAAACCCGCCGGAAGGCAAGCCCCACCCTGAACAGACACCATCTGAACAATACGACACGAGGAGAGTAACGCACGACTAACCAAGGTCACAACATAATCCGTGGAATTAGCCAATACACAACTAAACCAGGAAACAATTATAGTCCGAGGAATTAGCCAATACACAACTAAAACCCGGATACACATGACACAGTAGGGCATATTTATAAAATAAATAATAACTAGACATGTGGCAAAGCTACGAGCGGCTGGCTAGGCCTAGGTAGACGGCATGAAAATAGTTGAAATATAAACACACATTGGAATATCACAACAGGAACCACCGCCAACACACCACCGTAGCGATAACTTCCCACCCCGGGAAGCCTGACACGGACCCAGAAAAAACTTCACTAAGTGAAGAAAAATACGCAGGGAAAGTCAGAAAACACACAGCTTACCTCATCAGAAGGATAAAAGGCAGCAATAATTAACGCGTAATGAAAGCCGCCTGCATCACAAACTAACACAACTGTGAAAAGTTCACGTGTCCACAACAGGACCACGAGGGTACATCCGAAATAGATGCCCCATACACACGACCCAAAATACACTGCACTGCGGGCAACCAGCCCAGGACACTCCTGCTACGCCTATCCTAACCTTACTCGATACATCCTAGAGTAAACAAATGAGAAAAAACTCACTAGGGACGCAACGAATGCGGAACCAGCGGAGCCTGGAAGGTACGTCCGGGCAGGCTGAGCGCAGAGCAAAGAAGGAGGAATGACGCCTGAATCAGCGTCTGGTCAGAAATCCACACAAGTACATCCACGATATGATGGAAAGCTTATTGGATAGTTATTCTTATTTTCTTTTTGTTTTTATTTTTTACGAAGTTTTTTCGTAGTGAGAACCCAATTCATGATGACTGAAGCCATGAGTGAGGTCGCGTGCGCTCATGATGAAGGCTCCTCAGTTTTTAAATGCTCTGCGCGGTAGATTCAAACTACGGCGGATTAGTGTTTGAAGAGGATGCCTTATGTAATAGGCATGTTCGTCAATGATGGAGGGGCCACTAATAAATATTAGTCTAGATAAGATGAATATTAAAATGTGCAATTAGTAGTCTACCAAACATTTCATCGTCGAATGCACACTGTAACCATCATCTTATATAGTTCATATATGCATTTGTTATGTAGACAGAACCGAGTAATTGTTAGGCTATGTCTTATATATATTTACAATATACCATATATTACATAATAATTATAAGGCATTGATATTTTATAAGCATTCCCTATGTAAGGAGTGACTAATATTGCATTATTATCATTCCCTACATTTGAGTTATCAGCATGTGTGTTGTCATGTAGTCCCTCTGGTAGACCTATTAACCATAATACGCTTTTGATCGACCAGTAGTAAAAGGATTATTACAAAATAAAATAGTTAGGCAGGGGTTTTGCGCGATCAGTTAAAACTCCAAGAGTAGGCTATGCGAGCCTCTCGCAACAAAAAAAAAAGCATGTGTACGTGGACGAGAACTCTGTTTTGTAGGAGGACCAATTATTGGTTGCCAAACTCGGGCAGGGTCATAAAGCAAAGGCATTGGCTTTTTGGGCAACTTCGGGTCCGCCTCAAGGGCAACCAGAGTTATCGGGGCTAGGAATAGCCTGTCAAGGGTGGAAATCATTGGGTTCACCGGATGGGGAACACTAGGATCAATTGACCCTGAGGGACGAGGCGGTGTGGTGGTCTTTATTTGTACAGGGACAGGTTGCAAAGGAACAGTAGGTAGCGTTGGGAGCATTAGCCGAGACGACAGCTTAACCTGGGGAGACAGAGACTCTTGTATCTGACTAAACTTAGACTCAATTACGTCCAGAACTTTTGTTTGGATCAAGGTCTCCAACTTCGTTGGGACGTGGTCACGTGGGCAAAAGAATGCTTAGGAAACTCACATAGTCATTACAGATAATGTCTGGGACTTAGGATATGTAAACTTTTACATCACTCCAAATACAGTCAGGTCTTGATATACACGGTTAATTCGTACCCTGTAAGTACTGTGTGTATCAAAACCGTGTTTTAGAAATAACAGGCCTTATGGGAATTAATTAATTTGTTCCAGCCACTTTCCCAAAGTCCCCATTTTGCCTACCTTCAGCCGACTTATATTACATTGATAAGAAGAAAGAAACGATTGTGGGATAGACTAAAAGTGTTAAAAAAGAACAGGGGGTCTAGTATAGAAGCTAAAGAAGTGGATTTGGAACATAGACAAATAAACAATAAAATAAGGTGGGAGACAAGGAGGGGGGTGAAGGAGAGAGAGATTGCAAAAAACGTGAAGGACAATCCAAAAATATTCTGGAAGTACATTCAAGAATAGTTAACAAGAGTAGGTATCCCAGAACTGATAGGAGAATTGGAT
Source organism: Paralithodes platypus (assembly GCA_032716605.1). Lineage (NCBI taxonomy): Eukaryota > Metazoa > Arthropoda > Malacostraca > Decapoda > Lithodidae > Paralithodes > Paralithodes platypus. Next base: position 37,606,899 of record CM064575.1, read on the forward strand.
GGTAGGAATAGAGCAGAAACTGATAAGGAGAAAGCAGAGGTGCTGGGGAAATACTTTGTGGAGGTACTAACAGTGGAGTCGGATGATGCAGTGCCTACTATTCCCATCAAACAGGCACCGGCACTAGAACTAATAGAGTTTTCCCATGCTAGAATAAAAAGGGCTATAGAAAAAATGAACAGGAGTAAGTCCCTGGGACCGGATGGGATACATCCAAGAATCATAAAGGAAGGAGGTGAAATGTTAGTAGAGCCATTAAAAATTTGATTTGAGGTATCTTTTAATACAGGACAAATCCCAATGGACTGGAGAGAGGCGAACATAACAGCTATTTTTAAGAAGGGAAAGAGAAATGACCCAGAAAATTATAGACCAGTCAGTTTGACAAGTGTTGTGTGTAAACTAATAGAAACGGTAATTAGAGAAGGAATAATGGAGCATATGAAATCAAACCAACTCTTCAGTGGGAGACAGTTCGGATTCTTGCCGGGGAGGTCGACAGTACTACAGCTAATTAAGGTGGTAGATGATTGGATGCAAATTCTGGAGGATGGTGATGTAATAGACGTGGTATATTGCGATTTTATGAAGGCCTTCGATAAGGTCCCACATAAAAGGTTAATAGAGAAAGTTAGAAGCTATAATATAGGGGAGAAATGTGTGAAATGGATAGAAGCCTTCCTGAAAGATCGGAGACAGAGGGTACTGGTGAATGGAATAGGCTCGGGGTGGAGGGAAATTACAAGGGTACCTCAGGGATCTGTGTTGGGACCACTACTGTTCGTTATATTTATCAACGACTTACCTGAAGTTATAACTAATGGAAGTGAGATATACCTGTATGCGGATGACACTAAGCTGTATAGAAGAGTAAGGAAGATGTGGGTTTGCTTCAAGGAGATGTGGAGGGCATGAAGGGATGGTCTGAGCATTGTTTAATGTCTTTTCATCCAAAAAAATGCAAGTACATGCGGATTGGGACAAGCAAGATAGACAAGGTAGGATACAGTATGTATGAAGCGATGGAGGAAGTTAATGCAGAAAAGGATATAGGAGTAGTGATAGACAATAAGTTAAATTTCTCAGAATATTTAGCGGAAAAGATAAACAAAGCCAATAGCATTGTAGGGCTGATAAGGAGGACATTTGTGTCACTTGACGAAGAAATATTCAGGAATCTCTATACAGCGCTGGTTAAGCCGCACCTGGAATATGAGAACCAGGTGTGGGCTCCATATATGGTAAAGGATATAGAAGCAGTGGAGAAAGTGCAGAGGAGAGCTAGCAAGCTAGTACCAACGTTAAAGAACGCGGGCTATGAGCAGAGGTTGAGGACACTGGGGCTTCCGACACTGGCATATAGGAGAAAGAGAGGGGATATGATAAGACTTTTAAGATAGTGTCAGGAATGTATGATGAGGATGTGTGTGAAGGTATCTTCTTGATGCGGGAGGGAACAAGAACGAGAGGACACTCTAAGAAAATGTACAAAGAAATAGGCTTGAAAAGGCAAAGAACTCATTTTGTGATAGAGTGGTAAATGAGTGGAACGCACTGCCCCAGTATGTAGTCGATTCCGAATCAATAAGGAAGTTTGAAAGTAATCGTGATAAAGCATGGGGAAGACAAGATTTGAAGTTTGATTATAAAGCAAAAATACAGAATAGTAAAAAATTTGCATCTGCTACCGCCGCCGCCAACACCGTGAACGACCGCAGCAGTGCAAGTACTGGCACTGAGCTTGATACACAGGCCTAGTTTGCCTTTTTCCAGAGGATCTACTGTAAGACACTGCAAGATTATACCGCCAACATCATATATGAAATAACATAGAATACATTAAGCATCAATAAGAACTGTTTTGGACCTGTTACTGACTTATTTGTGTGAATAGACGTGTTGACGTTCGGTAGATATCCCCGCCGCTGTACTCCCTCCCCGCCCCGCCCCGTCCCGGCTTCAACCCCGACCCCGTTACTGTGATGTTGATAAGCCTTGTGCTACAGCTAGCAAATCAGCCCCCTCCAGGTTCCCAGGCATGTTGATCGTCCTCATCGAAACCAGAGAACACAGAAATATTGTTCATCATAATTATCATCATCAGACTGGCTGTCACTGTCAGGGGCACTCCCTCCCTCCCCCTCTCTTTATTATGGTTCAATAGACCAGAAAGTAGAGAAGATAGTATGACCCTATTGATAATCCAAAACTATTGAACACACTTATGTGTACAGTGGAGCCCCCATTTTCGCTACACCGGTCTTCGTTGATTCAATTCTCGCACCACACACCAAATATTCCCAATTTCAATTCTCGCGCCAAAACCCTCAATTCTCGCATCAAAATCCCAGCCGAAACCCGAAAAAATAGCAAAAATAACGAAAAACTCAACATAAAACTAGAAAACAAACAAAAACAATAATTTTGTTTTAACATAACGAAAGAATCTGCCAGGTGCTTGCCGTTTAGAGACGAAATCCAAGTGAATCAGAGATCCGATCGTCAAATGCACAAGATAGTGTAGTCGATTCCGAATCAATAAGGGAGTTTGAAAGTAATCTTGATAAAGCATGGGGAAGACAAGATTTGAAGTTTGATTATAAAACAAAAATACAGAATAGTAAAATTGTTGCGTCTGCTACCGCCGCCGCCAACACCGTGAACGACCGCAGCAGTGCAAGTACTGGTACTGAGCTGGACACACAGGCATAGTTTGCCTTTTTCCAGAGGATCTACTGTAAGAAACTGTAAGAAGATGCCGCCATCTTTGTATGACGTCATCACTAAGCAGACGCTTGCAGTTTAGCTAGTATCTGTGTTGACAAAACAACCGTTTGCAAGCCTTTTTGTGCCTGAACCCCTTATCTCTCGCGTTTATTATAACCTCTAGTACATCTAGTGATAGGGATGGTTGGCCTGGTGGTAGCAATGAAGGAATTTCATGCTCAAAACACAGAGCAAAGACCAGTAGATGTCGGACGAAAGCGATTGAAATGCCTAGCCTAGACGATGTTAGCCTAGGCTAGGCTAAATATGACAATGATTTATAATAAAATCTGTGTGGTAAGTAATCTTCTCATAATACGTATTTATACGTCTTTTCCTCATAATATGTATTTATTGGATGTATTTGGGGCGAAATGGGTACTTGAGGGGTGGCTGGACGAAATTAGAACCTAGGCTTAGGCTAGGCCTAAATATTTTTGCATGATAGAAACAATGCCCCAATCTACAGTATTTATGGTTAGGACTGTCATTTAGCCATGTCTACATTATTATTTACAATGCATAAGATTTAGGCCTAGGCTACTTGATGTAGCCTAGACAAAAAACATGTTTTCATAGCCTAACACTGGGAAAAAGTGCGGTAATTGTTTAGATATTGGGCCTTTTTTTCTAGTTATTAAAAACTTATTCTATGGTGTATTATATGATATAGTACTGTATAATGCATAAAATTTAATTTGTGTACAATAAAACATGTTTTCATAGGCAAAAAATAGAAAAAGACGCAAATTTTGGCATGAGCACGGAACCGATTGAATTTTCCCCATAAGAACAGTGCCCCGATCTTGGCTGTTTCAATCCTAGCTCTATTTCTGCGGAACCGATTAGCAGCTAGGATGGGGTCTCCACTGTATGTTATTTGGTCTCTACATAATCTTTGAATTATTTCCGATATGATGGAATTAAAGAAAACAAATTTCCACCAACTCATAATCAGCAAAAATGACACAAATGACAATTGAAACCATGTTACAATATTTCCCCGTCATTTTGTAGAAGGCCAAAATATACCGTGGGAAAAAAAAAAATCTATCAAATGCAAATTTTCAGTCACTCGGAATCTTGGCGCCTAGCTGTCTAGACAAGACGGAGGGTGGAAATCCTTTGTTGATTTTCTTATTTATTGTTTATCTGTGCTGGAAGGATATTATATTTTTCAATTCCATCGCATTAGAAATGATTCACAGATTACAAAAAGTACAAATAAGACATAGTTATGTTAATGTATAAGGGAGATAGATCGCTGCATTAGAGATAGAGTTGCTACAGGCAAGCGATCGATAACATACTGTACTAACATATATGAGACAGACTTAAGTTTATGAAAAGACAAAGGAGAAATGTTTATTGACTCTTTTTCAATTAATTATTTGTGGGTTGGAAGGATAATATTGTTTTCAATTCCATCATAATATTATTAGATATGATTCATAGATTAAAAAAAGACCAAATAAGACATAGTTATATTTATGTATAAGGGAGATAGATGCATTAACCCCTCCACCCCGGAAGGGCTCTTGAACGCCCATAACAAACTCGGCCCGCGCAATCCGGAAGGGCTCTTGAACGCCCATTGCTTGCGTGAGTGCTTTCGAATGCCGCGCGTATATTTTTGGTATCGTGGGAGGGTAGGTGGCGCCACCAGGCGTAAACTACGCCACAGCAACAGTATCTACCCCGACGCCATCATGGACAGTACGCCAAATAGTGATTCCGCTGTGTCCGATACCGTGCTTCCTACGACGCCCGTGCTAGTTCGTCGCGCCTTACCCCGACGCCATCGCCTAAATGTGTTATCTCCCGGAGGTATTGAGACGACATTGAGACTATATGAGCGTGCTGATGCCAAGTATATTGTTGATGATATAGTCAGTGACGACTCCAGTAATTATAAGTCGAGTGATTATGGCCATGAGAGTGAGAAAGAAGAGCAATTCCTGGGATTTGCGAGAGAACATGACAGTGATGAGAGTGATGAAGGTGATGTACCAGTTGTTGAGGAAGCTGGTTTACCTAAAGACAGTGAACTTGAGAGAGTGAGTGAGTGGGAGAGTTCAAGGTCACTCACCAAATTTCGCATAAGTGACACGACGCCAAGCCCTTCCCCAGGTAAATCGCCTTTCAAGCTACACTTATATAAGCAGAAAATACTTGAGAAGGCGGCCGCGGCAGCTAGGGAACAAGCAAAAATACTTGGTGAGGATGAGGCTGTGAGTGAGGGTGAGCGTGGTGACCCTTCTCGTCCGCCATTGTCTCCCTTATCTACCCACGCCACCCAAGATGACCCGGATGCCCCGCATTCTTCCCCACCACCCCCACCACTGCCAAGGGTTGAGGACCCCCACTTTCTGCCTATTTGCCTCCTAGGTCCCCCGACAGGAGACATACTGCTGCCGAAAAGGGGAAAGGCAGGAAATATACCAAAAAAATTAAGAAAAGTAAGAGTTTTGTTCGAGGCTCCCGCGGCGTCCACCCCTGCCGGCCCCATACGTCCCCGCAACTTTCCCCACGGTCCTCCCAACCTCTCCCGCCTTCAACATGTCTTCCTGAAGAAGTCTTTGAGCTCGCATCACCAATACCTGGGCCTAGTGACAGTGAAACATTGCTTTCTGTCACTCGTCGCAGGCCAAGGAGCCCAGGACCTCGGGGGGACACAGCTTCACCTGCCACTCCTTCCCCACCTCGCCCACCCGCACGCCGCCCACGCATCACTGGTTCCCCGCCAGATTATGTGGGGGCCACTGATGATGAAGGGCACCTCTCTGAAGACTCCGGCCATGATTACATAGGTCCACCGTCAGGGCAAGATGACCACTCTGATGATGACTATATGGACATCGACGACCCTCGACCCATCCGCTTGGCCCGGCGTCGTGCTGCCCGTCGTGCTGCCCGTCGTGCTGGCCGACGCCCTCGCCGCCCGCCTCCCGAGTTGGCCGTGGGCGTGCTGGGCCACCAGCTGGAGCTCCTCGTCAGCGTAGACAAGACCCATTCTACGTTTTTCAGTGGCAAGACGTAGTTGATGGGGATGGATACAACCCTGATGTGCCAGCTTTTGATGAGGTACTGGAGGGTTCAGGCATTACCCCCAATTTTCCTGCAGGCCCCAATGCTCCACCACACGAACTATTTGAGGCCTTCTTTGATGAGGAGGTGGTAGGCTATGTTGTCAAAGAGACAAATAAGCAGCACCAATTCCAGGTCCACTATTTATTAGTGGCCCCTCCATCATTGACGAACATGCCTATTACATAAGGCATCCTCTTCAAACACTAATCCGCCGTAGTTTTGAATCTACCGCGCAGAGCATTTAAAAACTGAGGAGCCTTCATCATGAGCGCACGCGACCTCACTCATGGCTTCAGTCATTATGAATTGGGTTCTCACTACGAAAAAACTTCGTAAAAAATAAAAACAAAAAGAAAATAAGAATAACTATCCAATAAGCTTTCCATCATATCGTGGATGTACTTGTGTGGATTTCTGACCAGACGCTGATTCAGGCGTCATTCTTCCTTCTCTGCTCTGCGCTCAGCCCGCCCGGACGTGCCTCCCCACGCTCCGCTGGTTCCGCATTCGTTGCGTCCCTAGTGAGTTTTTTCTCATTTGTTTACTCCAGGATGTATCGAGTAAGGTTAGGATAGGCGTAGCAGGAGTGTCCTGGGCTGGTTGCCCGCAGTGCAGTGTATTTTGGGTCGAGTGTATGGGGCATCTATTTCGGATGTACCCTCGTGGTCACGTTGTGGACATGTGAACTTTTTCACAGTTGAGTTTGTGATGCAGGCGGCTTTCACTACGCGTTAATTATTGCTGCCTTTTATCTTTCTGATGAGGTAAGCTGTGTTTTCTGACGTTCCCAGCGTATTTTTCTTCACTTAGTGAAGTTTTTTCTGGGTCCCGAGTCAGTCTTCCCTGGGTTGGAAGTTGTTGCTCGGTGGTGTGTTGGCGGTGGTTCCTGTTGTGATATTTCCAGTGTGTGTGTATATTTCAACTGTTTTTATGCCGTCTGCCTAGGCCTAGCCAGCCGCTCGTAGCTTTGCCACATGTACTAGTGTTATTATTTATTATTTATAAATATGCCCTACTGTGTCATGTGTATCCGGGTTTTAGTTGTGTATTGGCTAATTCCTCGGACTATAATTGTTTCCTGGTTTAGTTGTGTATTGGCTAATTCCACGGATTATGCTGTGACCTTGGGTTAGCCGTGCGTGGCTTTCCTCGTGTCGTGTGTTGTTCAGATGGTATCTGTTCAGGGTGGGTTTCCTTCCGGCGGGTTTTTTCTCGGTTTCACCGTGAAAAAATCCTGGCCGAGAGCAGTGTTGGGCCACACGTGGTTGTTGACACTGGCTTGTATCCCCGGCGGGTGGGGTGTCTGTGGCTCTCCAGGACTGCGTCTCTGTGGGTGCCTGGTTTCAGGCCTCCTTTGATTCCCGGCGGGATGGCTGTACCCATCCATATAAAACGGCGTCCTTGTGGACATACGTTTTAGGAGTTTTTTCTACCTGGTTTTACGACAACCACATGAAAAACCTAGCTGTTGTTTAGGCTTTCCTCCCCGGCGATCTTTTACAAAGAAGCGGGGACAGGAACTTATGGGGTTAACTTTTAAAACTTCTCACCCGGCGGGTGCACCTGGGTAGGGTGAGATGAACGACTTAGGTCTTCCAGTTAGTTAACCGATCCATTATAGTGATACTCTGTGTATCGCTGCCTTTACTATTTACGGCGATTGAAGGTTCAATTAGGTTATATCGATTCTCACACCCGGCGGGTGCTCCTAGGTGGAGGAATTAAGGAATTTTACAAAATTCATTTTAACCTATTTAATTTAGTGATACTATCAGGTATCGCCGCCTTCGATCTTACGGCGATCTTTTGGGACAATTCGTTAAACATTAGATCTCGTATCATCCTGCCCTGGGCTATTCTACTATAATAATTCAAGGGCCGGCGTCTTTTTGGGGGGTTGCTTTGTTACAAAATTGAATCTTGAGACAGTCACCTCCTCCGAGAGACTATAAGTGCCATGCTGGACCATTATATCAGAGGGTATTCTTCACTTTCTTTAGCAAAAGATTTGTTTAGACTTTACACCCCGCCGCGTAGCGAGATGTGTTAGTTGTGTCTTTGCATCTCGTTGCCCGGCGGGTTATTAACACTGGTGTGCGATCATGTTGGATTACCCTTATGAGCATTAATTCCTGGAAATTTTCTTGTTTTTTCCAGAGCTGAGCTCCGGCGGACCAATACAGACCCGGCGGTAGTTTTCACCCACCAGTCTCTGTCATGGCTACCGTGGCCCCAGTTTTTGCCCTGTGCATTACCCCTACTTGTGCTGGTATCCCTATTTTTGCACACACCCTTTGCATAAGGTGTGTTAAATGTCTAGACCGTTCAAGGGGTCTCTGGGTGATGCATAATTGTTCCTTTTGTTCTCAATTAGCTGTTAAAGTCCTTTGTGATAATGATAAGACCGCGGCGGTAGCGTTGAGAGAGGTTCGATAACAAATGTCGGCCTACACTACCATTGTCGCGCATAAGTCACTTCAATGTGACAACGTCCCACTTTGGGATAGATTGCTGTCAGAACACCCTCCCCCTAAACGTTCCTCTAGAGTCACGAGTGTTAAGCCGACGGAGACTAGTCAGGGTTCTGTATCGTCTGCGACTACAACTAAACGCCCGAGAGAGCCTACACCCCCGGCATCCGCCTCCTCGTCGCAGGCGAGATCTAGGTCAAGGTCACCTCTCAGACAACAGTCTTCTAGTCGGGCCTCTTCGCCGGAGAGTAAGAAGAGTAAGACGGAAGATTCCACCAGTGGTCACGGCGGAGATTCTTCCAGATCTAAGACTAGTTCGCGGTCACACCGCAGCCATAAATCCTCAAAAAAGGATTCACATCGGAAGTCCTCTCGACATTCCCCTAAGTCTAGTGCATCTCATCGTACCTCTACACCTGACAGAGTTTGTGTTAGGGCCTCTGAGTCCAGTGCAGCACCTGTCCCTAAAGAGGAGTTGCCAATTAATATTTTAACCCTGGAAATGGAAAGTTCCGGAGGGTCAATAATTGAGAATGTTTCAGACTCTCAAGAGAGCGTAGGCCAGGGCCTTGGTGTTTGGCGGTTTGCCCAACCACGGTCTGACCACCCACGTCCGACTCATACGAGTCACACAGTAGCCGACGTCCACAGGGACGCGGCGACCCCATCCTCTATCCCAGATTTATCTTGGAAACAAGGTACCCCTGCCTCGGCGGGGTCTTCTCAGGAGGATCGGGAGGAAAAAGACGAAGTTTCAATAATTTCGGATATGGAAGGACAAGGGTCAGGCTCAGGCTTGGACGCCGCAAGAGATAATAATGATTCTCCTATAAGTTCTTCATCTAACCAGTTTGTTACAGCACAAGAAATTGATGGGTTGCTTACTCATGCTTTATCTAAATTTTTTGGTCAGCAACAAGAAAACCCCACAATGGACTTGGGGGCTCCCTCGACAAGCTCTACGGTACGACCTCTGATGACGTCAATTGATTTATCTAAGATTCCTAACCCTCCTACTCTGTCACCTGCAAGGAGCACTAAGCCTGCCACGGCGGCATTGACAACTTCAAATGTCAGGGTCATAACGGATGTTAATCCACCCCCTCTAGACAAAGCACCTCTTAGAAAGGTAGCTATGCCCCTCCTTTATGGGCCAGACGAGTCATGGGTTCTTTTGAACCCCTCTAAACCAGAGCTTGCCCAACCTACCTTGTCAGGGGAACTCCCGGTACCGCGTGAGTGGTTTATCCAGGGCAACAAGTCAAAGAAATTAAGGGCCATGGATGCCTTAGGTAATGTTCTGGACGTAAACATTAAGGCTATACCTAGTTATTATCACCAGGATTATTTTGTGTATGCTTCTAAGCCTGCTTTACCCCCTGCCTCAGCTTTAAAACTATTTTCAGACTGGTCTAAGCTGGATGGGTTTAATGATATTAAGACTCTGTCAGCTCTTACTCCTGAACTAGATTTACGGACCGTCACAGACGACGCAGCTAATCCAGTTTTGAAGGTGGGACAGTTGGGTCCAGGACCTTGGGTGGATTGGGAGGTAGAGGCTCAAAAACTTTGCAACCACTTTCACTTCTAAATCTTCCCACCAGATCCCTCAGGACTCACATTCATGGTTTTCCATGCCGGTGGGTTCTGCCGGCGGAGTCCCGGCGGCTTTGTTTGCATTCCTAGCTGACCCTAAGATTAATCTTTGTGAACTGAAGGACCCGTTCACTACCCCTACCCCTACTCACCTAGACAGAGAATTTAGGCTACGAGGAAAAGCTTTTCGCCTGTTTTCACAGTACATAGTATCTCAGCAGGTGGCTAAGTCTTTACTACGATCTACTCAGGCAATCGCAGACGCGGATGCTCGAAGATCGGTTGAGTTATCCCGGCGACTGATTCTTCAGTCGTCAATCCAATCCTTAGGTGACATACGCACCGCCTTGCTTGAGGCGGTGCGAGCACGACAAGATCTTAGGATGTCGTTAGTTCGCAAGCTACCTGAGCGCATTGCTAACCAGGTGGTGATGTCACCAGTACTTACCCCTTCTTTAATGTCCCCTGAAGTATGGCGAACGGTGTTCAATATGGCACAGGCCGTTAAGCACAGTCCCACCCCTTCTAAGAAACCTGCATTTAACTTCCCCAAACCCAGGCCTACTACTAAAGCCCAGCCAGGGGGATCTAAACCATTTCTTCTGCCTAAGTCCTCCCACTCCCCCCAGGGTCAGTACAGGCATAGACAGAATAGGTTTTCAGGTCAGAGAGGACGTGGCCAAAATAAACCAGGTCAGGGCCAGTCTTCGACCAACACCAGCCAGCCGGCGAAGCGGCCAGCACCAACCCCACCATCAAAAAAAAGTCTCTCTCACTCCCGGCGCCTACCTTAAGGCCGGAGGAACCGAGGGTAGTACAGCCGGCGAACCCTTGTCTGCTAACTGGGTCGTTCCGAACGTGTCACCAAGCATGGCCGTTAAACACTTCGGCACGGATGGTGGCACGCAAAGGCATCACTTGGCAGTGGCTCCGGCGACCTCGATTACGTCAGCCGACAACGGCGAATTTTGTTTCTTTAGAGGTGGAGTCACTAGCCCAGGAAATGATTGCCAAGAATGTCATCATCCCGGTCCCCCCAAATTACCCTGTATTCACGTCCAAACTATTTTTGGTTCCCAAAAGGGACAGTGTTCAGATGAGGCCGGTCGTAGACCTGTCTTATCTGAATCTTCACATTCACAATGAATCTTTCAGAATGTTAACAGTACACCAAATCAGGCTAACACTTCCGCCGGGAGGTTGGATGTGTTCACTAGACCTGACAGACGCCTATTGGCATGTATCGGTCAACAAAAGATTTCAAAGGTTTTTGGCCTTACGGATCAGGCACCAAAATTTTGTTTTTCAGAGGATGCCGTTCGGTTTGAACCTAGCACCTCGATTATTCACAAAACTAGTCCGGCAAGCCCTGATGCCATGGTTAAAACAAGGGATCAGAGTGTTGTGGTATCTGGACGACTGGCTGGTGGTGGCAGAGACACAACAATTATGCATAAAACATGTCAATATCATTTTGAATCATGTCAAAACTCTAGGCTTCAAGGTAAATCTGGTAAAGTCAAACCTTGTTCCCTCACGAGTAATTCAGTGGATAGGGCTGGTCTGGGACACCGCCGCTCTCACTCTGAGTCAGAGTGTGGACAATCGCAACAGGTTTCGCAGGAAACTGTTCAGGTTTCTTCACAGTCTGACTACGACACGGAGGGTCTGGGAGTCTCTGGTCGGCTCTCTCAACTGGATTCAACTAACTGTCAAGTTGGGCCGGTTGAAAGTAAAACGATTAATATTGGAAGGCAACAAATATTTCCCGCTCTTACCGGCGGGAAAATTATGGCCCATCCCAAATTAATCCACACCTTGCTAGCGGTCTGGGCGAAGAGGGAAACATTGCACTCAATAATGTCATGGACCTCTCCTCCACCAACGGTATGGGTAGACACGGATGCGTCAGGCACAATAGGTTGGGGATTTCAATCAAATCAGGGGCACCAGGGTCAGGGGCTTTGGTCCCACTTAGAAATCTCGCACATCAATGTCAAAGAATTACTAGTCCCCTTATATTTCCTTCAGGCTCACGGCCCGGCGTTACGGGACAAGTCGGTGGCCTTCAGAATGGACAATCTGAATGCAGTCCACTGTATTCAGAAACAAGGGTCAACGAGGTCAAGGAAGTTGCTAAACGTGTCAGAAGAGATTTTTGCTCTAGCCAACAGTCTAGATATTTATCTGCACGCTTCTTATCTCCCAGGCGTAGCGAACGTCTGGGCAGACGCTCTATCCCGGCGACAGAGCACGACAGTAGAATGGGAGCTCAAGCAACCCAATTTTAAACCTAATGATTACAGAGCTCTCCCATCCACAAGTGGATCTTTTTGCGTCCGAGGAGACTCACAAACTCCATCTATACCTCACCCGCCGGGCGAAAACGCCGGCAGGGGGGCCAGACGCCCTAGTGACAGACTGGAACAGATGGAGCTCCATCTATCTGTTTCCGCCGCCAGATGCGTCACTAATGTGCCACGTAGTGAACAAACTACGAGATTATCGAGGCTTAGTCTCGCTAATCGCGCCACTGTGGCCGGCGCAGTTGTGGTACCAGCAATTGAAAATGTGGTGCCCGGACCCGGTATCGCTCCCGGTCGGGTATTTCCACTTAGACGCGATTGGCAACCTCGCGACCTCGCTGACTTTTGCATTATGGACATTCAGGAGGCCAAGTGGATAGCACCATACGGTAGAGATGTGACAAATAAATTACTTAATCAATATACTCAGTCTACAAAACGACAGTATCAATCACATTGGCAAGCCTTTACTTCTTGGATCGTTAGGACAGAACAAACTGTACCCTCAGTGGCATTAGTTTTTAATTATTTAAATTATCTGTTTGAGCAGAAACGTTTATCTGTGGTAACATTAAAAAATCACTTAACTGCGATTAGAGTGCCCTTTTTAGACCTTACAGGTCTCTCCATACCGGTGGCGGAGGAAACAGGTTTTATGAGAGCATGTTTTAAACTCCGCCCACCTCCCCGTCAGCTCATGCCTACTTGGTCTCTGGACAAAGCTTTGTCTTTGCTTCACTCTCGTCTGTACCAAAATACTGCAGACTTTGCATTAATCTTAAAAAAGGCGGTTTTCCTTTTGGCTTTAGCCACCGGAAACAGAGTGTCTGAGCTGGCGGTGATGAGCAACACACCTAATTGTCTTAGGTTTGGTAGACTTAATGAATGTATTTCCATTGCACCCTCCCCAGGTTTTGTAGCCAAAAATGAGCATAGTGCACACGTGTTTTCTGAGTTCACGGTGCCGGCGTTAAAAAGGGGAAAGGTGCATCATAATTTATGTCCAGTACAAGCTCTAACCAATTATTTGAGAGTAGCTCCTCACAACCCCCAAGGTGCTTTATGGGTAGCAAGTACGGGTAAACGCTTACTTAAACGGCGATTAGCCTCTCTTCTGGTAGAAGTCATTAAAGAAAGTAATCCCGGCGTTGTGGGTCGGGCCCACGATTTACGCAAATGGGCAGCCTCTTTACGTTTCCTGAAAATTTTTTTCAGTTGAAGACATAGCGTCCACGCAGTTGTGGGCGTCTAATCATACGTTTCTGTCTAGATACTTGTCAGTTGCTCTAGACAAACCTTCCTTACCATGTATAGCTTTAAGGCAGAGGGTCTAGGCGGCCCTGCAGTCACTTTTGTTTACTTTCATGGGAAAGGGGGGGGGGGTGCAGTCAGTTGACACAGGACACCCTAGACCCCGCCGGAGTATGAGAGCTGTGATACAATTTAAGGTTAAAATGTGTTATGAAAATTTCTCAGTGAGAAATTGTGCTAGTACAATGTTAAGTACAAAACAACGGTGTTGTTAGAGTAGTTTAGCTGCGAAAGCAATTTAGTTTTAGATTATTGGAGTTCCTTTGCAATTTATCTCCAAGTTTATGTTGGGGTTTATTATGTGCACATGTAAACTTATAACTTGTTATTTTTTGTCACCACTCGTTGAGTGGGGTGCCTTTGTAACTACAGATCTGTGTTCAGAATCTTCAGGGTTACCAATTTTTTGTCAGGCAGGCTTCTTTAAAGCACGCACCTGCCTGAACCCCTTTTTCTTGTATTTGTTCGGCTACGCCGTTAATTAAATATATTTTCAAAGTAAGAATACTATGTGGTTGTTTTTATTATCTGCTTTTCTAGAGTTATGATATGATTACGAATGTCCCCCTCCAGTCTTAGAAATCAGGCATGTTCGTCAATGATGGAGGGGCCACTAATAAATTATAGGTTTGACTCCTGTAAGGAGATAAAGAAAACATAATATTTAGTAGTGGCCCCGTAATCATTGACGACTGGGGCCCTCCCGACCGTCCCCTTCCCATTCGTTGATGTATTAAGGATTTTGGTTTACTTGATATGTCAGTGAAGGAAGAATGACGCCTGAATCAGCGTCTGGTCAGAAATCCACACAAGTACATCCACGATATGATGGAAAGCTTATTGGATAGTTATTCTTATTTTCTTTTTGTTTTTATTTTTTACGAAGTTTTTTCGTAGTGAGAACCCAATTCATAATGACTGAAGCCATGAGTGAGGTCGCGTGCGCTCATGATGAAGGCTCCTCAGTTTTTAAATGCTCTGCGCGGTAGATTCAAAACTACGGCGGATTAGTGTTTGAAGAGGATGCCTTATGTAATAGGCATGTTCGTCAATGATTACGGGGCCACTACTAAATATTAGGTTTTCTTTATCTCCTTACAGGAGTCAAACCTATATTTTGGGCAAGGTGACCAAGGGCCACATGAGGCAGTGGACCCCAGTGACTCATAAAGAGTTCATGGTGTTCCTGGCACTCACCATGCTAATGCCTCATGTCAAGAAGCATAGGTTGCCTGACTATTGGATCACCAATGATCTGATATCCACCCCTGCCTTCGGGAAATATATGTCTCGCGACCGGTACCTTGATATCCTCGCAGCGCTCCATCTTGTCACCAACACCGACGTCCACCTCGGTGACAAGCTGTGGAAGATTAGGACGTTGTACGAGATGATGCGAGAACGCTTCACCTCCTACTTCAAGCCCTTCCGCAAGGTCGTCATTGAAGAGTCTCTTGTGCTGTTCCGGGGAAAACTCAGCTTCCGGCAGTACATCCCCTCAAAAAGACATCGCTTTGGCATAAAATTCTTTGTGCTGTGCGACTGCCAAACTGGCTATGTCCTGGACTTCCTGGTCTACAGCGGGAAGGAAAGGGACTTGCTTGTGGACCCCCTCATTGGCTTTGGCGGAGCAGTGGTGCAAGCCATGATGGACCGCTACTTTCATAAGAATCACGTCCTCTACACGGACAATTATTACACGTCCCCCACTCTCTCACAGTACCTGCATGAGCGCAAGACGGGGACTGTAGGCACAGTACGAGGGAAAAGGAAGGGCATGCCACCTTTCCCTCCAAAGACCAAAAAAGGTGATGTGTTCAAGAAGAAGTCGGGGCCCATTCTGGCTATCCACTTGACCAGCGGAAGGTCAACCTCCTGACCACCATCCACAAGGGGGAAATGGTGGAGACTGGCAAGGTGGATCGCCGCACCCAGGCCAGGGTGACCAAGCCCGATGCTGTCCTGGACTACAACATCAACATGAGGCTGGTGGACTAGTCCGACATGCAGATAGGCTTCATTGACTGCCTGCGTACCTCGTGCAGATGGTACAAAAAGTTCTTTCTGCATATGGTGGACATGTCAGTTCTGAATGCCTACAATATATACAAGCTTCGGAATGTGAACACACCCATGAAGTTCAATAGCCTGCGGAGGTTCCAAAAGCAGGTGTTGACGGAGCTCCTGGAGAAGTATGCTACGCCACAGAGGGCAGTGGCACATCCTGGGCCCGCCGTTATTGACCGCTTGCAGTGTGCTCAATACTTGATTAGGCACAGGCTTGGTTCCCTGCCTCAGAATGAATCAGGAAGAACGCAGCAGAAGCGGTGCCATGTCTGCTACAACAGCAGGGTGAGGCCGAGGTCAGGTAAAAAGTCAACCATGGTGTGTGGAGTGCAAGGTGGCACTCTGTGCTTTAGAGTGCTTCTTTGATTACCACTCCAAGCTGGAGTTCTAATAATCATACTGAAATTGCCAAATAAAATGACAATATGTACACTATAATTATATATAGGCAAAAAGTGGAAGAAAACCAATTTATTGTAATACAAAAGTCATGTATTATGAGAAAATTGATACAAATACAATTACACCATAATAATATGTGAAAGTGACACATATGTATATACCAAGTGACATTCATATGATTAGAACCTATAGAAATATATAAATCAGTGAAAAAAGACACAATAAATTGTATATAAAACGTTTACAAATCATATAACTAAGTGAAAGTGACACAAGACCTAATATTTGATGGCCAAAGTATAATAAACACCTGTGATAACGAATAATCAGTGCCTAATACAACAATAACCTACCTCAATTACTAATAAAATGTACGGTATCGAGTGAAAATGAGCATTATCAGTGACAGTGACACTCTCTAAAGCATATTTGTCAAAGTGAAAGTGACACAAGACCTAATATTTGATGGCCAAAGTATAATAAACACCTGTGATAACGAATAATCAGTGCCTAATACAACAATAACCTACCTCAATTACTAATAAAATGTACGGCATCGAGTGAAAATTAGCAATATCAGTGACAGTGATACCCTAATAAACATATTTTATATAATTGGCCTCAAAATAACTATAAAAATATCAAATAAACATCACATTCTCAATATCAAACACTAAAATCGTCTAAGGGAGATAAATACTTTGGCGCGACGAGCGGCTAGGTGCGTCGTAGCCATGGCGACGCGTCCGAACGCGGGAAGAATTTGCCGCCGAAAAGCACTCGTCTTCCCGCGCTCACCATTATGCAACCAGAGGGGCTAGAGACCTCTACTCAACGCCATTCGACAGAAGAAGGTTTGTGGAACATTATTCTTTTTTATTCACAACATTACAGAACAAGAACGAGAGGACACTCTAAGAAAATTTACAAAGAAAGAAATAGGCTTGAGAAGACAAAGAACTCATTTTGTGATAAGAGTGGTAAATGAGTGGAACGCACTGCCCCAGTATGTAGTCGATTCCGAATCAATAAGGGAGTTTGAAAGTAATCTTGATAAAGCATGGGGAAGACAAGATTTGAAGTTTGATTATAAAACAAAAATACAGAATAGTAAAAATGTTGCGTCTGCTACCGCCGCCGCCAACACCGTGAACGACCGCAGCAGTGCAAGTACTGGTACTGAGCTGGATACACAGGCATAGTTTGCATTTTTCCAGAGGATCTACTGTAAGAAACTGTAAGAAAATTACATGCCATATTCATTGATTTACAGAGTAGTTAACATAGCCCAAAGATCGTCAAAACACCCGGTACCGCAGCACAGTCGCGAGCTATAGCCCCCGGGGCTGGAGGGTTAAATAGATAGACAGACAGACATTTAATGCATAAATAAAATTCTTAATCATTCATACTGTATATACCTTAGGCTTGGGACGCCACCCGTGTATGATGCCGACTTTTCCCGTGTTGTGGCCGACTTTGGAACTTTTGAGGTTACCGTGTCCAAACAAAACCATGTATAAAAAACGTGTGTATATCGAGACCTGACTGTAATTAGCAAAACCTGAGGCGCCCCAGCCGCAGATATGTGGCCACTCGGATTGTGGTGGTGTTTCACGAAGAGTGCACAGTTTCTACACTTCTTAGTAGCCCACCTAGCTAACGTACGATCAACACAAGGCACATGGAGTACGTATTTCGTACGTCCAAGAAGAGGGAATTTGTCGCATCTTGTGACACTGCACCATGGTCGAGGCCGAAACGGACGATTGGGATCCCGAAATTTTCTCGGGTGTAGAAAAACTCGAGAAGCCGCTCTCCGAGCCCACCGGAGAGGGCCACACACCCAGATGGCGAGCCAGAATGCGGGCGACGCCTGGAGCTGGTCACAGTTGTGACTCAGGCGAGGGGATGGAGATTACTGTGGAGAGCTGTTGCTCACCTGTAAGACAAAGGCCAAGAATCAATGTTACATAATACAAGAGCAAAGAACAAAATCATGCACCAGCTCATCATGCATAAGGCCTATGTAATGTCAAGTAGTCTGTTGGCTATATGAATGCAGTAAAAAACGATAGAGCGGGGTAGCGTACAAGCTACATCTTATATAAGAATGAATTCAAGTGAGATAGTCTATCGGCTATCATTAATATGATTAGAGTACTATACTCCCTCCTTTATTCCATTCATTGTCCTACATTGAGAACCCCGGGGAAAGACTTTTATCAGCGACTCGGAAAGAAACTCCGCTGGGCAACACCCGGAGATGGAGGGGATGCCCGGAGAACTTCACAGCAACCCAATCGGGAATACGGAACCGGAGAGAGTGGACCGTAGCTAAGAGTCAATTTAAATTCAATTCTTACTTACTTACAGTTTCTTACAGTAGATCCTCTGGAAAAAGGCAAACTAGGCCTGTGTATCCAGCTCAGTGCCAGTTATTGTTGTTGTTGTTGTTCCCCAAGCTGCCTGGCCGAACAGCCCCAAGGCCCCGAGCAAAGCCAAGGCCATAACCGAGCGCCCGCACAGAACCCTCCCTGCCGACCACAATAAAGCCTGGGTGACCGAAGCCACTCCATGGCGGGGAGCTGAGGAGGGTGCGTAAACGCCCGGGAAACCAAAGCCTCACCCAGGGCCCTGTGCCCCTCAGCAATTATGAAGAGAAAGTTGAGGGGCAAAGGAATAATGTGACGCTTTGGCTTCCAATCTTTGTAGATTGGGAGGTCAATCCACGGAAGAGACGCCGTCACTTGAGATCTAGAAAATATATAAGTAAAAGGAACAGTCAGAGTAAGCTATGGGTATGGCAGAGATAGCTCAGTTCTCACTCTGATAGACCAGCCTCAGTGCCAGTACTTGCACTTTGTAGGAACTTAAGTTATAATAATGAAATAATAATAATAATAAGAATAAGAATAATAAGAATAAGAATAATAATAATAATTATATTATATATATATATACTGTATATATATAATCAAACGACAGACCAATAGCTATAACTTCCACTCTTGGTAAAGTCTTTGAAATTATATTAAATAATCACATAATTAAGCATCTTGAGAATAATAAATTAATCAGTGATAGGCAATATGGTTTTAGACGATGTCGATCAACTGCAGACATTCTTTGCCTTCTTACGCATCAAATCAACCAAGCTACAGACCAACATGGTGAAACACATACAATAGCACCGGATATATCAAAGGCATTTGATAGAGTCTGGCATCAATCCTTATTGTCGAAGATGTCACACTACGGCCTTGCATCATTAGTTCCACTAATTTCTCCCCCGCTCTGCCTGCTTCGTTGGTTTCACTTTTGAACACGTGCGGGGACTGACGGAGGCGGCAGGAGGGGAGTGCATGCCCGCATGCCCACCCTTCCTGCCGCCCCCAACTAATTGTAGTGGGCCCTATAATTTCTCATCCTTTCTGTTTTCCGTTTTTCCCTTCTTCCCGCTGCGCCTCCTTTGGGAGCACCGTGACTGTCATGAGGTAAACGACCGTACTCACTCTTTGGTTTCGTTGGAGGGTGTTGTGGGTCGGCAATCCCTACACCCGTCGAACTGTGGTACCCGACGTGTTCGAGCGAGGGGAAACTTTTATGCCAAACCCTAACCCTTGTGCTGGGTCGGCGATCGACGGATCGACGGCCCTTAACCCTCCTGGCCCGGGCAGGCTCTCAAAATGACAGTGTGGGCTACCCGGGCGGTCTGGCCGAAAAACGTCTAGGCCTAGGCTACCGTATTTTTGTTTAGTTTAACTGCTAGAAATTTCCCACGCATCTATAAATGTAGTGCGGTTTCCAATCTATAGGCTGGCGTTGAGTAGAGCTCTCTATGTCAACTGGTTCAGTTGTAATGACGATTTCAGTAGAGAGCACTTGCAGGCGATGTTAGCAATATGACGATCTTTTCACTACTGAAACAACGACATACAGACGTACAATAACAAACGAGTCTTCTCCTTCTTGTTTTCGGAGGTGCGGTGACGTAACGATCGGCTTTGTTTACATGCGTCGGACGCACAGCGTTCAGACCAAGCTGAATAGGCTTTCAAGCTTACAGATTTTAAAATGACACCCGGGCTCCTGCCCTTAGTTCGTGGTGTCATTTTAAAATGACAACCGGGCCAGGAGGGTTAAGGTGCATTAGTCGGGGTGTATATCTGCAAGAATTCCTAAGGCGGTCGTCCCGTCCTCTAATTGTGGCTCTATGGTGGGTTTGGAATCTGACTCAGATGAATTTAGAAATATTCGTCCTATGGAATCTAAAATTGCCTCCTCCGACGCCGACCCCTGCGAGAAATTGGACTGCCTCAAGGACCCTTCCCCTGCTGCCAACAGTGCCGGAGTTCCCCACTCAGGCATGGCACCCACAGACCTTGGCAAACCTCCTAAGGATACTGTGACGAATTCTCCATCGTCGGGTAGTTAGATCCATCAGGTGATCTCCCCGGCATCAATTCCTATGCACAGTACTGCCTCTGTGATCAATAATAGTGATGACAACCCCACAGTCTCGACTTTAACTTCTAAATTACCAGATTATGATTCTAGCCTTAGCCTACCTCTTCATTCCGTTGACAACCTTAATGACGAACCTCGCATGCCCTCAGCTGACACCCCTACGGATGCTTCTTGCTTCCCTGACCCGTCTGTGACTACATCTGTTACCATCTTCCCTCCGGATGCAGGATCTACTACCTCAATTAAACCTGCTTCTGTACCTCCACGATCTCAACGAGCCATTGATGCAGGTACAGGAAAAGACCTTGCCGGTATTTCCTCTGCCATTCACACGCTTCAACCGTTCGTACCTTCGCATAACCGACAAAGGCGTAAACGTAACACGTATACCCCTGCTTCGAAGGACACTTATAACGCTATGTTCAGTCCCCCTGATTGGTCACGGTTTTTCACGGTCTCTGGTGAACCTATGGATGATTTCAGTCTATACGATACTCTCGCACAAGATATTGGTGACTTCACCATGCATGCTGTTGGATCGGCCAAGCGCATGATTGAGGTGAAAACACAGGAGCAATCAGAAGCCTTACTAGCCTACCTCGACACCCCCAACGACAGATACACAGGTAAACCAGATGAATACCTGAATCAGTGTACTGGCACGATTGTGCTCCCTTCCGACTTCGAATTTGCAGATCAGACCTTTACAGACTCAACCAATCGTATCTTTAAATTATTGCAAAGAACTGACCCCACTGTTGTTAAAGTTGACACTTATACTGCTCCTCAGCGTGGAAATCGGCCCCCACTACGCATTGTCAAAATCTATTTTAAGCGCCATGACCTCCCTATGCATGTCCGTCTTGCAGGTCGCCAACTGCAGGTACGAAGGTATGTTAACAAGCCGAGACAATGCACAAATTGCTGGAAGCTTGGGTATTCAACCCCACGGTGTCGGGCTCTCAATGCTCGTTGCTTAAATTGCGGCTCAGAACAACATGCTCTCAACAATTGTCAAGCCAGCGCGCCCCGTTGTGCAAATTGTGACGGGTCCCACAAGGCCAATGACAGAACATGCCCACACTTTGCGTTTCATCGTGACGTATTACATTTACAGGCCACAAAAGGACTCCCCTTCCGGTCTGCTGCAGCACAATTAAGGCAGGAAGGTAAATCTCCTCCATATCGACGGTATGAATCAACTACGCCCGCTGACTCCTCTGACCACCAGCATCCAGAGCAGCCTCCGGCACCACCTATTAGCCCACAACATTACCCCACCAATGATACCTTCCGTTTAGTTCACATTAACTCCCCGGACCTATCCACCTCTAACAGGTTCGAGGGATTTACTAACTTGACCGATGATACTGAGTTTTGGAACATGACTGCCGAAGAGAACCTCATGGAATGTAACACAGTACCAGATATAGAGACTTCTCCCCAATCTCACTCCACCCAGTCGCAGCCTCGGAAAAAGCGTAAGGTTGCAAGTCCTATCCGGTCATTATCCCGGATCTCGAAACTCAGTTCCACCACACAGAAGTGGGTTATGCCTACCCACGATCCGGACTGTGGCTGCCATAACTGCGGCCGATTCTTTCTACTTCAGCACAAGACTTCTACCCGTACAGTACTCACCGAACATCTTCACAAATTTCTTTCCAAGCGAGCTCCAGCGGAAGATGCTCAAATTCACCCGACTCCTTGTTATTGTGTCACCCATATTTGTGAATCTGATCCTACGCCCAAGGACTTGATGCAGAGATTCCTGAAGCACAATAACCTGTTGGATTCTGACTTGACTAATATAGAGCTATCACAATCCCGATTTGATGTTCACCAACCTCCTGTCAATGTGCGTACCACCCTCACCACGCCTGATCCTCCCTGTAACCTTGAGCGACATGTTCCGTTAGCCGCTCCCCACTGCCCAGATCCCGATGCTCCCAAACCTAGGGACATTCCCCCACAAACTCCTGCTAACCCTACGACACCATCATCTGACGAACCTTCGATAAAGACTCATCATACCCCGAGCCCCTCACAATCTCCTGTATTGATATGTCACACCAATATCCCGCCTGACAAATGTGGATGTCCAATTTGTTTCCGTAATTACATCACACCCCATATCTGTGCCACGGATCCCTGCCTCCTTGCTCGGACGCAGGAATTTGTCACCACACGTACACTTCCCCCTAACCCTGATGAAGATGTTACCTCCGCTTATCTATTTATGAACACTCTGCGCCAAAAACTCCTCCACTGCCCCACCCTTGTTCCTAAACTAGTCACACAATTCACAGCTATTTCTGAAAAATGTACAGACCTTACATCTACCCCTCCCACCTCCATCCACACAACCCTCTCCACACTCACAACCTTTACCAGACTCTCTTCAAGAGACCTCTATTGTCGATGACTCTGACAATCCTATTCTTGATGGCATATAACATTTTGCAATGGAATATAAACGGATACCAAACTCGCCTCCGTATGGGAGAATTACAACGATTACTTAAATTATATTCACCATTATGCATTTGCCTCCAACATGTAGGCAATTTTGTTGTCCTCCCCAGGCATTATACTGTTGCTGCTAGCTCCCCTATAACCCCTTCACATCTCCGAACGGCCATCCTTGTGCACTATAAGTGCGTATTTGTTCCGGTCACCCTTGACCCCAACCCTTTTCAAACAACTGCCGTATCCATTTCATTACCAAACCTTCCTTCCTTGACTGTTTGCTCCTCCTACAATCAACCCTCCTGTCATTACAATACTTCAGACCTTCATCAAATAGTACAACAACTGACCCCACCGTACCTTATTCTGGGCGACTTTAACGCACACTCTCCCCTTTGGGGCAACCCAAACACAGACATCCCAGGCGATAAAATTGAAAAATATCTCCTTCATTCTACTCTTTGTTGTCTCAACTTTGACACCCCCACCTACAGATCTGCTACCCACTGTACATTTTCCGCTGTTGATCTTTCCTTTGCCTCGGATGACGCAGCTCCCCTATTTGACTGGTCAGTTTTACAGGATCGCTTCTCCAGCGACCATTACCCTATACTCCTTAAGTATTTGTGCCCTGCATCCTCCCCTCAAATATCGAGTTATAATCTCTCTAAAGCCGATTGGACGTCTTATACGCACTCCTCTACAGACGTTTCGGACTTCTCCCCTACCTCCTCCCCTGCACACAATTTTGATTATTTTTCGTCCTTCCTGAACTCCATTGCTCGCACTCATATCCCGCTTACCTCCTCGCTGACGCACCCTCGCCAGGTCCCTTGGTGGACGCCCACTCTAGCCCAAATGATAAAATTCAAGCATCGTGTGGAACGCCTTCTTAAGCGTCTGAGTGTTAGGCAGCGGCGTTTAAAGACTGTTTCCCCCCGACTTTTTTCCACTAATCGTTACTTTGACCTTATAACCATCACTATTGAAAAAATTGCCCTTAAAACGTTCTATAACAAGATCTGTGCAGTTGTCAAACGCAGTATCCTTGACAAGAAGATACTTTCATGGCGATCATATATCTCGTCCTTCAATTCCCGCACCCCTCTCTCTACTTTATGGAAAAAGTTTCGCAGTATCAACGGACGCACTGTACGGCCTCCACTCTCTCCACTCAAAGACCCTGCCTCGGACTCGCTTACACATGACCCCCTTGACATCGCTGCCATACATGCCAAACATTTCTGTCACGTCAGCTCAGACCAGTCATTGCCTCGTCAATTTCTTCGTTATAAATGTATGGAGGAATCTCGCCCGCTATCTTTTCATAGCGGGAAAACACATGAATATAACACCCCTTTTCCAATTCCGGAATTGCGACACGCGCTCGACCTGTGTACAGACACTACTCCTGGCCCGGATGGATTCTCGTACGCTCTCATCCGTCACCTCCATCCACGTGCGCTACAACATCTTTTACAACTGTACAATCAGTTTTGGATAAGTAACTACTTCCCACCGTCTTGGCGGCATGCTTACACTATACCCGTACCGAAGCCTGGAAAAGATCATAGTCTTCCCACAAATTACAGACCGATTGTGCTTACCTCATGCCTCTGCAAATTAATGGAAAAAATTATCAATCCTCGACTTTTACATTACGCTGAGTCACATATCACATATCAGAATGGTTCCCGCCCTGGCCGTTCTACACTGCACTCACTTATTCGCCTTGAACAACAAATACGTGATGGGTTCTCCAAGAACCAACCCACAGTGGCAATATTTTTTGACATTGCTAAGGCTTATGACACAACATGGAGACACAGGATTTTAAAAATTTACACGATTCTGGCATGCGGGGTCCTCTTCCCTGCTTTTTACAAAATGTTCTCTCTAACCGTACATTCCAGGTCAAAAATAATGGTCTCCTATCAGACATTATGTCACAAATTAATGGAATACCACAAGGATGTGCCCTTAGCAGCTTACTCTTTATTATGGCGATCAATAGTGTCATACGCAGCCTCCCACCTGAAATATCGTATAGCTTGTATGTGGACGACTTCGCAATATATTATACTTCTCCCAGTCTGACTCACATACAATGGCATCTCAACATTGCTCTAAAATCCATCCACTCTTGGGCATCCACTGCTGGTTTTCAATTTTCTGCTGAAAAGACTAACGCCGTTGTATTCTATAGAAATGTTTGACATTTACGTAAACAGTTCATTACTCTCACCATGGGACATTCTAATATTCAGATCCTTCCACATACCAGGTTCCTTGGTTTAATCTTTGATACTCACCTCAATTGGAAGAGTCACATTGCCTGCTTAAAGGCACGTTGCCTCCAGAGAATGAATGTTCTGAAAACAGTTGCACGAGTCCATTGGGGCGCAGATCGCGCTACGCTTTTACTGTTCTACAGAGCTACTATCCTCTCAGCCCTAGATTATGGTAGCCCTGTCTATGGCACGGCCTCTGCTTCCACATTAGGAACCCTCGACAGCGTACACCATTTGGGCATCCGCATTAGCTCGGGGGCATTCCGTTCCTCTCGTGTCTCCAATATCCTATGTGAGGCTGGGACCTTACCTCTAGCCTACCACCGTCGATTAGTCCTCATGCGTACGGCTGTTCGCCTCCGTCATGACCCAACTCTACTAGAACTATTCCATTCCACAGATAACTATCGTTCAAACATTCCAGTGCCATTCCCAATGTTGTCTCGCCAATTGCTCTCCACTTACAGTATCACCGTTCCTCCCATAACTCCCCCTCCTAGTCACATCACTCCGTGGACCCTAAAACACCCTACAGTTTGCTTTCACTTAGCGGATCAACTTGATGCCCAAGCCCCATCTCAATGTCGACATCTCGCTTTACAACATCTTGATGATCACATCCCGGCTGTTTTCATTTACACCGATGGCTCGAAAACTGCGGATGCCGTGGGTTGCGCTGCAGTCTCAGACCATGGCTTGTATCAAAGTACCTTACACCATCACTCCACGGTTTTCACTGCTGAATTATGGGCTATTCAAGGTGCTTTAAGCACCATCTCTTCATTGTCGAGGAACTCTCCACGGGTCGTTATCTGTAGTGACTCAAAGAGTGCACTGCAAGCCTTATGTGTATTTGCCCCCAAGGACCCATTGGTCAAGACTATCATCCACACAATACACAAATTACAGTGCGCTAATCGTTCCATCACACTGTGCTGGATCCCCGCACATGTAGGAATTCCCGGGAATGAGCGTGCAGACTTCCTCGCTAAGCAAGCGTGTCATGGTACACCCTCTACTACTTTGCTGCGTTCGGAGGATATGCTCCCTGTCCTCCGTCGCCATGTTTATGACGCTTGGCGAGTTGAGTGGAGAGCGCAACCATTAACTGGCCACCTTCGCTCCATTAACCTGACAAGCGCGAAATAGACCTAGGGGCTAGGGTAGTTATTTGTGCATTTCTAGCCTTGGATTCTGACAGAATTCGTTATATTTACAATATACTGTAGACCATTATTTGTTTTCGGTATGCTTTTATTTTACATATATGATGTATATATGAACCTTCAAGAGTGCTAAAATAAGTTGGAAAAGCATTTGGGTGGTGAAAAACGAAGATATTGGCCACCCGGTCATAATCTCAGGCGAGAGAGAGCCACAGGCAACCCTCCTCTCTCGCTGTCTGTGAGGTAACTGAGACGAGCGGGGCGGTGTGGGCCGGTGTCTGGGTGTTACATAACGATCTTTTCTGCAACCCACTTGTGCTACATTATCGCGGGAGAGAAAAATAACCGATAAATGATGATAATAAGAGGAAAAATAGGTGATAATTGAGGAGGGGAGGGAGGGGGAATAAGGTGGGGAAGGAGGGGAGGGGGGTGGGTGAGATTTACATGGATGAGTACTGGAGGGGAATTATCTCACCTAGAGACAAATTCCTTTGTTTTGATAGGCCTTTTTTTTTTTGGAAGGTTTTTTTTATGGTCTTGCTTCCGTGAGGCCTATCGCGTTCCCTATAGGAAGCCTTCCGTGAGGCCTATCGCGCTTGCCGGGTTAAGGATGACATACACTTGTGGCCCTCTTCAATTAATGGTTCACGTGCAGACCAAACCCTATTAACTAGATTACGTTTAGGCCACACACGCCTCACACATGGTTACCTGATGTCCACCCCTCGTGGTCCACCACCTGAATGCCAACATTGCCATACATCATTGACTGTTTTTCACTTTCTTTGTATTTGTCCCGTCTATGCATCTGAAAGACGGAGATTCTTGCTGAACACCTCATTACATGGCATCCTCTCTGACTCAGACTCTTTCAATTTCACCCCTATTCGTCACTTCCTGAGAGCGATAAATTTATACAATGACATATAACTACTGACATATACGTGACTTTAAACTCTGTACCACCTCCTCCACCACTAGTCTTGAGGCCCAGTGGGCTAGTATAAAATAAAAGCATCATCAACAACCTCCACTAATTTCTTCTTATCTTCATAACAGAAAAAATATGTGTAATGGTAGATGGCCTTTATTCTCAATTTCACTCAATAAATGCTGGTGTTCCCCAGGGATCAGTTTTGGCCCCAACTCTGTTCCTCATTCATATCAATGATCTCATATCTACCACTCATAATCCAATACATTCCTACGCAGATGACTCAACACTCCACAGTTCCTTCACATTTACCAATTCTTTCACCCAACCCGATCTTATAAATTCAAAAATAAACACTGCAATTTCTCTGAACCAGGACCTTTCTAGAATTAATGAATGGGGACAAAAGAATCTAGTTTCCTTTAATGCACAGAAAACCAAGTACATTCAATTTTCTAACCGACAGAATCTCACTTACTCCCATATATTTTTGAATAATGTAAATATTCCCACTTCCCCTAGTATTGACATTCTCGGTGTAACATTAACTACTAACTTGAGCTGGACACATTATGTTAGAAGCATTGCTAAGAATGCCTCTAAAAAACTGGGACTCCTGTACAGAGTTCGAGAATTCTTGACTGACGAGCAGTTGGCCGTAATATATAAAAGTCATGTGCGTTCTCAGATGGATTACTGTTCACCTCTGTGGAGTGGAAGTGGAGTGGTTGCATTGAGGCAGTTGGACAAAATTCAAAATAAAGCTATTAGATTAATCAATAGCCCTGCAATCACACAGGACCTTCCTACATTATCCATACGAAGAACGTTGCATCCCTTGCATTATTCTACAGATATTTTCACAGCAATTGTTCCGAGGAACTTGCTTCAATTGTGCCGCCTCTCCACATCTTTCCCCGTAGAACTAGGGCAGCTGAGAGCGCCCATGAATTTACACTTTCTCCTCCACAATGCAGAACGTCTGCTTATCAAAATTCATTTATCCCTAGAACTACTACTCTTTGGAATTCACTTCCCTCGAGTTGCTTTCCACAAACTTACAATCTACAAAAGTTTAAATCCAGTTGTTACAAACATTTTATGAATGGAGGATGCCTTTAGGCACATGGACCTTTTTGTTTTATTTGTGTTTTTCCTGCCTCCGTTCATTGTCTCTTAAAAAAAAAAAAAAAAAAAAAAAAAAAAAAAAATTATCAATTTAACCGGAAACCCGTTGGTTACCCGGTACCCGGACACCATTGGTTAGTCCGTGTAAATAAATTCAATATTTGGCTTATACAGTACTTGGAGGAAACATTGTTCTTCATATGTCAATAATAGCCCACTTGGTCGATAGCGACCCGGAGGGACACAGGAGTCCCGCCGACTCCAGGGCTCGAAGCTTCCGAACTATTTCCATATAAGAAATGACATCATAATTGTTCGTGGCCACCCCTTCGGGGATCACGGCGTCAGGCAATAGATAGATAGATAGATAGATCATAATTGTGCAGGAACCATTGGCACCCAGCTTATACATTGAAAAATTAAGTAAATCCATCAAAAAACTTCATAATATAAATTCAATATTTGGCTTATAATAGGGATAGTACCCGGAGGAAATGTTGTTCCTAATAGTTCAATAACTGGCCACTTGGGCGATAGCGACCCAGGGGTCCGAAGTCCGGACACCTGGAGCGCGTTCAGTCTACCCAAACACGATAACGGGATAGCTCTACTGAACGTGATCGCCTCTGATTCGACGAATCACGTTTGTGATTGTTTGCAATCAGACGGCGATCACGCTAACACTCCCTGGAGGTGACTAGCGAAGCTATCATAACAGTAGGCCTAAATCTCAACTCGACATAATATTATCATAATTAAGCTTAACCCTTCCTACCCGGGTGTCCTATTAAAAGGCAACCACAAAAGAAGGGCAGGAGCCTGGGTGTCCTGTTAATAGGCAGCAAGCTTTCAAGCCTATTCAGCTTGGTCTGAACGCTGTGCGTCCGACGCATGTAAACAAAGCCGATCGTTGCGTCACCGCACCTCCGAAAACAAGGAGACGTCGGATCAATGTTATTGTTGTGACGTAAGACGAAATTAGTGTCTGAAAAACTCCGATATTGTCAATATCGCGGAAAAATTCGCTCCACTGAAATCGTCATCACAACTGAACCAGTTGACTTACAGAACTCTACTCAACGCCAGTCTACAGATTGAAAACCGTACTACGTTTATAGATGCGTGGACAATTTCTAGCAGTTAAAATAAACAAAAATACGGTAGCCTAGGCCTAGACGTTTTTCGGCCATTTTGCCCGGGTACGGGCGACCGTCCTTTGGCGGACCAGCCCGGGCCCGGAGGGTTAATTAGCCTCCCTCCATGTTATTTATGTGTCGCAATGTCAATTATAAGGTGGCACACCAATAAAAATCATAGTTATCATGACAATTTTGCTATAAATAACATAAAACAAGCAACTTGGAGCGCAACTCTCACAGAAAAGGATATAGGAGTAGTGATAGACAATAAGTTAAATTTCTCAGAACATTTAGCGGAAAAGATAAACAAAGCCAATAGAATTGTAGGGCTGATAAGGAGGACATTTGTGTCACTTGACGAAGAAATCTTCAGGAATCTCTATACAGCGCTGGTTAGGCCGCACCTGGAATATGCGAACCAGGTGTGGGCTCCCTAATACAGTAAAAGTCCGTTAATCCGACGACCGATGATTCGAATCTCCCAATAGTCCGAATTTTTCAATTTGAGGCCAAATCCGAATTCACCCGATGGTCCGAATTTCAAGAAGTCCCAAAGTCCCCTTTTTGAGGCATTAGGCCACTCAAATGACACATAATGGAGCACACACATATCATATGTTCATGAATTCACTTTAAAAGTTTACCATTGTCATTGTAGCCTATTACCTACTTCAAAACATTCAGATTAATGGTCAAAGGAAGCTACTGATATAAACGTAAACACCTTCTTCTTCTTCCACATCGTCTGCTAGAGAGTTTGTTTTGCTCTTGAACGCATCCTTGGGACGCTCCGATGCGCTACTGGCTTGCACCGCATTTTCTGGAAGCGCATTCAGTCTTGAGCTTGAAAACGCACCTTTGGACGTATTAGTCTTGAGCTTGAAAACGCACCTTTGGACATTCCGATACGCTACTATTTATAGTTCAGTGATCGGAGCGTCCCAAGGGTGCTTTCAAGACAACAAGACAAGGGTGCTTTCAATACAATATAATATAACAGAGCACGTCACAAAAGGAAAATCACAAAAGGAAAATTACAAGAACCTCTCAGGGAAGTGCCGTTGTTAAGGCATTACTTCCCGAACCACATCTGATCTTCAAGAGCAAGACAAACTCGCTAGTAGACGGAAGAAGAAGAAGACGTTTATATCAGCAGATTCCTTTGACCATTAATCTGAATGTTTTGAAGTAGGTAATAGGCTACAATGACAATGGTAAACTTTTGAAGTGATTTCATGAACATATGATATGTGTGTGTGCACCATTGTGTCATTTGGGTGGCCTAATGTCTCAATGTTTTCGTTATACACAGGTTCATAGGGGTAAAGTCCGATAATCCGAAAAATCCACTAATCCGAACGAGGGCCGGTCCGCTGCCCTTCGGATTAACGGAAGTTTACTGTATATGGTAAAGGATATAGAAGCAGTGGAGAAACTGCAGAGGAGAGCTAGCAAGCTGGTACCAACGTTGAAGAACGCGGGCTATGAGCAGAGGTTGAGGACACTGGGGCTTCCGACACTGGCATATAGGAGAAAGAGAGGGGATATGATAGAGACTTTTAAGATAGTGTCAGGAAAGTACGATGAGGATGTGTGTGAAGGTATCTTCTTGATGCGGGAGGGAACAAGAACGAGAGGACACTCTAAGAAAATTTACAAAGAAAGAAATAGGCTTGAGAAGGCAAAGATCTCATTTTGTGATAGAGTGGTAAATGAGTGGAACGCACTGCCCCAGTATGTAGTCGATTCCGAATCAATAAGGGAGTTTGAAAGTAATCTTGATAAAGCATGGGGAAGACAAGATTTGAAGTTTGATTATAAAACAAAAATACAGAATAGTAAAAATGTTGCGTCTGCTACCGCCGCCGCCAACACCGTGAACGACCGCAGCAGTGCAAGTACTGGTACTGAGCTGGATACACAGGCATAGTTTGCCTTTTTCCAGAGGATCTACTGTAAGAAACTGTACTGTAAGATACTTCGTCTGCACTTCAGTGCGGTAAGCATAGCCTAGTCGGTAACGACTTCGCTTTTAAATTCGTAAGCCTACTCGCAAGGGTTCGAGGCTCGACGAGTTAATGTTTTTTTTTGAAGTTTTTATTTTATTTTTATCGTTATTTATTAGTAATGTTACTGTGCCAATGGTATATGTTAACGGGTTACAACTTGCTGTACAGGTTTTTGAGCGTTTGTCTATATTATTGTTCGATTATTGTTTTTTTTTATGCGGTTTGTATTTCATTTTTATCGTTACATATTGGTAATGTTACTATGCCACCCCTTCGGGGATCACGGCATCAGGGAATAGATAGATAGATAGACTATGCCAATTATATATTTTAACGGGTAATAACTTGCTGTACAGTTTTTTTTAGCGTTTGTCTATATTATTGATTGATTAGCCTACTCTATTTACATTTCTTAAACATAATTGTTAGGTCAGTTAAGCTATGTATAGTACGGTAGCCTAACCACGCTATAGTTCAAATTTCAAATGTAATCTAATGGTTAAAAACTAATATTAATGAACCTTCCATTAATATAGGCTTACAAATAGCCTATATACACATACTGTAGATCGTCAGGAAAAGAAAATATGCCTATACATACATCGCCAGGAAGAGATAATATATACAGTCGAACCTCGCATGAGCGGACCCCTGGTGAACGGACTTCGGTTTGTACGGACAAGCGCCCTAAAGTCCGGACAAATCGGGCTAAAGACCGCTAATTTGAAAGTTGTCCGGTAGGCGGGTGACGCGGCAGCATTTTCCCGCCGAAAACATCAGTTTGTTTACAAGTATTATATCATTAAGTCATTTATTTTATAGTGTAAATACTTCAATAGATATTAAGGTAAGGAAAACATGTTTTTAGACAGTCTTATATTATTAAGTCATTCATTTTATACAGTTTTGGTTAGTACATGTTAAAATTCATCGTATTTTTACTCAATTTTCAATGTACGGACGAGGGTCCCCCCCTATTAGTCCGCTCATGCGAGGTTCGACTGTACAGTATACTGTAGGCTACTATTTAATTCAGCCTCCACATAGGCTACATCGCCAGGGAGAGAACAATATATATAAACTATATAATTTAGCTTATTCATACATCGCCAGGAAAAGAACATACTGTATACTTTTTATTTTCCCAAATAGACTAACGGAGAATTGTTTTAAAATTACACGGGGAATAAATAGCTACCTTTGCCAGATAACGACCGTAATAACTTATTTAACATTTCCTGATAAGATTATAAAATATAATAGCGTGATGGTAGCTTACCGTCTGTCTTGAGTTTGAACAAGGATGTTTACTGTAGCTGACAGTGTGACTACCTTAGCCAATAGCCTATAATGATGAATATTATTTATCAAAATGAATTGATTGAAATGAATAGACCGGAAAAGCACATGTTTTAGAGCCTAAAACCTTCGCGGACATCGCCAAAACAAATTGTATTTCGCGCTCACAGCCACTGACCAATCAGCGACAAGAATCAATGTTTGGCTATCAATGTCGTTCAGCCTTCGCGATCATAAACAGGATTGCTCAAACAGAAACATTATTGCCTGATAGGGTAGACTGAACGCACTCCTGGAGAAACTGGAGGGAAACAGGATTCCTGCCAACTCCAGGGCACGAAGCTTTCCAACTGCTGTACAGTATTTCCATTTAAGAAATGACATCATAATTGTGCAGGAACCATTGGCACCCAGCTTATACATCGAAAAATGAAGTATATCCATCGAAAAACTTCATAATCTATTATTTATATAGGAAGAGAACAATCGATCTCTCATGTTGTAAAATTCAGTAGAGTAAGGCTCTGAGCTAGGCCTATTGGCCGCCATCGTGATCACATACTCGATGTAACGAGCGTGAGACAAAGAAGGGCCTTACAAATAAACAACCGGTACAAGAAGACATACATATAAGAATCCATAAGTTGAGCTAAGATCATATCAGCTTCAAATAATCTTAAAAGTATGTAATTATAAAAGTGTAGTAAACTTTGATATATGAGGAAATAAGTAATGATCAAGTAAAACTGCAGAATGTACATAATACGTATCTGCTATACCTTATATAAGAATGGATTCCAGTGGGATAGTCTATCGGCTATTATTAATATGATTAGAGTGGCTCATAATCGGGATAGTACCTGGAGGAAAACATTGTTCCTCAATTTAACCGGAAACCTGCTGGTTACCCGGTACCTGTACACCATTGGTTAGTCCGCGTAAATAAATTCAATATTTGTCTTATAATCTGTTTAGTACCCGGAGGAAAACATCGTTCCTCAATTTAACCGGAAACCTGTTGGTTACCCGGTACCCGGACACCCTTGGCAAGTCCGCGTAAATAAATTAAATATTTGGCTTATAATAGGGATATTACCCCGAGGAAAACTTTGTTCCTCAATTTAACCAGAAACCTGTTGGTTACTCAGTACTCGGACACCATTGGCTAGTCCATGTAAATAAATTCAATATTTGGCTATTAACCCGTTGAGCCCCGGCTAGTTATAATATTTTGTTCACCCCAGTCCCAAGCCATTTTCACTTATTTTTTTTGTTTGCTAAAATGGAAGACAAGGATGAGAAATGAAAAAAACAAAAAAACAAATCACCTCTGACATTTTTTTTTTGGGGGGGGGGGCCGGTGGGGGGTTCGGGGGGGGTAGCTTCAAAAAAATTTGTTGAGCCAAAATGGAAGAGAATGGTGAGAAATGAACACACAAATAAAAAAAAACTCATTTCGGTCATTTGGGGGGCGGGGGGGGGGGGGGGGGGGGTTTCAATAGTTCGTCTCCCCCGCATGACCACCCGCCCGGGAGCACTAGGGTAAAAACTGAGTATGGCATTGTACGGCATACATCCTAAGGAGTATCTCACATAAATCTCAAGCCTCTAGCTCCCATACGACCGGAGTAATGAAGGTTCAAAGTGGCGGTAAACTAGGGGTGTAAACTATCCCCACTAAGCCCACCACCACCAGCCGCGCGGCTGTCTCGGCCCGCTCACACCTACTGGCCCGGCTCCCCCACACACTACGGTACCGCCCCCTCCTATTCTCCCGCCATTTCCTACCTTACGAGCCACGTAAGTGTTTTTTATATGTCGGACGCACGTGATGCGTCGCTGGGAGTTGGTGATCAAAGACTGCCGACGCAACACGTGCGACGCTGGGTCTCAACGGGTTAATAGAGATAAGCTGTAGTACCCGGAGGCAAACGTTGTTCCTCAAAGTACTGGATGAAAGCGACCTAGGTGTCCGAAGCCCGGAGACCCGGAGAAACCGGAGGGACACAGGAGCCCCGCCGACACCAGGGCTCAAAGCTAGCGAACTATTTCCATTTAAGAAATAATATCATACTTGTGTAGGAACCATTGGTACCCAGCTTATACATTGAAAAATTAAGTAAATCCATTGAATAACTTCATAATATATTACTTATATAGGAAGAGAACAATTAATCCCTCATGTAAAATTCAGTAGAGTGAGGCTCTCAGCTAGGCCTATTGGCCACCATCTCGATCACTTGCTCGAGGTGACGAGCGTGAGACAAAGAATGGCCGTACAAATAATCAACAAGTACAAGAATAGGACATACATATAAGAGTCAATAAGTCTAGCTAAGATCATATCAGCTCAAAATAATGTTAAAAGTATGTAAACTATAAAAGAGAAGCAAACTTTGATATATGAGGAAATAAGTAATGAGCAAGTCGAACTGCAGAATGCATATAATACTTGGAAGAAATTCAAAATAACAAGTAGACATGCAGAAAATAAAGTAATTTAAGAAACTTGAATTACTAATATCTTAAAAGAGGAAAGCTCAGATTACGATTAAGAGTTTAACATGTAGTATGAGGGCCTTTGAGGGCACACAAAGATGATTAAGAATTCTAATAGGGGGCGGGTGCCCAACCCCGAAAAGGGTTGAAATAGGGGAGCTATCCCCCCGCCAAAGGCGGCTTTCTAGGGCCTTTCCTAGCTGATGCTGAGAGGATTGGGTTCTAGTCATGTGGTGATGGGCTGGTCTATTAGAGTGAGAATTGAGCAATCTCTGCCATACCCATAGCTTACTCTGACTGTTCCTTTTACTTATATATTTTCTAGATCTCAAGTGACGGCGTCTCTAACGTGGATTGACCTCCCAATCTACCAAGATTGGAAGCCAAAGCGTCACATTTTTCCCTTGCCCCTCAACTTTCTCTTCATAATTGCTGAGGGACACAGGGCCCTGGGTGGGGCTTTGGTTTCCCGGGCATTTCCGCACCCTCCTCAGCTCCCCGCCATGGAGTGGCTTCGGTCACCCAGGCTTTATTGTGGTCGGCGGGGAGGGTTCTGTGGGGGCGCTCGGTTATGGCCTTGGCCTTGCTCAGGGCCTTGGGGCTGTTCGGCCAGGCAGCTTGGGGAACAACAACAACAACAACAACAAGAATTCTAATAGGTAAAGTATTAAATTCAAAGCAAGACAGGAGGAGCTGAATATAATGATCTAGACCGACAAGTCGAACAGCTGCAATGGAAATTCTAAAAGATAAATAACTGTACTAGGGTATAGTAACAACAACTTACTATGACGAAAAATATAACATTCTAAGAATGGCGAAGCGGTAACCACATACTTTCAGTGTGGTCAGGCGAGGACGGTGGCCTTCTGAAGCATACAGGGCGATTACTCAATTCATGTTTGGACCTAACTCAAATAATATGTAACAAGGACTCCCTAGAAAAGAGAAAGCCAGGCAAACGCCGAGATGCCCAGAGCAGGGGGGGTGGGCACACGTCCTACTCGCCTAAAGCACAACCGTAAAGAGGCAGATAAACACGCTAGAGAGTCTGGCATCACGTGCAAGGGAAGCATTTTGACAACACAGCAAGATAGCTGATGCACCGGGAGATTTGAAATGATAAATTTTTCTTTTAAATTTTATTTCAAGTGGTATCCATTTTTCAATGATGAGCCCTTGGTAAGATTTAATGGGTATTAACCAAGGATTGTTTTTATGCTATATACGCAACGGTTGTGATAAGAACTCTGGGTATTCCCGAACGGGTTCCGGAATCTCGACCTATATATAGTATAGGCTCTTCGTCATTGACGGAGAGAACCTATACTAAATTGAAGATGTATGAGGATTTGCGAACTGCGGTGAGGGTGAAAGGTGTACTGAGTGAGGAGTTCACAGTCCGTGTTGGAGTTCATCAGAGTTCAGTGTTAAGCCCCCGCCTCTTTATTATGGTCCTGGAGGCACTGTCTAGAAATTTTAGATCCAGACTCCCGTGGGAACTGTTTTATGCAGATGATTTAGTCCTAATAGCTGACAATGTGCAAGATGCTGAGGCCAAATTCAGAAGATGGAGAGAGCGCATGGCAAGCAAGGGCTTAAGAGTTAATACAGTAAACTTCCGTTAATCCGAAGGGCAGCGGACCGGCCCTCGTTCGGATTAGTGGATTTTTCGGATTATCGGACTTTACCCCTATGAACCTGTGTATTAATGGCCTGACGAAAACATTGAGGCATTAGGCCACCCAAATGACACACACACATATCATATGTTCATGAAATCACTTCAAAAATTTACCATTGTCATTGTAGCCTATTCTATCTATCTATCTATTGCCTGACGCCGTGATCCCCGAAGGGGTGGCCACGAACGAACCGCCCCCATGCACCTCTGTCCCCAGTCAGTCGACGCCCCTCCCCCCAACCAGCACCGCCTTCGTTCATGTAGTTCCTCACTCCATCCTATTACCTACTTCAAAACATTCAGATTAATGGTCAAAGGAATCTGCTGATATAAATGTAAACACCATATGTCCGCATCGTCTACTAGCGAGTTTGTCTTGCTCTTGAAGATCAGATCAGATGTGGTTCGGGAAGTAATGCCTTAACAACGGCACTTCCCTGAGAGGTTCTTGTAATTTTCCTTTTGTGATTTTCCTTTTGTGACGTGCTCTGTTATAATATATTGTATTGAAAGCACCCTTATCTTGTTGTCTTGAAAGCACCCTTGGGACGCTCCGATCACTGAACTATAAATAGTAGCGTATCGGAACGTCCAAAGGTGCGTTTTCAAGCTCAAGACTGAATGCGCTTGCAGAAAATGCGGTGCAAGCCAGTAGCGCATCGGAGCGTCCCAAGGATGCGTTCAAGAGCAAAACAAACTCTCTAGCAGACGATGTGGTGTTTACGTTTATATCAGTAGCTTCCTTTGACCATTAATCTGAATGTTTTGAAGTAGGTAATAGGCTACAATGACAATGGTAAACTTTTAAAGTGAATTCATGAACATATGATATGTGTGTGCTCCATTATGTGTCATTTGAGTGGACTAATGCCTCAAAAAGGGGACTTTGGGACTTCTTGAAATTCGGACCATCGGGTGAATTCGGATTTGGCCTCAAATTGAAAAATTCGGACTATTGGGAGATTCAAATCATCGGTCGTAGGATTAAAGGACTTTTACTGTATTAACAAAACCAAGGTTATGCATTGTAGATTGAGACGAGGCAATGTAGAAAAGAGCGGTGCATACCCATGTGCAGTGTGTGGAAAGGGTGTGGGCACTAACTCGATTCGGTGTAGCATCTGTCGATGTTGGGTGCACCATGGGAGTAAGCGCTGTAGTAGAATAAAAGGACCCCTGCCGAAGGATAAGTCAGAAATACAGAAATTTGAGTGTGTAGTGTGCAAGGCGAGCTGTGATGATCCTGTGGCTGTGAATTTTGGAAATGAGTCATTGGAGCTGGTGGACAAGTTTTGTTACCTAGGAGATACCATCTCTGCCGGTGGTGGGGCCGAGGCTGCCACTGTCGCTAGAATTAGATGTGGCTGGGGGAAGTTAAGAGAACTGCTGCCAATTCTGACCATGAAAAGAATGCCTCTCCCCCTGAAGGGAAAGGTGTATGCCTCATGTGTTCTAAGTGCAATGACGTATGCCTCAGAAACATGGGCCGTTAAAGTAGAGGACGTCAACAGAATGGAACGTAATGAGATGAGAATGGTGAGATGGATGTGTGGGGCCAAGCTGCAGGATAGAATAACAAATGATGAGCTGAGGAGACATTTAGGTATAAAGAGTATTAGCGAGGAGATGCGTACAAGTAGACTGGGATGGTATGGACATGTGGAGAGAATGGATTAACAAAATTGGGTGAAAAGATGCAGGTCTGTGATTGTGGAGGGAGCTGCACCAAGGGGTGGACCGAGGAAAACCTGGGATCGGACTATACGTGCCGATCTCGAATCCAAAAACTTGACAAGTGAAGCAGCCCTTAACAGGGTTGCCTGAAACGCTGCCATTAGGGCAAGAGACTGAAACTGCACGTATGTGTGGAGCATTCAGTCTTAAAATTGTATGTATGTACATACAGTATGCGTGAAACTGGGTAAAACAGAGAGGTGAAGGGTATAATTAAAAGTAATCCGTCTGAACAAACATATACGAGATGGATCAGATATGGTGAAATGGACTGATGAGTGATTAATGTGGGCAGCGAGATACGGGTGTGTAGGAACAGTAGTCACAGCCTCCTTGTGGTACAGTACAATAACTGTTATATAGTGGTGTAAAGAATTGACCTAACCTAGGTTATTTATATATGAGAAGGTAGCATTCACTGTTATCTTGTGAATGGTGAAGACTATAACATTCTAAACCAAGTTGCTGCTGCCGTCCCTCCCCCATTCCCGGTCCCGATCTTGGATAACCAAAATATATGGGAACCTGTCCGACAGGCCGATGCTGATCCGAGAAGTGCGGGTTTCCGAGTGAAAAAAAATCTGAATTAGCGAGGGTTTGCTGTATAAGCATCATTATGATATTAATTTAAAAAGTATTGATGATAATCAAATTCTGATGACACCGCTGGAAAGAGCATGAAAAATTATTCTAATTTCAAATACTGTACAACCAAATAAATTACTCCGCATATAACAAAATTGTGATGAGATGAACGCCAAAGAACATAGATTGTTTTTAATTATCGAACAATTTGGGTATGAAATATAGATGTTCTTCCAAGTTTCATTGAGTTATACCGGTATTGTAATATGGGCCTTCCTCTTTTATTGTCATGTATAACGCATTACAGTAGACGCGATTATTGTGAGCTTAAATAGAGCAATAATACATTGTTTCTTTGCGTGCCTTCCATTGGGAGCTGATAAAACAAGGAAACCCTGATGTAACTTAACCCTTCCTGCCCAGGCAGGCTTTCTAAATGACAGCACTGAGAGCCCGGGGGATATGGCCAAAAAACGTTGTAATAGGCTAGCCCTATCTTTGTTATTTTAACTGCTAGAGAATTCACACACATCTCAATGCGTAGCCATGTTTCATATCTGTAAACTGGCGTTGAGTAGAGCTCTCTAGGTCAACTGGTTCAGTTGTGATGACGATTTCCATGGAGAGAGATTCAATGCGATGTTAGCAATATCAGACAATAACAAAGACTTGCTCTTGTTCTCCAAAGCAATAACAACAAAAGTCGGACTTCTCCTTCTTGTTTTGGAAGGTGCGTGTCGCTCCGACCGGCTTGTTTACATACGGTTCGACGCATGGCTTTCAAACCACGCTTAATAGGCTTTCAAGCTTACAGATTTTAAAATGACACCCGGGCTCCTGCCCATCTGTCGCGGTGTCATTTTAAAATGACAACCGGGCAAGAGGGGTTAACCTATTTTCAATAATATCACTCCAACACCAAACACCTCCCAAAGAAATTAATGAAAGCATGTAAGTTTCTTCTGCAGCTCAGGGGGTTTAAAATCATTCAAACTACCAACTTGAAGGTTATAAATAATCTTGTCACAAGGCAACGTACACTCGAATACCATAGTCTCTACCCCACGCATAAGTATTTGTGGACTTCACCTATTTCTAATTATGGAAGCATATAAAAAAAAAAAAAAAACAGGTATCTAGAAACAAATTTATGAATATAATTTTCTATGCATTAACTATCTATCTATCTATTTACTCAGGCCCAATCCCCACTTTTCCTATTCTTTTTCTTCTTTTTTTCCTCTTTTTGGGGGGGAGGGGAGGGGGGGGGGGACTCAAGACAGAGCAAGAACAGGGACAACACAAAATAATGAACACACAAAGACAAAATACAAATTCACACACATCTAGGTCATCCAGGAGAAGACTCAGAGACTCAAGGTCCCTCCAGCACTCCCCCGGCCCCCGACCACCCGGAGAGGTTCCGATCTCGGCAGGCAGACATGCAGCGAAGCCCTACCACCACAAGCTCGCCCACCATTAACTACAAAACAATATACAGTGGAGCCCGCATTTTCGCTACACCGGTCTTCGCTTATTCAATTCTCGCACCACACACCAAATATTCCCAATTTCAATTCTCGCGCCAAAAGCCTCAATTCTCGCATCAAAATCCCAGCTGAAACCCAAAAAAATAGCAAAAATAACGAAAAACTCAACATAAAACTAGAAAACAAACAAAAACAATAATTTTGTTTTAACATAACGAAAGAATCTGCTAGGTGCTTGCCGTTTAGAGACGAAATCCGAGTGAATCCGAGATCAGATCGTCAAATGCACAAGATGCCGCCATCTTTGTATGACGTCATCACTAAGCAGACGCTTGCAGTTTAGCTAGTATCTGTGTTGACAAAACAACCGCTTGCAAGCTTTTTTGTGCCTGAACCCCTTATCTCTCGCGTTTATTATAACCTCTAGTACATCTAGTGATAGGGATGGTTGGCCTGGTGGTAGCAATGAAGGAATTTCATGCTCAAAACACAGAGCAAAGACCAGTCCATGTCGGACGAAAGCGATTGAAATGCCTAGCCTAGACGATGTTAGCCTAGGCTACGCTAAATATGACAATGATTTATAATAAAATCTGTGTGGTAAGTAATCTTCTCATAATACGTATTTATACGTCTTTTCCTCATAATATGTATTTATTGGATGTATTTGGGGCGAAATGGGTACTTGAGGGGTGGCTGGACGAATTTAGAACCTAGGCCTAGGCTAGGCCTAAAAAATTTCGCATGATAGAAACAATGCCCCAATCTACAGTATTTATGGTTAGGACTGTCATTTAGCCATGTCTACATTATTATTTACAATGCCTAAGATTTAGGCCTAGGCTACTTGATGTAGCCTAGACAAAAAACATGTTTTCATAGCCTAACACTGGGGAAAAGTGCGGTAATTGTTTAGATTTTGGGCCTTGTTTTTCTATTTATTAAAAACTTATTCTATGGTGTATTATATGATACAATATAATGCATAAAATTTAATTTGTGTACAATAAAACATGTTTTCATAGGCAAAAAATAGAAAGACGCAAATTTTGGCATGAGCACGGAACCGATTGAATTTTCCCCATAAGAACAGTGCCCCGATCTTGGCTGTTTCAATCCTAGCTCCATTTCTGCAGAACCGATTAGCAGCTAGGATGGGGGCTCCACTGTATACTATCTATTGAAAAGCATGTTCTATCAAAAAATCAATCCAGATAATTATAATTGCATAAAGAAAAACATAGGGGTCCAGGAATTCTTATGATTGGGGTAGACAATGGCATCCGAGTGTACAGCATGTGTAATGTATTATACCTTTTGGTCTATGGTGTCATCCCCTACAGCACCCCGCAAGACGTCTGTTGTCAGTCGGTGCAGTGTGGCTCCCTCCAAGAACTTCTCTCTGTGTCAAAGTGTAAAAATGTACCATACACAAAATATAAACATTCTAATATAGCTAGATTCTAAAAATATAAAAAATCAATACTGTAGTTAAAATAACAATCATTGTAAATATAACACTCCAACGTCCCTTGAAATTGGCTCTGTCACTCTCTTGGCTTTAGGGGAGACACTCGTTACAGGCAATTTGCCTTTTGTCTCCTTCATACACATTAATAAAATAATATATATATATATATAATTGTTGGTATACTGTAGCAGTACCTTGCATGTATCATGGCATGTGTAGCCTGTGCGAGGTGTGTGTGCGTGGTCTTGTGTACACCGGTGGGAGTGAGGCGGTGACTGAGGTCCTCCAGCAGGTTACAAACTTGGGGCTGTTTGTTAACATCTTCCGGGGACACATACACCGGGAGACTACCACTCACTGCAACACAAGTACACTACACTTTAACATATACCGTCAACCGGGGCGAATTCGGACAATTTTTGCGCATTTCCGTAGCATGTAGTCTTGTTTTTATCTCAATGTAAGATCTTAAGCATTGGATGTGTAGCTGGTACATTGGGGTATACAATCATAGCATTAAAGAAATTAAATTGCATTGCATATATTTATTATAAATATAATAAAGGTGTCCGAATTCGGACACGATTTGGGGCGATTTCGGATACCTGGCCTGAATTCGGACATGGATTTATAATACATTCACAGGACTAACCAGTGATCCCAGTATAGATTCGGACCTTTCAGGGGTCAATTCGGACATCATTGAACATCTTAAAAGGGTCTTATCACACTCCCTGAAAACGTAAAGACCATAAATACCATACCATACCATACCATACCGTGTCGTAAGAGGCGACTAAAGAGGTTGGGTCGGTGGGCTTGCGACCCCCACCCGGAAAAAAATATGTAGCAACGATAAACGAACAATCAGCCTCAGATGCGGACGGACCCTGTGTTGACGAACCCCGACCGACTATGGACAAGCTTACGGACATTCTGACAATAGGTAAATGGAATGTGAGTGGCATGAATGATGGCACAAAAGAGAGAGAGGTACTGGAAGTGTTAGTGAATGCCAGGCTGGATGAACAGTATGTGGAATGACTGAGACCAAATGGAAGGGTACAGATGTGAGAGTGGGGGAGTGTGGAATGGGTGTGTGTGCTGGAGTGAGTGAGGGAGTAGCGAAAGAAGGTGCGTGTTTGTTTGTAAGTAAGTAACAAATGGAAGGAGCGTGTAAGAGAATATGGGTCTGTGGGTTCAAGGATTGTGTGGGTGAGAATGAAAGTAGGAATACAAACGTGGGTGATTGTGTGTGTGTATGCTCCGACCGAGGATAAACTTGTAAGAGAGAAAGAGGAGTTCTGGGTGAATGTGGAGGCGTGCCTGGATAAGTTTGACAAGAACGAAAGAATATTTCTGAAAGTGAACTTGCTTCAATTGTGCCGCCTCTCCACATCTTTCCCCGTAGAACTAGGGCAGCTGAGAGCGCCCATGAATTTACACTTTCTCCTCCACAATGCAGAACTTCTGCTTATCAGAATTCATTTATCCCCAGAGCTACTACTCTTTGGAATTCACTTCCCTCGAATTGCTTTCCACAAACTTACAATCTACAAATGTTTAAATCCAGTTGTTACAAACATTTTATGAATGGAGGATGCCTTTGGGCACATGGACCTATTTGTTTTATCTGTGTTTTTCCTTCCTCCGTTCATTGTCATTAAAAAAAAAAAAAAAAAAAAAAAAAAAAAAAGCACCAGGAACAGATGGAGTGTGTGGGGAAATGTTGAGGTATGGTTGTGAGATAGTGATCGAATGGGTATGGAAAATGTGCAAACTAGCATGACAGAAGGGGAATGCACCCGATGACTGGAAGACTGGCATAATAGTCCCCCTATATAAGGGCAAAGGGGAAAGAGGAGTGTGTGGTAACCACTGAGGAA
This sequence comes from Paralithodes platypus, assembly GCA_032716605.1. Lineage (NCBI taxonomy): Eukaryota > Metazoa > Arthropoda > Malacostraca > Decapoda > Lithodidae > Paralithodes > Paralithodes platypus. The sequence continues at coordinate 37,651,165 of CM064575.1, forward strand.
TATGTCTTTTTAGCGTAGTAGGGAAGGTGTACAGTAGGGTAGTGATTGAGAGAGTGAGAACGGAGAAATGGATAGGTGACGATCAGGGAGGTTTTAGAAAGGGAAGAGGATGTGTAGATCAGATTTTTACCCTGAATTGTGTTGTTGAGAAATATCTGGAGAAGCAACAAAAGGTGTATGTTGCCTTTATGGACTTGGAGAAGGCCTATGACAGAGTGGATAGAGAAGGTATGTGGAAAGTACTTAGAATATACGGAGTAGATGGCAAGTTGCTGAAAGCATTGAAGAGCATGTATGAGGGTGCAAAGGCGGCAGTACGTGTGGAGAATGAGCAGAGCGAGTTCTTTGACCTGAGTGTTGGGTTGAAACAGGGATGTGTGATGTCCCCGTGGTTGTTTACTGTATATATGGATGGAGTCATGAAAGAAATACTAGGAAGAGCAGTGGATGTTGGTGTATCGCTGAAAAGGGAGGGAAATGAGTGGAAGCTTCCTATACTGCTGTTTGCGGATGATACAGTTCTGATTAGCGATAATGAATTGGAGTTGCAGGGTCTGGTAAATGAGTTTGGAACAGTGTGCGGAAAACGGAATTTGAAGGTAAATGCGGGGAAGAGCAAGGTTATGGTCTTCGAAAGGGGTGAAGTCACAGAGCGTGAGGTGAAGTTGAACGGTCAGGCTATGCGGAGATCGTCAGCTCTTTTAAGTATCTGGGCAGTGTGTTGAGTGAAGATGGGACTATGGATGAGGAAGTGCGGGAGAGGGTGCAACAGGGGAAGAGGGTTGTAGGAACATTGAAAGCAGTAACAAGAAATAGGGTGGTCAGTATGGAAGTGAAGAAGTCCTTGCATGACAGTGTGGTAATCCCGACACTAACTTACGGAAGCGAAGCATGGACGCTCGGGAAGAGACTCAGACCAAGAGTGAGAGCGGTGGAAATGAGTTACTTGAGAAGTGCGTGCGGAGTTACATGGAGGGATAGACAGACGAATGAGGAAGTAAGGAGGAGGCGTGGTAATAATAATAATAATAATAAACGGTTTATTAAAGAATGGCAGCCTCATGAGCTGAAAATACACATTTTACAATTTAGTGGATGAACATGAGATGTACAGATATGAGGATGGTAAGCTCAGTTTACAAACAAAATAAATAAATACAATAATGATGCATGTGCAGAATACAAATTATCATAAAATAACCATGAGAGTAAGTGATATACAGTACATATACACATTTATTTACTTACTCATATACAGAACATACGTATATACACGTACGTGCGCACATACATATACAGTAAACTTCCGTTAATCCGAAGGGCAGCGGACCGGCTCTCGTTCGGATTAGTGGATTTTTCGGATTATCGGACTTTACCCCTATGAACCTGTGTATGACGAAAACATTGAGACATTAGGCCACCCAAATGACACAATGGTGCACACACACATCATATGTTCATGAAATCACTTCAAAAGTTTACCATTGTCATTGTAGCCTATTAACTACTTCAAAACATTCAGATTAATGGCCAAAGGAATCTGCTGATATAAACGTCTTCTTCTTCTTCCGTCTACTAGCGAGTTTGTCTTGCTCTTGAAGATCAGATGTGGTTCGGGAAGTAATGCCTTAACAACGGCACTTCCCTGAGAGGTTCTTGTAATTTTCCTTTTGTGATTTTCCTTTTGTGACGTGCTCTGTTATATTATATTGTATTGAAAGCACCCTTGTCTTGTTGTCTTGAAAGCACCCTTGGGATGCTCCGATCACTGAACTATAAATAGTAGCGTATCGGAACATCCAAAGGTGCGTTTTCAAGCTCAAGACTAATACTGTACGTCCAAAGGTGCATTTTCAAGCTCAAGACTGAATGCGCTTGCCGAAAATGCGGTGCAAGCCAGTAGCGCATCGGAGCGTCCCAAGGATGCGTTCAAGAGCAAAACAAACTCTCTAGCAGACGATGTGGAAGAAGAAGAAGACGAAGGTGTTTACGATTATATCAGTAGCTTCCTTTGACCATTAATCTGAATGTTTTGAAGTAGATAATAGGCTACAATGACAATGGTAAACTTTTAAAGTGAATTCATGAACATATGATATGTGTGTGCTCCATTATGTGTCATTTGAGTGGCCTAATGCCTCAAAAAGGGGACTTTGGGACTTCTTGAAAGGTGCGTTTTCAAGCTCAAGACTGAATGCGCTTGCAGAAAATGCGGTGCAAGCCAGTAGCGCATCGGAGCGTCCCAAGGATGCGTTCAAGAGCAAAACAAACTCTCTAGCAGACGATGTGGAAGAAGAAGACGAAGGTGTTTACGATTATATCAGTAGCTTCCTTTGACCATTAATCTGAATGTTTTGAAGTAGATAATAGGCTACAATGACAATGGTAAACTTTTAAAGTGAATTCATGAACATATGATATGTGTGTGCTCCATTATGTGTCATTTGAGTGGCCTAATGCCTCAAAAAGGGGACTTTGGGACTTCTTGAAATTCGGACAATCGGGTGAATTCGGATTTGGCCTCAAATTGAAAAATTCGGACTATTGGGAGATTCGAATCATCGGTCGTCGGATTAACGGACTTTTACTGTACATACATATATAGGAACATAAGAACATGCAGTAAGTGTGCACATGTCCGTATACACAAACGCTCACGTATGCACACAAACATACATACATACAGAAACTGTTTTGGTGTGGTCAGGGTAAAGAGTTGAAGGGTAAAGAGGGTGCAGCAATTCAAGTCCGTATATGGTCCGTATGGTCAGGTACAGCCTACTACAATGGGAGGTTAATCCTCGGTATTGTAGGTATGTGTAATAATAATAATAATAATAATAATAAACGGTTTATTAAAGAATGGCAGCCTCATGAGCTGTGTGTGTGTACTTACACTAGTTGTACTTACACTAGTTGTATTTGCGGGAGTGAGCATGCTCGTTAATTCCCGCCTCCTAAGATATGTTTGTCATACCGTGCTTTGAAACTATGCACTGATGGTGCAGACACTACTTCGGCTGGCAATTTGTTCCACCCACTAATCGAGTTGGTAGGAAATCTTTTACTTTTCAGATCAGATTTACTATTTAGCACTTTTAGTTTGTAGCTGTGACCTCTTGTCCTCTCACCTCCATCCCTCTCTATGAAGTTTTCTTGGTCAATTTTGTCAATACCTCTAACACATTTATATATCTGAATTTGCTGTCCTCGTTTCCTTCTCTGTTCCAGTGTAGGTAGATTCAATCTCTCGAGCCTCTCTTGGTACTCCAAATTTTCCAAACCTGGGATCATCCTCGTAGCTGCTCTCTGTACCCTCTCAATTTTGTGGATATGTTTCTTCAAGTGAGGGGACCACACTACAGATGCATATTCCATCCTGGGTCTTATTATTGCCGTTATTATTTGTTTCATGGTGTTTTCATTAAGATAATTGAAAGACATCCTAATATTTGCCAATAATGCCAGTGATTCTCTCACTATCTTATTTACGTGGCTTTCTGGAGACATGTTATCCCTAAATTCTATCCCCAAGTCTTTTTCTTTTTCTGCTTTGGGAATCACTTCGTTTCCTAGTTTATAATATTTTCTAGGTCTGTACTTGCTTTTACCCATTTCTAGAGTCTTACATTTCCCTGCATTGAACTCCATATTCCATTTGATGCTCCATTCATGGATCTTTTGCAAATCTGCTTGGAGCTCAAGGCAATCCTCCTGGGTTCTGATTGTTTTAAGCAGCTTAGCGTCGTCCGCAAACATACTCATGTAGCTTGTTAGTCCCTCAGACAAGTCATTTACAAATATTAGAAACATGATTGGGGCTAGAACAGATCCTTGTGGTACCCCACTCGTAATTTGAGTCCAGTTTGACGATTTCCCCCTTACTGTTGTTCTCATCTGTCTTCCGCTAAGGTAGCTCTCCATCCATTTCAGCAGTTTGTCTCCTACTTTTCCCTCATGTTTTAATTTCCACAGCAATCTCTTGTGTGGAACTTTGTCAAATGCCTTTTTAAAGTCTAGGTAGGCACAGTCTACCCATCCTTCCCTCTTGTCCACTGTGTCTATTACTCTAGAGTAAAAACTCAACAAGTTGCTTATACATGATCTGCCACCTCTGAATCCAAATTGTCGGTCAGTAATGAATCTTTTGGATTCCAGGTATTTCACCCATTTGTCCCTTATTAATCCTTCCAGAATCTTCATGAGGATGCTCAATAGTGATACAGGTCTATAGTTCAGTGGTTTATCTCTGCTTCCTCCCTTAAATATAGGAATAATGTTTGCTCTTTTCCATTCTGTAGGTACTATCCCTGTGTCCAATGATTTGGTCATTATGTCATATAACGGTATACTCAGTTCCATAGCATTTTCTTTAATAATCCAGCCTGATACTCCGTCCGGTCCAGCGGCTTTGTTTGGATCCACCTTACTCATTTTGTCTATGAGCTCTGGTCTGTTAAATGTTACTTCCGGCATTTCCTCTGTACCTATCTCATTGGTTTCTGGTGCAATGAATTCTCCTTCTTTTGTAAATACTGATGCAAAATTTCTATTTAGTTCTTCCGCAATCTCCGTATCCTCTTCTATGATTCTGTTTCCACTTTTAATCTTAACAATCGTGGCTTTTATCTTCCTTTTGCCGTTTACAAACTTGAAAAACATTTTTGGATTCTTTCATAGTTCTCCACTATCCCTTTCTCATGGTTT
>CM064575.1:37660871-37757038 GCA_032716605.1 Paralithodes platypus
TATGTGGAGATTTTAATTACTGGGTTGACAGCCCTCATCTGAAGCCATTCTCTCCTGAGTTCCTTGAGTTGACTGATCAGAACAATTTTGTAAACCATGTGTCCCACCCAACTCATATCTTAGGACACACCCTTGACTTGGTTTTCTCTCCTGTGGGTTGTGGTGGTGTTCTGGATGTTGATGTTGAGAATGCTGACCCTAATACCTCTGATCATGCTTTGATTACTTTCAGCTTTGATTTCCCTAAGCCACTCACACATGAAAAAAGTAATCAGATTTAGAAATTATAAAAATGTAGACCAAAATTTGGCTAGCAGTGAAGTAAAACAGTACTTGGGAAGTATTGATACTTCCAACCTTACTTCAGATGAGCTGGTGGAGGTACATGGAAATGCACTTAAATTAGTGTTCGATCATCACTGTCCAGAAGTAGAGAAGAAAATCATAGTACGAGATGATTCACCCTGGTATAGCACTCGAGTTAAATTTCTTAGAAGAGCGCGTAGAAGAGCTGAACGTGAATGGCGGAAAAATAAAACAGACTCTACATGGCTGCAATATCTGTCAGCCAGAAGAGCTGTGGTCCACAAAATCAAAGATGAAAAGAAAGTGTATTATCAGGGAAAAGTTGACTCGTGTGGTAACGACCAGAGGAGGTTGGCTTCAATTGTAAACAGTTTACTTGGAAAAACAAGAGTCAGCTTAAGACCTTCTGTGCCCGATGCCAAGTTGGCTGCCAACTTTGTGGCATTTTTTGCTGGCAAGATAACTCGCATAAGACAGGAACTAGATGATGCTTCTGTTGGTGAAGAACTTTCAGTTGTACTCCAACCCCGACACATTTCTAATAATGTCCTCTCATCCTTTCACTCAGTAGAGGTGGACATGATCTCGTCCTACATAAGAAACCTCAATAAAACATTTTGCCCGTTGGATCCCATAAATGTTTCCAAGCTACCAAGAGTCTATGATCACACAGTTGAGTTTATTTCCAAAATAATTAATAAGTGCTTCTCTGAAGGTAGCTTCCCACATTCTGAAAAGCATGCACTACTCCGACCTACTCTAAAGAAACCTGGACTAGATGTTGAGAACATGTTGAACTATCGTCCTGTCTCCAACCTGTCCTTCATATCAAAGATATTAGAGCGTGCAATACTTGACCAATTACAACCACTACTTCAGCAGAATGAAACTATCCCAATTTTTCAGTCTGCTTACCGACAATATCATTCAACTGAAACAGCATTGATTAGAGTACATAATGATCTAGTTGAGAACATTTGCAATGGTGTGGCCTCACTATTGGTCTTGCTTGATCTCTCTGCGGCTTTTGACACAGTGGATCACGAGTTGTTATTGAGTGATCTTTATGATTGTGGTGTGCGTGACTCCGCTCTCTTGCTTCTTGGGTCGTACTTGTCAGGTAGATCCCAGAGTGTGATGGTAAATCAAGTGGTCTCGGACTCGACACCCCTGCAGTATGGTGTTCCGCAGGGATCAGTTTTAGGTCCTATCCTATTTATAATTTATATTAGCAGTTTGTCTCTTCTGCTTTGTGCACATAATGTCACCTTTCACTTTTATGCAGATGACACCCAGATTTATGTGAGAATCACAAATATAGTTGATATACGGAGTAAGATGGAATTGTTGATGTCTGATATCAAGAAGTGGATGAGAGCGAGAAAACTTAAACTAAATGATGGTAAAACTGATATTCTCATCATCCGAGGAAATAGAAGAGCTGATGATATAGTAGGTGCCCTCTCCATCAATGTGGGTGGATCTCAGCTGCGACCGGCCAACTCTGTTCGAAATCTTGGTGTATACGTGAACTCCCGATTAGATTTCAAAGAGCATGTAAACCAGATAGTTAAAAGTTGTTACTTGCACATCAGAAATCTCTATTTGGTGAAGCCGTTTATAACCAGACGTTGCCTCCTGACGTTGGTTCACTCATTGGTCTTCTCTCGTGTTGATTATTGCAATGCCCTGTTGGTGGGTCTTCCAAATTATATTTTGAAGAAAGTTCAGTCTGTTCTTAACAGGGCCGCAAGACTAATTTTTGGTGTTCCACCTAGAACTCCTAGGTCATTCTCCTACATGGCTCCGAGGTTGTATAACAGGTTGCCGCTGTCCATGAGACAACTGAGTTCTGTTGAATGCTTCAAGAGACAACTTAAGACTTTTCTCTTTGAGAGAAGCTATGATCTTGAGAGAGGTGTCATGACAGATGGCTATAGAGTTTAGGCTATTTTGCCACTGCTAGTGATTGTTAAATGTGTGTTGTATATAAGCCTTCTTTTGATGCATTGATTTTTGTTCTTTTTTCTTTCTCTTTTCGAGCGCTAGTGAATTCTTCGGAAAAATTGGCGCTTATGAGAAATAAGTAACATGCTTATTATTATTATTATTATTATTAGGGAGTGAGGCATGTGAAGCACGTAGAGTACAACGAGCACCTGCCATCTTGCCTTCACATGAGGCACGGTGCTCACTCATGGTCCGAAGCGACCCCATCTCTGAAGCCACCTCGTTCCCGTGCTTCACTGTCTCACCCCCTACACTCGGACTTTCACTCTTACACACACACACAACGCCACCTGTTGAGCAGCTAACTCACCAGGCATTGCACCCCTATAGCATATTTTGAATATGGGAATATTCATACAGTGCTATTTAATCAGGGAACAATGAGGGTATTTTATTAGCGTTTCGGTGGGCTTTGTGGTAATGCACTGATACTAGGTACAGCACAAATTCCATCCCAATAATATCTTCCCATTGACACATCGGGATTTGAACCCGGGACCTTTGGATTACCAGGCCAGTGGCAAGACCACTCCGCCACACCTCCCCTATACTGTATATACATAAACAAACTCAAGCAAATACATACATAATTATATTCTAATACACACACGCACACACACTTATGCATATATTATTAAAGGTGGGCGCGTATATATGGTGTGACAGGCCGTTATTACACATTATTAATAATATTAACAATGGTTGGGATAGGACTATTTTTATATCTGTCAGTTCTTGCTCTTATTGGTTGGAGTGTGTTGAAATGACGAGCTGCACGTGTTGGTCTAGGGGCGTCTGGTGGAAGTAAGTTTCTGTGTCGTGGGTGAACAAGAAGCTTAGATGCAAACTGTTTGAGTGTGTTGTAGTGGTGGGTTGAAAGTGCAGGTATGCTAAGGGTGGTGAGAGCTTCCCTGTAGGAGTGAAGAAGGTGGAACACGCATTACGTAGCAAAGGGGTTAACTTGTCAGATCCCATGGGAAATCAGAGTGAGGTGCATGTTCTACTTGGTGTGGATCATTATTATGAAGTAGTATACCCTGGATTTAAAAGATGTGTGGTGTAATTTTAATCCCCACTAAATTTGGATATTGCATGAGCGGAAAGGTGCATACTACACAGTCAAAGGTCCTGGTCGACACGGTCTCGATATATAGTCAATTTAACCGCGGCACAGGAGTTGGGAAGGGAGGATTCCCAACCTAGTGACCCTAAGATGGATGCTGAGTTCGACCTGGAACGACTGTGGAGATTGGATCACATAGGCATTAATCCTATGGAGACTGATTATGACTCGGAAGTTGCGCTACAAAGGTTTGACGAGTCTGTGTGCTACTGTGCCTCAGACAAGCAATATAAAGTTAGTTTACCCTGGAAGAACAGTGAGATAAGCCTGCCTACCAACTATGGGTTGGCATTAGGTCGCTTGCGCGCATTACAGTGTAAATTGTCTAACGAACCGAGCACGCGCCAGGCGTATGACGATGTATTTCGGAGTTATGAGGATAGGGGCTTTATTGAGAGAGTCGATGTCAAGGAACCGTTTAAGAAGGGTAGGGTTCACTATCTGGCCCATCATGGAGTAAGGAAAGACAGCGTCACCACACCAATACGGGTGGTGTATGACTGTTCTGCACACCAAGGTCAACAACCCAGTCTAAATGACTGCCTGTTGACAGGTCCGTCCATGGTGTCGGACTTGTCCCAACATCTATTGCGGTTTAGGCTGGGAAAGTACACCTATACCAGTGACATCGAGAAAGCATTCTTGATGGTCAAGCTAAAGGAGGAAGATAGAGATGTTACCCACTTTCTTTGGTTCAGCGACATTAGCGACTCTGAAAGTCCAATCATAATATACCGTTTTCGGGTTGTACTCTTTTGGGCCACGTGCTCACAGTTTTTGTTAAATGCCACAATCAGAAAACATCTAGCTGACACTCATGAGGACACAAGTAAACTATCTCACGGATTATATATTGACAATTTGCAGGGTTCTAGCGATAGTTAGGATGATTTGTTATATGCATACTGGCAAGCACGCAGATTGTTTGCGGATGCACATCTATTTCTCCGCGAGTGGGTTACTAATAGTGAAGATCTTCAGAGTTTGATACAGGTGGACGGTACGGCATCTCTTAACCAGGAAAAGTCCAGAAATTTGGGGATGATCTGGCAACCTAAACATGACATACTAACTTTTCAAACAAGGTCTTTTGCTCAGCAGACAGGAGCGCACACAAAAAGAAGTCTGTTGAGCAAAGTTGAGCAAAGTTGCGCAATTTTTTGATCCTTTGGGTCTAGCATTACCTGTTACCATAAGAGCTAGGATTCTAATGCAGGAAGTATGGAGACGTAAAATAGGATGGAATGACAGTTTGCCCGAGGACCTGAATGACCAAAGGACATTGTTGTTGATTGAATATGCCATCCTATGTACTAAACCTATACCTCGTAAAGTGGCAGCGTTCGGTGACGTTACGTTACACTCGTTTTGCGTTGCTAGCGCCACGGCATACGGGGTAGCCATATATGTTGTTACTTCATTTGGGGCACATTTAGTTACAGCCCGGGACAAGGTAGCCCCGGTTAAAAAGGTAACTATCCCTAAAATGGAATTGACTGCCATGCTGCTATTAGCACGTCTGGTGCAACATGTACGCGCAGCATACGAGAGCGAATTAAATATTGAAATCGTTCACGTATGGTGCGAGTCAGGTCGCACTCAACTGGATACATAGCAAGAAGTCTCTGCCAGTTTATGTGCGGAATAGGGTAGATGAGATTAGAGCCCTTTTGCCAGATGTTGCTTATCATTATGTAAATACAAAAGAAAACCCTAGTGATCTCATAACTAGGGGTATAACGGCTAGCCAGTTAATGAAGTCCGAAATTATGGTGGCATGGTCCAAAGTGGCTGCTCCATGAAAGTGAATGGACGATTTGGCATGCTGTTGGTGAGGGACCTCTGCCACTGGAAACAGTGGCAGTTACAGCCCAACCAAATGAGCCACCGGGTCCTATCATAGAGTGGGCAAGATTCGGTGACTATAATAAACTAGTCAGAGTTGTCGCTTGGGTGTTGCGATATGTATCCAATCTTAAGCTTAAAGTAACGGGCCAACTCTGCAACAGGGGTCACAACATTGATGCTCGTGAATTTAAAGCAGCTGAAGTAACTTTGATCAAATGGGTTCAAGAAGAAACCTTTTCCAATTAATTAGAATCCTTGAAAAGCTCGAATAAGACATTAATGCCTAATATAGTGCGTCAACGAAGGTTGCACCTAGACAATGGCCTCATCAGGTGTGAGGGTCGCCTGAAGTGGTCGGGTGTACCAGACGGCACAAACCACCCTATACTTATGCCAACAAGACATCACGTTACTGATCTATTGATCATACGTGCACATAGGGAAGTAAAACACTACGGGGTATGTCATATTATATCAAATTTACGTCTTACATGGTGGATACCCAGAGTTCGACAAGTAGCTCGACACGTAGTAAGAAAGTGTGTAATATGCCAGAGACTAAAGGGTAAACCATATGCAACTGGACCAGCTCCACCTCTACCTGAATGCCGTGTAAAGCACGTAGAACCTTTCCAAGCGGTAGGATTAGATTACACAGGGGCATTGAGGGGCGTCTCTAACGTGGATTGACCTCCCAATCTACCAAGATTGGAAGCCAAAGCGTCACATTTTTCCTTTTCCCCTCAACTTTCTCTTCATAATTGCTGAGGGACACAGGGCCCTGGGTGGGGCTTTGGTTTCCCGGGCGTTTCCGCGCCCTCCTCAGCTCCCCGCCATGGAGTGGCTTCGGTCACCCAGGCTTTATTGTGGTTGGCGGGGAGGGTTCTGTGGGGGCACTCGGTTATGGCCTTGGCCTTGCTCGGGGCCTTGGGGCTATTCGGCCAGGCAGCTTGGGGAACAACAACAACAACAACAACAACACAGGGGCATTGAAGACGAGGGAGCATGAGAAGGTTTATATATTATTGTTTACCTGTGCAACATCTCGAGCGGTACACCTAGAACTATGTGATAATATGTCTAGCGAAGAATTTATGCTGGTGTTCAGACGGTTTTGTGCCCGTCGTTCATTCCCTCAACTCATTCCTAGCGACAATGCTCCCACTTATGTCCAAGCATCAAAATATCTAAAGGATATGAGTAGAGGTCCTACTATCATCACTTTTTTAGGGGAGAAGAAGTGCGAATGGAGGTTCATTCCAGTTAAGGCACCTTGGTTTGGTGGCATGTGGGAACGGTGTGTCGGCATAGTAAAGTCGGGACTCAGAGCGGTTGTAGGACGTGCTCTATTAAAGAAGAGTGAGTTGACGACAGTCCTCACAGAGATAGAGGCAGTCGTGAATGATCGCCCGCTTACATATGTGTACACCGACCTGCAAGAACCACTACCATTAACGCCAGCTCACTTGCTATATGGAAAACCATTGACTGCGTTTCCATCTGATTTTCAGTCCACAGTAGAGTTAGAGGATCCCTCGTTGTACTCTGAGGTAGCGGTGTCTAAGAGATACCAGTATATATCCAGGATAATAGAGGATTTTAGGAAACGGTGGATTAGTGAATATCTGCTAGCATTGAGGGAAAGGAGTGTTACTCCCTCTGGTAGACCAACGGCACCTACAGTTGGTGAAGTTGTTTTAATTAAAGAAGATAGTCCTCGTTTATACTGGAAATTGGGCCGCGTGTTGGAGGTATACAAGGGGGCAGACTCTGTAGAGCGGGTGGCGCTATTGAAGACAGCCACTGGAACTACTGTTCGTCCTATCGCTCGTTTGTACGCTTTGGAGCTCGATTCCGCATTGCAATCTGATGCTCCACCTGTTATTGCTGGGTCCGAGGATTCTCAAAGGAACGACTCACCTCTTACTGATGGTGATCATTCTCGGACCGGGACGCGTCCCAGACGCGCTGCTACTGGCGCCGTCGACTTGTGGCGTCAGAAGATAGCCTCTGGGCAACTTTACGTTTAAGGTGGGGTTCAAGTCTTTTTTTGTGGGGGGAGTGTATCGTATAAATACGTTAGAATATGACTCTTTTGTGATCTCGTATGTCTCTGTGACGTCACGATCGCTCCTACAGCACGACGTAGGACGAGTAGATCGTATATTATAAGATTGTAAATAAGTTAAGTTATAAAAGGCCTAATATGCTATTAAGCAATATTGCCATGGTCTTATGTAGTATATATGAATTTATCGTATATATTAATATAATTTATCGTATAGAGCAACCTAGATGCGGTACGATAATTTGGGCTCCTGGCATTTTGCCAAGGCAGCAAGGTGTGCCTTCGAGGAACACCAGAGCCTTCACGAACACCAACCAGTTAACATCTAATTTTCCGCCCTCAGTTGATCGTGCTTTTGTGCCTCTAATCACAATACACATACAGCAATACACACAGCTACACCATCACGACGCTCTCATCGACGCCATGACTGACTGACAGATAAGCATAATATTCATGTCCATTCCCATGTAATAATTTATTCTTTCTTTAACTTGACTCGTGTCTCGGGACCGAAGTCTCGATCCCCATTGTCCACCGCAATATTGGATAAAACGTTCTCCCTTGCCTCATTGTCACGTGGAACTATTGGTGAGTTAATTCCTGGCTAATATTAACCCTTATAACCTTACCCTATATATAAATTTATTATGTGAGACCTTTGGATATAACTTAGCTTATTTCAGATTGAATTCAATTTAGATATGGAGTAGTTTTCATTTAGATTGATTTATTTGATTCATTATAGCTTAGTAATATTTAACTTCCATTGATAGTTGTTGTTGTTGTTGTTCCCCAAGCTGCCTGGCCGAACAGCCCCAAGGCCCCGAGCAAGGCCAAGGCCATAACCGAGCGCCCCCACAGAACCCTCCTTGCCGACCACAATAAAGCCTGGGCGACCGAAGCCACTCCATGGCGGGGAGCTGAGGAGGGTGCGGAAACGCCCGGGAAACCAAAGCCCCACCCAGGGCCCTGTGCCCCTCACCAATTATGAGGAGAAAGTTGAGGGGCAAAGGAAAAATGTGACGCTTTGGCTTCCAATCTTGGGTAGATTGGGAGGTCAATCCACGGAAGAGACTTGAGATCTAGAAAATATATAAGTAAAAGGAACAGTCAGAGTAAGCTATGGGTATGGCAGAGATCGCTCAGTTCTCACTCTGATAGACCAGCCCATCACCAAAAACCTAACCATTGATAGTTTACCACAATCACATTCCCATTTAAATTTGACTAACATGAAAATGCCAGAAAAGCAGGGATAAAATATCCTTTAAATCGTAATCTCCAAAGTGTGTTTGTTTGTACTGTACCTTTTCATTTAGTACCGCCACGGAATCCAGATGACGTTAGGTGTAATTGGAATATGGCTAATTCTACCCAGACGTTATACACACCTCAGATGATAAAGCATGGTTGCAACAGTACCGGTAATACTTCATATTTGACACTGTCTTAGCATAAGTATAAAACATAATTTTGTAATAAGAGGTACAGTAAACCCTCGCTCTTTCGGAATTCCAAGGCTTTCGGACAAGCATTTCAATTCGAACTCATGGTTCAGCCTTTCGGATTTGTCCGAAAGGCTGAGAAAATACCTCCGTCCTTTTCGGACTACACTTTCGGACTACATTTAACTTCGGACTCATGCTTCAGCCTTTCGGATTTGTCCGAAAGGCTGAGAAAAATTAAATCGCATTCGGACCAAAGAGCCGAGTTTCGGACTTGTCTGGTTAGGTGAATGTGTATTCGGACTTAAAAACTTCGGACATTATTTCAGCCTTTCGGATTTGTCTGAAAGGCTGAGAAAAATTATTTCGCATTCGGACCGAAGAGCCGAGTTTCGGCCATATATTTATTATATATTATATTTTTCAATTCCATTGTATTAGAAATGATTCAAAGATTACAAAAAGTCCAAATAAGACATAGTTATGTTAATGTATAAGGGAGTTACGTAGATGCATTAGAGAGATAGATAGATAGAAAGAGAGAGTTACAGAGGGGGAGTGAGCGATAAACACGAACTATTATGAGACGGACTTAATTGGTCCTGAAAAGACACAGGAGACTTTTATATTGACTCTTTTTCATGTTATTATTTGTGTGCTAGAAGGATAATATTGTTTTCAATTCCATTGCATTAGAAATGATTCAAAGATTACAAAAAGTCCAAATAAGACATAGTTATGTTAATGTATAAGGAGTTACGTAGATGCATTAGAGAGATAGATAGATAGAAAGAGAGAGTTACAGAGGGGGAGTGAGCGATAAACACGAACTATTATGAGACGGACTTATTGGTTCTGAAAAGACAAGATAGATAGAAAGAGAGTTACAGAGGGGGAGTGAGCGATAAACACGAACTATTATGAGACGGACTTATTGGTTCTGAAAAGACAAGATAGATAGAAAGAGAGTTACCGAGGGGGAGTGAGCGATAAACACGAACTATTATGAGACGGACTTATTGGTTCTGAAAAGACAAGATAGATAGAAAGAGAGTTGCAGAAGGGGAAGTGAGCGATAAACACGAACTATTATGAGACAGACTTAACCCTTCAAACTCGGATGGTACACGTGTGTACCATTATGTTTTGCCCCGAGGAACCTGGGTGGTACAACATTGTACCAGTGGTTGAAAGCCTGTGAGCTTGGTGTGCGAGGCGTCGGTCCGACGCATGTAAACAACAGCCGGCTGGACCGACGCCCCGCATCTCCGGCCACAAGAAGGAGAGCGTCGCTTGTTCGTGTGTGCCTGTATGTTGTTAAGTATCGAAAAGTATTGTAAAGTGGCTGTTGTTGCCGTAAGTTATCTCCACTGAAATCATCATCACAACTCAACCAGTTGACTTAGAGAGCTCTACTTAACGCCATTCTACAGGTAAATAACACAGCTACGCTTGGGGATGCGCGGGAATGCGGGAAGCAGTCAGCATAACAATGATACGGTAGCCTAGCCTAGACGTTTTTCGGCCAAAACACCGGGGTTTCGGGCAATATTTATGTAATGCGTAGCCGGGGCTGGAGGGTTAATTGGTTTTGAAAAGACAAGATAGATAGAAAGAGAGTTGCAGAAGGGGAAGTGAGCGATAAACACGAACTATTATGAGACGGACTTAATTGGTTCTGAAAAGACAAAGGAGACTTTTATATTGACTCTTTTTCATGTTATTATTGTGTGCTAGAAGGATAATATTGTTTTCAATTCCATCGCATTAGAAATTATTTATAGATTACAAAAAGTCCAAATAAGACAGTTATGTTAATGTATAAGGGAGTTAGTTAGATGCATTAGAGATAAATAGATAGAGAGAGAGTGGCTAGGGGCGAGCGAGCGATAAAATACTAACATATACGAGACGGACTTATGTTTCTGAAAGACAAAGGAGACATTTTTATTTACTCTCTTTTTCATTTTATTATTTGTGTATTAGAAGGGTAATATTGTTTTCAATTCCATCGTATTAGAATTGATTCATAGATTAAAAAAAGACCAATAAGACATAGTTATATATGTATAAGGGAGATGGATGCATTATTTCAGACATTCGGACAAGTCCGAATGGCTGAAGTGTGAGTTCGGACTCGGCCCTTTCGGACTTTTGACTCTTTCGGACAGGGGTCTCCCCCAATTAGTCCGAAAGAGCGAGGGTTTACTGTACATACAAACACTAAAGACTATGATCCACACGTGAGTAGGTCAGTCTTTTTGTTCATCTAATGGCGGCATTCCAGGCAGCCCAGTTAGTCAGCCCTTTTGCTGAGACAAGTTTGTACCACCTGAACCCGTCATTCTTGGTCTACTTCTCCTTGCAACTCCACATTCATACTTTGCTTTCCTAAACCCAATTATTCTCATCCATCTTTTCCACATGTCCATACCATCTAAGCCTACTCCTAAGCATCTCCTCACTAATACTCTCAATGCCTAAGCATCCTTTGAGTTCCAAACTGGGGGTTCTGTTTCCCATAACAGTCCCACATATCCATTTCACCATATAGGACATTGTATATTTATTAGTGGCCCCTCCATCATTGACGATTATGCCTATTACATAAGGCTACCTCTTCAAACGCTCATAAGCGTAGTTTGAATCTACCGCCGCAAAGCTCAGAGGAACCTTCATCATAAGCACACGCAAAATCACTCATGGTTCGTCTTTATGATTGGGTTCTCACTACGAAAAAACTTCGTAACAAATAAAAAATAAAATAAAATAAGAATAACTATTCATAAGCTTTCCATATTCCGTGGATGTACTTCTGTGGATTCTTGGACCAGACGCTGACTAGCTCATCTATCCGCCTTCCTTGCTCTGAGTTCACCCCACCCGGACGTGTCCCCCACAGTGCTCCGCTTTGATTCCGCATTCTTGCGTCCCTAGTGAGTTTTTTCTCATTTGTTTACTCTGGGATGTCTTGACTAAGGTTAGGATTAGCGTAGCAGGGGTGTCATGAGTGGTTTTCACGCAGAACAAGTGTATTTTGGGTCGTTTTATTGGGGCGTCTATTTCCGACGGACCCTCGTGGCCGAGTTGAGGACGCTCTCAAACTGTTTTTCGTGTTTAGCCATCTTTAGTCCTAGCTTGTTAGGAGGCTTTAACTACGCGATGTCGGGCTTCTAGCTATCGTTCAGATGGAGTAGCCTATGTTGTTTTACTGACGTTCCTGGTGTATTTTCTTCACGTAGTGGAGTTCTTTTTGGGTCCCGAGTCAGTGTTACCCTTACCCGGGTTTTTTCTACGATGTTGGTGTGGCAGCTGTTCCAGTTTTGGTGGGATGAAGTGCTTTTCGATTGTGTTTCGAAGTCATTAAGTGTTTTTCCGTTTAACCAGGCCTAGCCAGCCACTCGTAGTTTTTCACATATGCAAGTGTTTTCATTGTTTATTATTATAAAAATTTATTCATGTGTCATGTGTGTCCTGGATTAGTTGTGATTGGCTGATCCAGGAGCTTCGAACTGTGTCTGATTATGTTTATCAGATTGCATTCTGATTGGTGTGGGTTCCCTCTCCGGCGGTTTTCTCGATTGCTCCGAGAAAGCCGTTTTGTTTACCGGGTTTTAGTCAAGTTGGTTAAAATCGGTTGTTACCCGGCGAGTTGGGTAGCTTGAGGGCTCATCAGAAACTGCGTTCTCTGTGGTCGAGCCTATGATCAGGCTTCCTGTGTTTTCCGGCGAGGTGGGCTCCACACACTTATCTCAGGTGATCATGTGACACTGTTGGATATGGTTTTCTCGGCTTTGCAAAGCCATTGAAACAATGCTGTTTGTTTGGTCTTTCCCTCCCGGCGACCTTTTTACAAAGAGGTCTGGGGCAGGTACAATTGGTTTGACATTTAATATGAAACCCGGCGGTTGTACCTTCGGGTGGTTCTATTAACGGATTTGCAATTCGCTATGGTTTGCCAGACAATTGATTGATACAATAGGGTATCACGGCCTTCAAGACGGCGATCTATGAAGGCTTCTGGGAGAAGTCAGATTAGAAATTAAGATAGGCTTAGACTTTTTATGGTATAAAAAGTTGCCTGAATCTTACTAGTGTTTCAAGTATAAAAGGATACTTGAAAGACTTCATCTTTAATAAAGGTATGCTCATCTTTATGAAGACTCAGAAGATATGCTTAAATCTTTTGGACAGGTAAAGATATGCTGAAATCTTTAATATGAAACTAAGGGACAACGAAAAGTAGTGGTTGAGGGCTACGGTTCGTTGACCAGCAGTTTTATGACACATGTTTTTGAAACATTTTGGGGTAACCTTATGAGCATTAATTCGTGGAAATTTCTCTTTCCAGGGCCGAGTACCAGCGTGACGCCAGATGACCAGGTAGATCCCGGGGGTGGGTAGATTTCCGCCAGTCTCTGACATGTCAGCACTAGAACCTCTCATTGCTTTATGTTCAACGCCGTTATGCTCAGGTATCCCTATTTTTGCACACAAGCTGTGCATTAAATGTGTTAAATGCCTCGATAGGTCACAAGGGATATGGGTGACAAAAAATTGCACTATTTGTAACCTATTAAGTGTTAGAATTTTAATTCAAAAAGATAATACTGCGGCGGTGGCTTTGCAAGAAGTGAAACAACTTCTAGCTAATTATTCAACAAATGTAGCACATAAAGCATTGCAATGTGATAACCTTGAGCTTTGGGAGCTATTAATTGTCAAACATGCCCCCCGTAAGTCTAAGATATGTGCACGTAAGACCTCAGAGACTGGGCGGGGACAGGTTACCACTCCCTCCCCTGGCAAATCTAAGAGGCCTCGCTCGCCGTCTCCCTCGGCAACGGCGACGAGGTCCAAATCAAGGTCACCCCTGAGGAAGCAGGTGAAAGCTTCGGGCCACTCTGCTTCACCTCCAAAGAAGAGGAAAAAGGACGATAGTAGGGGACCTAAAGACATTACTAGAACTAAACATAAGTCTAGTAGGAGTCATAAATCATCCAAAAGGGATCCTCCGGCGCGAAGGGACTCACGGCTGTCGCCTGATCCTGGTACCCCGCTTTCTGCCTCTACCCCCACCAAGTCTAACGTCCAATCTGACAGGTCGGGGGTGGAGTCAGAGAATGTGGTGGAGGATGCCCCGGCGGACATTTCATCACCTGATATTCATGCTTGTTCTACCAGGTCACGTGTGTCAGTCTCAGATTTAGAAGTATCTTATGGAAACTATAAACCTCTAGGGTGCTCGGGTGAGGGCTCCCAATTGGAGAGTTTACCAGGCTCGCAAGCGAGTAACAGCCACAGCCAAGGTGTATGGCGATACTCTCAGCCCTGGCAGGACAGCACACATCCTTTTGTGTCTCAAGTAGTGGCTGACGTCCACCGGGATGCCGATGTACCATCTTCTATCCCAGATATAACATGGCGGCATGTGGAGGTCCCGGCTTCGGCGGGATCTTCCCATGATAGGCCAGACTTAAGGGATGACGAACAGCGTTCTCTGGTCTCAGAGATGGAAGTTGAAGAGTCAGGTCACCATTTAGATGACTCTCAGGGTACTGTCGAATCTCCACGGAGTTCGTCATCTGCTAGTGTTACGACTGAGGTTTAAATATATCAGGGCTCTTATTCATTGGACTAGTAATGGCATAAATGCTACAACGGAAAGCGCTAGATCCAACCTCTGATGTATATTCCCAGTGAACAAAGAACACAAATACTCTCCAGAGTTCTATATGCAATAATAGGTTATCAAACTCTCAATAAATGTGCGTCTACTCTAGGCTTAATGTTATGTGAAAACAGCCTATTACTACCTATAACCGAAGGTGCTTGGTTATGGTATGCAAAGTAAGGTGGTAAGAGAAGTTACAGCTTACGTTACTTTAATCGATAAATGTCAGGCACTCCTGCATGAAAGAAAGTGCACTAAAGTCCTACAACACCAACAAGGAATCTTCTTTAAATGTTAGATGCTAACAAGATGCTCGAATCGGAAATGGAACCCAAAAAGGCAGGCAGCGGAACAATGCTCGTGCAGGCTATGCACACAAAAAGGCAGGATATATAATGCAGTCGGAGCCAAGAATATCCTAAACGCTACAACAATAATAATAATCGCCACGACAATGCAGTATTCCTATCAACAAAAAGAGCCTAAGTCGTTTGTGTCTCAATACATCAAACTAGGCTGCGAAATGCTTGTGTAATCATAAACGGGTATGCATAATAAGAGGAATTGGTTTAATATACTTAATGTCTACTATGACTGATAAAGTCTAGCTAGAGTCAATGATACGAGATACTGGTGCGCATGGCATGCCGCATAGCCTAGTGCAAATCTCAAGTCTGTGCGTCAAATATTACGTTATAGGGAAGGGTAGCTCTCTTGAGAAACCTTAATACCGAAGTATTAAGCGTTCTCCTGGCGTACCTCAAAGACAAACAACCGAGCCTAGGACAGTGCAGAATGGTATAGGCAAAAAGCCCTCATTCGTGCATGCTCTACTCTCAATGGCACACAGACCAGAATTTACCCAATCAACTCCAGTTCTCAGGTATGTCGTGCAGCTTTTAACTAAAGCCAGCACCCATCGGAAACAATACCTTATAGTATCAGACTCCTAGTCTAGCATTATCTAATCCAGCAGAACACTAATAATTATAGGAAGCGGTACTGAACAATATGAATGCCAACCAATGCTTCGTGATCAACTTATCTTAACAACTAAACATACATGGGTTATATAAGACCTTAACGCACAATACAACTGGCCAGCATGAAGGTGATTATACAGAGTTAACCAGAGGGGGTATAATATTAATAAAAGGTGGTGAAAGATATGGAAAATGAGAGAGATAGGCAGAGGAAAAGGTTCTCAGGTGCAGAGAGGGAGACAGGTATCAAAGGGATAAGAGGGATGCATTCTAGAAACCAGATCTGAGGGAGAGAGTAGCGAGAGAGCTGTATATATACTAGCACTAGCTCGAACCGCGTAGGAAAAGCGGTAACAAGTCCTCTAGCCAATGCTAAAGAAGCTAGCCAAACATGACGTCACCAAGCATGGTAAAAAACTCCTCCAACCAATCCCCGAGACCAGCCAGCTATGACGTCATCGAGTATAGCAAAAAACACTGCGCGCCTCCCCACACTCTGTTCTACTCTCTCTCTCTCTCTCTCTCTTTCTCTCTCAAATCCTATCATTACTACTTAATGATAAAACATATACCTTGCAATTAAATATATAAAGCCTTGACATGGGTGAAAACAAAGAGCCTTTCTGGACTGCCCATGACACGAGCTTTCATATGAAATAAAGCACACAACAATACATCAACTGTAGCCACCTCCACTGCCCTGGCGATCCTAGCGAGTCACTGTAGGACAAGCCATGCGGTTCTAACGGAGTGGTTAACGTCACACCCCCCCCAAGATTTTTCTCATAGGCCCAAGGCTCACAAAAATCTGATTGTTAGAACCCATGCTATATCTCTACTTCCCATCACCCAGCGGCAGTAAAATATCTGGCACAGTTCTCAACAAAACATTTTACAAAATTATAACCCTCCCCAACACAATAGGTTAAATCATATGTAGTTATGCTCCTCAAGAGCGAGCTTCTCTAGCCCAGCATTCTGAGAGGAGTGCAACTCAGAATTACTGCTATAACAAACTGAAAAATTCAACTATCAAAGAAAGAGTTTTTATTTGATTTTTATGTTTTTAATTTGTTTATTTCGGCTGCACTATAGGGGCAAGCCTAGTATTTTCTTCTATACCAAACGCTCAACTCCTGCTTTACGACCCAATACGCTGGGCTACAACCGCGAGCCAACAAGCACCAAGCGCAAAATACTATTCAAACTAAAGCAGGAGGCTACCCGTGTGTCAATCTACCCAGGATCATACACCCTTGAAAGACAATCTGCAACCACGTTGTCACAACCGGCAATATGGCGTATGTCCAGGCTATACTCCCGTAACATTAGCGACCACCTGGTCAGCCTCATATTCCGATTGTGAAACTGGTCCAAGAACTTGAGAGGGTGATGATCTGTGTAAACTACTACGACCGGACCATAGGCTGGAACATAGACCTCGAAATGCCTCAGTGCAAGCACAACGGCCAGCAGCTCCCTCTCGACAACAGAGCAGCTCCCCTGGGCTGAATTGAACTTCTCCGAGCAGAAACTAACAGGATGTTCCAGCCCATCATCGTCCTTTTTCACAAGGACGGCACCAGCCCCCACACCACTAGCATCCGTTGCTAGTTGGAAAGGTAGGCTAAAGTCAGGGGCCCTGAGGATCGGGTGAGTGCACAACAGGTGCTTCACCACTCCAAACGCCCTCTCACACTCAGGCGCCCACTTGACTTTCTTATCCTTCCAGTTATCCTCCATCTGAGCTTGACTGTCCCGTTCTCCTTCTCCACCTTGACTGCTAAACGTCATCACAGGCACAGTGAGAGGCTCAGGGGGGTGCCTCACATACTCCTTCATGAGATTAACGTGACATAACTGATTGCGCTTCCGTCTGTCTGGAGTGGCTACCAAGTAATCCAGGTCCGATAGCCTCTCAACCACCCTATAAGGACCAGTGTACAGTAGGGTCCCGCATAAAACGTGTTCGCATAAAACGAGTCTCTATTAAAACGAGCGACCTAAAATATTAATATTTAATTTTCGATCAGAACGAATGTGATCACATAAAACGAGTCTGCCGCCAAAGTGGGGCAAATCCGAGGAGTTTTCAATTAGCGCGCCGGAATATCATACAAAGCGTGATTGGCCGTGACGTAGGTGCGCATTGCGACGTCACTGGCGTTTGAGTCCTTGACGGGGAGGGTGGAGGGAGCCAGTCGGCCATATTTTTTGCCTCAGTGACCTTTCCGCGCGTTCGCTTCTGACGGTAACATACGTTTTGGGTGAACTATACCTGTGTCGGACCACCAAAATGCCGCGACGCGAGTCAGGGAAGCGGAAGTCGATCACGTATGATGTAAAAAGGAAGTGATCGATAGAAAACAGAAAGGAGAGGGAAATACAGCCATTGGACGTGCATTAGGGCTAAGTGAATCTTCGGTGAGGACAATTTGGAGAGGGAAAGAAGACATTTTGAAGGCCATTAAAGCCTATGGAACATCTAAGTTGGACACAAGGAAAAGAGCCCCCGATGAGAAAGTGATCCACATGGAACGGTATCTGAGTGTGTGGTTAACTAGGAAGGAAAGTGAAGGGGTGGCATTAGACAAAAAACAAATCATGGAAATGGCAAAAACGTTTTACCATACAATTTGCCAGAAGGAGCGTTGTCCCCTTGGTGCTTTCAAGGCGTCCACTGGTTGGCTATACAGGTTTCTTGGGCGAAAAGAGATAAGGAACATAAAGTTTACAGGTGAATCTGCATCAGCAGACACAGTCGCAGCTGATACTTATCCAGCTGTACTCAAAAATATTATAGAAGAAGGTGGGTATAGTCCTGACTGTATCTATAACATGGATGAGGCTGGGGTCCAATATAAGAAAATGCCTAAATCCACCTTTTTGTCCAAGTCAATGAAGCAAGCTAGGGGGAGGAAAGTCGACAAAAGCCGTTTCACAGTGCTTTTTTGCTGCAACTTGACCGGTACCAACAAAATGAAACCTTTGATTGTCCACACTGCTGCACACCCACGATGTTACAATCACCTTTCTAACATGGCACAGGCTCCAGTTTATTGGATGAAGACAGCAAATGGGTGGATGAACTCCTACACTTCTGCAGAATGGCTTCTTAAGATGTTTGTTCCCGATGCTAAGTGGAAATGTCAGCAGCTGGGTATTCCATTTAAGGTGTTACTGACAATGGACAACTGCCCGGCCCATCCTTTGCACCTCATAGATATGCATCCTAATGTTAAAGTAGTTTTTCTCCCTCCCAACACCACTTCAGTTATGCAGCCCCTTGATCAAGAAGTCATTTCAAACGTTAAAACATTTTATCAGATGAGAGTGTATGCTCGTATGCGAAGTGAGACTGAAACTGGTGTGGAAATCCAACAAATTATCGATGAAGTTAGTGACCAGGATGAAGACCATGAAGAAGCAGCCCCTCCCATACCACAAGCAGCCCCTCCCATCCCACAAGCAGACCCTCCCATCCCACAAGCAGACCCTCCCATCCCACAAGCAGACCCTCCCATCCCACAAGATGAAGATCCAGCTGCCCAGCCTGCTCAGCCTGCAGACCCTTACCTGCTAGCACCCAACCCACATGCCATAACAATTAAGCAATTTTGGAGACAATTTACCATCAAGGATGCTATTGATAATCTCCTCTTGGCATGGAAAGATATTAATGATGCAACGATTCAGAGGTCGTGGAAGAAACTGACTCCACACCTGGTGACCAGAACGGCAGGTGCTCAGCGACTCGCGGACAGTGTAGCCCTAACAGTGGAGGTGGCAAGGCAGGTCCCAGGGTTTGATGAAGTGACAGCAGAGGAAATATTAGAGATTAATGCTGAAGGTAATGAACAGTTACCTGACGGGATTGTAGCAGAATTAAACATTGAGGACGAGCTAGGGGAAAACAGGCAGCTAGCTGAGGTTCGAGTGCAAAGGGAAGGGACCATTTCAAATCAGGGGCTGAGCAGACTTTTGGCTGGGGCTGAGTCCATAAAAGAGCTTATTCTTGAGTTTGAACCCAACACTTTTAAAAGGGAGGAATTCTGTCAACAGTTAAAATTTCTCTTTCGTGGCTACGCAGACCAACACAACCAGAGAGTTAATGAGCGAAGGCAGACCCTCATGACTCGGTACATTCTCCCTGCCAATGCGCCACAGCCTGCCCCTGCCGACGAGCCCCAGCCTGGCCCATCAAACGAGCCCCAGCCTGGCCCATCAAAACGAGCCCCAGCCTGGCCCTTCAAATGACGAGTTTGAGGGCTTTATGAGGGACGTGCAGGAGATGTCTGGCACACGTTCACTCGCCACCCTCAGAGCTCTGGGTCACACGGCGTCGTCTTCCGACGGCGATGAGTGACCTCCCAGATGCCTCGGAACCCCTCGCCCCCTGTACATAATCCCCATTAGATTTAAGGTAAGCTACAATATGCCTATTTTATCATTTTTATTTATAACTTATCACTTATATATGTTTTGGTATGCATTAAAAAAAAAAAAAACACGGAAACAAGTGACCCATCGACCAATATCCATTTTCCCCATAGGTTACGTGTTTCACATAAAGCGTGTTCACATAAAGCGCCCTCGTTTATCGACCATATACTCGTTTTATGTGAGACCCTACTGTACTTCGCGGTTAAGGGATGACCTACAAGGGGCAGTAGAATCAACACCTCCTGACCCACGTGAAACTCCCTGAGTTTAACCTTGAGGTCGTACCTGTCCTTCATGAGGGCCTGAGAGCTAGTCAAATTACGGCCAGCCAACTCCAGACTGCGCAACATCCGTTCTCGACTGTCGAGGACATACAGTACTTGAGCCTAGAACAAGGCTTTTCTGCGCCCTCCCATATTTCTTCAACCATATGGAGAGGCCCTCTAACACAGTGTCCAAAGACGAGCTCATTAGGGCTGAATCCCAAACTTTCCCCAGGTACCTCCCGTGCAGCAAATAAAACACATGGCAGGCCAAGATCCCAACCATTCCCACTCTCAAAGCAACAACAACGAAGCATAGATTCCAAGGCTGAGTGCCATCGCTCTAACACACCCTGGCTCTCCGGATGATATGCAGATGACACAACCGTAACAATCCCATGCTGCGGCATTGCTTGAACAAAGAGGCTAGAAGTGAAGTTGGATCCTTGGTCTGACTGAATTACCTGCGGGTAACCATACCGGGAAAAATACACTAGCAAGTTTCGGACCACCGTCTTCGCTGACCCATTTCTCATAGGGTACGCGTCAGGGTACCTTGTTGCTACATCTCCCGACTGTGCATCACTGTCCTCCTCCAACTCGACAGCACCGGTACCACATTCAAGAACCTCCGGGTCTTCTAATTGCAATTTACGAATGTCCGAAGGAGCAAGCTTATCTAAGTGTTTGCGAAACAACTCATGCCCCCCTCCTACATTGAATTTAGCCTCCCGTTGCTCTCTCTCTGTGTATCGTTGCTGTCTCTTCGTCTTTTTAAGCCCATCCTCTGCCTTCTTAGTAACAGTTAATGGGTCTTCTCCAGACTCGAAAATTGGTCCTAATAATGAGTCCCCGAGAATGTCCGTTGATACTAAACTCTCAACCGCATCAACTTCCAACCCCTTCTCGGTACCTTTCCTCCGCTTGTCTAAAGACTGTTGACCAGAATGTGACTCCCTGGATGCAATAGATCTGGTGGCAACACACGCCATTGGTTGCACCGGACACTTCTCAACCCACTCCTGCTCCTCCCTACTCACGTCGGCCGGCTTCTCGGCAACGACTAAGGGTGGAGCCTCAGAAGTAGGCCCCGCAAAGTCGTTGCCGAGAAGGAGGTCGACGCCCCCAACAGGTAACTTCTCCACAATTCCTACATCCAGGTCACGAGTCACACCATCAACTTCCATCTTCATTCTTACAAGCGGGTATGACCTTGTTGCGTTAACTCCCTGAACCACAACCACCCGCGCCGTATTTACAGGTTTACCAGTGAAATTCCTCAACAATGTTTGCGATGCCCCAGTGTCATGCAAAATTCTCACCTCATGTCTTCTACCCCCCCACTCCACACAACCGAGTCCCCTGTGGTCACTAAAGGCATCACGGACAGGGAATAAGCCTTCCGGATCCTTCTGCACTGGCAGTGTATTTACCTCGGAAGAATTGCCTCTAACAAACTCCGATGTCCTCTTGAACACTCCAATGCCGTGAGTAAAAGACACGGCTGCCGGAGGAGGTCGACTAGGGCACTCATTTGCCTTATGACCCTCCTGGTGGCACTTAAAACACATAAATTTCGGTTTCGGCCTATACTGTGATGTAAAAGGCCCCTGACTTTTCTCATACGGCGTGGTGTTAGGTTTGGATTCAGTTTTAGTTTCATTGCTCTTTTGTTTAAATGTGTCATTGCTACGGGGAGGGGGAGGATAACGGTCCCTAGCACTTGCATCGTACTTCTGTGAGGACCCGCAACCCCGAATCAACGACAGCCGTCGATCAGCCATTTCTGCTGCTTCGACTAGAGTTCTTGGGTTTTTCTCCTTTAAGTTCAAAGTTAGATCACCGCCCGTGCTCTTAAAGAACTGCTCCAACATCATTAACTGCTTAATTCCATCAAATGTTGTTACCTTCTCAGATCGGAGCCAGTTCCCCATAGCATCGGACAAGTCCCGGGCGTGTTCCAAAAAGGTGCTATCTCTTCCCTTAGTTACACCCCGGAACTTCAAACGGTACGTTTCTGGTTGCAGTTCGTAAGCCCTCAGGACAGCCTCCTTGAGATCCTCATACACAATACATGACTCCAAAGGTAATGCATCGTAGGCTTTAAGACCCTTGCCTATTAATCTAGATGATGCAAGTGCTGCCCATTTATTCTCTGGCCACTGGTGTTCCTGGCACTTCTTCTCAAAGCGTGCGAAAAATTCTGTTACACCACTCTCATCAAACACCGGAACCAGTTTCAATCCACCGCAACCCTGCTCACAAGTTGGACAGGAGAACACGAATACATCCCTCAACTCACCATATACAACACACCCCTAACACATACACACACACCCAAAATCCTAGGAGTAACATATGATACTCATATGACATTCAAACAGCACACCACAAACATTAAAAAAGAAACTGACACCCAGACTTAACGCCCTCAGGTCACTTGCTCACACAAAATTTGGACACAACAAAGAAACTACCACCACAGTATATAAACAATACATAAGATCAGTGATGGAATACGCAAGCCCAGCCTGGGCTTCTAACCTAGCTGAAACACATCATAAGACCTTACAGACTATTCAAAACAAAGCCCTGAAGATCATTACAGGCTGCACAGCTACTGCACCCACAGATCACCTACATCAAGAAACCAAAATCCTCAAAGTCAAAGACCATCTGGACATGAGAGGCACTCAATTCCTGGCAGCAGCCTCCACGAACCAAGACCACCCACTAAACTACATGGGCAAAAAAACCCACAGACACCAAGAAATATCAAAACAACACCCAGCGCACAGTATCACACACAATTATTGTCCTCTCTCCCTCCCTGCCCACCCCGAACCAACTTCCAGAAGCACATCCATATCTCTCGCCGATCCATCCACTCACTCACAGACAACACGCAGCTGCATGCACGACCTCCCGAAATCCATCCTTCCGAATCCTCCCTTCCTCGCGAGGACAGAGTCCACCTGGCCAGGCTGAGATGCGGACACCATCCAGCTCTCCTGAGCTATCAGAAGAGAGGACTCCGTTGTCGACGCCTGCCCGGGATTACACAGCACCCATACCATTAATCATAGAAGACTGCATTTCACACAACCACTTACGCCAACAACACAATCTACACTCAATGAGAGCTCTGTGGGAAAGCCCGATCGTGGCCATGGCCTTTCTCAGGGACTCGGGGCTGTTCGGCCAGGCAGCTTAGGGAACAACAACAACAACAACAACAACAACCAGTTTCAATAAGTGCGAGAGATATTGATCATGAGCACGGTTACCAGCCCCAAGTCGCTGTCCCGCTGTCTCTACTCGCGACTTCTCTACGTCCATGTCGGCACAGTACCTAGTCGACTCTAAATCAGCTTGGATTTTTGCTAGCTCTGTTTGCTGCTGAAGCTCACATGCCCTTTGTTGCTGTTGAATCTCAGATGCCCTGATAGCCTTTCTCTCTTCGATCTTAGCTGATTCTATTTGCTGCTGGATCTTAGCTAATTCGGGTTGAAGCAATAATTCTGGAGTTAACCCTTGAGGAGGTGAAGGTGCTACAATGTTTGAAATTACCGGTGGTCCCCCAGGGGCAACCCACCCTGCCAGTCACCACCCAACTGTGGAAGCGTACCCGGGGTCGGCAAACCACTGGGATGGCTGGGAGTCGAGTGTAGGGGAAGCATGGCCGAAGGGCTCTGAGCACTCAACCCATCTCGCTCACCAGTCACCCTGCCCAGTACACACGTTATCAAGTTATCCCTGGTCATGCTGCTAGTACCCGCATGACCGATAGCTGTGGCCAGGCATTGAAGACCGTACCGATCCATACCCTCCAACCGCTCGGCAGCAACAGGCCATTGCAAAAATATCCTAGCATCCTCCTCACAGTTCACCTGATTAACCCTTTCATCATGCTGCTGTTCCTCAGTTTCGACATTACGTACTGTGTCTCCATTCTCCTCTGATCCGGTATAAGACATGATGCTCACAAAAATTTCCCACCTCAATATTCAGAAAAGAAGCACCCCAAACTCTTATACCTCAATATACACACAAAAATTCTCGGAAATACTCAAGGGCTATACTATGTTGCAAAAAAAAAATATTCTTGCTGATCCCCGCAAAATATTCCCCAAAACAACAAATGTTCCCTGCTAATAAATGTAGGTTCACCAAATCCTACGTAAGGTCGCCATTTGTTACGACTGAGGTTTAAATATATCAGGGCTTTTATTCATTAGACTAGTAATGGCATAAATGCTACAACGGAAAGCGCTAGATCCAACCTCTGATGTATATTCCCAGTGAACAAAGAACACAAATACTCTCCAGAGTTCTATATGCAATAATAGGTTATCAAACTCTCAATAAATGTGCGTCTACTCTAGGCTTAATGTTATGTGAAAACAGCCTATTACTACCTATAACCGAAGGTGCTTGGTTATGGTATGCAAAGTAAGGTGGTAAGAGAAGTTACAGCTTACGTTACTTTAATCGATAAATGTCAGGCACTCCTGCATGAAAGAAAGTGCACTAAAGTCCTTCAACACCAACAAGGAATCTTCTTTAAATGTTAGATGCTACCAAGATGCTCGAATCGGAAATGGAACCCAAAAAGGCAGGCAGCGGAACAATGCTCGTGCAGGCTATGCACACAAAAAGGCAGGATATATAATGCAGTCGGAGCCAAGAATATCCTAAACGCTACAACAATAATAATAATCGCCACGACAATGCAGTATTCCTATCAACAAAAAGAGCCTAAGTCGTTTGTGTCTCAATACATCAAACTAGGCTGCGAAATGCTTGTGTAATCATAAACGGGTATGCATAATAAGAGGAATTGGTTTAATATACTTAATGTCTACTATGACTGATAAAGTCTAGCTAGAGTCAATGATACGAGATACTGGTGCGCATGACATGCCGCATAGCCTAGTGCAAATCTCAAGTCTGTGCGTCAAATATTACGTTATAGGGAAGGGTAGCTCTCTTGAGAAACCTTAATACCGAAGTATTAAGCGTTCTCCTGGCGTACCTCAAAGACAAACAACAGAGCCTAGGACAGTGCAGAATGGTATAGGCAAAAAGCCCTCATTCGTGCATGCTCTACTCTCAATGGCACACAGACTAGAATTTACCCAATCAACTCCAGTTCTCAGGTATGTCGTGCAGCTTTTAACTAAAGCCAGCACCCATCGGAAACAATACCTTATAGTATCAGACTCCTAGTCTAGCATTATCTAATCCAGCAGAACACTAATAATTATAGGAAGCGGTACTGAACAATATGAATGCCAACCAATGCTTCGTGATCAACTTATCTTAACAACTAAACATACATGGGTTATATAAGACCTTAACGCACAATACAACTGGCCAGCATGAAGCTGATTATGCAGAGTTAACCAGAGGGGGTATAATATTAATAAAAGGTGGTGAAAGATATGGAAAATGAGAGAGATAGGCAGAGGAAAAGGTTCTCAGGTGCAGAGAGGGAGACAGGTATCAAAGGGATAAGAGGGATGCGTTCTAGAAACCAGATCTGAGGGAGAGAGTTGCGAGAGAGCTGTATATATACTAGCACTAGCTCGAACCGCGTAGGAAAAGCGGTAACAAGTCCTCTAGCCAATGCTAAAGAAGCTAGCCAAACATGACGTCACCAAGCATGGTAAAACTCCTCCAACCAATCCCCGAGACCAGCCAGCTATGACGTCATCGAGTATAGCAAAAAACACTGCGCGCCTCCCCACACTCTGTTCTACTCTCTCTCTCTCTCTCTCTCTCTCTCAAATCCTATCATTACTACTTAATGATAAAACATATACCTTGCAATTAAATATATAAAGCCTTGACATGGGTTAAAACAAAGAGCCTTTCTGGACTGCCCATGACACGAGCTTTCATATGAAAAAAAGCACACAACAATACATCAACTGTAGCCACCTCCACTGCCCTGGCGATCCTAGCGAGTCACTGTAGGACAAGCCATGCGGTTCTAACGGAGTGGTTAACGTCACACTAGGTATGTAACTGCAGAAGAAATTGATGGATTACTATTGAATGCACATAATAAGTTCTTTGGCCTACGCCGGAAACTCCTACAGTTGGTACGGGAGCTTCCGCAACGTCGACGAATGTGCGACCTCTGGCTACATCCATTGCTTTAGCTAAAATACCTAACCCTCCTCTTGTGTCAGATCCAATTTCAATTGTGCCAGGCACAGCAGCTCTCACTACTTCCAATGTGTGAGTCATATCAGACATAACTCCCCCCCCCCCTTTAGACAAGGCCCCAGTAAAAAAAGGAGCTATGCCTCTTTTATACGGGCCTCATGAGTCATGGGTAGCAATGTTACCAACTAAGCCAGAGGCAGCACAAGCTACTATTTCGGGGGAGCTCCCTGTACCACATGAGTGGGTAATCCAAGGCAATAAGTCTAGAAAACTCAGAGCATTGGATAGTCAAGGAAATATTTTAGATGTTCATATTAAGGCCATTCCAAGTTATTATAACCATGACTTTTTTGTGTATGCATCAACACCAGCCCTACCCCCTGCCTCAGCTTCAAAGCTATTTTCTGACTGGACTAAGAATGATGGCTTTAATGACATCAAGGCAACCAACTTGAGATGGTTCGGCCATATGGAACGTATGGAAAGCGAGAGAATGACTAAGAGGGTGTATGAGAGCGAGGTGGAGGGACAGAGGGGGAGAGGTAGACCGAATATGAGGTGGAAGGATGGAGTGAGGAAGTACATGAACGAAGGTGGTGCTGGTTGGGGGGAGGGGCGTCGACTGACTGGGGACAGAGGTGCATGGGGGCGGTTCGTTCGTGGCCACCCCTTCGGGGATCACGGCGTCAGGCAATAGATAGATAGATAGATAGAAGGCACTTACGGCTTTGACGCCGGAGTTGGATAATTATGTTTCCAATCACAGACTCAGCCTCTAATCCAGTCTTGCAGGTGGGGCAGTTGGGTACGGGACCTTGGGTGGAATGGGAAACAGAGGCTCAAAATTTTGCCACTACTTTCACTTCAAAATCTTCTCACCAAATCCCTCAAGACCACCATACTTGGTTCTCTCTTCCGGTTTTTAGTGCCGGAGGAGTTCCCTCTGCTTTGTTGATTTCTTGGCTGCCCTTAAAATCAACTTGTGCGAATTAAAAGATCCTTTTAGCACGCCTTCCCCAGCTCACCTAGACCGCGAGTTTAGGTTAAGAGGAAAAGCGTTTTAGACTGTTTTCACAATATGTTGTTACCCAGCAAGTAACAAAGTCTATGTTACGCTCTTCTCAGGCGATCGAAGCTGCGGAAGTCAGGAAGGCCATTGAACTTTCCCGGCGCTTGCTTCTCCAAACTTCCATTCAGTCTTCAGGCGATATTCGGACGGCCTTATTAGAGGCAGTTCGAGCAAGGCAGGATCTAAGGATGTTCTTAGTAAAGAAACTTCCTGACCGTATTGGAAGCCAAGTAGCTCTGCCTCCAGTTCTAACTCCTTCTTTGATGTCTCCAGGAGTTTGGAAGACTGTTTTCAATATGGCACAAGCATTCAAACAAAGTCCCTCTCAACCTAAGAAGCCTACCTTCACTTTCCCTAAACCCAAACCAGTTTCGAAAGCTCAAGCTAGTGGGTCTAAGCCTTTTCATCAGCCTAAGTCCCCTTCCACCCACGGTCAGGCTCAAGTCAGGTATAAACAGGGTAAATTCTCAGGTAAAGGCCACAGGTTTCACCAACGACCAGGTCAGGGCCCACCTCCAGCCAAACCCAGCCAGTCGTCCAAGAGTACACCACCACCAGCAAAAAACTAAGGTCACTCCCGGGGCCAGTCAAAGGCGTGTTGGATCAGAGAGTAGTCCAGCCGGCGAACCCCAGTCTGCTAACTGGGTCATTCCGGGCGTGTCATCAGGCATGGCCATTAAGGACATGGGCGAGGACTGTGGTACGCAAAGGCATCACTTGGCAGTGGCTCCGGCGACCTCGCTTACGTCAGCCGACAAAGGCCAATCATGTTTCTTTAGAGGTGGAGTCACTAGTTCAGGAGATGATTACCAAGAGTGTCATTATCCCAGTCCCCCCGACTTACCCGGTGTTTACATCCAAACTATTTCTAGTACCAAAAAGGGACAGTATTCAGATGAGACCGGTCGTGGACCTGTCTTATTTGAATCTCCACATTCACAACGTGTCCTTCAGGATGCTGACCGTGAATCAAATCAGGCTAACGCTTCCGCCGGGAGGGTGGATGTGTTCATTAGACCTGACAGACGCGTATTGGCACGTCCCGATAAACAAGAGATTTCAAAAATTTCTGGCTTTAAGAATAATGCATCAGACTTATGTCTTTCAAAGGATGCCGTTTGGATTGAACCTAGCGCCACGCATATTCTCAAAATTAGTCCGGCAAGCCCTGATGCCAATTTTAGAACAGGGGATCAGGATCTTGTGGTATCTGGACGACTGGCTGGTGGTGGCAGAGACAGAAAAGTTATGCAACACTCATGTCAACATTACGTTAAACCATGTCAAATCTATAGGATTCAAGGTCAACTTGGTAAAGTCAAACCTTGTTCCCTCACGAGTAATTCAGTGGATAGGGCTGGTCTGGGACACAGCGTCTCTCACTCTGAGTCAGAGTGTGAACAATCGAAACAGATTTCGCAAAAAAATGTTTATGTTTCTCCACAGTCTGACTACGACACGAGACTCTGGGAATCTCTAGTCGGTTCTCTCAACTGGGTTCAACTAACTGTGAAGTTGGGCCAGTTGAAAGTCAAACGTTTAATCTTGGAGGGCAACAAATATTTCCCACTATTACCGGCGGGAACATTATGGCCTATCCCAACATTAATACACAGCTTACTAGCGGTCTGGGCAAAGAGGGAAGTGTTGCACTCAGTCATGTCATGGACCTCTCCTCCGCCGACGGTATGGGTGGACACGGATGCGTCAGGGACGATAGGTTGGGGCTTTCAGTCAAACCTCGGGCATCAGGGTCAAGGGCTTTGGTCCCATTCAGAAACCTCCCACTGCTTTGCGCAGTGGCGGTATCGTAACCAATGAGGTTTAGTTTTCCGAGTGACGTATCTGCTACTGCTGAAGGCCCAAAACACGGTTAAAGTTTTCAATTTCATCTTTGCCTAGTACTTGCGACACCTCGGTTGGGTTACCTTCTTAGGAAGGTAATCAAGTCGTACCCACCTGCTCGTGGTGACCTCGCAAACACCCATATTTATTAGTGGCCCCTCCATCATTGACAAAACATGCCTATTACATAAGGCATCCTCTTCAAACACTAATCCGCCGTAGTTTGAATCTACCGCGCAGAGCATTTAAAAACTGAGGAGCCTTCATCATGAGCGCACGCGACCTCACTCATGGCTTCAGTCATTATGAATTGGGTTCTCACTACGAAAAAACTTCGTAAAAAATAAAAAAACAAAAAGAAAATAAGAATAACTATCCAATAAGCTTTCCATCATATCGTGGATGTACTTGTGTGGATTTCTGACCAGACGCTGATTCAGGCGTCATTCCTCCTTCTCTGCTCTGCGCTCAGCCTGCCCGGACCTGTCTCCCCACGCTCCGCGGGTTCCGCATTTGTTGCGTCCCTAGTGAGTTTTTTCTCATTGGTTTACTCCGGGATGTATCGAGTAAGGTTAGGATATGCGTAGCAGGAGTGTCCTGGGCTGGTTGCCCGCAGTGCTGTGTATTTTGGGTCGTATGTTTGGGGCATCTATTTCGGATGTACCC
The DNA here is from genome assembly GCA_032716605.1 of Paralithodes platypus. Classification (NCBI taxonomy): domain Eukaryota; kingdom Metazoa; phylum Arthropoda; class Malacostraca; order Decapoda; family Lithodidae; genus Paralithodes; species Paralithodes platypus. The sequence goes on from CM064575.1 coordinate 37,690,792, forward strand.
TCGTGGTCCTGTTGTGGACAGGTGAATTTTTTCACAGTTAAGCTAGCTTTGTGATGCAGGCGGCTTTCATTACGCGTTATTGCTTCCTTTTATCTTTCTGATGAGGTAGCGTATTTTTGCTGTCGTTCCCAGCGTATTTTTCTTCACTTAGTGAAGTTTTTTCTGGGTCCCGAGTCAGTTCTTCCCTTTGCCGGAAGTGTTTGCTACAGTGGTGTGTTGGCGGTGGTTCCTGTTGTGATATATTTCAGTGCTTTTTGTTTATATTCCGACATGTTACTGTTATCCGTCTGCCTAGGCCTAGCCAGCCTCTCGTAGCTTTATCACATATACAAGTGTTATTGATTTATTTTCTAAATATGTACTACTGTGTCATGTGTATCCTGGTTTAGTTGTGTATTGGCTAATTCCACGGACTTTTTATGTGTCCTGGGTTAGTTGTGTTTTGGCTAATTCCACGGACTATGTTGGGCCCGGCGTTAGTTGTGTTTTAGCTACGCCTCGGTCCGGTGTTGCGTTCAGATGGTATCTGGACGGGGTGGATTTTTTCCGGCGGGTTTTTCTCGGTTTCACCTTGATAACCCCGGCTGGTTGCCTAGTTTTGGCCACGCGTGGTTTTAAACAGGCTTGTTTCCCCGGCGAGTGGGTGTCTGTGGCTCCCCAGGTCTGCGTCTCTGGGGTGCCTGTTTCATCCCGGCGGGTTGGCTGTACCCATCTAACAGTGTTCATACGGACACGTGTTGTTTGTAGTTTTTTCGGTTTTGCAAAGCCAATATAAAACTATGCTGTAGTTGTATTTCCTCCCCGGCGATCTGTTTCAAAGAAGTGGGGATAGGAACAATTGGGGTTAACTTTTAAACTTTAATTCACCCGGTGGGTGCAACCTGGAAGGTTGGGATGACCGAATTTGCAAAATTCAGTTTAGTTGACCAGTCAATTGAGGGATGCTTTGTGTATCGCCTCCTTCAACATACGGCGCTTTAGGGCACATTTGGGGTTAACGTTTTTTAAACTATTATTCACACCCGGCGGGTGTTTCTTGCACGGATGAGAATAACGAATTTACAATTCAGTTAGTTAACCAGACATTTGAGGGATACGTTTTGTATCGCCGCCTTCAACATACGGCGATCTAAAAGATACTTCGGCAGAAGTTAGATCTCGTATATTTGTCAGGCTTCCCAGTTTTTTATCTACGAGATAATTCGGGGGCCGGCGTCTTTTTTAGGTTTTTTTTTCCAATATTTAATATGGAAACAAACACCACCGGAAAGACTTAATCACTTATAAACGCCATGATGGTCTTTATATATTATGTCAGAGGGTATTCATAAATCTTTTGGACAAATTAAGATATTCTGAAATCTTTTACTTAGGAAACCCCACCGCGTGGCGAGCTGTGGTCGTTGAGTATTACGTCTCGTTACCCGGCGGGTTATTTAACACCTGTGTGCGAACATGAGTGGGTTAACCTTATGAGCATTAATTCCTGGAAATTTTAAATTTTCCAGAGCTGGGTCCCGGCGGGTCTATGCAGAACCTGGAGTAGTTTCCCTCCAGTCTCTGTCATGGCTACCTTTGCCCCGGTTTTTGCTGTATGCATTACGCCCTCCTGTTCAGGTATCCCTATTTTTGTGCGCACACTTTGTATAAAATGTGTTAAAATGTCTCGTTTGGTGGGGGGTTACCTTTCCGGCGTTTTTCTCGTTGCTCCGAGAACACCGTTTTGGTTTACCGAGTTTTAGTCAGGATGGCTAAAATAGGTAAGTTACCCCGACGAGTTTGGTCGCTTGAGGGCTCATCAGAAACTGCGTTTTTCTGTGGTCGAGCCTGGGATCAGGCTTCCTGTGTTATTCATTGCTTTATGCATTACGCCCTCCTGTTATGTCTCGTTTGGTGTGGGTTACCTTTCCGGCGTTTTTTCTCGTTGCTCCGAGAACACCGTTTTTGGTTACCGAGTTTTAGTCAGGATGGCTAAAATAGGTAAGTTACCCGACGAGTTTGGTCGCTTGAGGGCTCATCAGAAACTGCGTTTTCTGTGGTCAAGCCTGGGATCAGGCTTCCTGTGTTATTCCCGGTGAGGGGGGCTCCACACAGTTATTTTGTTTGGTCTTTCCCTCCCGGCGACCTTTTTTACAAAGAGGTCTGGGGCAGGTATAAGTGGTTTGACATTGCATATAAAACCCGGCGGTTGTACCTTCGGGTGGTTATATTAACGAATTTGCGATTCGCGATAATTTGCCAAACAATTGATTGATACAATAGGGTATCACGGCCGTCAAGACGGCGATCTATGAGGGCTTCTGGCAGAAGCCGGATTAGAGATTAAGATAGGCTTAGACTTTTTATGGGATAAAAAGATGCCTGAATCTTACTAGTGTTTCAAGTGTAAAGGGATACTTGAAGGACTTCATCTTTAATAAAGATATGTTTCATCTTTATGAGGATTCAGAAGTTATGCTTAATTCTTTCGAACAGGTAAAAGATATGCTGAAATCCTTAATAAACAATTGGAACAATGTTGTTTGTTTGTTTAGTCTTTCTCTCCCGGCGACCTTTTTACAAAAAAGGTCTGGGGCAGGTACAATTGGTTTGACATTGCATATAAAACCCGGCGGTTATACCTTCGGGTGGTTATATTAACTGATTAGCAATTCGCGATCATTTGCCAAACAATTGATTGATACAATAGGGTATCACGGCCTTCAAGACGGCGATCTATGAGGGCTTCTGGGAGAAGCCGGATTAGAGATTAGGATAGGCTTAGACTTTTTATGGGATAAAAAGATGCCGGAATCTTACTAATGTTTCAAGTGTAAAGGATACTTGAAAGACTTCATCTTTAATAAAGATATACTTCATCTTTATGAGGATTCAAAAGATATGCTTAAAAATCTTCTGGACAGGTAAATATATCCTGAAATCTTTAATATGAAACTAAAGGAAAACGAAAAGTAGTGGTGGAGTGCTACGGTTCGTTGACCGGCGGTCTTGTGACACATATTTTGTACCATTTTTTGGGTGTAACCCTATGAGCATTAATCCCCGGAAAATTCTCTTTCCAGGGCGGAGTACCGGTGTTGCACCAGGTGACCAGGTAGTTCCCGGGGGCGGGGTAGTTTTCCCCCAGTCTCTGCCATGTCGGCACTTGAACCTCTCATTGCTGTATGTTCAACGCCGTTAAGATCAGGTATCCCTATATATTATTTTCATTTGTTAATGAAATAATTTAATCACTGAATAATAATAACCATATATATTTTCTATGATTATATTAGGATAATATTGTGTTTATTTATAGTAATTTATTTTAATACAATTAAATATAAATTAAATTAATTAGTATACTTTATGATTTTGCTCACCAGCTCTGCTTTCAATGTGTTAATGAGCTATGGGAGCTTTTAATTATCATAAACCTTTACAGGGCTCTCTTTTAGAGAGTATACCGAGCTCGCAAGCGAGGGACAGCCACAGCCAAGGTGTATGGCGATACTCACAGTCCTGGCAGGACAGAACACATCCCTTTGTGACTCAACTAGTGCTGACGTCCACGGGATGCCGATGTACCATCTTCTACCCCAGTTTTAACATGGCAACATGTGGAGGTCCCGGCTTCGGCGGGATCTTCCCATGATAAGCCAGACTTAACGGATGAAGAACAACGATCTCTGGTCTCAGAGATGGAGGTTGAAGAGTCCAGTCACCTTTTAGGCGACTCTCAGGGTACTGTCGAATCTCCACGGAGTTCGTCATCGGCTAGGTATGTACCGGCGGAAGAGATTGATGGACTACTATTGAATGCACTTAATAGGTTCTTGGGCCCTACGCCGGAAACTCCTCCTGATACGGCAGATCCCGCGATGTCGACGAATGTGCGACCTCTGGCTACATCCTTTGCTTTAGCGAAAATACCTAGCCATCCGCTTGTGTCAGGCCCAATTTCCAATGTGCCAGGCACAACAGCTCTCACTACTTCCACTGAATGCAGTTCACTGTATTCAGAAACAAGGGTCAACGAGGTCAAGGAAGTTGCTACTCGTGTCGGAAGAGATTTTTGTTCTAGCCAGCAGTCTAGATATTTACCTTCACGCATCTTATCTCCCAGGCGTAGCGAACGTCTGGGCAGACGCTCTGTCCCGGAGACAGAGCACGACAGTAGAATGGGAGCTCAAGCAACCCATTTTCGACCTAATGATTGCGGAGCTCTCCCATCCACAAGTGGATCTTTTTGCGTCCGAGGAGACTCACAAGCTCCCTCTATACCTCACCCGCCGGGCGATAACGCCGGCAGGGGGGCCAGACGCCCTAGTGACAGACTGGAACAGATGGAGCTCCATCTATCTGTTTCCGCCGCCAGATGCGTCACTAATGTGCCACGTAGTGAACAAACTACGAGTTTATCGAGGCTTAGTCTCGCTAATCGCGCCCCTGTGGCCGGCGCAGGTGTGGTACCAGCAATTAATAATGTGGTGCCCGGACCCGGTATCGCTCCCGGTCGGGTACTTCCACTTAGACACGATTGGCAACCTAGCGACCTCGCTGACTTTTGCATTATGGACATTCAGGAGGCCAAGTGGCTAGCACCATACGGTAGGGATGTGACCAATAAATTGCTCAATCAATATACTCAGTCTACTAAGCGACAATATCAATCACATTGGAAAGCTTTTACTTCTTGGATTGTTAGAACGGAACAAACTGTACCCTCAGTGGCATTCGTTTTTAATTACTTGAACTATCTGTTTGAGCAGAAACGTTTATCTGTGGTAACTTTGAAGAATCACTTAACTGCGATTAGAGTGCCCTTTTTCGACCTTACAGGTCTATCCATACCGGTGGCGGAGGAAACAGGATTTATGAGAGCGTGTTTTAAACTCCGCCCACCTCCCCGTCAGCTCATGCCTACTTGGTCTCTGGACAAAGCTTTGTCTTTACTTCATTCTCGTCTGTATCAAAATACTGCAGACTTTGCTTTAATCTTAAAGAAGGCAGTTTTCCTATTGGCTTTGGCCACCGGAAACAGAGTGTCTGAGCTGGCGGCGATGAGCAACACACCTAATTGTCTTAGGTTTGGTAGACTTAATGATTCAATTTCCATTGCACCCTCCCCGGCGTTTGTAGCCAAGAATGAGCATAGTGCACACGTGTTTTCTGAGTTCACGGTGCCGGCGTTAAAAAGGGGAAAGGTGCATCATAATTTATGTCCAGTGCAAGCTCTAACCAAATATTTGAGAATAGCTCCTCAAAACCCCCAAGGTGCTTTATGGGTAGCGAGTACGGGTAAACGCTTACTTAAACGGCGATTAGCCTCTCTTCTGGTAGAAGTCATTAAAGAGAGTAATCCCGGCGTTGTGGGTAGGGCCCACGATTTACGCAACCCTCTTTACGTTTCCTGAAAAACTTTTCAGTTGAAGATATTGCGTCCACACAGTTGTGGGCGTCTAATCATACGTTTCTCTCTAGATACTTGTCAGTTGCTCTAGACAAAACCTTCCTTACCATGTATAGCATTAAGGCAATGGGTCTAGGTGGCCCTGCAGTCACTTATGTTTACTTTCACGGAAGGGGGGGGGGGGGTGCAGTCAGTTGACATAGGACACCCTAGACCCCGCCGGAGTATGAGAGCTGTGATACAATTTAAGGTTAAAATGTGATATGAAAATTTCTCTGCGAGAAATTGTGCTAGTACAAGGTTTAGTACAAAACAACGGTGTTGTTATAGTAGTTTTAGCTGCGGAAAGCAATGTATATTAGTTCAATGGAGTTCATTTGCAATTGATCTCCACATGTATTTTGGGGTTTATGATGTGCACATATAAACTTATAACTTATTATTTTTGTCAGCACTCGTTGAGTGGGGTGCCTTTTGTAACTACAGATCTGTGTTCAGAATCTTCAGGGTTACCCATTTTTGTCGGGCAGGCTTCTTTGAAGCACGCACCTGCCTGAACCCCTTTTTCTTGTATATTTCCGGCCTACGCCGTATTAAATACATTTTTCAAAAGTAAGAATACTATGTGGTTGTTTTTATTATCTGCTTTTCTAGAGTTATGATATGATTACGAATGTCCCCCTCTAGTCTTAGATATCAGGCATGTTCGTCAATGATGGAGGGGCCACTAATAAATTATAGGTTTGACTCCTGTAAGGAGATAAAGAAAACCTAATATTTAGTAGTGGCCCCGTAATCATTGACGACTGGGGCCCTCCCGACCGTCCCCTTCCCATTCGTTGATGTATTAAGGATTTTAGTTTACTTGATATGTCAGTGAAGGAGGAATGACGCCTGAATCAGCGTCTGGTCAGAAATCCACACAAGTACATCCACGATATGATGGAAAGCTTATTGGATAGTTATTCTTATTTTCTTTTTGTTTTTATTTTTTACGAAGTTTTTTCGTAGTGAGAACCCAATTCATAATGACTGAAGCCATGAGTGAGGTCGCGTGCGCTCATGATGAAGGCTCCTCAGTTTTTAAATGCTCTGCGCGGTAGATTCAAACTACGGCGGATTAGTGTTTGAAGAGGATGCCTTATGTAATAGGCATGTTCGTCCATGATTACGGGGCCACTACTAAATATTAGGTTTTCTTTATCTCCTTACAGGAGTCAAACCTATATTCTATTTATTTTTTCCATTTGTTCTTTTTTCAAGATAGGGTGACACAAACGGGGGCGGCGCTACCTGGGTTTATCCCAGGTAGTAGTTTAATTTTACTGTAATTTTATTAAGTGTTTTGCATATTTTTAACTGTAGGCTACATAAATATAAACAATGGCCGGCCAAGGCAAACGGAGGCAGAGTTTATTGGGAGATGAAGAGAGCTATGAATTTGAGGGATTTCTGGCAGAGGGTAATGAAGTGGAGGATCAATTGACTGTGGTGAAGAGACAGATGATGGGTCTGTTAAGATGGAAGGGAGTTATGGAGAATTGGAGGAGAGATATAGGTGTGAAGGTGGAGTCACTGACAGAAATATGTGGAGCCAGTTCAGTGGCAACTGCAGATGGGCCATTAATTGCTAACCTAGATGCTGTGATAAGGAAAGTAGATGAGCTGGAGGCAGAGAACATGGCACTCAAGGAGCAGCTAAAGGAGTATGAGGGCCATTTAAGTGAGAAAGTAAAGGGAGTAATAAGTGAGGAGAAAAATGAGTGGACAAGGGTGGGGAATGCTAAGGTGGATGCATTGGAAGAAATCATGAAGGAGCAGGTGGAAGAGAGAAAAAGAGAAAAGAGAGTTTGAGAAGAATGTAGTGCAGGTTTTGAAGAGCAAGGAAAAGGTAGTGAGGGAAACAGTAGATAGAGGTAAAAGCATAATAATTTTTGGAGACATTGAAGAACATTTAGCAGATATGAGGGAGAGAAGGGGAAGGGATGAGGACAAAGTAAAGAAAATATTGGAGTGTCTAGACGAAGGCTGTGATTGGGGGAGAGAACTGGACGAAGTAAGACGGCTAGGAAGATATAAAAAGGGTGAGATGAGACCGATAAAAGCAGAGTTTAAATCTAGGTCAGTGGTTGAAGCATTAACCATTGTAAGCTGGAGGCTAAATAGTTGTACTGGAATGAAACATATTAGGGTGAAAAAGGACTTAACACCTTAAGTCCGGTTTATTTATATGTACCGCCCAGCGGGGTGTTTTTAGCCAAAATAGGGCTGTTTACGTGATCATTTTCATGCCTAAATAAGACCCAGAACGTAAAACAAGTATCTATCCCTGAAAGGGCATAAACAGAGCTTTCGAATGACACCATAACGATGCTTTTATGATGTCTAGTTTTCTTGCAATACCGTGCAACGCGAGTGCAAAAAGCATGTAATTAGGCACTTTCCCCATACAATTCCGTATATAGCGAGTGAGAGAGGGAGGAGGGAGGTGGGATTCGTGTCAGTAGGTTCGCCGCGGTGGTCTGGAGCAGTCATAACGCTCGCTACTCTCCTGCCACCACTTGTCTCTCTCTCTCAGCAACATTACGTGCTGAAATTGCCACTCGACCTATGTCGAGCACCGCCACATAGTCCAGCTTTATTTAACTCGACTTTATGTTGCTCGCCGCTAATTAAGGGTTAAGCATAGAGGAAAGGAAAAGTTGAGAGAAGTTCAAGCAAGGGCTGACGATGAAAATCGAAAATTGTCAGATGAGGAGAAAAGGATTTTTTTTTTGGAGAGTAAAGGAAGGGAAACTAAAGAAGTGGTACAGTACACTCAGAGTCAGAAAGAACGGAAAATACGAGGAGAAATTAACAGGAGACAGTGAGTCAGGTAGTGGATCAAATTGGGGACAAGGAGATAGTGAGGGAGGAGCAGGGGATGGAGACGGTGAGTCAGGTAGTGGATCACCCCGACGGAGAGATGGTGAGGGAGGGGCAGGAGATTGTGGAGGGGAGGGGGGGGGGGGAGAATAGAACTAGCAGGGAATGTGGAGGTAGGTCAGGGAGGGGATGGAAGAGGAGGTGAACCTGATGGGAGGCAGGGAGGGAAGAGAAACAAGGAGGAGGATTCCAATATACTGTGCTACTACACTAATATAGATGGAATAAACAGTAAAAAGGTAGAATTGGATGATATATTAAGAAAGGATCAACCACAGATAGTCTGTTTGACGGAGACAAAGCTGAACCAGGACTTTGACAGCAATATAGTGTTTAGTGAAGGATATAATATATGGAGATATGATAGAAAGGGAAAAAAGGGGAGGTGGAGTGGCAGTATTGGTTAAGAACCCTATGACAGCAAAGCAAGTGGAGTTAAATAATGACAAGGCAGAAATAATGGCAGTTGAACTCAATGATATAGAAGGAAAAAAGCTAGACATAGCAGTAGCTTACATGCCACCAAAGACCAGAGCATGGAGGGAGTTGGAGTTTGAGGAGATGGTCGAGGATATGATTCAGTCGTTGAGAAGATTGCTTTTAAGGAAGAATCGATTGATCTTGGTAGGAGATTTCAACTGTAGTGAGGTTGATTGGGAATCGGGAGATGCAGGGCCAAATCAGAGATCTTGGGGAAGTCGGCTAGTGGAGTTGGTTACGGAAAATGTACTTGCACAACATGTGAAGGAAAATACAAGAATGAGGGGAAATAACGAACCTTCTAAACTCGATCTGATTTTTACAAAGGATCCTCACGAAATTAGTGATATAAACTATCTATGTCCTGTAGGTAAAAGTGATCACCTATTACTAAAATGGAAGTTGACCTCGAGTAATGCCAATAGATTAGACAATAGCTACATAAATGACAGATTAAATTATAGTAAAGCTGATTATGTATCCTTGAAAAGATATTTAGAGGGAGTAGATTGGGATCTTATTTTGAAGGAACAGGACGTACAAGGTAAATATAGTAGATTCCTCAAAATGTATAGAGTAGGAACCAATCTGTTTGTCCCAAGATATAAAACTGGAAATTTTACTAAGCAGAAAGATTGGTTTAATTTGAAATGCAAAAGAGCTTTGGGTAGGCGTGATGCAGCTTGGGCTAGATTAAGAAGAAGGAACACTGAGAGTAATCGGAATAAATATAAACAGGAGAGGAATAGATATGTTAACATAATTAGGCAAGTTAAAATGAACTATGAGAAGAACATAGTAAATAAATGTGAAAGTGATCCTAGATTAATTTATAAATATATAAACAGTAAGTTGAAGGTAAAGAAACAAATTACTAAATTAAGAGTTGATGCTAGGACGTATGAAAATGTATCGGACATGTGCGAGGTAATGAATAACAAATTGGGGTCAGTTTTTACTAGATAGGAAGGTTTTGACGAACCACAGGCGGGAGTACTGGAGAGTGGTCTTAGTAAGATTGAAATAACTAGAGATGAGCTGTTATCTGCGATGAGAGGACTTGAAGTAAGGAAAGCTATGGGACCGGATGAAGTGTCTGCCTGGGTTTTAAAGGAGTGTGCAGAGCAATTAGTGGAGCCAGTGAGGGACATAATTCAAGCTTCCTTAGATAAAGGACAGGTTCCTGTTGAATGGAAAAGAGCTAATATCATTCCGATATACAAGAATGGAAACCCTGAGGACCCTCTAAACTATAGACCAGTTTCACTTACTAGTATTGTATGCAAGATTTGTGAAAAGCTAATTAGGAAGAGATGGATGAAAATGTTGGAGAGAAAGAAGATAATAACCCCAAAGCAATTTGGATTCAGAGAAGGGACATCTTGTGTTACCAGTTTGCTATGTTATTACAGTAGGGTGATAGATGTACTCCAAGAAAGAGGCGGATGGGTGGACTGCGTCTACTTAGACCTTTCCAAAGCATTCGATAAGGTACCACATAAGAGATTATTATCTAAGCTTGAGACGCTAGGATGTGTCAGGGGGAGTTTGCTGAAATGGATGGAGAGCTATTTAACAGATAGGGAAATGAGGACCAACATTAGAGGAACTTACTCATCGTGGCGGAAAGTTGAGAGTGGTGTGCCACAGGGATCTGTGTTGGCACCTCTCATGTTCCTTATGTACGTGAATGACCTGCCGATAGGCATAAACTCCTACATGTCAATGTTTGCAGATGACGTAAAAATTATGAGACAAATAACAAATAATAGTTGTGAGGAGCTGCAAGGGGATTTAGATAAAATATACGAATGGAGCACCAAGTGGAAAATGAAATTTAATATAAGTAAATGCCATGTGTTAAATATGGGAAGAAGTGTGAATAGACCAAATTGGGAATACAGGATGGGAGATAATATAATTAGCAAGGCCGAAAAAGAAAAGGATTTAGGGTTGATTATACAAGATAATTTGTCGCCAGAGAAACATATTAACAAGCTCTTTAGCGGAATGTATGCAATGGCCGGGAATATGAAAGTTGCTCTGAACTACTTGGATGAGACCATGGTAGCGAAAATTATGAAGAGTATGATTAGACCAAGATTGGAGTATGCAGCAGTGGTGTGGTCCCCGCATCTAAAGAAGCATATTCACAAGTTAGAAAGAATCCAGAGAGCAGTTACTAGATTGGTTCCAAGTCTCAGAGAGCTGCCATATGAAGGGAGGCTAGACAAATTAAATCTACCGAGTCTAAAAGAGGAGAGAGAGGGGAGACATGATAATGATGTACAAATGCACCCGGGGGCTGGAGAGGCTGGATAGGGAGGATATATTAATTATGGATACAGGAATAACTAGAGGCCACAGCTACAAAGTAAAAAGACCTACCTGCAAGAACGATATCAGGAAGTTTAGCTTCCCCTATAGATGTATTGACAAATGGAATGGGCTGGAGGAGGAGGTGGTAGGGGCAAGGAATATCCATATTTTCAAGAAAAATTGGATAAAAAGTAGACTGAGAGACGGGACAACACGAGCTTAGCTCAACTCCTGTAAACTACAATTAGGTAAATACAATTAGGTAAATACATAAATGTAAAAGAATTACTAGTCCCCTTGTATTTCCTTCAAGTTCACGGCTCTACTTTACGGGAAAAATTGGTGGCTTTCAGGATGGACAATCTCAATGCAGTTCACTGCATTCAGAAACAAGGGTCAACGAGGTCTCGGAAGTTGCTAGACGTGTCAGAAAAGATTTTTGTTCTAGCCGACAAGCTGAACATTCATCTTCATGCATCATATCTCCCAGGCGTAGCAAACGTCTGGGCAGACGCTCTGTCTCGGAGACAGAGCACAACGGTAGAGTGGGCGCTCAAGCAGAACATTTTCGATCAAATGATTGCAGAGCCTTACCGTCCACAAGTGGATCTGTTTTGCGTCAGAGGAGAATCACAAACTCCCTCAGTACCTCACACCACGGACATTGACGCCGGCGGGGCGGCCCGGCGCATTGGTGACGGATTGTGACATGTGGAGTTGCATTTATCTGTTTTCCGCCACCAGACGCTTCTCTAATGTGCCACGTAGTCAACAAACTACAGGATTATCGAGGCGTTAGTCTCGTTAATCGCGCCCCTGTGGCCAGCGCAGTTGTGGTACCAGCAATTGATAACGTGGTGCCCGAACCCGGTGTCGCTCCCGGTCGGGTATTTCCACTTAGACACGATTGGCAACCTAAAGACCTCGCTGACTTTTGCATTGTGGACATTCAGGAGGCCAAGTGGTTAACGCCGTATGGTAGAACCGTGACAGATAAATTTATGAATCAATACTCACAATCTACCAAGAGGCAATATCAATCTCATTGGCAGTCCTTTACTTCTTGGATAGTTAGAACAGAACAGACAGTATCTTCGGTGGCTTTAGTTTTTAATTATTTAAACTATTTGTTTGAACAGAAACGTCTATCTGTAGTGACTCTAAAAAATCACTTAACAGCTATCAGGGTGCCATTCTTTGACCTTACAGGTCTAACCATACCACAAGCGGAAGAAACAGGTTTCATGAGGGCATGCTTCAAACTCCGCCCACCTCCCCGTCAGCTCATGCCTACCTGGTCTCTTGATAAAGCGTTATCTTTGCTTCATTCCCGTCTGTATCAGAATACGGCAGATTTTGAATTACTATTAAAAAAGGCTGCGTTCCTTATGGCTTTGGCAACTGGTAACAGGGTGTCTGAGCTGGCGGCGATGAGCAACACCCCTAATTGCATAAGGTTTGGTAGACTAAATGATTGCATTCATATTGCACCTTCCCCAGGGTTCATCGCCAAGAATGAACATAGTGAACATGTTTTCTCAGAGTTCACGGTGCCGGCGTTGAAACGGGGTAAAGTGCACCATAATGTGTGTCCTGTACAAGCTTTAACCAAATATATGAGAGTGGCACCTCTAAACCAACAAGGTGCTTTATGGGTATCGAGTACAGGTAAAAGATTAATGAAACGTAAAATGGCTCCTCTGCTAGTAGAAGTCATTAACCCTTCCTCCCCGGGCTGTCTTACCCAATGACTGTCGCCCCTACCCGGGCGAAATGGCTGAAAAACGTCTAGGCCTAGGCTACCGTATTTATGTTTATTTTCACTGCTAGAACTTTCCCACTCATCTATAATCGTAGTGCGGTTTTCAATCTGTATTTTGGCATTGAGTAGAGCTCTGTAAGTCAACTGGTTCAGTTGTGATGACGATTTCAGTGGAGCCAATATTGCAGAGATGTTGCCAATATGGGGGCTTTTCAGACACTAATTTCGTCATGACGTCAGAACAATAACATTGAGGAGTCTTCTCTTTCTTGTTTTCGGAGGTGCGGTGACGATCGCTTGGGTTTGTTGACATACGTCGTACGCACGGCATTCAGACCAAGCTTAATTAGGCTATTAAGCTCATGCCTTAGATAAGGCATACCGGGTAGCGGCCTTTCTTTCGTGCTGTCCTTACCTAAGGCAGACCGGGTAGGAAGGGTTAAAGAGAGTAATCCCGGCGTAGTGGGTAGGGCCCACGATTTACGCAAATGGGCAGTATCTTTACGTTTTCTAAAAAAAAAATCTGTTGAAGACATAGCTACTACTCAACTATGGCCTTCAAATCATACTTTTTTTACTTGATACCTGTCGGTAGCACTAGACAAACCACCAATGCCATGTATAACGTTACGGCAAAGGGTCTAGATGGGTCTCTAAGTCACTAATTGTTTAGGTTAAGAAAGAGGGGGGGGGGGGTGCAGTCAGTGAAACATAAGACACCCTAGACCCCGCCGGAGGATATGTACAGAGTATACGAGCTGTGATACAATGTACAAGTGTTGTGCTTAAAATTTCTCTGTAGTAATGCCTACGGGAAATGTTGTTGAGGTACAGTAGTACAACAATGGTTTCGTTCAGTGGGATACACTGTTGAAGCAATTTAATTTTAAGAGTTCTCGGTAGTTGCAACTACGAGTAGCTTTTTAGTAAGTACATCTGCGATAGTACAAGAATTTATTCTATTTTTGTGTCTAATTTTAAGGAATATACACATTAGAATAATGGGGTTTATATGTGCACATGTAAACATAGTTTTATTTTTCACCACTTACTTTAAGTGGGGTGCCTTTAACTTTCAGATCTGTGAACAGATTCTCATAGTTACCTTTTTTTCCACAAGTAGGCTTCTTTAAGCACGCCCCTGCTTGTACCCCTTTTTATATATTGTATAAAGTTTATACATAAATATAATTTTTTTACAAAGTAAGAATACTATGTGGTTGTTTGATTATCTGCCTATTCTATTTGCAATGGTTATATGATTACGAATGTCCCCCCTCCAGTCTTAGATATCAGGCATAATCGTCAATGATGGAAGGGCCACTAATAAATTATAGGTTTGACTCCTGCAAGGAGATAAAGAAACCCTAATATTTAGTAGTGGCCCCGTAATCATTGACGACTGGGGCCCTCCCGACCATCCCCTTCCCATTCGTTGATGTATTAAGGATTTTGGTATACTTGATATGTCAGTGAAGGCGGATAGATGCGCTAGTCAGCGTCTGGTCCAAGAATCCACAGAAGTACATCCACGGAATATGGAAAGCTTATGAATAGTTATTCGTATTTTATTTTTTTCGTAGTGAGAACCCAATCATAAAGACGAACCATGAGTGATTTTGCGTGTGCTTATGATGAAGGTTCCTCTGAGCTCTGCGGCGGTAGATTCAAACTACGCTTATGAGCGTTTGAAGAGGTAGCCTTATGTAATAGGCATAATCGTCAATGATTACGGGGCCACTACTCAATATTAGGTTTTCTTTATCTCCTTGCAGGAGTCAAACACTATAATAGTACCATCCCTCATTTCCATTTCATCCTATATGTACTGTATCTTCCATCTTGATCTGGGCGAGGCGGGTTTTGGGGGGGGGGCGCCGAAGAAATAGGGGAGCTATCCCCCCGCCAAAGGTGGCTTTCTAGGGCCTTTCCTAGCTGAATTCTGAGAGGATTGGGTTCGTGAGTCCATGTGGTGATGGGCTGGTCTAATCAGAGTGAGACTTGAGCATGTGCTTGGTTATAGCCTTCCTTTCGCCTTGCCATGGGACCTTGGGGCTGCTCGGCCAACAGCCTTGGGAACACAACAAAACTTCTAAAACAAGTGCTATATAACCTCCCCTTTGTAGCTCGTAAGAGAGAGCCCTTTTCATTGTCAGTAATGGCAGCATACTCTCGGAACTTCTTCTTTCCATCCACAAACTCCTGCGACTGAGCAGGCCGCAGCCACCACTATCAGCAGCAGTCCATGTCCCCGCTCAAGTAACAAAACATTACAGTATTGACACATGACAGTTGCACATCCCAGAACTCTACGCTACCAGGTGGATCTGGTACTCTGCCATGACACCCCTCACATATGGCAAATTTCAAAGTTAATGGCCCATGACAAGGGGCCCCTCATTACCCTGGGGCATGTGCAACACTGAAATGAATTACACCCAACCCCATTTTTACAAACAGGGCACGGGGAAGAACCACTCTGTAACCGCCCGGTCATTGTCGCTAATAATTCCTTTAGTCTTGCCTACGTCTTGCCCCCGAGGCTCAACTTGTACATCCATGTCCCATCCATATGTCATATGCAGACGACTCTACCATACTTACACCACTCAATTAGTTTTCCAGAACGCCCACCAGCCAGCAGTCCCTCAAAGCAAACGTAATGGAGTACATAAAATACTTATCTTCTGATCTAGCTACTACTGTATTTCCAATTGGGGTAGAGAAAACCTTGTTGCATTTAATGCTTCCAAAACTCAATTTAATCCATCTTAACTACCCGTCAGGACCCTCCAGAGAACTATCCCTTATTCTTCAACCATACAAAAATCAACCCTTTCATCTTATCTCATGTTTCTTGGTGTTTCTTTTTCTTCTGCTCTCACTTGGAAGGACCATATTACCGTCTCGCTAAAGGGGCTATCACACACTGGCATAATTTCCCCGTCATCCTTCATCAAAACCATGATTTGCGTGGTCCTTAATCTCTCGTTTCGTGGTCTTTTCGGCAGCCCACTGTTACCCAAGTAAGACGTTATAGACTGCAGCACCGTTGATTCATTTAAACTCCGCCTAGACAAATATCTCGCATCAAACCCGCGACTGACTGCGTTTGTAAATGAATAACTTTATTTTATCCTCCCCTCAGTTACTAACCCATATGTCCCCTACTAACTTCCTAGTCCTGCCACGGACATTAGTTCCAGGGCAGTAGTTCCCTTTCCATTGTTCCCTTACCCACTCTAAACCACTGTTTGGACACTTGATCCTCAGTGTTTTGGAGGACAAGCAGCCTAGAAGGGTCACTAGACATGTTGTTGCTTGATTTCCTTTGTACTCCTTTGTACGTGCGTGTGTATGTACGTGTGCATTCCTCGCTTGGGCAGGGCCACCCGCTCGTGATTGGCCGGCGGGCCTGGCGTGTCATATGACGCCTGCTCTTCATGACATAGTGGTCTGTGATTGGGGGCCGCTGTCTTAGCTCGGTGGGTGGGGGATCCTTCCCGCGGTGTCTCCTCGGGGGAAGAGCTTGGTATGTTGTGCTTGTCCTAGACGTCCCTTGCATTCTGTGTCCCCAATCTAACCCTCTTTACTGTTTTTCTTTTTTTTTCTCTCTTCTTGAAACTCCTTCTTTCCCAAATACCTTCTCATCTTTATTCAGTTATCCATCCCTTCTGGGGGGGTTCTGCATATGCCTTCCATAGTCGACCAGTAGTATTACCAGCCCACCAGTTCTCACATATAGGTTTTGCACTATCTTTAGGGATTATTAGAGTCCATAGTCACATGGTATACATAGTATTGGGTGCTTCTAATTATTGGGTTGTTCTTTCCTACTATTTCAAATGCTAGGACAGTGGAGGGTATCTTTGGTCGTTGTCTGAGTTATGTATAAGGACACAAGTCCAGAGCCTGTACACTATTCGACGGAGCTAAGGTTAGCCTGTACCCCTTGTTCATATTTTTTTTCCTTTGTGAGCGTAGCAGTATACAAGCGAAGGGCTTTTGCCTACGCTTGCTTGTTATGCTTGCTACCTCATTTTGTTTGACCTCTGTGGTTAGCGCCATGTAAGACCAGATACTTGAGATCTGGATCTCTTACCTCCACAAGAGAGCCTCCTAGTCACTTAACGTAACATACGGAAATCTGTTTCAGGGGAGACAGTAGGCTACGAGCAATCGCTTGCGCTCTGCCTTGGCTCCTTGTAACCTTTTATGCCGCTGCTAGACTTTTATTAGTAAGCAAGAACTGCATTGTGTTAACTAACTTTAACTGACACGTAAATGCGTTAGGAATTATTTCACATATTATTTTAAGCCTAGGTTGATGCCTAAGTGCAAACAATCCAGTTTGGCTGTTACAGTGGCCTAAGGAAAGTACTGTTTTTGATGTGGCCTGTTATTAGTGTTGTCACCCACAGAGTTGTTGCACTCCCTTGTTTTATATATAATTGTATCCTACTTGTTGGTGGTATTTAAGAATACACGCTTTTGGTGTCCTGGGCCCTGCATTATTTCTGTTTCTATATGCGACGAGCATCTTAGAGCATCAGACTTTTTCAGAAGATTCCATACACCTGTTTTGCTGTTAGGACTAGACTTCCAGTGTTTTTCATAGGAGCATTGAAGAGTTTGAGTGTTAGGTTTCAGACTCACACTAAAGTTAAAACCGTAAGCATATACTCCTTTATTAAATCTTGTCATAAGTTTATTTAAGCATTGTTATTACTTGAGAGCATTTTATTAACGTAAGTACTCCTGTTGTAAGTAGGCTTTGCCGTCACCGGAAAGCCTTTGTAGAAGTACACTTAACCCAGTTAATTGATACCCCGTTATCCAGTAGATTAACTCTGGAGGGTGTTAAGTGGATTTGTTCACCGACTGGGCCTGAATAGTTCGAGGGTTTGGAATTAGCGTACCGTTGTTGCAGATATAGCCATCTTCTAGTCCAATATTAAGTGCCCTTGTTTATTTCGTAGTGCCGGTCGTAACATTATGTAGTATTTATTAGTTATTTATTATGTTATTCATTATATATTGGTCAGTTTATATAGTAGGCCTATACCTTCATTCGTGTTTATCATATTTAATCTTTATTTTGTTTATTTAATATTTATTATTTACTTATATATTTTATTGTATTTCATACCTATATATATTGTTCACTCATATATTATGCCTTCAATCATGTTTTCCACCGTGTCTGACTCTCATTTGTATTCTATGTATATATACAGTATATCAATCTACGTAAATATGAAACGATATGTAATTGTGTATGGGAATAATGGAACACATTATTGCTCTTTTTACATTTTGATTTATTTATTAGTGTACAGCGTACATTAACTCTCACTAGATTTCCTCGTATTTGTGGTGCGGTGTTTCTATTGATAAAGTTTGGTTGGCTGGGGTGGATGTGACGTATGTGGCTGGGGTTGAGGCCTCGCCCAGGAATAACAGGCCCAGATTCCCCAGGCCGACCCATGAGTCCGAAGAGGAGGGTCCTGATGTTGATGTGGCTAGCGGGTACTGTGGGGTGGCTGGCGGGTGTTGTGAGGTGGCTGGCGGGTACTGTGGGTGGCTGGCGGGTGCTGTGGGGTGGCTGGCGGGAGCTGTGGGTTGGCTGGCAGGTGCTGTGGGGTGGGTGCTGTGGGCCTGTGGCTGGTGGGTGCTGTGGGGTGGCTGGCGGGTGTTGTTGGGTGGCTGGTGGGTAATGTGGGGTGGCTGGCGGGTGCTGTGGGGTGACTGGCGGGTGCTGTGGGGTGGCTGGCAGGTGCTGTGCTGTGGCTGGCGGGTACTGTGGGGTGGCTGGCTGGTGCTGTGGGGCTGCTGGCTGGTGCTGTGGTGTGGCTGGCGGGTGCTGTGGGGCGGCTGGCGGATGCAGTGGGACGGCTTGCGGGTGCTGTGGGGCAGCTGGCGGGTGCTGTGGGGCGGCTGGTGGGTGCTGTGGGGCAGCTGGCGGGTGCTGTGGGGCGGCTGGCGTGTGCTGTGGGGCGGCTGGCGAGTGCAGTAGGCGGCTGCTGGCGGGTGAAGTGTGGCGGCTGGCAGGTGCTGTGGGGCGGCTGGCGGGTGCAGTGTGGCGGCTGGCAGGTGCTGTGGGGTGGCTGGCGGGTGCTGTGGCAGGTGCTGACACGTCCAAGGCTGATACCACAGGGAGTACTGTGGCGGGAGGGCCGGTGCCTGTTGGGGTGGTGGCACCATGTGGGTGGGAACTTTAAGAACCAGACAACTTTGATACCGACCATATGACTTTGATATGGACCATACATCTTTGATACGAACCATACGTCTTTGATACGGACCATACAACTTTGATACGGACCATACGTCTTTGATACGGACCATAAGTTCTCGCGAACTTTTGAACAGCCAAAAATCTCGTATCGACCCACAATACGTCGCTTGGACCATGAGAGTCACCCACGGCAAATTTACGATATCCACGATTATATTGCCGATTCCCTGTATCAAGCTGAAATTTAGATTCATAAATTCGTCTGGAGGGGCTTTTGTGTCAGTGTGCAACGATCTTAAGGGGTGAGGGAACGCGAAAGTGGTCCTGGACCATAACCTTTTCTCCACTGTTCCTTACTTTGTACACTCGGATGCCATAAGCTCTAGCCCACTCAAAAAATGTTGTGGACTAATTATGGAAGTATATCTTTGAAAGCGAATTAATGAATATATCAACTACACATCGATATATGTTACTTAGCGAAAAATTAATCCAGATAGTTATTTTTGCATATCGAAAAACATAGGGGGTCCACGAATTATAATGAGTGGGCTAGAGACCATGGCATCCAAGTGTACCTCTCCCTTACCTCTTTCCTCTCTCGATTTTTCATTTTTTATGCACTCCTTATTTCATTCTCCTATCTCCTCCCCACGCACTTCCTCTCCCCTCTCCCATTGCCCCCCCACCCCTCCCTTTCATCCTCCCACGTGCTGTCAGCAAGAACAAATCACAGTAATTAACTTTCTCCGTCACGCCAGAAGTATTGAAACTCTCACACCGCTACAAGAAACGTTGGTGAGTGGACGGGAGTTAACACCTTACGAGCGGCCTATGCGGTTTATTTATGTGTACCGCACAGCGGGGTGTTTTTAGCCAAAATAGGGCTGTTTACGTGATCATTTTCATGCCTAAATAAGACCCAGAACGTAAAACAAGTACCTATCCCTGAAAGGGCATAAACAGAGCTTTCGAATGACACCATAACGATCCTTGTATGATGGATAGTTTTCGGCAATACCGTGCAACGCGAGTGCAAAAAGCAGGTAATTCGGTACTTTCAGTACATAATTGAGTATGTAGCGAGTGAGAGAGGGAGGAGGGAGCTGAGATTTGTGTCAGTAGGTTCGCCGCGGTGGTCTGGAGCAGTCATACGCTCGCTAGTCTCCTGCCACCACTTGTCTCTCTCTCTCAGCCACATTACGTGCTGAAATTGCCACTCGACCTATGTCGAGCGCCGCCACATAGTCCAGCTTTATTTAACTCGACTTATGTTGCTCGCCGCTAAATAAGGGTTAATGATACTTTGTCTAGGAGTGCGGTGTGAGAGAATCGTCCTCATACACGTGAACAATACTCGATACAAGGACGCACCATGCCCCTGTACAGAGCAAAAAGATGTGCAGGAGTAAAGAACCCCTTGAGCCGGTTGAGCACACCCAACTTCTGGGAGGCTGCCTTAGCAAGACTGGTAATATGGTCCTTCCAAGTGAGAGCAGAAGAAAAAGATACACCAAGAATATTGAGAAAAATGAAGGATTGATTTTTCTCTTGTTGAAGTATAAGGGAAAGTCCTCTGGGAGTTCCGGACGGGTAATAAAATGGAGAAATTTGGTTTTGGAAGCGTTAAAGGCAACAAAGTTTTCTGTGCCCCGATTGGAAATAGTAAAACTAATTGAGTAGTGTAAGGTAGAGTCGTCTGCATATGAATGGCTGGGACTGGAGGTACAGTTTAGATCATTTATGAAAATTAGAAAGAAAATGGGAGATAGGACAGCCCTGACGAACACCGGAGTTGATAGAATGAGGAAGTGAGCGATGGCCGTCCACAACCGCAGCGATGAAATGGCCGGAAAGGAAATTAGAGACAAAGGCACAGATGGAGGGATAGAAACTGAAGGAGGGTAGTTTAGAAATTAAAGATTTGTGCCAGACTCTATCGAAGGCCTTCGATATGTCTAGTGCAATATAAAAGGTGTCACCGAAGTTCCGAAAGGAGGATGACCAAAAGTTAGTAAGATATGAAAGAAAATCACAAGTAGAACAACCCTTAAGGAAGCCATACTGGCGGTCTGAGAGTAGATTATGAGAAGAGAAATACTTGAGAAATTTGGAAGAAAGACATACATACATACATCAAATTTTAAGACTGAGTGTTCCACACACACGAGCAGTTTCAGTCTCTTGTCCTAATGGCGGCGTTCCAGGTAACCCTGTTACGGGCTGCTTCACTTGTCATGTTCTTGGATTTGAGATCGGCACGTATAGTCCGATCCCAGGTCTTCCTCGGTCCACCCCTTGGTGCAGTTCCCTCCACAATCACAGACCTGCATTTTTTACCCAATTTTGTTCATCCAGTCTCTCCACATGTCCATACCATCCCAGTCTACTTGTACGCATCACCTCGCTTATACTCTTTATACCTTTTTTTTTTTTTTTTTTTTTTTTTTTAAAGAGACAATGAACGGAGGAAGGAAAAACACAGATAAAACAAAAAGGTCCATGTGCCTAAAGGCATCCTCCATTCATAAAATGTTTGTAACAACTGGATTTAAACATTTGTTGATTGTAAGTTTGTGGAAAGCAATTCGAGGGAAGTGAATTCCAAAGAGTAGTAACTCTGGGGATAAATGAATTCTGATAAGCAGAAGTTCTGCATTGTGGAGGAGAAAGTGTAAATTCCTGGGCGCTCTCAGCTGCCCTAGTTCTACGGGGAAAGATGTGGAGAGGCGGCACAATTGAAGCAAGTTCCTCGGAACAATTGCTGTGAAAATATCTGTAGAATAATGCAAGGGATGCAACGTTTCTTCGTATGGCTAATGTAGGAAGGTCCTGTGTGATTGCAGGGTTATTGATTAATCTAATAGCTTTATTTTGAATTTTGTCCAACTGCCTCAATGCAACCACTCCACTTCCACCCCACAGAGGTGAACAGTAATCCATCTGAGAGCGCACATGACTTTTATATATTACGGCCAACTGCTCGTCAGTGAAGAATTCTCGAACTCTGTACAGGAGTCCCAGTTTTTTAGAGGCATTCTTAGCAATGCTTCTAACATAATGTGTCCAGCTCAAGTTAGTAGTTAATGTTACACCGAGAATGTCAATACTAGGGGAAGTGGGAATATTTACATCATTAAAAAATATATGGGAGTCAGTGAGATTCTGTCAGTTAGAAAATTGAATGTACTTGGTTTTCTGTGCATTAAAGGAAACTAGATTCTCTTGTCCCCATTCATTAATTCTAGAAAGGTCCCGGTTCAGAGAAATTGCAGTGTTTATTTTTGAATTTATAAGATCGGGTTGGGTGAAAGAATTGGTAAATGTGAAGGAACTGTGGAGTGTTGAGTCATCTGCGTAGGAATGTATTGGATTATGAGTGGTAGATATGAGATCATTGATATGAATGAGGAACAGAGTTGGGGCCAAAACTGATCCCTGGGGAACACCAGCATTTATTGAGTGAAATTGAGAATAAAGGCCATCTACCATTACACGTATTTTTCTGTTATGAAGATAAGAAGAAATTAGTGGAACTAATGATGCAAGGCCGTAGTGTGACATCTTCGACAATAAGGATTGATGCCAGACTCTATCAAATGCCTTTGATATATCCAGTGCTATTGTATGTGTTTCACCATGTTGGTCTGTAGCTTGGTTGATTTGATGCGTAAGAAGGCAAAGAATGTCTGCAGTTGATCGACATCGTCTAAAACCATATTGCCTATCACTGATTAATTTATTATTCTCCAGATGCTTAATTATGTGATTATTTAATATAATTTCAAAAACTTTGCCAAGAGTGGAAGTTATAGCTATTGGTCTGTAGTTTGATGGATCTGAAGAGGCACCTTTTTTAGGAACTGGATGGATGTTTGCTTCTTTCCAGGGTACTGGGAAGCATGAGGTATGAGTACACAGACGGAAAAATTTTGCCAATACAGGAGCGAGCACCAAGGAGCAATTCTTAAGTACTATTGGAGGAATTTCATCTGGACCAGGAGCCTTATCTACTGAGAGATTCTGCAAAATAGTTTTGACATGTCTGGTGTGGATCTTAAGTGAGGGAATTTCAGGTGAATTAAAATTAAGTACAGGGACATCTTGATTTATTTCATCTAAGGTTGAGTTGGTGGAGAAAATATCTGCAAGAAGGTTAGCTTTACCTCGTGGGTCACTTACAAGATTGCCAGTCGGAGATTTTAATGGTGGAATGGATGAAGCAGTAGTGAAGTTGGATTTGAATGAGTTAAGAGTAGACCAAAATATTTTGTTATCATTTGGATTATTTAGAAGTTTATTTGCCTGCTTATGGAGAAAGTTTGATTTAGTTAGGTTTAATACAGTTTTGGCATGATTTCTGATGTTTCTAAAGTAATTAAAGGCTTCATGTGTTTTTGATCTTGTGTATGCATGTAGGCTATTGCTTTTTGTTCAGTTACTCTAGCACAATTATGGTCAAACCATTTAGGTGAATTAGATCTTTTACTGTACTTTTGATGAGGAATAAAAGTTTCCATTCCAATTTTTACAAAATCTTGTATGTGGCTCAAGGTGGAGTGTGCATCATTAGAAAAGAAAGAGGTCCAGGGAATATCAATAAAGAAACCTTGAAGACCCTCCCAGTCTGCCCTATCGTAATGCCATTTAGTCACCAAAACAGGTTCAGAGTGGGAAGGTGTGGTAGGTGATAGACAGGTGGCCTGTATCAGACAGTGATCAGAAGATCCAAGTGGGGGACCTCACTGTAACATCATAATTTCTGAATTGGTTGTTAAAAATAAGTCCAGTAGGTGGGAATTATGATTAGGATTATCTGGTACACGGGTGGGTTGGTTGACTAGTTGAATGAGATTAAATGAGTCTGCAAATAGCTCACATTCAAGACCAGCATCATCAGTCCTGGCTGAATGAGTGAGCCATTCAACATTATGGACATTAAAATCACCCAACACAGTGATTTCAGAAGAAGCATTTAAGTTGAGGACACCGAGTTGTGAGGACAGAGAATCAAAAAGACTTTGCTCTGGAGGAGTATTTGGGGAACGGTAGATGCAACATATGTATTTAAATTTACCAGCAGAAATTAATTTGTATATAGAATAATCAAAATAGGGACAATTGAAACTAGTAACCTCCTCCAGGGCAATTTCAGATTTTGCGAAGCAACATACACCACCTTTAGGTCTGAAATTTTGGAGCAGTTGATAACCTGGAAAATTAAATCTAGTGTCAGATGTGGATGTTACTTGAGTCTCTGTCAAAAAAAGGAGAGTAGGGGATTCTGCTTGAAGAAATTGGTGTACAGAATTGATGTTAGAGTGAAGTCCCCTTATATTACTAAAGAAATAGCTGTACTGACCAGCAGCTTTGGGACGTTGCAATGGTCTTGACACAGTCGCATGATGACGACCGGGAGGGCCCTGTGTCAATAACCCAACCCTGCCGGGGGTGGATATCCGAGGGACCACCAGGTTTGCTCTTAACAATTGTACTGCCATATTTATAAGGTAACTGTATGGTGTTACATGTATGATATGTAGTGGGAAGAGTAGTATTTTATGGATAGAGGATAGCGATGTAGGGCAATGTCGTGAAGTTGGATGTGTATGTTTTATAAAGAGGGTTTTCCTGATACCCCTGATGTGTGAGGCAGAAAGATATGTATCCAGCTACCAAGGCCTGGGAGAGAAAATGGAATTCAGGCTATTCCCTGAGTCTCCCGAAACCTTGGCGGTAGTACTTCCCTGGGCGGGGCTGCCTACCCCTACTACCTTGAAAACGTCTCCTCAGCTCAACATTTGTTATTCTATCCTGTAGCCTGGCCCCACACATCCATCTCACCATTCTCATCTCATTATGTTCCATTCTGTTGACATCCTCTACTTTAACGGCCCATGTTTCTGAGGCATACATCATTGCACTTCTAACACATGAGGCATACACCTTTCTCTTCAGGGGGAGAGGCATTCTTTTCATGGTCAGAATTGGCAGCAGTTCTCTGAACTTCCCCAGCCACATCTAATGCTAGCAACAGTGGCAGCCTCGGCCCCACCACCGGCAGAGATGGTATCTCCTAGGTAACAAAACTTGTTCACCAGCTCCAATGACTCATTTCCATAATTCACAGCCACAGGATCATCAATTAACACAAGCTCGCCTTTGCGCACTACACACTCAAATTTCTCTATTTTTTACTTATCCTTCGGCAGGGGTCCCTATATTCTACTACAGCGCTTATTCCCATGGTCCACCCAGCGTCGACAGATGCTACATTGAATTGAGTTAACGCCCACACCCTTTCCACACACTGCACAGGGGTATGCATCGCTCTTTTCTACATTGCCTGATCTCAATCTACAATGCATAACCTTGGTTTTGTTAATATTGACTCTTAATTAAACCCTTGCTCGCCATGCCCTCTCTCCATTCAAAAACTTTAGAGATACACGAGATAAGAGCAATTGGACGATAGTTGGAGGGTTGAGAGCGGTCACCCTTCTTTGGGACAGGTTGAATGAGAGCAAACTTCCAGCAAAAAGAGAAGACTTTAGATGAGAGACAGAGACGAAAGAGTTTGCCTAGGCAGGGAGTCAGCACGGAAGCACAGTTTTTTAGTACAACAGGAGGAACACCGTCCGGACCGTACGCCTTCTTAGAATTAATCCCAGAAAGGGTAGAAAGTACACCTTTAGAAGATATTAGGATATTAGGCATAAGTAGGAGAGAGGGGGGTGGAGAGGGAGGAATAGCACCGGAATCATCCAAGGTGGAGTTTCTAGCAAAAGTTTGAGCGAAGAATTCAGCTTTGTCAGAGGAAGAAGCGTTGGTTGTGCCATCTGAGTGGAAAAGGGGAGGGAAAGACGAGGAAGAAAAATTGTTGGAGAGGTTTTTGGCTAGACGCATCAAATCAACCAAGCTACAGACCAACGTGGTGAAACACATACAATAGCACTGGATATATCAAAGGCATTTGATAGAGTCTGGCATCAATCCTTATTGTCGAAGATGTCACACTACGGCCTTGCATCATTAGTTCCACTAATTTCTTCTTATCTTCATAACAGAAAATTACGTGTAATGGTAGATGGCCATTATTCTCAATTTCACTCAATAAATGCTGGTGTTCCCCAGGGATCAGTTTTGGCCCCAATTCTGTTCCTCATTCATATCAATGATCTCATATCTACCACTCATAATCCAATACATTCCTACGCAGATGACTCAACACTCCACAGTTCCTTCACATTTACCAATTCTTTCACCCAACCCGATCTTACAAATTCAAAAATAAACACTGCAATTTCTCTGAACCAGGACCTTTCTAGAATTAATGGATGGGGACAAAAGAATCTAGTTTCCTTTAATGCACAGAAAACCAAGTACATTCAATTTTCTAAACGACAGAATCTCACTGACTCCCTTATATTTTTTAATGATGTAAATATTCCCACTTCCCCTAGTATTGACATTCTCGGTGTAACATTAACTACTAACTTGAGCTGGACACATTATGCTAGAAGCATTGCTAAGAATGCCTCTAAAAAACTGGGACTCCTGTACAGAGTTCGAGAATTCTTCACTGACGAGCAGTTGGCCGTAATATATAAAAGTCATGTGGGTTCTCAGATGGATTACTGTTCACCTCTGTGGGGTGGAAGTGGAGTGGTTGCATTGAGGCAGTTGGACAAAATTCAAAATAAAGCTATTAGATTAATCAATAACCCTGCAATCACACAGGACCTTCCTACATTTTCCATACGAAGAAACGTTGCATCCCTTGCATTATTCTACAGATATTTTCACAGCAATTGTTCCGAGGAACTTGCTTCAATTGTGCGGCCTCTCCACATCTTTCCCCGTAGAACTAGGGCAGCTGAGAGCGCCCATGAATTTACACTTTCTCCTCCACAATGCAGAACTTCTGCATATCAGAATTCATTTATCCCCAGAGCTACTACTCTTTGGAATTCACTTCCCTCGAATTGCTTTCATAAACTATCTACAAATTTTTAAATCCAGTTGTTACAAACATTTTATGAATGGAGGATGCCTTTAGGCACATGGACCTTTTTGTTTTATCTGTGTTTTTCCTTCCTCCGTTCATTGTCTCTTAAAAAAATAAAAAAAAAAATAAAAAGATGCCAGAAAGCTTGGGAAGAGCTAGAGTTAGAAATTTCAGTGCATTTATTATTGATGAAAGAATGCTTAGTAAGTCAAAAAACATATTTGGCTTGATTCCGGGGAGAAACATAGGAAGAATGAGATTCTTGAGTTTTAAGGTGTCGGTTCCGTTTGAATGCTTCTTCCTTGTTATGGACGCAGTAGAACAAGCGAGAGTAAACCAAGACTTTACCGAGAGGAAGAAAACGGATTGTATGCTTACATGCCCGAGAGGATTACCTCGGTAATGCGTTCAGCACTCTCCAAGGGTCCCCGGCCACGAAAACAAAAGTAATTCCAAGGGAAATCAAAGAAGTACTGCCGAAGAGCCTACCAGTCGGCAGCGCCAAAGTGCCACAAGCGCCGCCGGTTGGGAGGATCGGGTTGCCGTAGCGGAGAGATAGGACAGGTGACAGATATGAGTTTATGGCTGAAGGAGCTCAAAGGAGAGAAAAGATTTATAGTATAAGCGGAAGGGTTAGAGGTTAGACATAAGTCAAGAATGTGGAGCCGATCTCCGAAGTGATCCGGTATCCGGGTGGGTTGCTGGACTAATTGCAGTAGGTCGTTTAGGATAGAAATATAGATATAGATAAATTTATATACATTGTTACGTCCTGGGATATATAACACTGGGTTCTTTCTATTTTTTTTTTTTTTTTTTTTTAAGAGACAATGAACTGAGGAAGGAAAAACAGAGATAAAACAAAAAGGTCCATGTGCCTAAAGGCATCCTCCATTCATAAAATGTTTGTAACAACTGGATTTAAACATTTGTAGATTGTAAGTTTGTGGAAAGCAATTCGAGGGAAGTGAATTCCAAAGAGTAGTAGCTCTGGGGATAAATGAATTCTGATAAGCAGAAAGTCTGCATTGTGGAGGAGAAGTGTTCATGGGCGCTCTCAGCTGCCCTAGTTCTATGGGGAAAGATGTGGAGAGGCGGCACAATTGAAGCAAGTTCCTCGGAACAATTGCTGTGAAAATATCTGTAGAATAATGCAAGGGATGCAACGTTTCTTCGTATGGATAATGTAGGAAGGTCTGTGTGATTGCCGGGTTATTGATTATCTACTAGTTTTCTTTTGAATTTTGTCCAACTGCCTCAATGCAACCACTCCCCTTCCACCCCACAGAGGTGAACAGTAATCCATCTGAGAACGCACATGACTTTTATATATCACGGCCAACTGCTCGTCAGTGAAGAATTCTCGAACTCTGTACAGGAGTCCCCAGTTTTTTAGAGGCATTCTTAGCAATGCTTCTAACATAATGTGTCCAGCTCAAGTTAGTAGTTAATGTTACACCGAGAATGTCAATACTAGGGGAAGTGGGAATATTTACATCATTAAAAAATATATGGGAGTCAGTGAGATTCTGTCGGTTAGAAAATTGAATGTATTTGGTTTTCTGTGCATTAAACTATTGGACTAGGTATGCGGCAACAAGCAACAACGGAAAACGCTAGATCCAACACTTTTCTATAAACCCAGGCAACAAACCACCCTAAACCATCAAGAGTCCTGCCTGGACAACGAGGTATCCTATGACTCGGTTACAGGGTGCACGCACTATAGACTGCTGATAGTCAAGCAGGCTATATAAAAGATCACACAATTAAGTTGACTTAAAGCTTCAAGGAAAAGATAGATAACGGAATTAAATTGCAGAAACAATTTAATAACAAACTAGAAGAAAGTACATTTAACGTTACGTTAATTAATACAACTAATCACCCCTGCGTGAAAGAAGGTGAAAGCAAACAGTCCTCAAAACATCGTACCGGTAGACAAGATGCGGGTTTCTAAACTGCATGCGGCTACTGTAGGATCTGATGCTTAGCAAAGAAAGTATGTTACGGATTTAGAGAACTCTTAACTCATAAGCAGGAATAAATACTAGTGATAGGCCATACAGTGTATAATGGCATAGGTATAATTAAATAAAGGCAGCAACTCACAACATAACCACATACAGGTGTGCTTCTCACTCTTAGTCAGGCAAGCCTGCTCGGACAGAGTCTCTAAGCCACACCCTGACTCACAATGCTCACAAAAATGGTAAACTGTGGCACAATAACAAGCATACAGAGATCATAAACCCCTAGCTGTTAATCTGCCAGGTAGCAGAGGTCTAGCCGGAAGGATATAGGCTTCGGATACCCGGGCTGAGGCACCTGCTCTAGCCTAGGGACGTTCCCAAGTCTGTGTGCCAAATTACTCTAATTGAAAGGGTGCTGTCTTGAGAGACTCAGATCGCAAGTATCTGACTCTCTCCTGGCGACCCTAAAACAAAAGCAAGACGTGCTAGCGCAGTGCTGAGTGGACTAGGCAAGGGCCCTCACACAACACAACGCTAGACACACAGGGACACAGACAAGAAAATGCCCCCAGACTCCCACGGGTATCCTAGTAAAGCCGTGCGGGTCCACAGGACTTGCACCAGCAGACTTTACTTAAAGGATCGCAAAAAGCCTCCCCTCCGGTCTAGCCCCTGCTAACCTGACACAAGAACACACTAGCAAGCATGAAACCACCAAATATGAGACAACAAAAAAGCTTCCTAGGTCTCATTAACAATTACATCTCTGCATAAGGCCCAACATCCTATCTAGTTATCTGAGAGCTCGTCGTTAATACAATAATAGATATAAGGTCTATCAAGGGGATGGGATAATTAAATAGATTGGTGAAGTAGTGGAAGGAAGGTATACAAAGTAAGAGAGAAAGTTTCTAAGTGGGGTTGAGAGGGATAGATATCAAGGGGGTCCGAAGGGTACAACAGTGAGGTGAGGTCTGAGTCTTGAATCTGTCTGGACCCTGCCCTAGGCATGCAGAATACATCCCATGCTTGGCAACACTCAACACAGTTGCCGGGTCAAAATCCTCTACCCCGTGTGTGAGTCGAAACTAAGCCTAACGTTGCAATCAAATGCATATGGCAACGCTTCAGGCTCGTCCCAAGCTGGCAAGCGAAGCAACGTCCCAAGCCGGTCTCTCTCTCCCGCTCGTCTCCTCCCGCCCTCACTAGACTTACATCTTATATTATAATGAAACAATCAACTATCGAGAATAAAATATACTAAGATGCGTTGGTTAAGAATAAGGGCAGCTACAAGCTGTGAAACAACATGAGAATATCCCAGACATTAGTTACATTGTCGTAGGATATATACTAAGGAAAAGCCTGCCGGCCGGCTGCCGCCAGCCGGTTTCTAAACGGCTGGGCAGCCGACGCGCGCGCATGCCCGCACGTGGCTACTATGCAGAAGCGTCACACCTCCCCCAAGATATAAGACCCTTGACTAAGTTCTTCATATCTAACAGAAAGCTTCTCATAGTACCACACATTGTTGCGACACAAGGCACTATATATAAAACAAAATAAAGACTGTTGCGCTCCACCGAGCAAGTTCAACTAACTTAGCGACAATAAGCGAAAACATTCAACTTGATACTGCTACAACATCTTATACAAAATTCTACACGTTATAAAAAATAAAGAGTTTTAATCAGGTTTTTGCTTTTTTAATTTGTTTTTTTCGGCTGAACTACAGTGACAGCCTATTTTCCTCCACACTCAACCCTCAATCCTGTGGCAGTCTAACCAACATCATCCACCCTTGATAGACAACCCGCTATCACGTTATCAGAACCGGCAATATGGCGTATGTCCAGATTATACTCCTGAAGCATGAGTGACCACCTGGTCAGTCTCATTATCCGGTTATGAAACTGATTCAAGAATTTCAGAGGGTGATGATCGGTATAAACCACTACGACTGGTCCGAAAGCAGGAACATATACATCGAAGTGCCTGAGCGCCAGCACTATCGCCAGGAGTTCTTTTTCAATTACAGAGTAATTCCTTTGTGCACTATTGAATTTTTTAATGTAAAAACTCACTGGATGTTCGATACCTGCATCATCTGTCTGTAACAAGACAGCCCCAGCCCCTACGCCACTGGCATCAGTCGCCAGCTGAAACGGTCTGCTGAAGTCCGGGGCCCTGAGTATGGGGTTGGTACATAACAGGTGTTTCACCAAGGAAAACGCCTCTGCACACTCAGGAACCCACCGGAACTTCTTGTCCTTAGATAATAAGTCAGTTAAAGGTGCAAGTACAGTCGAATAGCCTTTGATGAAGCGACGATAATAGCCTATCATACCTAGAAACCGCATGATTTGTTTCTTAGTCGTAGGCTGGGGAAACTGATCGATGGCTTTGATCTTTGTCTGTGGAGGGCACACCTGACCCATCCCCACCTCGAACCCCAGGTACAAAACTGTGGCTTTGACAAAATCGCACTTACCCAGGTTTACCACCAAACCTGCTTCATTCAGTTTATTAAAAAGCTGTCCGATGTGAGCAAAGTGACTGTTAAAATCATCGTCGTATATTATGACATCATCTAGGTACACCGTACAGTTGGGAATGTCGGCTACAATGTCGTTCATTAATTTCTGAAACGTTGCAGGGGCATTTTTCAGCCCGTATGGCATAACATGGCAACGATATGTGGCACCGTCCACCACAAACCCACACACCTCTCGCGCTCGCTCAGACAAGGGCACTTGCCAATAACCCTTAACAAGGTCTATCTTAGTGAGGAACTTGGCTTTTCCTATCTTATCCACACTGTCGTCCACGCGAGGGAGAGGGTAGGCATTTGTGGGGGTTAAACCATTCAACCTGCGGAAATCTATACAAAACCGCACCTTGCCATCTGGTTTGGGCTGCAGTGTGACTGGGGAAGTCCACCTTACTGCACCCTCAGAAATTAGCCCACGTTTCAGCATATAATCCAGCTCTTCCCTAAGTGCTGGTAATTTAATAGGGGGAACACGGTATGGCACTGATTTAAAGGGCGGGTGGTCCCCAACATCGACATCGTGCACCGCTTGAGTAGTGAGGCCAGGATGCTCCGCGAAAACAGCTGGGTTTGAATCAAACAAGTGCTGCACAGCTACACGCTGTTGCTCAGGCAGGTGCAATATCAACTCGTGAGCCACTTGTCTAGAATTCCCCGCCCACTGATCCGCGGAAACATGACAATCCCAATTATCCTCCCCCACAGCTTGATTGTCCCTTCCTCCTTCTCCACCACGATCGCTGCAGATCAACACCGGGACAGTGAGAGGCTCGGAGGGGCGCCTCACATACTCTTTCATCAGATTTACATGGCAAAGTTGGTTCTTTTTCTTACGATCAGGAGTAGCTACTAAATAGTCGAGATCAGAAACCTTCCTTACAACCCGATACGGACCAGAATACTTGGTAGACAAGGGGTGTGCCACCAGAGGCAGTAGTATCAGTACCTCCTGATCTACTTCAAACTCCCTCAGCTTCACCTTCTGGTCGTATCTGTCCTTCATCTGAGCTTGTGAACTCTTAAGGTTCCGACCTGCTACCTCCAAGCTCTTTAGCATTCTCTCACGGCTTTCAACTACATACTTTAGAAGCGAGCATGGCTTTGTGACTCCCTCCCAGATCTCCTTGACTATGTGGAGGGGCCCCCTGACCCTGTGTCCAAAAACCAACTCGTTCGGGCTAAATCCCAAGCTCTCCCCAGGTACTTCTCTCGCAGCAAATAAAACGAATGGGAGACCTAGATCCCAGATCTTCCCATTTTCCATGCAATAACACCGCAACATACTCTTGAGAGTCGAGTGCCACCTTTCCAAAACTCCCTGACTCTCGGGATGGTAGGCAGATGACACCACAGACACTATCCCATGTTGCTGCATGGTCTGCTTAAACATAGCAGAAGTAAAATTGGATCCCTGATCAGACTGGATCTCCTGAGGGTAGCCATAACGAGAGAAATAGTCAAGTAGGTTTTTGACAACAGTCTTAGCCACCCCGTTGCGCATGGGGTAAGCATCTGGATACCGTGTTGCTACATCCATTACAGTTAGTAAAAATTTATTGCCGGCACTAGTGGGGGGCAATGGGCCAACCATATCGATAACTACTTTGCTGAAGGGCGGCCCAATGACAGGGATGGGTTGTAACGGGGCTCTCGGGATGACCTGATTGGGTTTCCCAACAACTTGACAAGTGTGACACTGTGACACCCATGACACGACACTCGCCTTTAACCCAGGCCACCAGAAAAGCTTGCTCAGAGCTGCCTCCGTCTTACGTGCCCCCAGGTGCCCTGCCAAAGGCACATCATGAGCTAATCTCAATAAGCTCTCACGGCACACCCTCGGTACTACTAACTGGTCCACTAATCCTGACCCGCCATCCCACTTTTTCTTGGGATCCTGATGTCTCCGATACAAGCTCCCCTCGGACAAGAAAAAATCACCAGGCTGCGCATCCTCATCGCTCTCCAGTTCGATAGCACCATTACCACACGCCCTGACTTCAGGATCTTCCAGCTGCAAGGAACATATATCAGCAGGTGCGAGATTATCCAAGTTCATCTTAAATAATTTATTTCCACCTCCAATGTCCCGCTGAGCCATCCTTTCCTCACGCTGCGCATAACGATGCTGTCGCAGAGTCTCTTCCTGCCCTGCACCTACACTAGCGGTGACAGGCCCCGGGGCCTCTCCAGACTCTAACATAGGTGCCAATAATGAGTCACCAAGA
Source organism: Paralithodes platypus (assembly GCA_032716605.1). Taxonomy (NCBI): domain Eukaryota; kingdom Metazoa; phylum Arthropoda; class Malacostraca; order Decapoda; family Lithodidae; genus Paralithodes; species Paralithodes platypus. Next base: position 37,724,668 of record CM064575.1, read on the forward strand.
AACACTGCCGGCTCAAAACTCTCCAATTGACCAACACTTTCCGTTTTCTTGTGACCTTTCCTCCGCGGTTTGATAGACTGAGGTGGTGGCTGCAAGGCTCCGGATGTCTGAGAACGCGTCACAACACACGCCATGGTTTGTACGCTACACTTCTCAACCCACTCCTGTTCCTCCCTACTAACGTCGGCCGCCTTCTCGGCAACGACCAAGGGTGAAACCTTAGAAGCAGGCACCGCAAAGTCGTTGCCGAGGAGGAGGTCGACGCCCCCAACAGGCAAGTTCTCTACAATTCCGACATCCAGCTCCTTCGCCACACCACCCACCTCCAGCTCCATCCGCACCAGCGGGTAGGACTTCGTAGCATTGATCCCCTGAACTACCACCACCCGAGCAGCGTTAATCGGCCTACCAGTAAAGTTCTTTAACAAAGTCTGAGAAGCCCCCGTATCATGCAATAGCTTAACTCCTCGCCTTTCGCCAGCCCACCTCACAAAACCATGCCCTCTATGACCCCCAAAGACGTCGCGGACAGGGTTCGAGCCTTCCGGACTCTTGAACACAGGCTGTGTCCCACCTCTGACGAACTACCCTTGGCAAACTCAGAAGATATAGGCGACACCCCTGTGCTGCGGGCCAATGACACAACCTTGTTTGGTGGCTTGTTCGGACAAGCATTTGCAAAGTGACCCTCCTTGTGACATGCAAAGCACTCTTTACTCTTTGGTTTCCCTTGGGAGTGGGAGGTACCATTAGACTTCTTATACGGGACAGTATTTGGTTTATGTTCAGTTTTATTGTCAGTGCTACATGGTTTTGTGTATTTATGTGTATCAAAATTCTTGGGAGGGGGAGGGGTACGATCCTTTGCACCCGACTCACTCCTAGCTGCTGCTGCGCACCCTCGAATTAATGACAGTCCGAGGTCAGCCATTTCTGCTGCCTCCTGGAGAGTTCTAGGATTTTTTCCTTTATATTTATTGTTAAGTCCCCGCCTGTGCACTTAAAGAACTGCTCCAAGAGAACCAGCTCACTCAACTCCTCAAAACTAGCTGCCCTCTCAGAACGCAGCCAATGTCGTAGTGCATCAGACAAGTCCCGGGCGTGTTCTAGGAAGGTACTATCCTTGCCCTTAGTAACACCCCGAAACTTCAAGCGGTAAGTTTCTGGTTGTAACTCATAGGCCCATAGCACAGCCTTCTTTAGCTCATCATAAACTACACAGGACTCTAAAGGTAGTGCATCATATGCTTTTAGCCCCTTTCCTAGGAGTCTTGATGAAACTAATGCTGCCCACTTTTCCTGAGGACACTGGTGTTCCTGACACTTCTTCTCAAATCGCATAAAAAACTCAGTCACACATAATTCATCGAACACAGGAACTAGTTTAAGCAGGTGCGACAATGATTGGTCCCGATGTCTGTTACCTCCCCCAATATTTCGCCGTGTTACCTCCACTCGAGATCTCTCCAGCTCCCTGTCAGCCCGATACCTAGTAGACTCTGCCTGCAGTTCAGCCTTTCGTATAGCTGTTCTCTCTGCAGCCTCAGCCTGCACACTAGCCTGTCTTTCGGTAGCCTCAACCTTGGCCATCTCAAGCCGAAACAACAAATCTGGAGACAACCCTTGTGGAGGGGAAGGTGCATTTAATGGGGAGGGTCCCTGTGATTGAATTCCACGCTGCCATTGACCATCAACTTGGGGGTATGTACTAAATTCAGGCACCCTGACATTTGATACGGGGGTAGAGTGGAGGGGGGGCTGCGGACCGGGGCCCCCAGTCGCCTCTCCACCCAGGTCTCTCCCTTCTAAACCCAATATCAAAGTCCTCAGCTGATCTTTCCTCATGCCACTTAAACCCTGGTGACCCTGAAGAGCTGCCACACACTTTAAGCCATACTTATTCAGCTTCAACACCCTGGCAGCGGTAAGGGGCACCTCTAAAAATCTTCTAGCACCCTCCTCGCTATCGACTAGCCACTCCACAGGTCTTTCTCCCTCCGAGCCTGTATCGTGACCTGACCCATCACTGTGTTCTGATGTATTAGACATGTTTGTGTACTGCAGTAATTATCACGGTTATAGAATGTGCCTTATCTCCTATGCAAGTATGTATATACTAATGTTATTTAAAGTCTTTAATGTGTTATATTGGTTGCTCCAAAAAAAAAAAACTCTATGTCCACTGCATTCCTCTAATCATAAGGAATCTCAAAACAAATGACCACTATTCAGTAAATCCTATGCAAGGTCGCCATTTGTTACGTCCTGGGATATATAAACACTGGGCTCTTTCTATTGGACTAGGTATGCGGCAACAAGCAACAACGGAAAACGCTAGATCCAACCCTTATCTATAAACCCAGGCAACAAACCACCCTAAACAGTCAAGAGTCCTGCCTGGACAACGAGGTATCCTATGACTCGGTTACAGGGTGCACGCACTATAGACTGCTGATAGTCAAGCAGGCTATATAAAAGATCACACAATTAAGTTGACTTAACCCGTCCAGCCCCGGCTAGTTTTGTAATGTTTGTTCACCAGAACCTGGCCGGTTTTCAAAAAATTGTTTTATTCCAGAAACAATAGCGAATGGGTTAGGAATAAAGGAAAAACCACGAAGAACCGCTCAAAAAGCTTAAAGAATGGTCCTACAGAGCCCCCGAAAACTTATTTTACAGGAGTAAAAAATTGAAGGCAATTACCCCAAAAAAACAGGTTATTGCGCACTCACGCGCATGCACGTGGACTTTGAGAGTTTTCAACCATCGGCACGGTTGCGTGGGATACGTACGCAGTTCCCATACAAATCTGAGCCCTCTTGAGTGGCTACACCTGAGGTTACGGTCGGCGCAATTAGGGTGACGCGCCAGGCGCGTCTCTGGGGCTGTGCGTTACATACATCGCCGACGCGTCAGGCGCGTCGCTGGGGCTGTACGGGTTAAACCTTCAAGGAAAAGATAGATAACAGAATTAAATTGCAGAAACAATTTAATAACAAACTAGAAGAAAGTACATTTAACGTTACGTTAATTAATACAACTAATCACCCCTGCGTGAAAGAAGGTGAAAGCAAACAGTCCTCAAAACATCGTACCGGTAGACAAGATGCGGGTTTCTAAACTGCATGCGGCTACTGTAGGATCTGATGCTTAGCAAAGAAAGTACGTTACAGATTTAGAGAACTCTTAACTCATAAGCAGGAATAAATACTAGTGATAGGCCATACAGTGTATAATGGCATAGGTATAATTAAATAAAGGCAGCAACTCGCAACATAACCACATACAGGTGTGCTTCTCACTCTTAGTCAGGCAAGCCTGCTCGGCCAAGGTCTCTAAGTCACACCCTGACTCACAATGCTCACAAAAACGGTAAACTGTGGCACAATAACAAGCATACAGAGATCATAAACCCCTAGCTGTTAATCTGCCAGGTGGCAGAGGTCTAGCCGGAAGGATATAGGCTTCGGATACCCGGGCTGAGCCACCTGCTCTAGCCTAGGGACGTTCCCAAGTCTGTGCGCCAAATTACTCTAATTAAAAGGGTGTTCTCTGAGAGACTCAGATCACAAGTTTCTGACTCTCTCCTGACGACCCTAAAACAAAAGCAAGGACGAGCTAGCGCAGTGCTGAGTGGACTAGGCAAGGGCCCTCACACAACACAATGGTAGACACACAGGGACACAGACAAGAAAATGCCCCCAGACTCCCACGGGTATCCTAGTAAAGTCGTGCGGGTCCACAGGACTCGCACCAGCAGACTTTACTTAAAGGATCGCAAAAAAGCCTCCCCTCCGGTCTAGCCCCTGCTAACCTGACACAAGAACACACTAGCAAGCATGAAACCACCAAATATGAGACAACAAAAAAAGCTTCCTAGGTCTCATTAACAATTACATCTCTGCATAAGGCCCAAAATCCTATCTAGTTATCTGAGAGCTCGTCGTTAATACAATAATAGATATAAGGTCTATCAAGGGGATGGGATAATTAAATAGATTGGTGAAGTAGTGGAAGGAAGGTATACACAGTAAGAGAGAAAGTTTCTAAGTGGGGTTGAGAGGGATAGATATCAAGGGGGTCCGAAGGGTACGACAGTGAGGTGAGCTCTGAGTCTTGAATCTGTCTGGACCCCGCCCTAGGCATGCAGAATACATCCCATGCTTGGCAACACTCAACACAGTTGCCGGGTCAAAATCCTCTACCCCGTGCGTGAGTCGAAACTAAGCCTAACGTTGCAATCAAATGCATATGGCAACGCTTCAGGCTCGTCCCAAGCTGGCAAGCAAAGCAACGTCCCAAGCCGGTCTCTCTCTCCCGCTCGTCTCCTCCCGCCCTCACTAGACTTACATCTTATATATTATAATGAAACAATCAACTATCGAGAATAAAATATACTAAGATGCGTTGGTTAAGAATAATGGCAGCTACAAGCTGTGAAACAACATAAGAATATCCCAGACATTAGTTACATTGTCGTAGGATATATACTAAGGAAAAGCCTGCCGGCCGGCTGCCGCCAGCCGGTTTCTAAAGGGCTGGGCAGCCGACGCGCGCGCATGCCCGCACGTGGCTACTATGCAGAAGCGTCACAATATATATATATATATATATATATATATATATACTGTATATATATGTATGATACAAGTATGACATCTAACAAAGAATTTACAAAATAAATCAAGCAACAATAACATGAACGAATTGTATAATTGAAATAAATATTATTTCTCAATAGGATGGAATAGAGAAGGGAAGCTTTAGAACAATACATGCCCTAATACTAGTTTATCAACCTTGTCATTCAGCATAATATTTGTATAATAATTTGCTTGATGAAGACTCCTTTTTTATATGTACCACAGATAAAAAGGCAAGGCTGCCTGTAGAAAGTAAACATATTTGAACACACGAAGTTTGAAGTAGTTTAAGTCAGAGGAAGAGGGAAATATATCGATTGTGGGAGAGAGATCCAGAGTTTTACATGTTGAATGGAAGACGTGTTGCTGATATTACTTCTCTACATAGCTAGTTATCCGTATATGGTCGCTTTACATCCGTATAGTTAATATACATATATATGGTCAACATGTTAATCGCTCAAAAGTATTACAGACTTAACAAATACAGTACAGTTGCCAGATAAGTTGGGTTTCCCTTCGTTATCATATACATGGAAATATAATGCGCATGCTTAAATTACGTGTGTAATTCTTATGCAGTGGTTAATTGACTAGTCAACTGAACTAAAAATAAATCACGACGAGGAACATAACTTTGTGGGCAACTGTACTGTAACTTATGTGGGCAAACTGTACGTAACTTATGTGGGCAACTGTACTGGAACTTATGTGGGCAACTGTACTGTAACTTATGGGGGCAACTGTACTGTAACTTATGTGGGCAACTGTACTGTAACTTATGTGGCAAACTGTACTGTAACTTATGTGGGCAACTGTACTGTAATTATGTGGGCAACTGTACTGTAACTTATGTGGCAACTGTACTGTAACTTATGTGGGCCAACTGTACTGTAACTTATGTGGGCAACGTACTGTAACTTATGGGCACCTGTACTGTAACTTATGTGGGCAACTGTACTGTAACTTATGTGGGCAACTGTACTGTAACTTATGTGGGCACCTGTACTGTAACTTTCTAAATATCGATGCGCTTCATACATTACGTCAAATATAACAACCAACAGTATGATATTGTTAGACAGGAAATATTAAAGCGAGCTTTTGGCCACAATAATCCGGGATTAATAATTAATGTCCGCACGGGATATAGAGCTGGATGGAAGGTAATATTATAATTCCTGTCTGCTGGATACATTTAGGTGAAATATTGATACCATTATTGTTTATGTATATCACTCACTCACTAACTATCCTACACAAACTCTCTTTTCTTTAGTACAGTATATTAAGGGATCGCAAGGTCTGTATGTACTCTCTCTCTCTCTCTCTCTCTCTTCAAATCTTTCCTGTAAATTCCTTCTGGGGATTTCGAAGCCCAGCAAGGTTAATCACTTCCAACTGTTTTCATGTACGGCAATTGACGGAGGGTGGGGAGAGAGCCTTCTTATTTTCTGTCCTTTCCTTCAACTTTCCTTTTCTATTGGATATGCCATCTCTACTAGAATTAAGTCCTGACCACCTCGTATGGATCGTAAGGTCTGTGTGGCCAGTGTATCAATGTAAATATATGTAAATATCTCATGACCGTTACCTTCTGCCCATTGGTTGCATTACCCGGAGGATGATAGCCAATGGGAACCCAGGAAGCAGACGACTGTATATAATGATACTGTGTGTGCGAAGAGGCGAAGGAAAAAATACGGCGAGGAAGGAAGAATGGAGAGAAAAATGAACAGAGGAGGGAGAAAGATAAGAGTGGAAGTAGATGGGAAGAAGAGAAAGAGACAGAGCAAGAGAGGAGGAGAGAGGGTTGAAGGAGATTGGAAAGGAAATAAAAACATTAAGTATTAGGGATAGAGAGGGCATGATGAGCGAAAGGAAGAAGAGAGATATATATATGAACAATAGATGAAGGAGAGAAGTAAGAGGGAAAGGTGTGTGTAGAGAGAGAGAGAGAGAGAGAGAGAGAGAGAGAGAGAGAGAGAGAGAGAGAGACAGAGAGAGAGAGAGAGAGAGAGAAAGAGAGAGAGAGAGAGAGAGAGAGAGAGAGAGAAGATGGGGGGGAGGGTCATGAGAATGGAAAGACAAATTAAGGAGGAACTATGAGGGAGACAGAAGAAGGAAGATAGGATGGGGAAGAATCTGGTACTGGAAATGTCATACTATACTTAAATGAAGTGCAATCGGAAAACAGTGGTATAAATGTACTTGAGCCAGTTTAGGCCACAAAGAGAGACTGGCGGAGGAACAAGAAGAAAGGAACATAAAGGAAGTGTGAACGAGGGAAGGGAGAGTGAGGACGGAGAGAATATGATATGAGAGGAAGGAAGGGAAGCCAACTGATGATGGTAATATAAAGGTAATATAATGGTAATATAAAGGAAGTGTGAACGAGGGAAGGGAGAGTGAGGACGGAGAGAAGATAAGAGAGGAAGGAAGGGAAGCCAACTGATGATGGTTATGTAAAGCAAACTGGAGGGGGAGGAATAAGAACGGATTATACATAGACCAAAAACTGCTAATTAAATGTGCGTGTGTGTGATGTGTGTATATTTATAATAATGTAACTAGGATCCAGTAAGGGAAAGTTATCAGTGTTCGGTGTGTACTAAATATTGTAAACACAAACTACCTTTCAACATCAAAGGTTCGTATTACTCAGTCTCTTATATTGAGGTTTCCTGGTTTTTAACAGATTGTAACGAAATTCGCTGGTCATTTTAGAGTTTTTCACAAAATGTGTTGGGCAGATAGGTTATGCACTATAAATGTGTTGGGCAGATAGGTTATGCACTATAAATGTGTTGGGCAGATAGGTTATGCACTATAAATGTGTTGGGCAGATAGGTTATGCACTATAAATGTGTTGGGCAGATAGGTTATGCACTATAAATGTGTGGGCAGATAGGTTATGCACTATAAATGTGTTGGGCAGATAGGTTATGCACTATAAATGTGTTGGGCAGATAGGTTATGCACTATAAATGTGTTGGGCAGATAGGTTATGCACTATAAATGTGTTGGGCAGATAGGTTATGCACTATAAATGTGTTGGGCAGATAGGTTATGCACTATAAATGTGTTGGGCAGATAGGTTATGCACTATAAATCGATGTTCACGAAATGTGGCGGAAAGGTTGAATATGAGCCAAGGAAGAAATTATTCAATTTTGGAGGCAATAAGGATTTTTTTACGAAATTTGGTGGGTGAAAAGGATATGCGCCAGGAAGAAGTGATTCAATTTATGAGTCGATCCAAAGTTCTTTCTCCAAAATGTATTGGGCACATAGAATATACGCCAAGGAAGAAGTTATTCAATTTATGAGGCGATCCGGATCATATCCTGGAACCCAGATCCAGAAGATAATTTACTCCTATGGCATTAACCCTTGCAGTACCGGTCCCATCCTTTGAACTTTAATTATCAGGTTACTACTGGAGGATTATATTCAGTTTAACCCATTGGCTGTGGGAGATTTTCTGGAACGCTAAGGCAATTTATATCAATTTACTGGCTTTAAAGCCTGTGGAGACGCGTGCGAGTGAGCCGGAGCACGGCAGGCCTCCCATCCTCTCTCCAGCCCCGCGGCCGAAGCAATGAGGAGTATAAGCCATACTCTCGCTAGACATACAGCTCTGCCAAAGGCAAATGTAGCGCGACATTAGTGATAATCACTCAGTATTAGTGAATGTCTATGGTAGCGCTGTGGGTGAAGCTCGGGTGCTACGAAGCTCGTTTTGTTGTCATTTTGAAGCAATTTTCTTCTACTGGTTGGCTGTATAATGTAATGTCATTCAGACACTGCTCAATAATTCAGGAGTTCCTGAATGAGCCCTAATATAGCGGAAATATGCCTGCAGCGTAGGTGTTAAAAAGGGCCTCCAGCAATTACCAGGCTTCAAACTATCTCACTGAACCCTTATTACTACCATAGATCCTTCTTAAACTTCACAAAATCGTCTAAAACTACAATTCATTTGAAAAAACGTTGCTGGTAAATAAGAGGTTGACTAGAAACAAACAAGATTTTCCAAACCCCACTATCAATAGTTGAAACGATGAATTTATCGGCAAATTTACCAGCAAACAACACAAGAGCAACTCTACCAAACTAGGTGAGAGTTACTTACGTGCAGAAAAACAATCTTAAAGTTAAATTGCGCTACCTTTCATGTTGGCCAGATAACATACTGTAGTCTGCTGGTCCTCCAAACTCACCTGAAAGCAAAGGAAAGCAAACTATATTTACTATGTGTACTCCAATATTCCTTTGGGGTTTCTTATCTGGACCCCATTATCCCTCATGTTTAGCCCTATTGGTTTACATTATTATGACATTTGAACCATTAGTTGTCGATTTTAAGACCTTTCGTCCCCCTTGCTTCCACTTCACTCAACCCATTGACCATTCACTCAAAATAATATGAATGATAAATGTTGGCTGGAATTTCTAAAACTGTGATATTGGCTATAAACTATACAAAGTCCAACGGTAAGATGAACAACTATAATAATTAACTAACAATATATGGAGGATAATATAGGGGCAACATTTTGACTAAAGCATTTTCTTGCAATATGAACATTAAGTCAATTTAGGCAGATGGTAGGAACTTACAAATATATAATAACATTAGTACAAAGGAGTACAAAGGAAATCAAGCAACAACATATCTAGTGACCCTTCCAGGTTGCTTGTCCTCCAAAACACTGAAGATCAAGTGTCCAAACAGTGGTTTAGAGTGGGTAAGGGAACATTGGAAAGGGAATTACTGCCCTGGAACTAATGTCCGTGGCAGGATTAGGAAGTTAGTAGGGGACAGATGGGTTAGTAACTGAGGGAGGGATAAAATAAAGTTATTCATTTACAAACGCAGTCAGTCGCGGGTTTGATGCGAGATATTTGTCTACGCGGAGTTTAAATGAATCAACGGTGATGCAGTCTATAACGTTTCGGGGAAGCTCATTCCACAAGTTGACAGCTCGATTGAAGAAGAAATTCTTAGATTCGTGTGAGTTAAAAGATTTACCAATAATTTTGCAACCGTTTCCCCGCGTGTAATTAGATTGGTCGATAGTGAAGTACTTACTACAGTTCATATTGTCGATGCATTTGATGATTTTGAACACTTAAATTAAGTCACCTCTTAATCTGCGCTGGGTTAAAGGAAATAGATTTAATTCTCTATGACGCTCTTCGTATGGTTTGTTCTTTAGGCTAGGTATCATTTTGGTAACTCTACGTTGAACTCATTCTAGCTTGTTTATATCTTTTTGGTAATAAGGGCACCAGGATTGAACGCAGTATTCCAGAAGAGGGCGGACTAAGGAATTGTAAAGGGTTAGGATAAATTCTTTGGATTTATGCTCAAATGACCTGCCTATAAAGCCAATTATTTTGTTTTCCTTCTTAACAACTTCTGAACATTGTTGACTCGGTTTTAGGTTACTCGATATTGTTACTCCCAGATCGGTTTCTCTGTTTACATTCTTAAGCTGAGTGCCATTCATCGAATAGTTTGCTTTCTCATTTAGGTATCCGATATGTAGTACTTTATATTTATCCGCATTGAAACTCATTTGCCAAATTTGGGCCCAACATGACAATTTATCTAGATTGTGTTGCATTTCGTCAACTTGTTCTTTTGAGAGTACGCTATTTGCAATTTTTATATCGTCAGCAAATTTTGAGATTGTACATGTGAGACCCTCATCTATGTCGTTGATGTAAATTAGAAAGAGAATTGGTCCTAGTACCGATCCCTGGGGTACCCCGCTACTTACATTGGTCCATTTAGATGCCTTACCGTTTATGACTACTCTTTGCTTTCTGTCGCTGAGCCAATTTTCTATCCATTTCAACACATGTAGTGTATGCATGTATCGAGTTATTTCCTTCTCAAACTTGCTAGAAAAATGTAAACCCGATGTGCAAGCTGTCGTCTGTAATCCGTGACATATTTAGGCAGATAAAGTTCGACACATAAAGACATAGCAATACAAATGCGTACAAGATCATTTGAACACAAACATAGAATTCCGCACCTTCCATACATTTGGCAGGTCGTAAATAACTACAATATATTTGGGTGGTGCATTGCCATGTTACTATCTTGGTTACTCAGCTTACATGTAGATTATGTAGCGAAATATGTGAATAAAGGGAGTTGCTTTTCATTGGTTTGGCGATTTAAGACGGTTTGTGCCATTTAGGTGTCGAGTTTTATCCTGGAAAGCGATAACCAGCCTCTAAATGAAGAGGATCCCGCCTTCAGCCAGGTTTCAAAGATTATAGATTAAAGATGTTTTTAACTCTACGACCCCTTTTGGTGTAAGAGAGTGCTAAACACCAGTCATACACAACATTATTAGGGTAGTGGTTACAAACATAAAAGTAAACAGACAGAGAACCCCTACTAATATTTTCTTTCATTTTACCTTTAATCATAATCGCTCCTTATCCTTATGGATACAGGCAAGGTCGGAGTATATTACTCAGATGCGTAAACGATGCAGTAACAGTGCTTAGAGATTTACATATCAATACAGTATACACAAAAGAAACCATTAAGTGGGGTGGAATGGATTGTGGGGTCTCTGGAGATAATCTTTATTTTATTAAAATCACCACAAGACCAGACACCCCCAATGAAATTAATTAAGAGAGGGTGGAAAGGAGAGGTTAGATGTAGGAGTAGTCCGCGTGTGTGTGTGTGTGGAGGGAGGGGGAGGGGGGGGGGGGGGGTGCATAGACATGGACAAAGGACCAGATGATTATGTACATAGGTTAACATTTTGACATTATTATTTTAGAACACTTAGCTAGGTTTGACAGATGTTTTACGCTAGTCACGTTAAATAGCTGGAGCATTATCATTGCAATTAGAGTATTTTCGCTTTAGTTGACATACTAATCATTGCTCTTTTTGCCTGGTGTATCTGTCTAAAAATTGCCTTTTTAAAAATGTCATTATAATTAAATGTGGTGCCTAAATACACGTAATCTAACGTAACCTCAATTATATTATTTCCGAAAACGAATTCTGGATAAGATGTAACTTTACCTCTGGATAATATATATATCTATGTGAGTTTTATTAGTATTCATTGTCAGGTGCCAAGTTTGGTAATATTCGTAAAGGGAAATTAAAGGTGTTTGTAGCTCCTCTGCAGACTCAGCCATAATGATAGTGTCGTCTGTGTACAGGAACACAAATTAAAGGTGTTTGTAGCTCCTCTGCAGACTCAGCCATAATGATAGTGTCGTCTGTGTACAGGAACACACAAATTAAAGGTGTTTGTAGCTCCTCTGCAGACTCAGCCATATGATAGTGTCGTCTGTGTACAGGAACACAAATTAAAGGTGTTTGTAGCTCCTCTGCAGACTCAGCCATAATGATAGTGTCGTCTGTGTACAGGAACACAAATTAAAGGTGTTTGTAGCTCCTCTGCAGACTCAGCCATAATGATAGTGTCGTCTGTGTACAGGAACACAAATTAAAGGTGTTTGTAGCTCCTCTGCAGACTCAGCCATAATGATAGTGTCGTCTGTGTACAGGAACACAAATTAAAGGTGTTTGTAGCTCCTCTGCAGACTCAGCCATAATGATAGTGTCGTCTGTGTACAGGAACACAAATTAAAGGTGTTTGTAGCTCCTCTGCAGACTCAGCCATAATGATAGTGTCGTCTGTGTACAGGAACACAAATTAAAGGTGTTTGTAGCTCCTCTGCAGACTCAGCCATAATGATAGTGTCGTCTGTGTACAGGAACACAATTAAAGGTGTTTGTAGCTCCTCTGCAGACTCAGCCATAATGATAGTGTCGTCTGTGTACAGGAACACAAATTAAAGGTGTTTGTAGCTCCTCTGCAGACTCAGCCATAATGATAGTGTCGTCTGTGTACAGGAACACAAATTAAAGGTGTTTGTAGCTCCTCTGCAGACTCAGCCATAATGATAGTGTCGTCTGTGTACAGGAACACAAATTAAAGGTGTTTGTAGCTCCCTCTGCAGACTCAGCCATAATGATAGTGTCGTCTGTGTACAGGAACACAAATTAAAGGTGTTTGTAGCTCCTCTGCAGACTCAGCCATAATGATGGTGTCGTCTGTGTACAGGAACACAAATTAAAGGTGTTTGTAGCTCCTCTGCAGACTCAGCCATAATGATAGTGTCGTCTGTGTACAGGAACACAAATTAAAGGTGTTTGTAGCTCCTCTGCAGACTCAGCCATAATGATAGTGTCGTCTGTGTACAGGAACACAAATTAAAGGTGTTTGTAGCTCCTCTGCAGACTCAGCCATAATGATAGTGTCGTCTGTGTACAGGAACACAAATTAAAGGTGTTTGTAGCTCCTCTGCAGACTCAGCCATAATGATAGTGTCGTCTGTGTACAGGAACACAAATTAAAGGTGTTTGTAGCTCCTCTGCAGACTCAGCCATAATGATAGTGTCGTCTGTGTACAGGAACACAAATTAAAGGTGTTTGTAGCTCCTCTGCAGACTCAGCCATAATGATAGTGTCGTCTGTGTACAGGAACACAAATTAAAGGTGTTTGTAGCTCCTCTGCAGACTCAGCCATAATGATAGTGTCGTCTGTGTACAGGAACACAAATTAAAGGTGTTTGTAGCTCCTCTGCAGACTCGGACATAATGATAGTGTCGTCTGTGTACAGGAACACAAATTAAAGGTGTTTGTAGCTCCTCTGCAGACTCGGCCATAATGATAGTGTCGTCTGTGTACAGGAAAACATACAATCCCAAGTATATAATTATCAACTTCACTTAGTACTCGGTTCACTTTATTACCTGCTTTGTAACATGGAGTAACAATCATTATTATCGTATAATAACACAATTCCCCCAGTCTTCACACCACCACAATAAGAGCTATATCGTATGAGAGGCTTCCACAACATTTACAGTATTAAATATGTATATAATTAAGACTTGATTTACTGATGGCACACTTTCTATTTAGATGCATAAGTCAAAACAATAATACATATTTCGTGTGATTCAATTATGTGGTATCTGAACTATCGCAGTTATTCCGTTTGCTTGGAGTAAAACCTGCATGTATTATGATGGTAAGTGGTGAAGGGATGATTCCCTCCATTGTTGAGGTTGACCAAGGAACAACACAAGGTGGTGAATTATAACCTCGGTGTGACAACATAATTATATCCTGTGATGTACGACCATCATCTGTCATCACAACACCAACAGTTGTTCATATGGATAAAAAACACCATCTAAGGAAGAACACTTTATTGACAAGTTTTCGCAGATAGCTTCATCAGGTCACAGTGACCTGATGAAGCTATCTGCGAAAACGTTGTCAATAAAGTGCTCTTCCTCAGATGGTGTTTTTTATCCTTTCTGTCTACTTTTTCAAGTACCGCTCAACAGTTGTTCATATCTTTCTCTCTCTCTCCCTCCCATAAACTTTGGTCGTTGATATTCTTCAAGATAGCCATCCAATCTTTACCCTGGTCCTCCTCATGTTGAGCCAGAATTGTTTTACTCTTCCTAATTTTGAATATCGAGTTTCACCACTGTGCCTTTTCCAAGATATCACCATCTTTCTCATCTCCCTGATATTTGTCTTACTGTTTTAAGCATTACGTTGAAAGGTGGTGGTGCATGGGTTGAAATAAACATGGAATAATAATCGCCAACCTGCACATAATTATCTTGCAAAATGTAATGTCACCGAAATAATTATTAACAATGGTATAAAGGATTTTGTGGATGTCTACACCGGACCTGTGACATCTAAGAGTGTAAGGTCACCATCCAGTTCAGGATTAGGATACTTATGTGACGTCACCGAGACATCACAGGGCTGGTGTAGACGATCCACAAAATCATTTATACCATTGTTAACAATTATTTCAGTGCCATTGTATTTTGCAAGATAGTTATATGCAGGTTGGCGATGATTATTCCATGTCTATCTCAACCCATGCACCACCACCTTTAAGGTTTATTAAGTATTTTATCTTCTAACATATTCCATCACTTAATTAACCTGCTGGCCTTAAACTGATGCAACCACCAAACAGAGTCAGATATACGATTATGGATGTCTGTATAAAATAATTCGATAATAATGATATAGTTTGGTTGCATTATGCAGTTTGCTATAAGCCAACCCAAGCAGGCCTCACAATTCCGTTTAATATATAAAAATGTCAAGCTATGTTTCCATTAGAACCCTCCCCCTTCCCCCCCCCCCCCCCACACACACACACACACACACACACACACTCACACACACACAAACACTCATATACACATTGACACAAACACACACATTAACACACAAACACTCAGTACAGTCCGCTATTTTGGCATAATCGCCAATACAGTATTTCTTGTAGTAGCAATAGTATATCAAATATCGAAATCAAATCACATTGAGACTGTTGGGAAGTTGGTTGTTGTTTAAATGTTATTATGAACGTTGCACCTTGTTTCTTTGTTTTGTTATTTTTTATGTTGTGAATGAAAGAGACAAAACACCAAGCTGTCTTTAACAAGTGTCTCTCCCTAAGTTGAAATAGTGACTGAGAGCCAAATTGATGGTAGATTAAACTCATAATAACTAGACACACGGGGCTTGAAGGAGTTTAATTCATAGGATGAGAGAAAGACAGATTGAGGGAGAGAGTTCCAAAGCGGGTTGAGTAAAAGAATGACTGGGGAAATCGGTTCTTGAATTATTGAGTTATCAAGAGTATAAGGGTGAGAGTGTGATGAACGGTGGGTGCCCCCCACTCTCTTGTAATAGCGGTAGAAGAGTGAGAGAGATGCAACATTGTGGCATGTAGAGAGAGATTGTAGGGAATTAATAAGAGGCAGTGAGTTGATGAGACACAATGTGCCTGATTCTACCCTTTCAAGAAGTGCGGTATGGCCCATATGGGTGAAACTTCCCCACACATGCAATCAATACTCAATACATGGGTGCACTTTACATCTTCACAGAGGAAAAAGCTATGGGGCGTGAAGAACCCACGAAGACGGTTGAGCACACATAACTTCAGAGAAGCTCTATTAGCAAAATTGTTAATATGATCTTTCCAAGAAAGGTCAGAACGAATATAACACCAAGAATGTTGAGAGAAGATGAAGGGTTGATATGTGTATTGTTGAAGCATAAGGGATTGTCGTGTGGAAGATTGTGGCGGTAGAGAAATGGAGAAATTGAGTTTTGGAAGCATTGAAAGAAACAAGATTTTCTCTGCCCAGATCAGAAATATCTAATCAATCAGATGCATGGTAGGAGTGCTATGGCCTCATCACGTGAGTTTTGAAGTGATTGCATGTTATACTTTGGTATACGCAGAGAGAGAGAGAGAGAGAGTGTGTGTGTGTGTGTACAATTATGTATTACGAGATTGACACCGTGAACATAGATTGCTGGGGAACAATAACTCAGAACACTGACTCGGGATGCATTGCTTTACCCTTTCTCTGCAGGCATATTTCCGCCTATTTCCGCCTTATTAGGGCTCATTCAGGCACTCCTGATTGATTAGGCAAGTGTCTGCATGAAATGAAATGTATTCACCAAAAACTAGAAGAAAATAGCTTCAAAATGACACCAAAACAAGCTTCATAGCTCGCAAAAGCGCTACCATTCTCTAAAATGAGCAATTCTCTTTAATGTCTTGCTACATTTGCCTTTGGCAGCACTGTATATCTCGCGAGACTCTGACTCAAAACCTTCAGTACCACGGCCGCCTGGCTGGGAGATGGACGTGTGTCCTACCACGCTGCCGCTCCCTTGCACTCGATTTTACAGGCTTTAAGAGGCTTTGAAAGCCTGTAAATTGCTTTAACTTGCCATGGCATTCTGGAACGTCTCCCGCAGGGAAAGTGTTAACAGACATTGTTCATAATACATCATCGTCCTGTCAAAAATCTGTATTTTCATGCATACAATCTTGCCCTGCAAGCGATCACACACTCAAGGATATAACTCAGTCACCTTAAGGGGAGTATCTTAGTATGATTCCGAGACCTCCATCAAGCTTAAAGAGAATCCCCCCAAGAGCCCCCATATAAATAAATTGGTACATTTTTCGGTAGGAGAATTTCGCAGTCGAAGGCTGGTTCCTCCTAAATTGCAGACTCGCTATCGCTCACCAGGAAAATAAAGACACCTAAATGACACAGAAGGTATTAAACTTGACAAACAAATTGGGGCAAAAAGTTAGAAAATGGGGTAATAACGGTTTTTGGTCACTCCATCACTGTCAATTACCCCGAGGGGGTGTGGGGATCTCCAGGAAAAACGAATGGGGCTTTCCATCATCCAACAGGACGGTTCGAACATTTTATATGTGCTGTGTCTGTGTGTGTGGGTGTGTGTGTGTGTGTGTGTGTGTGTGTGTGTGTGTGTGTGTGTGTGTGTGCTACTATACCCTGTTCCAAATATGTAGGCCACAGATTGTAAACCCTAACCTCTGCAACTAAAACAAAGGCAAGAATAATCGAGCTATTATGTCTACCATTTGGTAAGGGACTGGGGTTCTCGAAAAGGGGCTCCAGTCCTAACACTATACTTAACTTTCAGTGTGCTGGCTCAATAATCCAGATGGGTTGATAGCCTCTGAAGTTCTGCTTGAACTAACTTACTACCATTTGCGAGAGATCAGCCACGCCGTAGGTGTGGACATTTACAGCCTGTTCGCGCTAGCCCTTTTTGAGTTACAGAGGTTAGGGTTCACGATTTCTGGCCTACCTTTTTGGAACAGGGTATAGCACATTTTGGTTCGGTCAAAGCTACCACAAATCATAAAATGACGGCAAAACAAAGACAATCAAAACTGTTTGTTTATTCCTCTGTCGCAAACATCCAAATATCCATAAATTCTCTCTATGTTCTGTATTTTCATATTTAATTTGTCTTTACAAACATATAATGACAAGAGTAAACACGTTACATTGCATAATAATGTAGCTTCATCAAACAGACAATAATAACTATTTCATGTCATAATAATCATGATACGATACCCCATAATACCTTTAAACCCGTATGTCCCCTCAGCTCGATACAATATTCCCTTTGAAGATTATCGCACATTTTAACAGTTAATCATGGCGATCATTAGACGATTTTATTCATCTTAGTAAGGAGTTGTGGGCACCAAAAGGTAAAAGCTTTTGGCCACAATAATCCGGGGTTAATAATTATGTATGTCCACACGGGATATGGAGCTGGGTGGAAGGTAATAGTATCATTCCTGTCTGCCATTTAGGTGAAATAATGATGCTCTTGTTATGTACGTACTTTACTCACTCACTCACTCTCCTACACAAACTGTTATTTTACTTAGTTTATGAAGGGTGGACCACCTAGTATGGATCGCAAGGTCTGTGTACTCTCACTTTCACTCTCACTCTCTCTCTCTCTCTCTCTCTCTCTCTCTCTCTCTCTCATGACCGATACCTTCTGCCCATTGGTTGAATTACGCGGAGGATGATAGCCAATGGGAACCCAAGAAGCAGACCACTGTAAATAATGATACCGTGTGTGCGAAGAGATGAAGGAAAAGATATGTAGTGGAAGAAAGAAGACAGAGAGGAATATGAAAAGAGAAGAGAGAAAGATAAGAGTGGAAGGCGATGGGTAGAGGAGAAAGAGATAGAAAGAAGAAAGAAAGACGAGATAGACGGCAGAAGAGAGAGACAGAAGCAGAGAAAGAAAGAGAAAGAAGAAGAGAGAGAGACAGAAGAGAGAGAGAAAGAAGAGAGAAAGAAGAAGATGGATAAAGAAGAAGAGACAGAACGAAGAAGAAGAGAGAGAAAGAAGGGTTTGAATCACATTAACCCGTTGAGGATTATAACCCATGTTGACAGTTTATTCTGGCTAACGTTAGACGATATTTCTTAGGCCCAATAAACATTAAAGTTTAGTGAATCTGTCTGGAAGGTAATTTCGGAGCAAGATTAACATTTAATTTGGTGAGGCTTGGCTGCTGGAATATATTGGAATTTTTCCAAAGAAAATGTAAGGGTCAAGCCTGATGATAAATAATTCGAAATAATACATTTTCTCGGAAGAAATATACTTCATCCTTATTATGCCTTTATTCTTTGAAAAATAACAAAATATATATGCAAAATAGAAAATTAAAAATAAAGAACAATAATATAACATTAATAACACGATATATATAAATAATTTAATGTTGATATTATTGGAAAGCTATATTATAAGTTACGTGAAGAAGATCTATCTATCTATTGCCTGACGCCGTGATCCCCGAAGGGGTGGCCACGAACGAACCGCCCCCATGCACCTCTGTCCCCAGTCAGTCGACGCCCCTCCCCCAACCAGCACCGCCCTCGTTCATGTACTTCCTCACTCCATCCTTCCACCTCATATTCGGTCTACCTCTCCCTCTCTGTTCCTCCACCTCGGTCTCGTACACCCTCTTAGTCATTCTCTCGCTTTCCATACGTTCCATATGGCCGAACCATCTCAAGTTGTTCCTTTTCACACTTTCCAGCACATCTACCTCCACACCACACCTCCTTCTTACTTCCTCATTTGTCTGTCTATCCCTCCATGTAACTCCGCACGCACTCCTTAAGTAATTCATTTCCACTGCTCTCACTCTTGGTCTGAGTCTCTCAACCAACGTCCATGCTTTGCTTCCGTAAGTCAGTGTCGGGATTACCACACTGTCATGCAAGGACTTCTTCACTTCCATACTGACCACCCTATTTCTTGTTACTGCTTTTAGCGTTCCTACAACCCTCTTCCCCTGTTGTACCCTCTCCCGCACTTCTTCATCCATAGTCCCATCTTTACTCAACACACTGCCCAGATACTTAAAAGAGTTGACGATCTCCATAGCCTGACCGTTCAGCATCACCTCACACTCTGTGACTTCACCCCTTTCGAAGACCATAACCTTGCTCTTCCCCGTATTTTCCTTCAAATTCCGTTTTTCGCACACTGTTCCAAACTCATTTACCAGACCCTGCAACTCCCATTCATTATCACTCATCAGAACTGTATCATATCAAAGAAGGGTGACCGCTCTCAACCCTCCAACTATCCAATTGCTCTCATTTCTTGTCTTTCTAAGTTTTTGAAACTATTCTTGCTTCCAAATTTCTTAAGCATTCTCTTCTCGTAATCTGCTCTCAGATCGCCAGTATGGCTTCCTTAAGGGTCGCTCTACTGGTGATCTTCTTTCATATCTTACTAACTCTTGGTCATCCTCCTGCCGGGACTTCGGTGAGACTTTTTCTATTGCACTAGACATATCGGAAGCCTTCGATAGAGTCTGGCATAAATCTTTAATTTCTAAACTACCCTCCTTCGGTTTCTATCCCTCCATCTGTGCCTTCGTCTCTAATTTCCTTTCCGGCCATTCCATAGCCGCGGTTGTGGATGGCCATTGTTCACTTCCTCACCCTATAAACTCCGGTGTTCCTCAGGGCTCTGTCCTATCTCCTATTTTCTTTCTAATTTTTATAAATGATCTCCTTAACTGTACCTTAATTCCCATCCATTCATACGCAGACGACTCAATCTTACACTACTCCATTACTTTTTCAGAACGCCCCAGCCAGCAATCCCTCAACGACAAACGTAATGAAGCCATACAACTCTTAAATTCTGATCTAAATACTATTTCCAATTGGGGCAGAGAAATCCTTGTTAACTTTAATGCTTCCAAAACCCAATTTCTCCATCTATCTACCCGTCAGGATCTCCCAGCGGACTATCCCTTATTCTTCAACAGTACAAAAATCAACCCTTCATCTTCTCTCAATATTCATGGTGTCTCTTTTTCTTCTGCTGTCATTTGGAAGGACCATATTACCAGTCTTGCTAAGGCAGCCTCCCAGAAGCTGGGTGTGCTCAACCGCCTTAGGGAGTTCTTTTCCCCTGCACAGCTTCTTGCTCTGTACAGGGGCATAGTGCGCCCTTGTATGAGTATTGTTCACATGTGGGGGAGGTTCCTCTCACCGCTCTCCTAGACAAGGTTGAAAGGAAGGCCTTTCGTATCATTAACTCCCATCCACTCACCAACTCTCTGCAATCTCTCTCTCTCCGCCGCAATGTTGCATCTCTCTCGCTATTCTATCGCTTCTATAATAATCAGTGTTCCTCAGAGCTATCCCAGTGCATACCACCTCCTTTACGTAGGGCACGTGGTACCCGTCTTGCAACTCAATCCCACCCCAACTCTGTGCAACTCTCCAACCCAAGAGTGAAATGTTACTCTCAATCTTTCTTCTACTCAACAGCTGAGCTCTGGAACTCTCTCCCAGAATCAGTTTTTCCCGCTTCCTATGACATAAAATTGCTTCAAACTCCGTGTGTCCAGGCATTTTGGCTCGAACGTCCCTTGATTTTGGCCCTGTCACTCTTTCAACTATGGGGGAGGCACTCACTATAGGCAGTTATGCCTTTTGCCTCCCTCAATCACATAGAAAAACGAAAAAAAAACGCAAACAGCAGTATAGGTAGCTTCCACTCAATTCCCTCCCTTTTCAGCGATACACCAACATCCACTGCTCTTGATAGTATTTCTTTCATGACTCCATCCATATATACAGTAAACAACCACGGGGACATCACACACCCCTGTTTCAAACCAACATTCAGGTCAAAGAATTCGCTCTGCTCACTCTCCACACGTACTGCCGCCTTTGCACCCTCATACATGCTCTTCACTGCTTTCAGCAACTTGCCCTCTACTCCGTATATTCTTAGTACTTTCCACAAACCTTCTCTATCCCCTCTGTCATAGGTCTTCTCCAAGTCCATAAAGGCAACATACACCTTTTGTTTCTTCTCCAGATACTTCTCCACAACACATTTCAGGGTAAAATTTATGATCTACACATCCTCTTCCCTTCTTAAAACCTCCCTGCTCGTCGCCTATCCATTTCTCCGTTCTCACTCTCACTCTCTCAATCACTACCCTATTGTATACCTTCCCTACTACGCTTAGAAGACATATTCCTCGGTGGTTACCACACACTCCTCTTTCCCCTTTGCCCTTATATAGGGGGACTATTATGCCTGTCTTCCAGTCATCGGGTGCACTCCCCTTCTCCCATGCTAGTTTGCACATTTTCCATACCCATTCTATCACAATGTCACCACCATACCTCAACATTTCCCCACACACTCCATCTGTTCCTGGTGCTTTCCCCAACTTCACTCTTTTCATGGCTTCCCACACTTCTGACCTCCTGATCCCCACCTCCTCCTCCACTACTTCTCTTCTTCTCCCTCCCATACCATATCCAGCTATGTTTGCTGGCTCTTCATTCCTTACATTTAGCAACTCACTGAAGTACTCCCTCCATCTTTCGACTCTCTCTTGCTTCTCGGCTAGCATTCTCCCATTCTTATCTTTCACACCCTTAATGTTTCCATTGCTACCTTCCCTAACTTTCTTGACTTCTTTCCAGAACAGTTTCTTACTCTCCCTCCATTTTACACTCAGATTCCTTCCAAATTCCTCATCTACTCTTCTCTTACTTTCCTTCACTACTCTCTTCACCACCCTCTTACTCTCCACGTACCTCGCTCGTTTCTGTCTCTCGGAATCTTCATTCCCTCTACTACCCAACCATTCTCTATATGCTTTCTTCTTTTCTTCCACAGCTATTCTTACCTCTTCTGTCCACCATGCTGTACCTTTCACTCCCCTCCCTCTTCTCCTCACTCCACACCTCCTCACATGCTGCACAGATCTCATCCTTAAACACCTTGCTCATCTCCTCCACCTCCTCCATAACTTCCAGGTCGAACCCACCTAGTCGTCTTTCCACTGCTCTCCTGTACTCCTCCCTGACTTCCTCCTCCTGCAACCTCTCCACCCCCCTCTCGCCTCCCTCCAGCTCTCCTCACCCACTTCTTTTGTATCCTAACCTTAGCTACCACTACATAATGATCAGACAGACCCCCTCCAATACCCCTATACACCCTAGCATCCATCACAGATTTCTTCATTCGTTCATCCACACATACATAATCAATCAATGACTTTCGTTCCACCACTGTATTATCCTTCATCGTCAACATCCGTTTCCACGTGTACCTGTGGATCATTCTGTGTCGGAAGAAGGTGTTGGCCATCCACAGCCTCCTCCCCACACATACGTCCACAAGTGCACTACCATTCCCATTCATCTCTGATGGTACCCCCCACCCTCCCACCACTCCCTCAACTTTCCTATTACCCACCTTACCATTCATATCCCCAATCAGAAATATTCTTTCGTTCTTGTCAAACTTCTCCAGGCACGCCTCCACATTCATCCAGAACTCCTCTTTCTTTCTTTCAAGTATATCCTCTGTCGGGGCATACACGCATACAATCACCCACGTTTGTATTCCTACTTTCATTCTCACCCACACAATCCTTGAACCCACACACCCATACTCTCTTACACATTCCTTCCATTTGCTACTTACAAACAAACATGCACCTTCTCTCGCTGCTCCTTCACTCACTCCAGCACACACACCCATTCCACACTCCCACTCTCTCACATCTGAACCTTTCCATTTGGTCTCTGTCATTCCACATACATCCAACCTGGCATTTACTAACACTTCCAGAACCTCTCTCTCTTTTGTGCCATCATTCATGCCACTAACATTCCACGTAGCCATTCTCAGAATGTCCGAAGGCATGTCCTTAGTCGGTCGTGCTTCGTCAACGTTGGTTCCGTCCGCATCCGAGGCTGTTCGTTCGTTTTTCTTTGCTTAGATATTTTTTCCAGGTGGGGGTCGCAAGCCCACCGACCCAACCTCTTTAGTCGCCTCTTACGACACGCAGAAGGCACGTGGGGCATATTCTATTCCATAACCCCCAGGGGGGGTTATGCCCCCCTGGGGGGGCCCCCCTGTCGTGAAGAAAATGGTTTGGTTAAAAAACAAAATGTTATATGCGCATATATTATGTTGCTAAAACTCAACGATACTAGTGTATATATCTATAATTGATAGTAGGCTGACAGACACGGTTAAAACAAATATTACAATAATACATTTATTGTAACATTAAGTACATGCAATAATACCGAAATATATTAAGACAAAAACAATGCATATATAATATCTAAACAGCCTCATTGAGAAACGTAGATAACAATTGAATATATATGCTAGTCAATTATGGAGAAGGTAAATGCTCTTAATGTAAATAATATTCAGGCACTTAAAATATTTAGATTAATTATGACAATAATGAAAAACTATGGAAACTATAAATCTAATTGATTATTGAATATAGTCCATTCACTATATCTATCTATCTATCTATTGCCTGACGCCGTGATCCATGCAGGGGGGGGCCACGAACGAACTGCCCCCATGCACCTCTGTACCCAGTCAGTCGATGCCCCTCCTCCCAACCAACACCGGCTTCATCCATATACTTCCTCACTCCATCCTTCCACCTCTCCTTCGGTTTACCTCTCCCTGTCTGTCCTTCACCTCACTCTCGTACACCCTCTTAGTCATTCTCCCGCCTTCCATACGTTCCATATGGCCGAACCATGTCAAGTTGTTTCACACTTTCCAGCACATCTACCTCCACACCACACCTCCTTCTCACTTCCTCATTCGTCTGTCTATCCCTATATGTAACTCCGCATTCACTTCTTAAGTAACTCATTTCCACCGTTCTCAATCTTGGTCTGAGTCTCTCAACCAACGTCCATGTTTCGCTTCCGTAAGTCAGTGTCGGGATTACCACACCATCATGCAAGGACTTCTTCACTTCCATACTGACCACCCTAAATTTCTTGTTACTGCTTGCAACGTCCTATAACCCTCTTCCCCTGTCGCACCCTCGCCCGCACTTCTTTATCCATAGCCCCATCTTTACTCAACACATTGCCCAGATACTTAAATGAGCTGACAATCTCCATAGCCTGACCGTTCAACTTCACCTCACACTCTGTGGCTTCACCCCTCTGTCCCCTACTAACTTCCTAATCCTGCCACGGACATTAGTTCCAGGGCAGTAGTTCCCTTTCCAATGTTCCCTTACCCACTCTAAACCACTGTTTGGACACTTGATCCTCAGTGTTTTGGAGGACAAGCAGCCTAGGAGGGTCACTAGACCTGTTGTTGCTTGATTTCCTTTGTACTCCTTTGTACTTTCGAAGACCATAACCATGCTCTTCCCAGCATTTACCTTCAGATTCCGTTTTTCGCATACTGTTCCAAACACATTTACCAGACCCTGCAACTCCCATTCATTATCGCTCATCAGAACTGTATCATCAGTAATCAGCAGTACAGGTAGCTTCCACTCATTTCCCTCCCTTATCAGCGATCCACCAACATCCACTGGTCTTCCTTTTAATTATTTCATGACTCCATCCATATATACAGTAAACAACCACGGGGACATAACACACCCCTGTTTCAACCCAACATTCAGGTCAAAGAACTCGCTCTGCTCATTCTCCACACGTACTGCCGCCTTTGCACCCTCATTCATGCTCTTCACTGCTTTCAGCAACTTGCCATCTACTCCGTATATTCTAAGTACTTTCCACATACCTTCTCTATCCACTCTGTCATAGGCCTTCTCCAAATCCATAAAGGCAACATACACCTTTTGTTGTTTCTCCAGATATTTCTCCACAACAGAATGCAGGGTAAAAATCCGACTACACATCCTCTTCAAGTCCTAAAACCGCTCGTCACCTATCCATTTCTCCGTTCTCGCTCTAACTCTCTCAATCGCTACCCTACTGTACACCTTCCCTACTACTCTTAGAAGACATATTCCTCGGTGGTTACCACACACTCCTCTTTCCCCTTTACTATAGACCAGAAATCGTAACCAATAACCTTTGAAGTTAAAATAGGGCTGACGCAAATTATTTGTACATATCCACACCTATTCCCTGGCTGACTGTTCCCAAATGCTAGAAATTACAGCACAATTACTCAGTTAGTTTTTGAGTTATTGATGTTAGTAGTAGGTATTACTGGCTTACCTTTAATGAACATGGTATGTTAACCCTTTGAGGAACATGGCGCGTTTTGGCAGTTTATTCTGGCTATCATTAATTTTAGAAGGCCCTCTAGCAGTCAAAAGGGCCTAAGATATTTGAATCATCCCTCTGACTCCAACAATGCCTACCTGAGCTGAATAAAATCGACTAATAATAGCCGGAATAAACTGTGAAAACGCGTCATGATCCAAGCCAAATTGCTTGTACTTAACATTTAGTTAAAAGTCAATAAAATAGCCTAGGTAAATTTTGAGATGTTATATACTGTACATTTATCATCAGTCCTACAGCCCTTCCCCCTCGTTGTAATCTATGTTTTATAGTCCGTTCATTATAGGTTGGGCAGAACTCGTAACCTCTAACCCCTTTAACTCGAAAACGGCTAGAGCAAAGGAGCTGTCAATTTTCACACATAATATTATGCCCTAGCCATGTTTCCATAATTGGTATAAATATTAGCTCTACTACTCTAGTCATTTTCGAGTTACAGAGATTAGAGGGTACGATTTTTGTCCAACCTACAATGAACGAACTATACAGTAGTAGACATATGGTGCACCAAATTCCTAAATATATCAAAAGACTTCAAAGAAAATTGTGAGTGTATATTCATATACAATTTGTTAAATAGCAAAGCTGATATACGATATTATATACGACTGGTTCACAACATTGGCTAGAATAGCTTAATTCAGAATATTATAGTTTTGGTATAAGAGAGAGAGAGAGTGAGTATGTTTACAATTATTAGCTCTTGTTAATAACCCTTCCAAGATACAATGACGCATTACTTGTATATTTTATAGCTGGATTACACGATATAATCAGATTAGGAAGAGTATATGGAAGTCAGAGGATTGATTGAGCTAGCCTTTACCCTTATAATTCCCACAGATCCTTCCTAAGCTGAAAAAAGTAATCTAATCTTAGCCTGAATAAACTGTCAACATGCGGCATGATGATCCTCAAAGGGATACAATAAACACATACAAGGATGGGTGTATTTATAATTAACCCCTTGAGGATTATGATGCATGTTGACAATTTATTATGGTTATCACTCGTAGAGGAGTCTATGTTATCACTAGACCATTGTATTCAGTTTAGGAATGAACTGTGGGAGTCAGAGGGATGGTTGAGATCGATTTACCCCTTTGATTAATAGACAGGATTCCACAAATGAATACATTGTATTTATTAATAGACAGAATAGACTCTTGAAACGCGTCATAATACTTAAGGGGTTAATATATGTTTCAGTCTCTTCAATTTAACCACTTGTGAGGCTATAAGGAAGTTGGAGCTGTAAACATAGATATTTAACCAACATTCAATAATAGTGTAAGTTTCTAATGGATAAAAATTATTTTGAATTAGGTTTTATGTATTTACAAATGTACAGCAGCCGTATTAAGAACATAAGAACATAACAACATAAGAAAATGGGAGTCTGCAGAAAGCCGATTGGCCTAAGCAAGGCTTGTGTGTCCCACACAACCCCAATTCAATTACAAAGCCCAATTATAGGCTCAACACTCTAATACCCTGAGGATCATCTTACCAAAACGGTTAGAGATTAACGCAGGATTATGGGGGTCTGCAGAGCGCTGATTGGCCCAACCGGCTGATCCCCCTTCACACCCAACCCTTCTCGTCCATATGCTTATCCAATTTTATCTTAAAGCTCCCTACCATTTTAGATCCCACTATAGCACTTGGTAGTCCATTCCACCCATCTACAACACTGTTACCAAACCAATATTTGCCTATATCTTTTCTGAAACGAAATTTATCTAATTTGAAACCATAGGTACAAGTTATTTCGCTATTACTGAGCTTTAATACAATTGTCATATCCCCTTTGTTAATCCCACTAACCCCCTTGAACACCTCTATCATATCCCCTCTAACTCTGCATCTCTCTAACGAATGTAAACCTAATTTTTCAACCTTTCTTCATACGGAAGATATCTAATATTGTGGATCATTTTTGTCATTCTACGCTGTACTCTCTCCAATGAATCTATGTCCATTCTGTAATAAGGACACCAAAATTGGACAGCATAATCCATATCGGGTCTCACTAATGACAAGTAAAGTTTTAAGATATCATCAGCAGTTCTGTTACTCACACTCCTAGAGATGAACCCGAGAATCCTGTTTTCCTTATTACGAACGCTTATACACTGTTTTCTAGGCTTCAAATCATTGCTAAAACACCTAGATCTTTCTCGCAGTCTGAATTTTCTAATTCTAAATTAGCTAGTATTTAACATTTTGTATCTTCCTATCTTTAATACCTTGCATTTGTCAATGTTCAACTTCATCTGCCAATTTACTGACCATTCATGTAAGGTATCAGATCCCTTTGGAGGCACTCTATATCGCTATCTGAATCAATTGATCTCCCCATTTTAGTATCGTCTGCGAATTTACTTATCCTACTAGTTATATCTAAATCTAGGTCATTTATGTATATACGGAAACAACAGGGTACCTAATACCGATCCTGGACACCACTTTGACTGCTCCCCACTCTGACTTGGTACCATTTATGCTGACTCTCTGTTTCGTACCAATTAGCCATGACCTACCTTGCATTTGTCAATGTTAAACTTCATCTGCCAATTTACTGACCATTCATGTAAGGTATCTAGATCCCTTTACAGGCACTCTATATCGCTATCTGAATCAATTGATCTCCCAATTTTAGTATCGACTGCGAATTTACTTATCCTACTAGTTATACCTAAATCTAGGTCATTTATGTATATACGAAACAACAGGGTACCTAATACCGATCCCTGGGGGACACCACTTTTGACTTCTCCCCACTCTGACTTGGTACCATTTATGCTGACTCTCTGTTTAGTACCAATTAGCCATGACCTAATCCATCCCAACAACGATCCTCCTATTCCATGTGCCTCAACCTTTCTCATCAATCTCTCATGAGGGACTCTGTCGAAAAGCTTTACTGAAATCTAAATATATAATATCATATGACTTGTCACTATCTACTGCTTCATATACCTCTGAGAAAAAGCTAAGCAAATTACTAAGGCAAGAACGTCCCTGAGTGAATCCATGCTGAGAAGAATTTATTAAGTTAAATTTGTCTAAGTGGCTTCTAATTTCCTAGCAATAATAGACTCTAGCAACTTTCCTATCATTGATGTGAGAATAATGGGACGGTAATTGGATGCTATCGATTTATCACCTTTTTTGAAGATCGGAACTACATTTGCAAGCTTCCAAGCTTCTGGAAACTAAACCTGTTTTCTAATGACTTGTTAAATAAAAATGCTAAACTGGAGTATTATAACTGGAAATTCTGCTTAATATCGATGTCTACAGCTCCAACTTCCTTATAGCCTGAAACTCGCAAGTGGTCAATTGGCCTCCTCGATCTCTCCCTTCACTACAGCGGTCACCAGGAATCCGGGATTCTTGCACGGAAATTGGAATCACCGAATTCCTTTTTGACCGGAAATTGAAATACATGAAGGAAAATCGAGGGACAAAATTATGATTACATTTATTCATCTCTCTCTCCTCTCTCTCCTCTCTCTCTCTCTCTATCTCTCTCTCTCTCTTCTCTCTCTCTCTCTCTCTCTCTCTCTATCTCTCTCTCTCTCTCTCTCATCTCTCTCTCTCTCTCTCTCTCTCTCTCTCTCTCTCTCTCTCTCTCTCTCTCTCTCACTCACTCACGCACTTACTCACTCACATCACTCACGTCACTCACTCACTCACTCACTCAATAGATACACACAATAGAGACTTTTTAGCAGAGTATTCACTTCCCGGTTATGTAATGTTTGAGAACAGCCGAATAAATAAAAATGGAGGTGGCGTTTTATTTTATATCAAAGAAAGTCTTAACCCGACCCTCGTGTCAAAACCTCAAATTGTGAACGTCGACACATCTTTTGTGCTAAGAAAGAATAATAAAGGTACAAAAATAATACTTGCGTTAATATACAGACCTCCAGCTCAATCAGTGCAAACTGACCGAGAAATTTACGAACAAATTGCAGATATAAGTAACTCACAAGATACCGTAATTTTTGGCGACTTTAATTTACCTGTGACCAAGTGGGGCGATACTCTTACTTCACACTCCGGACATGACTTGTATACGAACTTGCAAGAGAGTTCGCTTTATCAATTGTTCGAAATGCCGACCCGTGGTAATAACGTTCTTGACATTGTACTTTGCAACAAAAGAAGAATTGATAGAAGAATTTGAATGTTGGTGATGAATTCAGTAACAGCGGACCATCGTACGATAACTTTCACTTTAAAATTTACTAGTAACGAACCAAAATAGTAGCATCGAAAAAAGTCCCTAATTTCAAGAAAGCATACTTCCATAAACTTAGAGCTATGTTTAAAGAAAACTGACTGGAGCTTTTTAATTAACAATAACGACATAAATACATCTTGGAAGTTATTCGAAACCACTTACCTAAAAGCAGTTGCAAGACTGCATACCATCGAAAATACGGCGTCCAGGCCATAATAATAAGCCCAAATGGTGGAATAAAGATATTTCAAACTGCCTGCTTGCTAAAAAATTTGCTAATGATAGATTAAAATCCTCACAAAATGACGAAGAACGGGTGAAATTTGTAGAGCTACGACGCAAAGCCAAAAAGTTAATTAAGCAAAGTAAAAAGACCTTAGAGTTACATATTGCGAATCAACGTAAAACAAACCCGAAAGAATGCTATAGTTATATCAGAAAGAAAAAAGTAGTTACTTCAACTGTTGGACCGTTAGTCGATGAAAAAGGAGAATACACCAAAGACGAAGTACAAATGAGTAATGCCCTCAATACCTTCTTTGCATCAGTTTTTACAACAGAAGACCTCAGTGATATCCCTACACCATCGCCGATTCAGATTGATAATTCAGATGTTCTAAGCAATATCACCGTTACAGAGAGAGAAGTATTGAATTGTTTAGATATAATCAAGGTAAATAAAAACGCCAGGACCTGATACAATCTCGCCTAGAGTTCTAAAGGAAGCTAAGAATGAGCTTTTCAAACCACTGACATTACTATTCAATAATCCTTGCAGTCTGGAACTATGCCTGATCAGTGGAAGCTAGCAAACGTAACACCGATATTCAAAAAAGGCAGCAAATCCCTACCCAGTAAACTATCGTCCAATTAGCTTAACCTCAGTTGTATGTAAAATGCTAGAAACGGTCATACGAGACAGACTCGTAAATCACTTAGAGGAAAATAACATACTTAAAGATACTCAACACGGCTTTCGTAAAAAACGTTCCTGTTTAACAAACCTCTTAGGCTTATTCCACGATATCCTCAACCTCTACGATGAGAGTAAAGCTGTAGATATTATATACCTTGATTTTCAAAAGGCCTTTGACAAAGTTCCCCACTAACGTTTACTGCTAAAACTAAAAGCGCATGGAATACAAGACGGTGTGTTGAAATGGATAGAAAATTGGCTCAGCAACAGAAAGCCAAGGGTCGTCATAAACGGTAAGGCATCTAAATGGGACCAATGTAAGTAGCGGGGTACCCCAGGATCGGTACTAGGACCAATTCTCTTTCTAATTTACATCAACGACATAGATGGGGGTCTCACCTGCACAATCTGCAAGATTTGCAGACGAAACAAAAATTGCAAATAGCGTACTCTCAAAAGAACAAGTTGACGATATGCAAGACAATCTAGATAAATTGTCATGTTGGGCCCAAATTTGGCAAATGAGTTTCAATGCGGATAAATGTAAAGTACTACATGTCGGATACCTAAATGAGGAAGCAAACTATTCGATGAATGGAAACTCAGCTTAAGAATGTAAAAAGAGAAACTGATCTGGGAGTAACAATCTCGAGTAAACCTAAAACCGACGTCAACAATGTTCAGAAGTTGTTAAGAAGGCAAACAAAATAATTGGCTTTATAGGCAGGTCATTTGAGCATAAATCCAAAGAAGTTATCCTAACCCTTTACAGGTCCTTAGTCCGCCGACTACTGGAATACTGCGTACAAGCCTGGTGCCCTTATTACCAAAAAGATATAAACAAGCTAGAATGGTTCAACGTAGAGTTACCAAAATGATACCTAGCCTAAAGAACAAACCATACGAAGAGCGTTCTTAGAGAATTAAATCTATTTCCTTTAACCCAGCGAAGATTAAGAGGCGACTTAATTCAAGTGTTCAAAATCATCAAAGGCATCGACAATATGAACTGTAGTAAGTACTTCACTATCGACCAATTCTAATTACACGCGGGGAAACGGTTGCAAAATTATTGGTAAAATCTTTTAACTCGCACGAATCTAAGAATTTCTTCTTCAATCGAGTTGTCAACTTGTGGAATGGGCTTCCCCGAGACGTTATAGACTGCAGCACCGTTGATTCATTTAAATT
Source organism: Paralithodes platypus (assembly GCA_032716605.1). Lineage (NCBI taxonomy): Eukaryota > Metazoa > Arthropoda > Malacostraca > Decapoda > Lithodidae > Paralithodes > Paralithodes platypus. The sequence goes on from CM064575.1 coordinate 37,756,765, forward strand.
CCGCCTAGACAAATATCTCGCATCAAACCCGCGACTGACTGCGTTTGTAAATGAATAACTTTATCCTCCCCTCAGTTACTAACCCATATGTCCCCTACTAACTTCCTAGTCAGTAGTTCCTAGGGCAGTAGTTCCCTTTCCAATGTTCCCTTACCCACTCTAAACCACTGTTTGGACACTGTGGAAATCCTCAGTGGTTTTGGAGGAACAAGCAAACTAGAAGGGTCACTAGAGCCTATTGTTGCTTGATTTCCTTTGTACTCACCTTTGTACT
>CM064575.1:37757138-38208080 GCA_032716605.1 Paralithodes platypus
GAACCAGGGGGTCAAGCCAATGAGTGTAAGTTGAGGAAAGTTATATGTAAGTCTGATGTAAGAAAGTTCAGCTTCCCGTATAGAAGTATTGAGTGTTGGAATAAGTTGGATGGGGAGGTGGTGGGAGCAAGAAATATCCAAACTTTTAAAGCAAAATTGGATAAATGTAGAGAGAGAGAGAGACAGGACAACACGAGCTTAGGCTCAAATCCTGTATACTACAATTAGGTGAGTACAATTAGGTGAGTACAGCAACAAGACTCCTTCAAGACTATCTCGACACATTACATGAATGGTGCACTACAAACAGACTCAATTTAGCCCCAGCTAAATCCACTGCAACCCTCCTCACAAGCTGGACAGGAGAGCACGATTACGTCCCGGGACTCAACATAAACAACACACCCCTAACACACACACACACACCCAAAATCCTAGGAGTAACATACGACACCCAAATGACATTCAAACCGCACACCACAAACACGAAAAAGAAACTGACATCCAGACTTAACGCCCTCAGATCACTTGCCCACACGAACTTTGGACACAACAAAGAAACCACCACCACAGTCTACAAACAATACATAAGATCAGTTATGGAATACGCAAGCCCGGCCATGGCTTCCAACCTAGCTGAAACACATCATAAGACCTTACAGACCATTCAAAATAAAGCCCTGAAAATCATCACAGGATGCACAGCTACGACACCCACAGATCACCTACATCAAGAAACCAAAGTCCTCAAGTCAAAGATCATCTAGACATGAGAGTCATACAATTCCTGGCAGCAGCCTCCACGAATCAACACCACCCACTACACTACATGGTTACACACCCACAGACACCAAGAAATATCAAAACAACACCCAGCACACGCTATCACACACAAATACTGTCTTCTCTCCCTCCCTGCCCACCCCAAACCAACTTCCGGAAGCACTTCCATACTCATATCACTCGCCGTTCCATTCACTCACTCATAGACAACACCCAGCTGCAAGCACGACCTCCCGAAATCCATCCTTCTGAATCCTCCCTTCCTCGCGAGGACAGAGTCCACCTGGCCAGGCTGAGATGCGGACACCATCCGGCTCTTCTGAGCTATCAGAAGAGACTGGATGACTCCGTCGTCGACACCTGCCCGGGTTGTAACACAGCACCCCATACCATTAAACACATCATAGAAGACTGCATTTCACACAACCACTTATGCCACAACACAATATACACTCTTTGAGAGCTCTGTGGGAAAGCCCGACCGTGGCCATGGCCTTCCTTAGGGACTCGGGGCTGTTCGGCCAGGCAGCTTAGGGAACAACAACAACAACAACTGTTTTGAGTCGGCCACCCCTAGCTATGGGATATGTGCCTAAGTATAGGCCTATTCACACAAACTTAGTAGTATATCTTCACACCTATTGAAACTTCACTATGCCAGTATGTAATATTTTAAAAGGATTAGCAAATTTGGAACCAAATAAAAAGTTTATTTGCTGTGTAGAGTAGTTCTGCTAAGACAGGTACGGTACAGTATTGTAAAGTGGGGTGACTTTGGACTGGGGGGTACACTTTTGACCTTTCACGGTATTTTGTAGACCTACCGTCATCAAGGCAATATGAAAGGTATTTCACAAAAAAAAAAAAAATATGGCACTTAAGAGATATCATTAAAGTAGGTAGGAAACAAATCTCAAATCAATCACACAAATATATACCGGTACCGTACTGAATAGGCTAAAAAAAAAAAAAAAAAAAAAAACATTGTAAAGTTAGTGGGAAAATATATACAGTATAGGCTATCTATCTATTGCCTGACGCTGTGATCCCCGAAGGGGTGGCCACGAACGAACCGCCCCCGTGCACCTCTGTCCCCAGTCAGTCGACGCCCCTCCCCCCCCCCAACCAGCACCGCCTTCGTTCATGTACAGTATAGGCTATACCTGTATATATACCTGGTATAATTATAAAGTATATATATATATTTTTTTTGTTACCCTGGCTACCTTTGCTCATACAGAAGAAATGAGATTATACAGTACCGGTACTGTACAGTGTATATGCTGTATGTGAATGACTGGGTCATCATTTATTGTTATTATATTATTATTTTGTTTTTCTATGTCTCAACTTCTGGACTGTAGGCTTTTCAATAGCCTGTAACTCGTACAAGGCCCCAGGATTATCAATTTAAGCTTTGAGATGCTGGGTGCTTCATGTGTCGCACTAGATGAGATGGAGACAATGGAGCTTCAAGGTGTTGGTTGCTTCATTTCTGCCACAATAGATGTATGTTCATACACAGGGACATACCCCATAGCTGAGATGGTCTAACAAAAATATATATTCACACACATCTAGATCACCTAGGAAAAGACCCAGAGACCAAAGATCACTAGGGGCCTCCAGCATTTCACTGGCCCCAGCCCTCCCGGAGAGGTTCCGGTCTTAGCATGCAGACACGCAGCGGGGCACACCACAATGCCCGCCCACCTCACATCCAGACATGACCCTTCATATACACCGGCTCCCGGGCCAGACGCTTGATGGACTACACATTATCTAGTCCAACTGGCACCTGACCCAACGCCCGCGCTATCTACTCAACTATTCACAAGCATTCTCTAATCATTCCTATTTATTACCACTGCTCTTGCCTGTTTCTACAGTCATCTCTCTATCTTTCAACGCTTGTACTCCACAATCACTCCATCTCAACGGAGGTAAGTCTTCCTCCCTCCCTTTGTATCTGACTCATATACAGTACTCTCTTTGTAAGCCTTTCATATCCCATTCGCTCAACATGTCCATACCAGCACAGGACCCTTCTGGCTCATCTCTCATCACATCCAACTTCCTTCTCTCTTTTGCCTTCAAAGCCCATGTCTCAGCCCATACATAACTGTTGGTACAACTATCCCTTGATACATTGCACTTTTAGCTTTCATTCCGAGATTTCTCACCTTCCACATACTTACCATTGCTCCGAAAACTTTCTTTCCTTCACATACTCTCTCTTTTACTTTCATTTCCACACATGTGTCCTTGCTTATCATTCCTCCAAGATATTTAAAAAACACTCAACTTGTTCCAGTATTTCATCATCCAGTCTCACATCTAGATTCCCCCTACAAGCACCTCTACACACCATCACTTTACTTTTATTGATGTTCAATCTCAGCTTCCCCCTCCGACATACCACACCAAACTCTTTGACTTCTCGCTGCAGTTTCTCTTCAGAATCTGCTTACCAATGCTATATCATCAGCAAACAGCAACTGGTAGAACTCCAAATATATACCACTCTTTCCTACTAAACCCAATCCTCTACCCATAGTTCTCATTTTCACCTCCCTCACCACACCATTAAACAGCCACGGTGACATTACACAACCCTGTCGTTGACAACACTAGATGGCGACACTTTATTTATAAACGTCACTTGATTGGAGAGAGCAGCTATTCGGTACCGGTAGTTCACAGCATCTTTGAATATGGCCGGGCATCTTTTATGCTATGAATTGGTGACGATATAGGGGGTATTTTCTTGACATGTTGGTGTAGCCAGGATACTGTACTTGTAGATCAGCAGGAAAGAATGTTGTGTGGCTGAACCCATACCTGACTGCATGATTGATCATCCAGGGTTTATATCTGTTGCCTTATGCCCGTGGAATCTTCAGGCTGTCTACTATGCTTATAGGCAACAATATGGACAAATACAAAGAGAAAACTGAATGAGTAAGTGTAATGCCTTTAAAAGTACAGTACCGTACTGTAACTAGAATATGTTTTATCATACATAATGTACTGCTGATCACAATTATTTTCTTTTAATTTTTCTGAAGTGAATATACATAATTATGTCAATATTTTGTCACACCTTCAAAGTTTAAAGTTTGAATTTTGTGACTAAACCAGATTCTTCAAAATAGCAAGCAACCGATAACAAAATTTGATCATCTTAGCATATAGATTTTTAGAGTAGCTTTAGCCTATGCTTATTATTCTGTACCAGCTATACATAGGCCTATAGAGAAATAGGTGAACAAGAAAACAAATATCACTTTTGACCAGATAGTAACAGACATCATACTATAGTGTGAATTTATATACTGTACTAAAACACTTATGATAAGTATACTCAAAGGATGACCCTGCTAAAGGATAAAATGGTGCAATATGAAGTCATACTATAAACAGTAGGCCTACTGTACTGTAATTGAAAAGCAAGTTAGAAGAGGAAATACTGAAGATGTGTCAGGTGGTATAATAAGGAGCTTATATGAGTAGAAGATGGAGGGTGATGGTATGGTATGCCTGTATGCATGTTATTCTGTCTTATTGTTAGAAAATGTGGAACACTAGAGTAGATAACACTATAGGTAAAACTTTGCAGTGAGGTAGGCTGTGATGCCCATCATAAACATTATGCAACACATTTTATAATAAAAGAAACATATTTGCTTTAAAGTATGACAGATCTGTTGATCAGTTGTACTTTCCAGCATTTACATCAGAGTGATTGACCTATAGCCTGGGTATGAGCAAGTGAAAAAACAAAACATTAAATGGGGACCATTTTGGGATGGGCATAAGGGGCATGTCTGGACAAAAAAAGCTGGAGGTGTTCCCACCATGGTCATCCTTTAGTAGGGTATTCCTGGGAAGGAAAAAAATAGTATCAAAAGATATTGATATTATTTCAGTAGTACCGGTATTCATAAATATAAAAATACAGGTGATACACTCTTAACCCCAAGATAAAACAGTACAGTTGTTGTTGTTGTTGTTGTTGTTCCCCAAGCTGCCTGGCCGAACAGCCCCAAGGCCCCGAGCAATTCCAAGGCCATAACCGAGCGCCCCCACAGAACCCTCCCTGCCGACCACAATAAAGCCTGGGTGACCGAAGCCACTCCATGGCGGGGAGCTGAGGAGGGTGCGGAAACGCCCGGGAAACCAAAGCCCCACCCAGGGCCCTGTGCCCCTCAGCAATTATGAAGAGAAAGTTAAGGGGCAAGGGAAAAATGTGACGCTTTGGCTTCCAATCTTGGTAGATTGGGAGGTCAATCCACGGAAAAGACGCCGTCACTTGAGATCTAGAAAATATATAAGTTAAAGGAACAGTCAGAGTAAGCTATGGGTATGGCAGAGATCGCTCAGTTCTCACTCTGATAGACCAACCCATCACCACATGACTAGAACCCAATCCTCTCAGCATCAGCTAGGAAAGGCCTTAGAAAGCCGCCTTTGGCGGGGGGGGATAGCTCACCTATTTCAACCCCTTTCGGGGTCGGGCACCCGCCAGTACAGTACCAGTATATACTGTACATTATACAACATTGAAAGTACTGATAGGGTTTCACCTAACACATCATCATCATCATATCATCTCCGACGCCTTGTTTACCCCTGGGAAACCCCCACTAGAGGATGACCATGACAGAAACGTCTCCAAGCTACTTTGTCAAGACATGCCTCCCCTGCCCGTACCACAATGCCCCTTCCACTACGTGGAAGTTTTTCTTCAATATATTTTTCCACTTTCTTTTCCCATACCATAGGTGGTCTTCCACTACTAGCGGTTCCACTCACCTGACTCCCATATATCTTTCTTGGCATTCTGTCTTCATCCATTCTCTGAACATGACCATACCACCTCAAAGTACTTCTCTTTATCCACTCAACCACACCACAATCAATGCCCAAAGCCTGCTCTTCCATTCCAAAGGACTCGTACACTTCCCTATTACTTGGCCCATCTAGCCTATTAATGCCAGCTGCCATTCTGAAAAAGCTCATATCCACAGGTCTCAGTTTGAAGAGGTCCTCGTCACTTGCCGTCCATGTCTCGCTTCCATACGAGAGTGTTGGGAGCAGCACACTGTTTCTCAGTGACTTTTTGACTTCCTGGCTAACCATTCTTCCTTTGAGAATACTATCAATTTCTCCAATCACCTTTCTCCCTTTCATTTTTCTCTCTTTTATCTCACTCTCCATTTTACCATATTTGCATAGTACAGCTCCCAAATACTTGAAACTTTCAACCTCTTCTAGTACTTCATTTTTCAATTTTATTTTACAACTTTTCTTGTGTTCTTTCTTGATTCTATTTTTCCTTAAAATCTATGGTTTCATGCATTCTTCTCTCAAACACCATTACCTTACATTTCCCTACATTGACCTTTAACTTTCTCTTTTCACATACCCTGTCAAAGTCAGTGACCACTCTCTGAAGTTCTTCAGCATTTTCTGCCAACAGGACTGCATCGTCCGCATATAGGCATGTTAAAATCTTCCATGTTCTTCCCTCTGATTCCAGTCTAGCTCCCACACCCATTGATACAGCCCTACATTCCCTAATCACTCCATCCATGTATATATTGAACAACCAAGCTGACATGACACATCCCTGTCTTACACCTACACTGACCTCAAAACTTTCACTTAACTTATCCCCTACCTTCACATTTGCCATTGCATTCCTATAAAAAGATTTTACTGCCATTAGCAACTTTCCTCCCACACCATATACTGTTAACACATCCCATTGGGCGGGTGCCCAACCCCGAAAAGGGTTGAAATAGGGGAGCTATCCCCCCCGCCAAAGGCGGCTTTCTAGGGCCTTTCCTAGCTGATGCTGAGAGGATTGGGTTCTAGTCATGTGGTGATGGGCTGGTCTATCAGAGTGAGAACTGAGCGATCTCTGCCATACCCATAGCTTACTCTGACTGTTCCTTTTACTTATATATTTTCTAGATCTCAAGTGACGGCGTCTCTTGCGTGGATTGACCTCCTAATCTACCAAGATTGGAAGCCAAAGCGTCACATCTTTCCTTTGCCCCTCAACTCTCTCTTCATAATTGCTGAGGGGCACAGGGCCCTGGGTGGGGCTTTGGTTTCCCGGGTGTTTCCGCACCCTCCTCAGCTCCCTGCCGTGGAGTTTCGGTCAACCCAGGCTTTATTGTGTTCGGCGGGGAGGGTTCTGTGGGGCGCTCGGTTGTGGCCTTGGCCTTGCTCGGGGCCTTGGGGCTGTTCGGCCAGGCAGCTTGGGGAAAAACAACAACAACAACAACAACACATCCCACAGGCCCTCCCAGTCTACTTTGTCGTAGGCTTTTTCCAAATCCATGAATGCTGCATAGAGTTTTCTGTTTTTGGACAGATACAATCTACTACCAACAATCACATTGAGGCTATCTGGTCAACGCAGCCCCTGCCCTTTCTGAAACCTCCCTGTTCCTCGCCTATTTTGTCATCCGTTATCTTCTGTAGCCTCTCTGTTACTACTCTTGCGTGTACCTTTCCAGGTATGCTAAGCAAGCTAATTCCCCTATATTTCTTACACTCTTCTTTACTACCCTTCCCTTTGTACAAGGGTACTATCACTGCTTTCCTCCAGTCCTCTGGTACACTTTCCTTTTCCCATGCTAATTTACATAACCTATGCATTATGTCAACAGCTTCTTCTCCATATCTCAGCATTTCACCTGGGATGTTATCTACTCCAGCAGCTTTGCCCATTTTAAGTCTATTGATTGCTTCTTTTACTTCTCTGCTTATCTGGCTTTCAACTACCCTGTTTATTCTACCTCCCTCGGAATGGAGTTTATTCCTATACAAGTTTATAGTTAGGCATAGAGATAAGATAGAAACATGCATATATATATATATATATATATATATATATATATATATATATATATATATATATATATATATATATATACCGGTATATATATATATATACGGTATATATTTACGTCTCGCATTTTACTACCATTAGAAGCTATGCTATACCGTATACTTAATGTATAGTCGTGGTCATGAATTTCTGGATTTTTTTTGTAGAGATAATTATAATACACAGGATAACTATATTGGGAAACTGTTGGAACCGCACAGACAAATTACTGGGATTCACTAGTTAATGTTCATTGTCTTGTATTGTATTAGGTGTATTCTGACCACGACTGTACATACCCGGTAGATTATTGAAGCGTGGGGGTTTAAATTAACAGCCCACTAACATTTTCTAGAATCTGCATAGGGCAGATTCTAGATATCTGCATAGGGCAGATTCTAGATATCTGGAGTTCACCCGTAATGCTCTGAGAACCTGCAAAAAGTGCTTATTACCAGTATATGGAATGCAACAAAATGCAGTGTTATAGGATAATCGCATAAGGGAAATAAACTGGGAACATACTCTTTATTGCATTAATCTAATAAGTTAGTATTTCTATGAAAGGGTTAAAGATAAAACAAATTCTTACTAATTATATTTTTTATTTCGTAAGTGTCATTGTATACTTGTATTTACATGTTTTAATTTTTTAATTTAGTTACCAACAAGCCTAGGAAATTATTAAAATTCAACAGTTTGGGAAGTCTTACATTTAATCAAAATGTCTATAAAATACAGTACAGTATATCCTCATACATGAATTTATACTCAATTTTATGTATGAAAGTGAAATTTGAATGATTTACAAGAAAACAAAAATACTGGTACAGTACTGTACAACAAATCTGAGTGAAGTTTTGAGAAAACTTACCAGTAAGTTTCTCCAATTTTGGAGTTTCCTTAAATAAAAAAAAAAAAAAAAAACCCAAGCCAACTTTATATTTTTTAAGTATTATCATTGTTTTATGTCTTTCAATTAACCCAACATTTTGGTAAAGATGTAGTATTCGGGCGTATCGCCCATCTTGTTTACACTACTCACAGGCTCGCAATCACGTTCCTGTCTATTTTAACTGCCTTGGGATACAATAATAGGGTACCCCCCCCCCCCTATTACTTATTGTCATCATCATATATTTTGCCAGCAGGGGGAAAATTGCTGAATAAAAGCAGTCAAAATAGACGGAATTTAACCGCGACCGCACAACCTATGTAAACATGACGACCATAAGCCTGGATACTACATCCTTCCCCATATTTTCCCTAATATTCATAGCCTGCCCCACTGCAGCTCCAGACAGCACATATGTATAATGAAGCATTTCATCGAGAGATAAATGATCGGTAAAAATGTAGTTACTTTGGCCAGTTTTTTTTTTGTTTTTTTTGTTTTTTTTTACCTAACAACCTGGTGTATCTGTATATTCAAGTAGAATATTATGGTAAAACCTTATAAATCAGTAATATACGGGCCCATTACACCGAGAATATTAAAACAACAACAGAACAAGTGGGGAGGGCTTGGCAATGATGCAGTATTCGGGCGTACCGCCTGCCTTGTTTACACAACACAGACGCTCGCGATCACGATCCCGTCTATTTTGACTGCCGTGGGCTACAATAATAGGTTGATTGCCCCCATGACTTATTGGCATCATCATATCTATTGCCAGCAGGAGGTAAATAACAAAAAATAGACGGGAACTTAACCGCTGGTGATCAACTGTCGACTTATGTACAGTAAACATGACGACTGTATGCCCGGATACTACATCCTTCCCGATGGCTTTGAAGCTCAGGGAAAATGAGGGGTTAAGACGTTTAACGAGTGAATATGGATAAAAACACCTTGTCCAAACCTTTAATTATTTGAATAGTACATAACTACGGAAAGTCGTCAAGTTTTGTAGTTACGAGATGTAATATAGACATAAAATACGATATATGCGGGTCGATCCACACTCGAACATCATCCGTTCCTCAGTGTAAACACACGACTGCAGGCGGATCGCTAGATATACCTAAAACTAACCAAACATAACTTAGGCCAACTGATTTAGGGATAGATGTAGAGTTCGGGCGTACGGTCGTAATGTTTACATAAGGCGATCGCCCGCGGTTAACTTCGCGTCTATTTTGACGGCAATGTTTTCGGTTATTTGCCCCCCTGCTGGCAATATACATGATGATGACAATATGTCATGGGAAGGTGAGGGGGAGCATGCCCCCCTTATCATATTATTGTTTCCAATGGCATTTAAAATAGACGGGAACATGATTGCAAAGGTCCGACGCCTCCCCCGCTGCCGTCATGTTTACATCTGTCGATTGCTGTGGTTAAGTTCGCGTCTATTTTGACGGCGATTTTTTCGTTTCGGTAATTTGCCCCCTGCTGGCAATATATATGATGATGACAATATGTCATGGGGGTATTATTGTATCCAAAGGCAATCAAAATAGACGGGAACATGATGGCAAAGGTCCGACGCCACTAATGCGTAGTGTAAACAAGGCTGGCGGTACGCCCGCACTTAACATTCTTGCCTTTATTTACCCTAAAGTAAGCAAATCGCACAAAGTCGAGGTAACATTTTGCTCCGTTTAGTTTTTCTTTCAAGGGGGCCTAATCAGGGATCCGAATCATTATAAGATTGGTTGAGGGGGGGCACTCACCCCCTCAGAACTTAGTGTAATCATCATCTATGTTGCCATTACGGGGCATCAACAAAATACAGATATGATAATCCCGCGCACGAGTTGATATGAACGGATCGCCAGGATCGGCTAGATAGTCAACAAAACTGGGATTCAAACACAAGAAGTGGCGGATCTATCACAGACTTTACTCTTACAGGCGCCTGTGCACATATTAGTACCGTACCTAGGTAATGGACTAGTGCCAGGGCCCAGGATGTACATTCTGCTTTACAGTACCAGTACCAAAAATTGTGTTCACGGCGAAAATATAGGCTAGTGATAAATTGACACCAAGCCACCAACACTTCTAGACTAGTACGAAATAATCAAAATACACACATAGGTCTAGCATGAAAATATAGTAGAAAGGGCAAGGATGTAGTATGCGGGTTTACCGTAAAACCGCCCGCCTTGATTACACTACACAGACGCTCGCGATCAGGTTCCCATCTATTTTGACTTGCATGGTTTACAATAATAAGTTGAGGGGCCAGGGGGGACTTTGCCCCCTCTCACCCCCCCCCCCCCCCCATGACTTAGCCTATTGTCATCCTCATATATATTGCCAGCAGGGGGCAAACAACTGTAACAACATGACAAAATAGACGGGAACTTAACCGCAATTTATCAACCTAGGCTATGTAATCATGCCGACTGTCGGCCTGTACACCCGGATACTATATCCGGGTAGAACGTAGAGTTCGGGCGTACCGCCAGCCTTGTTTACACTACGCGTAGGCCGTAGTGGCGTCGAACCTTTGCCATCATGTTCCCATCTATTTTGACTGCCTTTGGATACAATAATATGTTGAGGGCTCACCCACCCATATGCCCATGACATATTGTCATCATCATTTATACTGCCAGCAGTGGGCAAATAACCTAAAAAAATCGCCGTCAAAATAGACGCGAAGTTAACCGCGGCGATCGCCCTATGAAAACATGATGACCGTACGCCCGGAATCTACATCCATCCCCTATATCCTTCCCCAGAAAAGTATGTTTAGCCTACTAATAAAAACTCATGATGGTGCACTTATAGAAATTTACCAATATCATAAGTTGTCCATAGGCTCACCTAGGCCAAGTGTAATAATAATAATAGGCTAATAATTCAATCGTTCGACCTAGCCAGTAGCATAGCCTATAGGCTACTGCGAAAGATTAGGCTAGTAGCCTAAATGTCATAAACTGAACTAGCCTTAGCCTAGGGGTTATTTTAAACGACACTAGCCTAGGCCTACTGCAGCGTTATGAGAAACAATTTATTAGGGAAAATAGGCACCAATAGATTCGCCATATAGCCTAGGCTAGGCTAGTCCTCATGGAGGATTTTCGTTATCGATAAATTGAAAAAATACCCACTTCATATACAAATAGCCTACACCAAATATCGGAAATTTTTTATTTTAATACCACGAATTTTCCGAGTGTTTTTATAAGCAAAATTGCTCATTTGCATCAATATATAGTGTTTGTAATTAATTAGAAATCTTGGGAAAACCTATTTTCCCCATTAGGCCTATCGATCAATGTTGAGACACTGATAGTGATTTGAAAAGACATTAGCCTAACCTAACAACCTTACCTAACCTAACCTAGTATTATGGGTGGGGGCTGCCGCCCCCACACCCCTGCTGGTTGAGTGCTCCCTTAATTAAAAAAAAAAAAAAAAAATTGGCTGTTGATTATACGAATGTGAAAGAAAAGTCGATGAAGTCTATGGTGTTTACTCTGCAATTTTCAGCTTGATTGTACAGTACATTGATAACGGGAAAGTACCGTATTGACAATCTTGTTACGAAAATTAAATTTTAGTACCATACTTTTATATTAGGTCTTTCCGAGGGTTTAACACATTTTCATATGATCTTTACAGCTATCGATGACTGAAAGTACCGTATTGACAACCTTGTTACGAAAAAGACATTTTAGTACCATACTTTTTTATTAGGTTTTGCCGAGGGTTAAAACAAATTTTCTTATGATCTTTAGAGCATATAGATTCAATATTTATCTTCAAATATATCAACAAAATTTGTGGTATTAAAATAACATTGAACCCAAATATCTAGGCTAAGTCAAAGATGTAAAACAGCGGGGGTGGCAGCCCCCACCCATAATATTAGGATAGGTTAGGTAAGGTTGTTAGGTTAGGCTAATGTCATTTCAAAGGGGTATAGTAAACACTAGGATAGTCTAGGCTTATACCCGGTCAGAGGTAAGTCCTGCAGTAGTCTCCTTGAATGCAACCCATATTGAATTTGACGTTTCATTGCTGCTGGCCTCTGCAATGGTGAATGGTTTAGCAATAGGCTATGGTAGCTGAAGAGCGATTAGAGCTGCAGGTATCTTGTGGGTGGAGATTGTAGGAACAGCATTACCCTTTAAATGTAGTCTCTTTGCCCATTGTAACCTGTTGCTTAATAATGAATGCACTCTCCTCGAAATGTAAAGTAGGCTACACAGCCTAGGCCTACAGCTAGACTTTGGCTTTTCATTCCAAATTCTTGTCTGGTTGACAAAAACATACCATTTTCGGTTATACTGAGTAACTGATGTTTTGGACCGACAGTTAGCCCATCGATCTGTTTAGGCCTAATAGGTCCGGTAGAGCATATACATCATTGCTATATGTGTCATTAAGAGCTGAAATGTATTATAAGGGAGAAAAAACCACGCTAAGCTACATAATATATACTGTAAAACAATAAGTTTTTCAGCCAATACCCAACCAGCTGGGGTGTGGGGGCAGCAGCCCCCACCCATATACTAGGTTAGGTTAAGTTAGGCTAATAGCACTTATATAAAAAAAAAAAAAAAAAAAAAAAAAAATTACCAGCGGGGGTGTGGGGGCAGCAGCCCCCACCCATATACTAGGTTAGGTTAGGTTAGGTAGTTAGGTTAGGCTAATAGCCTAGCAAAAAAACAAAAACAAAGGTAGCCTAACCCAACCAGCGGGGTGTGGCCACCCATAATACTAGGTTAGGTTAGGTAAGGTTGTTAGGTTAGGCTAATGTCTTCCCAAAGTTGACTATTTGTATAACCTAATATATTGGGATAATTAGGCTACCCACTCCACCCCGTGAAATCCGAGCCAGCTTTCGTCAAAAGCTGGCACGAGTATTCACAAAATTGGGTTTTATGGGTTTGCAATTTGGGAAAACCCGAGCCAAGTTTTGATACAAAACGCTATAGGCCTATTATTGTATTTTTACGCTTTTAAACCCTCATTTTCCCTGAACTTCATAGCCCTCCCCACTAGTGGGGGGCGTGTTTTTAGATTGTTGGATAATGGGTAAATACTCATTTCAGCTCCTCTTCAGTATAAAACAACACTATATCTGAAGGAAAAATAAAAAAAAACAAAATAAAACTTACTGAAATCGCTGTCGGTCCAAAAAGTCAGGTTTACCCCATTTTCTAACATACTGTTCTTCCTCAGGAAATTTATAAAGACATATACATGGTCCAGGTGTGTTAAAACACCCAAATACCACACAGCAGTTCGGCAAACATAACCGCTCCTGACGAGGGGTGAGGAGGCACTGCCCGTGACTGACGTGAAATTAATTAATTCCCAAATATTTTCGCACTCAATTCCTGGTGTGACGTCACACATCGTTGCCAGTGCGTATTGTTAATAATGTTTGTTTTGCCATTACGGAGTGATATTTTTGGTAAATTATATATAAACAGTTATTTATCAGCTCCTGTAGAACCTCTCAACCACGATAAAAAGTAAATGTGTTAATTCATGCATCACCACCTTTAATTGTTACTTAATTGGGGGTAAAATCGCCGTGGCACGATTAAATCATCGATAATATATAACCGCGGCGGATTCACCCCGGCGGGCGGGGTGAATCCGCCGCGCGAGTAACAGTTTTCGCCACCCATTACAAACCTTAATGTTTTGTTTTTTCAAATAAAAATGATATGAGCGTGTGCAGGAAAGCGAGAATGTTAAAGTTATGTAAACAAAAATTTCTGAATTCTGATTCAGTTGGATGCTATTATTAAAAAAACACGTTTCGCGGCAGATTCACCCCACCTTACCCTACGCCTATTTTACGTTTAATATGAAGATATTAACATGTAACAGCAATAAAACAAGTGGAAATAGTGTTTTGTTGGAGGGTGAAAATTGCGGATTATTGCCGACCGTTCATTCATGAAATGTGAGCCAGACGCGACATACACCCTCTCTCTCCGAAGCCTAGAGGCAGACTGAGGTCTCTCTCTCTCATTCTGTCTCACACCACGCATTCGGTAAGCACATGACTACGCCTTAGAACCGGATTGGAGATGTTGACGTTGTAAATTAACCGATAAACAAGGGAATAAGAGGAAAAATAGGTGATAATTGAAAGGGGGGAAGGAGAGGGTTTTGACACATGTCGAGGAGTGATAGAAGGTATGGAGGGGAATTATCTCGCTTAATCACCTATTCTTTTATTTTAAGTGCTACTGGGGCCTTTTAAAAGGCTTTTTTTTAGGCCTTGCCTGTTAACCCTCTCCGACATATGACGCAATTTTGAGCCTATTAGGGATACTTTAAAGCCTGTGTTACCATCAGGGGTATTTACAAACCTTTAGTATAGTTACTTCAACCTCTGCAGTTGTCTTTGAGTTAGCTGTGGGCAGAACACTAATTTTGGAGAGGTAATTATAAGAGTGAGAGAACTCTATTTCTTATTGCTAATCTGGCAACCTCTGCGTCATATGAGCGTGAAGGGGTTAAGAGGATCGTCGCCTTCGCTCAACAAAACCTCTTAAGTGTTCTTGCCGTTCCCGGGTTAATGTAAGTGCCACCAGTGCAAAAAATTTGTCTTCAATTCATAAAGAAGTTATTTTATCTACCATGTAAAGCAATATTATTGCACCACATATGCATAGTTTTCTTGCACAACCCCACATTCCCAAAATCTCCCCTATATTAAGATATACAGCTTCTTGCTCTGTAAAGGGGCACAGTGTGTCCTTGTATTGAGTATTGTTCACATGTGTGGGGAGGATCCTCTCACACCGCACTCCTAGATAAAGTAGAAAGGAAAGCCTTTCGTATCATTAACTCCCGTCCACTCACCAACTCTGCAATCTCTCTCTCTTTGCCGCAATGTTGCATCTCTCGCTATTCTATCGCTACTACAATAATCAGTGTTCCTCGGAGCTTTCCCAGTGTATACCACCTCCTCTACGTAGGGTAGTACCCACCTTTCAACACAATCCCACCCCTACTCTGTGCAACTCTCCAACCCAGGAGTGAACACTATTCTCAGACTTTCTTCTATTCAACTGATGAGCTCTGGAACTCTCTCCCATAATCAATCTTTCCCTCTTCCTATGACTTAAATTGCTTCAAACTCTGTGTGTCCAGGCATTTTAGCTTGAACGTCCCTTGATTTCGGCCCTGTCACTTTCAAATCAAAATGACAAAAGACATAACTGCAGGCAGTTATGCCTTTTGTCTCCCTCATTCACATAGAAAAAAAAAAAAAAAAAAAAAAAAAACTGAGCGAATCCTGTCCCCTGATTGGTGGACAGGATTGCTCCTTTAATTATTATTATTGTTATAGTACTTATTCAAATAAATAACTTTTATTTAATAATTGGGAGGTTTGACGTACCTCCCAACCTACCAAATAGGAAAACCTACTATTTGGTAGTAGTCTTGGAAAATCCAACGTCAAGGCTATTAACCTAATTGCAATGACGACTTGTCTATTTTGACTGCTATGTCGTCATTCCAACCGCGGTTAAAAAGAAAACGTCTAGAGTCTACTCCTTATCTTGCTCTAGGAGACGTTGTACATTAACCAAAACTACCACCGAAGGTGAAAAAAAGCATAGAAGAGAAGAAAAAGGGGTTTACCTTAGTTACCGCTTAAGGCCCATCCTGTGTTCCGTCATGTGCAGATCCCTGTCGAACGTGCGCATGAGCGACCCTCTCTTGTTATCACATCTCACGTCAGCAGAAGAACGCGGATGGGCAGGGGTCCGGCGTGAGGGAGGGTATTATGTACGTTGGATTTTCCAAGACTACTACCAAATAGTAGGTTTTCCTATTTGGTAGGTTGGGAGGTACGTCAAACCTCCCAATTTGTTAGTAGTCTTGGCAAATCCAACGTCAAGGCTGCATAACAAATAGGAGGAGGACATCCAAGCCCAACCTACCAAAAAAACAATGCATAAAACAAAATTACGAATGACAAAGACACAATGTAAACAAGAGAGTTTAATAAAAGAGTGAAAAACTGAGGAGTAGCTAAAAAGAACAGTTTTAACACATGCCCGTCATTCATAGTAATGCAAAAACATAGACTTGTCTGAAACCAAAAAGGTACTGTACCCAAAATCCCTTTTCTTCAAAAACCAACAAAAACACTGAACACAAGAACAAAACACAATTTTCAATGTGGCAAAAACACTTATGTACTGGAACAATACATAATCCCAAACTTGCAATCCAGTGTTGCAAACCCCTACACCCCCCCCCCCCTTTGTCAAATAAAACAAAGGAAAAGAACGAGGGACAAGGGGGGAAGACCAGTGATCTTCGCCAGAGCACCAGGAAACACGACCCCCGAGAGCAATCACCGGCCGAGGGGGTCGAACACTGGACACGGAGAGGTAGGAGGAGATGAAGGAATTGATAGAAGACCACAAAACCGCGGAGGCGAAGGCAGGGAAGGATCGACGTGGCAGGAACCGGAAGGAGGCAGCAAAGGATCTGACATCGCGCGCAGAACCCCTACAAACAGGGTGACGGGCACGAACGGTCCGACAAACGTGGCGGCCCAGCTGCACCTGCTAGAGCCTCCCACCTGTCCGAGGAGACACCCACACAGCAGTACCCGAAGGCGGCGCCACAGACGCAACAGAGGAGTGCAAGGCTGACACCGGGCACAACACATGGCGAGGATGCCCACGCCGTAAAGCCTGGACGGCGAAAGGCTGGAAAACGGGGGCCTCCCTCCCATGCGTGGTAACAAAAGGTGGGGGCGAACGAGACGCCATGCAAGGACGGGGAGAATCGGACGCAGTCCCGGGGCCGTGACAATGCCGCTAGTGCAGACACCCGATCCCCAGTGGCCAGAGCGACAAGGAAGAGTGGACGCCCGAGCAACGGAACCGGCGGAGCGGCCCTTGTATACGTGGGGGAAGCCAGAAGGACCAGAGCCCGCCCCAGATCCCACAGCGGAGAGACCTGGCGCGGAGGCGGTCAATCCCGGAAGGCAGCCGTCAGGAAGGAATCCAGCACCTGTGGCGGAACGACCAGCCCAGCGACGGACCCAAAGAACCCCCCGGACGGCAGACAAGTGGGTACGTATAGCGTCGACTGGAAAGCGACGTGTACGGAAGAGGTGAAACAAGGAGCGTAGGACGAGGGAAGGAGAGCCAACTGGCAGGCGAGTGGCCTGGAGCCACCTAGTAAAAAACCTCCAGCGGGACCCGTAAGGCCCCCAAGGAGAAGACGGCCAGGAACGCTGCAGGAAGTCAGTCAGGGCCCGGCCGGGGACCGGGAGCCACCGTGCCTCATGAACAAGCACGATGCGAAGGCCAAAGAGGTCCGCAGGACCCCAACCTAGCCCAAGTGGAAGCCGGAGACAGGTAGAGGGACCGGACCCGGGCACCACCGCGGCAACCGGGCGGACCAAGTCCGTGCCGGCCACAGAGGCGCGAGGAGCCAGACGCAGCCGTGGTACAGCCGCAGCTTCGCGAAGACTGGGCACATCAACAGCGCGTCTGGTGGCGGAAAAATGGATATCGACCGCCACCTGTACCAGGCGACCATGAAAGCGTCCGGACCCCCCCGGAGCGCGAGGCCGGAGGGAGAGGTCCAGAGGCAACTGGCGCGGCACCCCCGATGCGAACAAGGCGACCTCCGGAACACCTCAGGAAGCCGCGAGGTCGGCGAACACAGTCCGTTTCATCGCCCATTCTACAAGAACGCCCAGCCCTCTCGACAGGGCGGCCGCCCAAAGGGTGGCAGGCCCGGGCAGGGAGGAGGCATGCAAGGAGAAGGGGTGTCGGTCCGCGAGGAAGAACAACTCCACCGAGACCCCTAATAGAGTCAACGACCTGGAGGACCCCCGCATAAGGAAACAGGGGACAGCTTCTCTGAGTGTCCAACCCGAAGGCCACCGACTCACCCCGAAGGGCCAGCGCGTGGTCCCGCAGGAAGAACAAAGGAACCAACAATCCGAGGGCATAGACAGGTAAGAGGAGGGAGACCCACCCATCTGCCGGGAAGTGGAC
Source organism: Paralithodes platypus (assembly GCA_032716605.1). Classification (NCBI taxonomy): domain Eukaryota; kingdom Metazoa; phylum Arthropoda; class Malacostraca; order Decapoda; family Lithodidae; genus Paralithodes; species Paralithodes platypus. The sequence goes on from CM064575.1 coordinate 37,775,788, forward strand.
GTCCCAGGTACGATCAGTAACCTCACCCAACCTCGCTCGACGTATCTGTGGTTACCCAGACCGTCGGCGGGGGGGTCGGTCCAGGGCACAGCCGCAGAGAGCGAGCCCCGAGCAACCCAGCGACCGAAGCGTCGGCGAACGGTACGCGGGAGCGGCAGGAGCCGATCCATAGGGGCAACGGAAACACCGCGGTGCCCATGAGGCGGAGGCGGCGTAGCCAGAGGCTCCCTAAGGGAAGGGGCAGAGCGGCCCAATGCAGCGAACCCACGAACGAGTCCCAGAGCCACCCCGGGAGGGAGATCGAGTGCAACACGGCGAGGACCGTCCACCGAAGGTGCACCGCGGCCGGCAGACCCCGGGTCACCGTAGCGCCGGACAAACCCATGCGAGACCGACCCATGGCACGACACGCGACGGGGTCAAGCGTGACTTGGGAACATCGAAGGGGAACCCTAACCGTGCGATGTCGCGAACGACTGTGAGGGCGGCGCCAATGCACAGGCCTAGGGCGTCGGAAACTACCAACCAAACGGCCAAGGAAAACAGGAGCTGGAGGCCGCTCCTGAGGAGAGGACCCAGAGCCTGCCCCACCAGTGCGGAGAAGATCTGCGGCGCGATGTGGAGACCGAAGGGAAGGCCGTCGAACAGGAACACACGATCGGAAGTCCGAACGGCCAAGAATCGCTGGAAACGAGGATGGAGAGGAACGAGCCAAGACACATCCTGGAGGGCCAGCGACACTACCCACGACAGAGGGCACAGGGCCAGGCGTACCAGGGGTACCGGCAGCATCCGAAACCGTGTGTGCACGATGTGCCCGTTGAGGGCCAACAGATCCACCACCGGTCGCATCGCGTCGCAGGTCGGCGACGGAACCAGAAAGACACGGGAGAGGAAAACCGGGTGACCGGCGGTCAACTCCCTCGACGCTACCCAGCTCGGGCATGGAAGTGAACACGTGGGCCACCTCTGAAGAGATGGGCCGTTGTCGGTGACAAGAGCGGAGTGGGGGTCTGGACGTCCACCTCCAGGTGAGACCCCTCCGCGCAACCCGCCGCCCCCAACGTCCCTCGCGGCTACCGAGGGGCGCAAGGGCGAAAACAACCCGAGGGAGCACCCGAGAGGAGGGGAGCGACCCGGTACGCCCAGGCGAGGAGGAGAACAAGGAGGCCGACCCAGAGAACTACACATTGTGTTGACGTGGAGGTACCCCCGGTACGGGCCGTGCGGGCATGAGTGCCACGTTGACCTCCTCTACCCCCGCCCCCCCCAACCTCGTCGAAAAGGGCGGGCCACCCCAACCCAAGGCCGGCGCGGGGCTGACCCCTTCGAAAGGCGACCGGAAGTGGAAGGCCGGCCGGAAGTGGAAGGCCGGCCAGCCCCGACACAGAGGGGATGAAAGGGGCAAGAACAGAAGTGCGAGGCGGAACCGAAGCACTGGCCAGCAACGTCCCAGTCCTGCGCCCGTGCAAGGCGGCAGCACTTGCAGCAGCACCCCGAAGAGGACCGGCAGAAGGACGGGACTGAGAAGACCCCGCGCGCGGCACAGCGCGTCGGTGCGTGACGTAAGCAGGGTCCGTAACGACACAGCACGGCGTCGTGTGGCGGAAGCAGGGGCCGCCGACAGAGAAGCGGAGCATTCCCAAGCATCCTGCGTAAAAAACCCCGACGTATATAGCGCAGAGTACAACAAACCCTGACGAATAACCAAGGGGGCCGGCCGGCAGAACGAAGACCGTACCGTCGTGCGGTGCCGAGTCGCCGCGCACAAAACTGCCTTCAGCTCGGGAACCAAAGACACCGCGAGCCGAAGGTGGACCCGCTGAACGCGGTCCAAACCCTCGCGAAGATCGCCTGGCGCAGACGCCTCGAAAAGCCGCAGGTGGTGAACAGACGCCTGGAGGGAACCTAAAGACAAGACAATAAGTCCGTCACCCTCCGTCGCAAGGGAAAAACCTTGGCGACAGAGGGCTGATCCGGGTGAGAGAAGAACGGGGTAGCAATAGAACAAAGTTCAAGAACGGGCGCGCTCATCCAGGACCAGAACGCGCCGTCCAACCCGCCGACAGACACAAGAGGAGGCAAAATCAGGGACGACTCCGGGGGAGGGACGGAAGGAGAGCCGTCGACGGATCGGTGTGTGAAGTCGAAGGCCTCAGCAAACCAGGCCTCCAATGGGAGAGGGTGACCGAGCATGACGGCTAAGCCAGGCGTACCGGCGTCGCACAAACCTGTCCCATAGGAGGACAGACCCGTCAACACAGCCAGGGACTGAACAGCCGGAAGGATGTCAGGGCGGCTGAAGTCTGACCAGAGCGTAGGCCTGCAGAAGGGAGGGGGACCATAGCAGGGGTAGGTAGGGTGAGGTGCTGAGGGTGAGGCACCGCCAAGAAGGGCGAGAAGAGGGAGTCTTCCATCGACTCCAAGCGCCCGTCGAAGCGTGACACAACCCAGCCCTGCATAGCCGACAATTGATCCGAGAGAGGCTACCCCCCCCCCCCCCCCCCCCCAGATTGGTCGGCCCGCAGGGGCGAGCGTGAGCGGGAGCGAGACCCACGACACGAACCAGCAGCGTCGCGGCCCAAGGAAGGCGAGCGACGACGGTTGTGTCGCCGTTGAGGGACTCGTCCCCGATCACGAACGCCCGAGGGGGAAACAGCACCATTCCCCTCTTCCAGCGACACATCAGCTCCTGAGAAAGGGGACCCCGAAACCTCGCGAAACCCCACCGAGGCAAGAGGAGGGGTACCCCCCTGGCGAGACGGTAAGTGAAGGTCAGGAAGAGAAGAATGAGGAGGAGCAGGACGACGGGAGTGGGAAGGCTGGCCGGGTGAAAGGAGGCCAGGAGCCGCGGGGGGAAACAGAGCAAGGATCCCCGGGGCTGAGATAACAGGGCGGCCCGACACCGAGGCGGAGGAGGGAGGGACCACCACCGTGGGACGAGACCGTGAAGGAAGAATAGGCACTGAAGCAGGTGAAGTAGGAGAAGCAACGACATCCAGGCGGACCCTCCTGGACAGTGTAGGAGGAGGGAGCAGAGGGCCAGCTACAGCATGAACAACCGCGTGCGGAGAGGACAACGTAAGAGGAAGTCGTCTGGGCTGGGGAAGCGGGCGGAAGGGAGTAGAGCCCCTATCCGTAGAGGCCAGGGGAGGGCGCACAGGGGCAGAGCCGCTAACCCCGGCCTCAGGGCGAGAACCATGACAAGGGCGACGGGCGTCGTCAAGGCGATCAGGAGGACGACGAGGCGAGCGAGAGCGTGGACGGAGCCGGGGAACCCCCCGACGATGGGACGACCGGCTGCGGGACCCAGGGGAGAGGGCCCGAGCAGGGAGAGGGCCAGGTAAATGGCCTTCAGTCGGGTCAGGGATACCCAGGGCGACGCGGATCCGGTCGCCAACAAAGGCCGGGGAACGGTGGCCCACAGTCCTAATGTGGCGGGAGACCATCGTCCACACCGACGGAAGGGAAGCAGGAGGCCACAGCCGCCGCCGAGGAACCCGGGCCATGGAGCAGCACAACCACCAGGGCCAGACACGTGCCACACAGAGCAGGGAGGTAGGCCGTAGAGGACACACAGAGCGAGTGGCGCAAGCAGGACTCGTGGCTCTCCAAGCACGGGGAGCGACAACCAAGGCGAAAGCAAGGCAGCCTACCTGCACTAGAAGAACACACACCATAATCAGCACGTCGAAGGAGTAAGTGGAGAGAATGTCCAAGAAGAACCAGGGAAGGAGCATGGGGAAACAGGAACACACATGCAAACAGGTATCCGTACTCACCCTAAACTGGGAGCACAGAGGTAGGTGAGGAGGGCGGCCGAGGCGGAAGAGCACTAGCAGAACCTGCAAAGATGGAGAAAGTGTTAACCACCACTCAACATCTTACATGCAGGGCCTATAACACCAGTAAAGTGCATACACCAATATAGTATCAGGCAACAAGATGACATAACAAAAGTCAATAGTGAAAGCCAACTATTACCGCAAATTTGCGGGCCAATGGAGGCATAACCGTACCGACACCACCCTCCTGCAATTTCGCGGGACCCCCCAACGATCTCCGCAAATTTGCGGGGAACCGAAATGTCCCAGAGGACCGAATCGAGCACCCCGCAAATTTGCGGGACCGGCCGAGATGGTCCGGCGCCGAAAAAGCGAGAGGAGCGTCTAGGAAATACCAAAAGAGGCCCAGAAAAAAGCGTCATCTCCTTATGAACTCCAAGCGACGATGGCCATCAAGCTGAGCAGTGTCTTCCTTGATAATATCCTGACTCAACCGGTCAAGGGAGAGGCAAGGAAGACACACCAGGGGAGAGGAGGCACATCCCCTAGGAACCACCCAACCCACAGAGATAGAGCAAAGCCCATGAGGAGAAGTGGCAGGAAGGGTGGTTTGGCACAAACAGGGGCCCCCGTAGGGTACCCCAGGATTGGGCAAAAGGGTATGAAAGGATGGAGGTGAAAACAGTAAGGGAACACAAAAACCAGTAAAAGAAACTGGCGAGAAAAAGGGTGGCCTAGCCGTGAGGAGAGAATGTGTCAGGGGCGAAAAACCCTGTGGTGTGAGGGAGGGGCCCCCGTGGGGTACCCCAGGATATCACGAACCACCAAGCGCCCAGGCCCTTGAGACACAGTGAAGGCTCGAAAGGGGGGACTCGGGAATAACGCTAATAATGCGGCCGACACAAACCCTACAAACAGCACCGCCACCACGAAATCTCAGATCGTGAACCAACTGTACACCTAGGCTATGAAAATATGAAAACTCATAGGGGCATAGCAATTCCTGAATGAGAAACAAGCTAGGCTAAAATAAGCTAAAAGCTAAACTATGCCCAGACTAACAGGAAAAAAGAATATGAAAAGAGAAAGGAATGAAAACACACACGAGGAACGCCAGGCGCCCCCGTACCTTCGGTAGCTATTTCCACACGCGTCTCCATTAAACACACTGAGGAGCCCATTTACGTGTGCCCTAGATCACGTAACATCTGTCTAACAAAAAAGAAGGCCAGATAAGCCGAAACGAACCTAAACAGGGTGAATTAAAGGAGCACAACAAAAGCGACTGCATTCAATGGAGCGCGTGAAAAAATGATAACAAGAGAGGGTCGCTCATGCGCACGTTCGACAGGGATCTGCACATGACGGAACACAGGATGGGCCTTAAGCGGTAACTAAGGTAAACCCCTTTTTCTTCTCTTCTATGCTTTTTTTTCACCTTCGGTGGTAGTTTTGGTTAATGTACAACGTCTCCTAGAGCAAGATAAGGAGTAGACTCTAGACGTTTTCTTTTTAACCGCGGTTGGAATGACGACATAGCAGTCAAAATAGACAAGTCGTCATTGCAATTAGGTTAATAGCCTTGACGTTGGATTTGCCAAGACTACTAACAAATAAATAAATTTAAATAAATTTAAATAAATAAATTTAATAACTTATTTTGTTTTCAATTATTGTTCAGAGTATACGGTACGGTACTGCAGATAAAGAATAATCATTGATCATTGTTTTGTCAGATTGCTGTTGATGATGCTGCCCACTAGGACCTTCCTGTTGAGCCGGGGTACACAATATATTCAAAATGGAGCATTCTCTACTTCCTCTAAGGCTGAAAAAAGGTACTGTATATTATCATGAATTTTTTCAACAGCTTACCGGTACCGTACTTTGTTTATAGCAACTTAGTTCTTGCCAAATAATACTATGGTTAGGCCTATAATTAAATGTAAAACTATTTGTAACAAACTAGCAACAGAAGTAATACTGTACTATTGGGACTATTTTTGGGATGGATGTAGAGTTCGGGCGTACGGTCGTCATTGTTTACATAGGGCGATCGCCGCGGTCGCACTTACTTTCCCGTCTATTTCGACGCTATATTTTCTGCTATTTGCCCCCTGTCATTACTACATGAATACTAGGTTAGGTTAGGTTAGGTTAAAATAGACGGGAACGGTCCGACGCCACTACCCGTAATGTAAACAAAGATGGCGGTACGCCCGCTCACTACATCCTATCCCTATTTTTGACCAATTTGCTGATACTGATCCGACACCGGTACCGGTACTACAGTATGTTGTAGCATTAACTAATTGGTCGTAATAATAACAATATTATAGCCTGATTTTTGTTATATGTCTATTTGTTCCACTCTATGCTGTACAGTGTAATGCTTTTGTAGCTTAGGATAACAAGATGCCAACTTTATAAGTCATGTTTCATTGAGTAAAAAATACACCTAAGGTAAAGTAGTGAGTACTACCCGGTATGTAATATGTACGGTAATAATTTAGCTCATCGACTATACTATCCCAATTGGGGATCAATCTATATCTATCTATTGCCTGACGCTGTGATCCCCGAAGGGGTGGCCACGAACGAACAGCCCCCATGCACCTCTGTCCCCAGTCAGTCGACGCCCCTCCTCCCAACCAGCACTGCCTTCATCCATACACTTCCTCGCTCCATCCTTCCACCTCTCCCTCTCTGTCCTTCCACCTCGCTCTCGTACACCCTCTTAGTCATTCTCTTGCTTCCCATATGCTCCATATGGCTGAACCATCTCAATGCGTTCCTTTTCACACTTTCCACCACATCTACCTCCACACCACACCTTCTTACTTCCTCATTCGTCTGTCTATCCCTCCATGTAACTCATTTCCAACCCTCTCACTCTTGGTCTGAGTCTCTTCTCCAACGTCCATGCTTTGCTTCCGTAAGTCAGTGTCGGGATTACCACACTGTCATGCAAGGACTTCTTCACTTCCATACTGACCACCCTATTTCTTGTTACTGCTTTCAGCATTCCTACAACCCTCTTCCCCTGTTGCACCCTCTTCCGCACTTCTTCATCCATTGTCCCATCTTTACTCAACACGCTACCCAGATACTTAACCCTCCGGATCCGGGGGCCCTCATAATGCCTCATATGAGGCGGTTCGCTGTGTCCGGGGCCATTTTCGTACAGTCAAGCTTCATAATTCATTAGCTACTGATTGAGACCACCTAGAGCAGTCAGGTTGTTTGCAAATTGTAGAACATCTTGTTGTCTGTAGATTGCCATTGAGATGACATTGCTACGACGCGTGGTTGCCGAGTTATGATAATTTTAGCGGCGAGTTTTAGCCGCGATTTTTACCTCATATGAGGCCTCCCGGACTCCTAACCAAAATACGTTTTGCCTCATATGAGGCCTCCCAGATCCCAAGGGTTAAATGAGCTGACGTTCTCCATAGCCTGACCGTTCAACTTCACCTTACACTCTGTGGCTTCACCCCTTTTGAAGACCATAACCTTGCTCTTCCCCGCATTTACCTTCAGATTCCGTTTTTCGCACACTGTTCAATGCATTAGCATAATGAATTAGCCAGACCCTGTAACTAAGCAAATTAGTAATAATAATAATAATATGCTGGTATTTTATTTGTTCGAGCACCAATTCTCCAAGTGGATTCACGAGCGCTCACATTAACTTAAATTTTTCCATTTAAAAAAAAAAAAAAAAAAAACATTAAAGCTTATAGTCCTCAGTAACTCTATGCTCCCCAATATCATAAGCCCTCAGAAATATGTGCGACATCAGTTGTTTCTTAAAAGCGTCAACACAATTCAACTGCTTAAGTGACACTGGAAGTCGATTGAATAGACGTGGGGCAACATAAGAAAAGGATCTAGCAGCAAAAGCACGTTCCCCAATGGCTCTTGGCTCATAAAGGCGATATGGGTCATCACCACTATGCAAATTCACATTTGACTCATTATGTGTTGGAAATAGAAGATCCAACAAATATTTAGGCTCACCAAACTTCAGCACCTTAAATGTCAGTAAGCACATTTTAAACTCTATTCTGGCCTTGATGGGAAGCCAGTGTAGATCTATTAGATAATATGTGGTGGGTGTTCTGGGTGGGAGTGAAAATATTAGTTTAGCACACCTATTGAGAACAGACGGGGGTTTCTTCAAAGTAACATTTGGTAGACCAATGAACAATTAATTACAGTAATCAATTCTAGATATAACAAATTAATGAATGAGGGTCAAGAGAGATTCCTTGCTCAAGAACTTCCTTATACCATAAAGGTTACGAATGTAAAGGTGACAACTCTTCACGACACACTATTTATATGATTCTTAACCTCTTAAGTGCGTAGGTGGGGTATTGGCCACCCCTCCCTGTGCGGAGGTATTTAGACTGTTTCCTAAACTCAAATCGTCATCATACCATAAATATCATTAATACTTATCCATATGCGCCTATTTTACGTTGATTATAAAGGTAATAACCTGTTACAACAATAAAACAAGTGGAAACAGCGTTTGGATGGTAAAAATCGGCGATAGAGGCCGGGAGTTACATAACTTATGGCTGAGCCAACCTCCCGCTCCTCTCCATGTCTGGAGAGAGACTGTCGATCGATACTCTCTCTCTCTCTCTCTCTCTCTCTCTTGCACTCGCTTGGTAACACATATGAGCACAGCCTGCTAGCAACTCGCTATTGTTAGCACGAAAATATACCTAAGAATAAGGGAATAAGAGGGAGAATAGGTAATAATTGAAGGGGGGGGGGAAGGAGGGGATGTGGAGGAGTGATATTTGCCATGGCCAAGGGCCAATAAAAAAAAATGAAAAAAATGATACTGGGCCGATTTAAATGTTTTTTTGTTTAGGCCTTGGATTATATGAGGAGACCCGCAAGCGCACCGGTATACCTCTTATGAGGAGATCCGCACTTGCCCGGTTAAAGTTCAGATTTTTGTTGAATACCATGCAAAGAGAGCAAATGTACAGTTTAAAGTCTTAAGAACTAACTATGTACCAATATCATTATTCGTATTTAATGATAAAGACTGAGTGGTCCATGCGAGATGTGGTTTCAGTCTCACGTCTTAAAGGTGGCATTCCAGGCAGCCCCACCCATATTTTTTTTTTTTTTTATGAGATAAGATTGTACAACTTTATTTTATGTTTTTTCTCAATCTATACCCCTCAGTGCAGCTCCAGAGATAGTCACAGACTTGCATCTATCACCCAATTTAGATCATCCAATTCATCCATCCTACCCACATGTCCAAACCATCCAAGCCAAGTGATAAGATAATCATTGGCAAAGACTCAGATTTTAAATTACTGTAACATCACAACAATAAGAATAACATGCAATGGCAAAGCTATCCCTTCATAATTGCTGAGGGGCACAGGGCCTTGGGTGGGGCTTTGGTTTCCCGGGCGTTTCCGCACCCTCCTCAGCTCCCCGCCATGGAATGTCTTTGGGATTTATTAGTGGTAAGCAGGGAAGGTTCTGTGGGGGCACTAGGTTATGGCCTTGGCCTTGCTCGGAACCTTGGGGCTGCTCGGCCAGACAGCCTGGGGAACAGCAACAACAACAATAACATGCCATGGCATTGCATGGGTGGTAGTGTGTCTGACTGCTGATCGAAGGGTCGGCAGTTCGATCCCACGTCGTACCATTGATAGATTGCAAAAGCTTTACTGATTCGTGGCTAATGTCCAGTTAATTCCCTGTAACAAGGTCACACCCTAGCCTTGTCAATCAATGGAGTGCTCAGCGTTAATTACTGCATCATGGACTATATTTCGGTTGGAAATTGAATCTTTGGTGTTGTTTTTATTGTTGTTACCCAGGCTGTCTGGCCGAGTAGCCCCAAGGTCCCAAGCAAGGCCAAAGCCATAACCAACCGTCCCCACAGAACCTTCCCAGCTTTACTACTAAGAAAGCCCAGGTGACCGAAGCCGCTCCCAGGTGAGGGGCTGACGAGGGTGCAGAAACGCCTGTGACACCAAAGCTCCACCAAGGGCCCTGTGCCCCTTAACAATTATGAAGGGAAAGTTGAGGGGCAAAGGAAAAATGTGACGCTTTGGCTCCCAGTCTGCCAGCCTTTAGGTTGGCAGTAGAGATGTCAATTCACGGAAGAGACGCCGCCACTTGAGATCTAGAAAATCTATAAGTGAAAGGAACAGTCAGAGAATGCTCAACTCTCACTCTGATAGACCAGCCCATCACCACTGAATCTTTGCTGTTAAGTGTATCAGGTCATTTGACCATACGCTTCATTTTACAGGAAAGACGGTGGGCGCAAACTCAATTCAGTGTTGCGTCTGTCGTTGTTGGATTCACCACAGGAATACGTGTTGTACAGTACAGTGTACTAGGATAAAAGTATCTCTGCCAAGGAAGAAGTCCAAAATTAAAAGATTTATACAGTATGTGTAGTATGGAAGGGGGAGCTTGTGCTCAATGACTAGCCTGAGAATGGCAACTTTCGTTGTGAATCGCAGTAGCTGGTGGAAAATTGTACTACTTGGGAGATACTATCTATGCTGGTGGTGGGGCCAAAGCTGCCATTATCACCAGAGGTAGATATGGCTTGGAATAATTCAGAGAACTGCACCTATAGTATTCTCGATCATGTGATCCATGTCCAAACTCGAGTACCAATCATATTGATAGCCTATGTACAGGATTTTTCCCACTTTACCACCAGAGTCTCGAGGTCACAAGTTGAGAAGCTTTGCACCAGTATGCTACACGGATGTTTAGGGGTTTATATTATGGCTGGCTGAGGGGACACCAAGTTTCCCATTTGTTGATTCTGGAATGTTATTGTTATTGTTAAAAGCTGGGTATGTATGTGTAATTGTTGCTGCTGGTACCAGTTCAGTATCAGTTCTGTCCTTTTCATTTGATACTGGCTATTGATTGAAGATTTTATTCAGTTTAAGAAGGGCGTCCATCAATTAACACGCTTTGAACTATCTTAATCAACCCTTACATGCAGTACATTACGTTACAGTAACTTTAACTAGACTAGCTTAACTTTTTCAATCTTAGCTCCAAAACGGTGACAACTTGTTTTCTAACCCCATCTGTACTGACGATGTCTTTTTTTATTCTATTCTATCTATCTCTATCTATTGCCGGATGCCTTACTCCCCTTACGAGGGTGGCCATACACAGAATGCCCCCAAGCGGACCTATTCCCTGTGAGAGGGACAACCCGAGCCAGTTTAGTGAAGGACTTACAGGATTGACCACTTAATTTAGGATCCGTCCGACTCCGAGGCCCTCTGTGTATCTTGTTAGCACTATTTTTCTACAGTGGTGTTTGGCTAATCCATCCACTAACCTGCCTTACCCTTAGGTAAGCAGTATGGATTTGTATCAGGTTTACTCCCCTAGACAGGTTGCCAACCAAGGCTGACGAGTCCCATCCACCCGGATTCTATTCTAGCTATATTTAGATGATTTTGTGCAGCTTAAGAAGGATCTGTGGTAGTGAATACCACAGATCTTTCTTAAGCTGCACAAAATCATCTAAATATAGCTAGAATAGAATAAAAAAAGACATTGTCAGTACAGATGGGGTTAGAAAACAAGTTGTCACCCTTTTGGAGCTAAGATTGAAAAAGTTAAGCTAGTCTAGTTAAAGTTACTGTAATGTACCAGTACCCTCTTCGTCCTAATTTTGTATTTAGCTTAATATAAACTCTTTACCTATCTATCCTGATTATTATATGGTTATCTCCGCTAGATGGGTTGCCGACTAAGGCTGACGAGTCCCACCCACTAGAAACAATAAGTTACGTGATGCTGAATTTGCTCACCTGGATAAATAACTTCACGAGTGTTTTTTGGTGAAGCGTGCTGAGGGGTAACTGGTGACTGGACTAATACTGATTGATAAAGCTAGGAAATTTCTCAAGAACATGGAGCTGAATAATGTCTGCGCCCTTAGTGAGGGCTGGCTGAATCGGTTTAAGAGCAGGCAGGGAATAAGGCTGCTTGATGTGTGTGGCAAACGGAAGTCTGCCGACGATGATGCTGGGGCGGGCCACTTTGCCTACCGGTAACAACAGATAAAACCTGGATTACCTCTGCTTCAAAGTTCAATTTTGAGTTAATCTCTTTATTTATGTATACTTTTTTTTCCTATGTATATGAAGGAGACAAAAGGCAAAGCTGTATTTACTTTATTTGGCATGGTTGCGTATCTCCTGCATAACCGTATGTTTCGCCTATCAAAAGTTTCGGAAGACTCGTGATTTTTGGATAAACGAGGTGCTAATGTATCAGCGATAATATGCGTACAAGCAGGCTTGGATGGTTTGAGCATGAACTAATTTGGTTAATAAAATGCATGTCTGTGAACGCGGAGGGAGCTTCACCGAGGGGTAGACCTAGAAAGACGTGGGATCGGACCATATGCTCTGATCAAAACTTGTCTAGTGGGACAACTCTGAATAGGACTGCCTGGAACGCTGCTATTAGGACATGAGTCTTGTGGACACACGGTCTTTAAAATTCTGTATGCATGTAGGTTAGTACCACGTCATGGTGGTTGACCTAGAGCCTGGGGTTAGTTAGTTAAGTAGAGCAGATTAACCAGACCACTGTACAGCCTGGGGTGACAGTAAGGATATACCGGTACTGCACAGTACAGCCCTGTACAATATTTGAACCAATACACCCATATGAATCCTAAAGGTAGCAAGGTGGTATTGCAGCCGGGAACTCTCATATAAATGTGGTGTTGCAGTTGGGGATTCCCCTCTCTGGTTCCGCTACCAACTGGGCTGTCTAGAATGCCGTGGATGTGAGACTGAAACTGTATTTCTTATGTACCACTTTGTCATTAATACAGTACAGTATACTCGGTACTGAAGGGTTTGAATAAGAGTGCCGCCTTTGGATGACCAAGGCCATCATGTACATATACTGTTATGTCTTGTGCATATATGCATGTATCTAAGCCTTTTAACCCTCTCACGACCATAGGACGCAGAGGTTGCCAGATTAGCAATAAGAAATAGATTACTCTCACTGTTATAATTACCTCTCCAAAATTAGTTTTCTGCCCACAGCTAACTCAAAGACAACTGCAGAGGTTGAAGTAAACAAACTAAAGGTTTATAGATACCCCTGACGGTAACAAAGGCTTTAAAGTATCCCTAATAGGCTCAAAAATTGCGTCAGGATGTGAGAGGGTTAAAGAACAGCCAGACCTATGAGAGTTCCGTATGGAGCTCAGTGGTCTGGTTAATCTGCTCTACATAACTAACTACTGTAATTTTAAAGAACAGGTAGATTGTTGTTGGTTATTGTCAATATTAATTAGATTCTCTGCTAACATGTATGACTTATTAGGTAGCCTTGGAGGTTGACCATGCCAGGAATATATTTATGACGGGGATCATATTAAAATTGACAAATAATAAACAATAAGTAGTAGTAGTTGTTATTAGCTCTCTTGGATGGTACCAATATTGAGTGTGGCCAATGGATGGACTAATATGTATTATTGTAACCAGTGTTGATAGCTTTCAGTTGGTGGTTGTGGGCGGGGGTGCGGGAGGTTGTTCCACAGCTGCCAAATTCTCCTCCAAGTTAGGCAAAGGGAAGGTTGCTGTCATTGAACCTGCTGATGTAAGTCTACTATGAGGTCTTGATCATTCATTGGTGATATTTATGTACGCAAGTCAGACATGGGCATGATTATCTAATTTGATTAGGATTTTTTTTTTTTTATAGGCCTTAATTTTTTTGTGATTGTTTTGATTAAGATTAATCTGTTTTCTATTTGTTTTTATTTTTTTGTATTATGATTTGATTATAGTTTTTAGTTTTTGTTATTTTTATTATGATTAGATTTTTCTTGTACTTTGATGATTATGATGACAGAAATTTCTGATCATTTGTTGTTTAAAGTGAAATTATATTATAATCATTATGATTAAGGTAACTATATATTTACTATGGGTTTCAGAGGCCGTGTGTCATAGTTTTTCGGGAATAACTTATTAACCCTTTCAGACTCATATGATGTAGAGGTTGCCAGATTAGCAATAAGAGAAATAGAGTTCTCTCACTCTTATAATTACCTCTCCAAAATTAGTTTTCTGCCCACAGCTAGCTCAAAGACAACTGCAGAGGTTGAAGTAACTAAACTAAGGGTTTCTAAATATATACCCCTGATGGTAACAAAAGCTTTAAAGTATCCATAATAGGCTCAAAATCGCGTCATATGTCCTCATCGAAACCAGAGAACACAGAAATTGTCCATCATTGGGAGGTTTGACGTACCTCCCAACCTACCAAATAGGAAAACCTACTATTTGGTAGTAGTCTTGGAAAATCCAACGTCAAGGCTATTAACCTAATTGCAATGACGACTTGTCTATTTTGACTGCTATGTCGTCATTCCAACCGCGGTTAAAAAGAAAACGTCTAGAGTCTACTCCTTATCTTGCTCTAGGAGACGTTGTACATTAACCAAAACTACCACCGAAGGTGAAAAAAGCATAGAAGAGAAGAAAAAGGGGTTTACCTTAGTTACCGCTTAAGGCCCATCCCGTGTTCCGTCATGTGCAGATCCCTGTTGAACGTGCGCATGAGCGACCCTCTCTTGTCATCACATCTCACGTCAGCAGAAGAACGCGGATGGGCAGGGGTCCGGCGTGAGGGAGGGTATTATGTACGTTGGATTTTCCAAGACTACTACCAAATAGTAGGTTTTCCTATTTGGTAGGTTGGGAGGTACGTCAAACCTCCCAATTTGTTAGTAGTCTTGGCGAATCCAACGTCAAGGCTGCATAACAAATAGGAGGAGGACATCCAAGCCCAACCTACCAAAAAAAAAACAATGCATAAAACAAAATTATGAATGACAAAGACACAATTTAAACAAGAGAGTTTAATAAAAGAGTGAAAAACTGAGGAGTAGCTAAAAAGAACAGTTTTAACACATGCCCGTCATTCATAGTAATGCAAAAACATAGACTTGTCTGAAACCAAAAAGGTACTGTACCCAAAATCCCTTTTCTTCAAAAACCAACAAAAACACTGAACACAAGAACAAAACACAATTTTCAATGTGGCAAAAACACTTATGTACTGGAACAATACATAATCCCAAACTTGCAATCCAGTGTTGCAAACCCGTACACCCCCCCCCCCCCCCCCCCTTTGTCAAATAAAACGAAGGAAAAGAACGAGGGACAAGGGGGGAAGACCAGGGATCTTCGCCAGAGCACCAGGAAACACGACCCCCGAGAGCAATCACCGGCCGAGGGGGTCGAACACTGGACACGGAGAGGTAGGAGGAGATGAAGGAAGTGATAAAAGACCCACAAAACCGCTGAGGCGATGGCAGGTAAGGATCGACGCGGCAGGAACCGGAAGGAGGCAGCAAAGGATCTGACATCGTGCGCAGAACCCCTACAAACAGGGTGACGGGCACGAACGGTCCGACAAACGTGGCAGCCCATCTGCACCTGCGAGAGCCTCCCACCTGTCCGAGGAGACACCCACACAGCAGTACCCGAAGGCGGCGCCACAGACGCAACAGAGGAGTGCAAGGCTGACACCGGGCACAACACATGGCGAGGATGCCCACGCCGTAAAGCCTGGACGGCGAAAGGCTGGAAAGCGGGGGCCTCCCTCCCATGCGTGGTAACAAAAGGAGGGGAGGAGGCGAACGAGACGCCATGCAAGGACGGGGAGAATCGCACGCAGTCCCGGGGCCGTGACAATGCCGCTAGTGCAGACACCCGATCCCCAGTGGCCAGAGCGACAAGGAAGAGTGGACGCCCGAGCAACGGAACCGGCGTAGCGGCCCTTGTATACGTGGGTGAAGCCAGAAGGACCAGAGCCCGCCCCAGATCCCACTGCGGAGGGACCTGGCGCGGAGGCGGTCGATCCCGGAAGGCAGCCGTCAGGAAGGAATCTAGCTCCCGTGGCGGACGACCAGCCCAGCGACGGACCCAAAGACCCCCCGGACGGCAGACAAGTGGGTACCTATAGCGTCGACTTGAAAGTGACGTGTACGGAAGAGGTGAAACAAGGAGCGTAGGACGAGGGAAGGAGAGCCAACTGGCAGGCGAGTGACCTGTAGCCACCTAGTAAAAGACCTCCAGCGGGACCCATAAGTCCCCCAAGGAGAAGACGGCCAGGAACGCTGCAGGAAGTCAGTCAGGGCCCGGCCGGGGACCGGGAGCCACCGTGCCTCATGAACAAGCACGATGCGAAGGCCAACGAGGTCCGCAGGTCCCCAACCTAGCCCAAGTGGAAGCCGGAGACAGGTAGAGGGACCGGACTCGGGCACCACCGCGGCAACCGGGCGGACCAAGCCCGTGCCGGCCACAGAGGCGCGAGGAGCCAGACGCAGCCGTGGTACAGCCGCAGCCTCGCGAGGACTGGGCACATCAACAGCGCGTCTGGTGGCGGAAAGATGTATATCGACCGCCACCTGTACCAGGCTACCAGGAAAGCGTCCGGACCCCCCCGGAGCGCGAGGCCGGAGGGAGAGGTCCAGAGGCAACTGGCGCGGCACCCCCGATGTGAACAAGGCGACCTCCGGAACACCTCAGGAAGCCGCGAGGTCAGCGAACACAGTCCGTTTCATCGCCCATTCTACAAGAACGCCCTGCCCTCTCGACAGGGCGGCCGCGCACAGGGTGGCAGGCCCGGGCAGGGAGGAGGCATGCAAGGAGAAAGGGTGTTGGTCCGCGAGGAAGAACAACTCCACCGAGACCCCCAATAGAGTCAACGACCTGGAGGACCCCCGCATAAGGAAACAGGGGACAGCCTGTCTGAGTGTCTAACCCGAAGGCCACCGACTTACCCCGAAGGGCCAGCGCGTGGTCCCGCAGGAAGAACAAAGGAACCAACAGTCCGAGGGCATAGACGGATAAGTGGAGGGAGACCCACCCATCTGCCGGGAAGTGGACGTCCCAGGTTCGATCGGGAACCTCACCCAACCTCGCTCGACGTATCTGTGGCTACCCAGACCGTCGGCGGGGGGGCGGTCCAGGGCACAGCCGCAGAGAGCGAGCCCCGAGCAACCCAGCGACCGAAGCGTCTGCGAACGGTACGTGGGAGCGGCAGGAGCCGATCCATAGGGGCAACGGAAACACCGCGGTGCCCATGAGGAGGCGGCGTAGCCAGAGGCTCCCTAAGGGAAGGGGCAGAGCGGCCCAATGCAGCGAACCCACGAACAAGTCCCAGAGCCACCCCAGGAGGGAGACCGAGTGCAACACGGCGAAGACCTTCCACCGAAGGTGCACCGCGGCCGGCAGACCCAGGGTCACCATAGCGCCGGACAAAAACCAATGCGAGACCGACCCATGGCACGACACGCGACGGGGTCAAGCGTGACTTGGGAACATCGAAGGGGAACCCTAACCGTGCGATGTTGCGAACGACTGTGAGGGCGTCACCAATGCACAGTCCTAGGGCTCCGGAAACTACCAACCAATCGGCCAAGGAAAACAGGATCTGGAGCCCGCTCCTGAGGAGAGGACCCAGAGCCTGCCCCACCAGTGCGGAGAAGATCCGCGGCGCGATGTGGAGACCGAAGGGAAGGCCGTCGAACAGGAACACACGATCGGAAGTCCGAACGGCCAAGAATCGCTGGAAGCGAGGATGGAGAGGAACGAGCCAAGACGCATCCTGGAGGGCCAGCGACACTACCCACGACAGAGGGCACAGGGCCAGGCGTACCAGGGGTACCGGCAGCATCCGAAACCGTGTGTGCACAATGTGCCCGTGGAGGGCCGACAGATCCACCACCGGTCGCATCGCGTCGCAGTTCGTCGACGGTACCAGAAAGACACGGGAGAGGAAAACCGGGTGACCGGCAGTCAACTCCCTCGACGCTACCCAGCTCGGGCATGGAAGTGAACACGTGGGCCACCTCTGAAGAGATGGGCCGGCGTCGGTGACAAGAGCGGAGTGGGGGTCTGGACGTCCACCTCCAGGTGAGACCCCTCCGCGCAACCCGCCGCCCCCAACGTCCCTCGCGGCTACCGAGGGGCGCAAGGGCGAAAACAACCCGAGGGAGCACCCGAGAGGGGAGCGACCCGGTCGGCCAGGCGAGAAGGAGAACAAGGAGGCCGACCCAGAGAACTACACATTGTGTTGACGTGGAGGTACCCCCGGTACGGGCCGTGCGGGCATGAGCGCCACGTTGACCTCCTCTACCCCCCCGCCAACCTCGTCGAAAAGGGCGGGCCACCCCAACCCCAGGCCGGCGCGGGGCTGACTCCGTCGAAGTGCGGCCGGAAGTGGAAGGCCGGCCAGCCCCGACACAGCGGGGATGAAAGGGGCAAGAACAGAAGTGCGAGGCGGAACCGACGCACTGGCCTGCAACGTCCCAGTCCTGCGCCCGTGCAAGGCGGCAGCACTTGCAGCAGCACCCCGAAGAGGACCGGCAGAAGGACGGGACTGAGAAGACCCCGCGCGCGACACAGCGCGTCGGTGCGTGACGTAAGCAGGGTCCGCAACGACACAGCGCATCGTCGCGCGTCGGAAGCAGGGGCCGCCGACAGAGAAACGTAGCATTCCCAAGCATCCTGCTTAAAAAAACCTGACGTATATAGCGCAGAGTACAACAAACCCTGACGAATATCCAAGGGGGCCGGCCGGCAGAACGAGGACCGTACCGTCAGGCGTCGCCGAGTCGTCGCGCACAAAACCGCCTTCAGCTCGGGAACCAAAGACACAGCGAGCCGAAGGTGGACCCGCTGAACGCGGTCCAAACCCTCGCGAAGATCGCCTGGCGCAGACGCCTCGAAAAGCCGCAGGTGGTGAACAGACGTCTGGAGGGAACCTAAAGACAAGACAATAAGTCCGTCACCCTCTGGCGCAAGGGAAAAACCTTGGCGACAGAGGGCTGATCCGGGTGAGAGAAGAACGGGGTAGCAAT
Source organism: Paralithodes platypus (assembly GCA_032716605.1). Taxonomy (NCBI): domain Eukaryota; kingdom Metazoa; phylum Arthropoda; class Malacostraca; order Decapoda; family Lithodidae; genus Paralithodes; species Paralithodes platypus. Next base: position 37,794,514 of record CM064575.1, read on the forward strand.
AGAACAAAGTTCAAGAACGGGCGCGCTCATCCAGGACCAGAACGCGCCGTCCAACCCGCCGACAGACACAAGAGGAGGCAAAATCAGTGATGACTCCGGGGGAGGGACTGAAGGAGAGCCGTCGACGGATCGGTGTGTGAAGTCGAAGGCCTCAGCAAACCAGGCCTCCAATGGGAGAGGGTGACCGAGCATGATGGCTAAGCCAGGCGTACCGGCGTCGCACAAACCTGTCCCATAGGAGGACAGACCCGTCAACACAGCCAGGGACTAAACAGCCGGAAGGATGTCAGGGCGGCTGAAGTCTGACCAGAGCGTAGGCCTGCAGAAGGGAGGGGGACCGTAGCAGGGGTAGGTAGGGTGAGGCGCTGAGGGTGAGTCACCGCCAAGAAGCGCGAGAAGAGGGAGTCTTCCATCGACTCCAAGCACCCGTCGAAGCGTGACGCAACCCAGCCCTGCATAGCTGACAATCGATCCGAGAGAGGCGACCCCCCCCACCCGCCAGATTGGTCGGCCCGCAGGGGCGAGCGTGAGCGGGAGCGATACCCACGACACGAACCAGCAGCGTCGCGGCCCAAGGAAGGCGAGCGACGACGGTTGTGTCGCCGTTGAGGGACTCGTCCCCGATCACGAACGGCCGAGGGGGAAACAGCACCATCCCCCTCTTCCAGCGACACGTCAGCTCCTGAGAAAGGGGACCCCGAAACCTCGCGAAACCCCACCGAGGCAAGAGGAGGGGTACCCCCCTGCCGAGACGGTAAGTGAAGGGCAGGAAGAGAAGAATGAGGAGGAGCAGGACGACGGGAGTGGGAAGGCTGGCCGGGTGAAAGGAGGCCAGAAGGAGCCGCGGGGGGAAACAGAGCAAGGATCCCCGGGGCTGAGAGAACAGGGCGGCCCGACACCGAAGCGGAGGAGGGAGGGACCTCCACCGTGGGACGAGACCGTGAAGGAAGAATAGGCACTGAAGCAGGTGAAGTAGGAGAAGCAACGACATCCAGGCGGACCCTCCTGGACAGTGTAGGAGGAGGGAGCAGAGGGCCAGCTACAGCATGAACAACCGCGCGCGGAGAGGACAACGTAAGAGGAAGTCGTCTGGGCTGGGGAAGCGGGCGGAAGGGAGTAGAGCCCCTATCCGTAGAGGCCAGGGGAGGGCGCACAGGGGCAGAGCCGCTAACCCCGGCCTCAGGGCGAGAACCATGACGAGGGCGATGGGTGTCGTCAAGGCGATCAGGAGGACGACGAGGGGCAGTAGAGGACGGACGACGAGGCGAGCGAGAGCGTGGACGGAGCTGGGGAACCCCCCGACGATGGGACGACCGGCTGCGGGACCCAGGGGAGAGGGCCCGAGCAGGGAGAGGGCCAGGTGAACGGCCTTCAGTCGGGTCAGGGATACCCAGGGCGACGCGGAGCCGGTCGGTAACAAAGGCCGGGGAACGGTGGTCCACAGTCCTAATGTGGCGGGAGACCATCGTCCACACCGACGGAAGGGAAGCAGAGGCCACAGCCGCCGCCGAGGAACCAGGGCCATGGTGCAGCACATCCACCAGGGCCAGACACGTGCCACACAGAGCAGGGAGGTAGGCCGTAGAGGACACACAGAGCGAGTGGCGCAAGCAGGACTTGTGGCTCTCCAAGCACGGGGAGCGACAACCAAGGCGAAAGCAAGGCAGCCTACCTGCACTAGAAGAACACACACCATAATCAGCACGTCGAAGGAGTAAGTGGAGAGAATGTCCAACAAGAACCAGGGAAGGAGCATGGGGAAACAGGAACACACATGCAAACAGGTATCCGTACTCACCCTAAACTGGGAGCACAGAGGTAGGTGAGGAGGGCGGCCGAGGCGGAAGAGCACTAGCAGAACCTGCAAAGATGGAGAAAGTGTTAACCACCACTCAACATCTTACATGCAGGGCCTATAACACCAGTAAAGTGTATACACCAATATAGTATCAGGCAACAAGATGACATAAAAAAAGTAAATTGTGAAAGCCAACTATTACCGCAAATTTGCGGGCCAATGGAGGCATAACCGTACCGACACCACCCTCCCGCAATTTTGCGGGACCCCCCAACGATCTCCGCAAATTTGCGGGGAGCCGAAACGTCCCAGAGGACCGAATCGAGCACCCGCAAATTTGCGGGACCGGCCGAGATGGTCCGGCGCCGAAAAAAGCGAGAGGAGCGTCTAGGGAATACCAAAAAAGGCCACAAAAATGCGTCATCTCCTTATGAACTCCAAGCAATGATGGCCATCAAGCTGAGCAGTGTCTTCCTTGAATTTATCCTGACTCAACCGGTAAAGGGAGAGGCAAGGAAGACACACCAGGGGAGAGGAGGCACATCCCCCAGGAACCACCCAACCCACAGAGATAGAGCAAAGCCCATGAGGAGAAGTGGCAGGGAGGGTGGTTTCGCACAAACAGGGGCCCCCGTGAGGTACCCCTGGATTGGGCAAAAGACTATGAAAGGATGGAGGTGAAACAGGAAGAGAAAACAAAAACCAGTAAATGAAACTGGTGAGAAAAAGGGTGGCCTAGCCGTGAGCAGAGAATGTGTCAGGGGCGAAAAACCCTGTGGTGTGAAAGAGGGGCCCCCGTGAGGTACCCCTGGAGTATCACGAACCACCTGTCGCCCAGGCCCTTGAGACACAGTGAAGGACTCGAAAGGGGGGACTCGGAAATAACGCTAATAATGCGGCCGACACAAACTCTACAAACAGCACCGCCACCAACGAAATCTCAGATTGTTTACCAACGGTACACCTAGGCTATGAAAAAATGAAAACTCATAGGGGCATAGCAATTCCTGAATGAGAAAACGAGCTAGGCTAAATTAAGCTAAAAGCTAAACTATGCCCAGACTAACAGGAAAAAAGAATATGAAAAGAGAAAGAATGAAAAACATATACGAGGAACGCCAGGCGCCCCCGTACCTTCGGTAGGCTATTTCCACACGCGTCTCCATGATACACACTTAGGAGCCCATTTACGTGTGCCCTAGATCACGTAACATCTGTCTAACAAAAAAGAAGGCCAGATAAGCCGAAACGAACCTAAACAGGGTGAATTAAAGGAGCACAACAAAAGCGACTTCATTCAATGGAGCGCGTGAAAAAATGATGTGATGACAAGAGAGGGTCACTCATGCGCACGTTCAACAGGGATCTGCACATGACGGAACACGGGATGGGCCTTAAGCGGTAACTAAGGTAAACCCCTTTTTCTTCTCTTCTATGCTTTTTTCACCTTCGGTGGTAGTTTTGGCTAATGTACAACGTCTCCTAGAGCAAGATAAGGAGTAGACTCTAGACGTTTTCTTTTTAACCGCGGTTGGAATGACGACATAGCAGTCAAAATAGACAAGTCGTCATTGCAATTAGGTTAATAGCCTTGACGTTGGATTTGCCAAGACTACTAACAAATATCATTATCATCATCAGACTGGTTGTCACTGTCGGGGGCGCTCCCTCACTCCCCCTCTTTATTATGGTTCAATAGACCAGAAAGTAGAGAAGAAGTTATGACCCTATTGATAATGCAAAACTATTGAACAAACTTAAAAGTGTATGTTATTTGGTATATAATCTGTGAATAATTTCCGATATGATGGAATTAAAGAAAAAAAAAATCCACCCACTCATAATCAGCAAAAATGACACAAATGTCAATTAAAAACATTTACAATATTTCCCCATCATTTTGTGTAGACACACTTTCAAGGCGAAAATATACTGAGGGAAAAAAACAATAAATAAATATAAAAAAAATCTTCCGGCGCTCGGAAGCTCGGCGCCCTATCTGGAAAAGACGGAGGAATATTTTTTGTTGACTATTTCTTATTTCTTGTTTATCTATGTGCTGGAAGGATATATTTTTCAATTCCATCGCATTAGAAATGATTCATAGATTACAAAAAGTCCAAATAAGACGTAGTTATGTTAATGTATAAGGGAGATAGATAGATGCATTAGATAGATAGATAGAGAGCTGCTAGGTCCAAGCGATCGATAAAATACGAACATATATGAGACAGACTTAAGTTTCTGAAAAGACAAAGGAGAAATTTTTATTGATTTTTTTTTTATTTTTTATTATGGGTGTGTTGGAAGGATAATATTTTGTTCAATTTCATCGTATGAGAAATGATTCATAGATTAAAAAAAGACCAAATAAGACAGTTATGTTTATGTATAAGGGAGATAGATGCATTAGATAGATAGACAGACAGACAGACATTTGATTGCATAAATAACAATCTTAATCATTTATATCTTTATAATCATTTATATCAAAAATCTGTGTGTGATAACCCATGTTCGAATCCCGGTGGATCATATATACTTTAATTAATTTCATTGGGGGTGTTTGGTGTTGTGGTGAAATTAATAAAATAAAGAATATATACTGTACCTAGGATTGGGCCGCCACTCTTGTATGATCCTGACTTTACCGTGTTGTGGCCGACTTTGGAACTTTTGGGGTTACCGTGTCCAAACGAATCCGTGTATATAAAACTTGTGTATATCGAGACCTGACTGTACTGTACTGTTCTGTATATTTGTGTTCAATTCTTGTCAAATTTCAAATTTGTATATTTTATTAATTTATATTGTGCAGTTTTAAGCACTACTTAATCATATGTTATTATTAAACTAATGTAGTTTGAACATAATAGTTTAATTTGAATTGTAGTTTATTAATACAGAATTTACCTGAATATGTATGAGTGCGTTAATATATTTGCAACAGGTTTGCTTTGGAAAGAAACTTACTTGCTCATATAGTGGTGTTCTTTTTATGTGGTGGTTTTGCATTATAATTTCATAATATTGTTTTGCTAACTTCACAAAAAAATTATTTCCACAGTAATTTTTTAAATTTTGTCTTTATATTGTGCCGTTTCTGGTTTAGGTTTGTTTGATTTGCAAGTTTTACATTATAATTCCAGATGCATTACTACCAAGCAATGTGGACCCTGGTGGGAGGTGGCATGAAGACTCTGGCAGACTCCGGAAAGCCCATGAGTCAGGTTAGTTCCTACAGTAATGTACAGTATTTGTCCTTAATGCCAGCAAACAGCCTCAAGCCTTAGTCTCATCCATATAGATTTAGAAAATAAAATAAACAAATAACAAACAAACAAGAGACTACAGTACAGTACAGTATTCTAAACCAGTTCTCATAGAAGTCACTTCTTGTTAGACATTATTATTAAATATACAAAGTTGTCTTATGTTGTACAATGTGTATATGCCTTTGGAAGTGATCAAAATTATGCCATTTCCTGTAAATTATCCGGGGCATAATCCTGCGTAGCGGGATTACTTATATCTCGAGAATTTGGCTTTGTTATAGTATAATTCTTTTTTGTATGTCTTGATGGTGTAAAGGTTAGAGTGTGTAAGTTCTGTATGTGATATTAGGACAAGAGACTGAAACTGCACTGATGTTTGGAACACTCGGTCTTAAAATTTTATGTACTGTATGTATGTATGTATCCTGGGTTCGAATCCTGGGAGAATTACATGCTTTCATTAATATAATTTGGGGTGTTATTGGTTTTAACCCTCTCACGTCCTTGACGCAATTTTGAGCCTATTAGGGATACTTTAAAGCCTTTGTTGCCATCAGGGGTATTTATAAACCTTTAGTTTATTTACTTCAACCTCTGCAGTTGTCTTTGAGTTAGCTGTGGGCAGAAAACTAATTTTGGAGAGGTAATTATAAGAGTGAGAGTAATCTATTTCTTATTGCTAATCTGGCAACCTCTGCGTCATAAGGATGTGAGAGGGTTAAGAGCGATGTTCAAAATACTGTATGTATTATGTATTTTAAATCGGAGATTACTAGAAATGGTTAGAAGTGGAAAATATACTTAATATATCTATCTATTGCCTGATGCCGTGATATCAAATAGGGTGGCCATGTTAGGTATATTTCCTTCTTTTATCAATTGTTAGTTTGTCATGACTCATTTATAAATCTTTGTGAATTACTAACCTGTAAACAAAAAAATGGGAAGAAGTTTTATTGACTGTCATTTTATTTACTCATGACTGGCAGGTTTGCTTTTGCGGAACGCAAATGCAAAGCCGTGAAATCGGGCTTCTGCAATTACAGAATTGGCGGATTGCAGAAGTGTCCAGCTCTGTAAAGGATATATGGATAATACGGATGCTGCGCAATACATCATCAGGTCACGTGTTAAACAAAACACCCCGGATTTCTCTCTCTCTGAGCCCCAAATCCGTGTTGTATGAAGTACTTACTGCTTAATTGAAAATTGTGGGACCCTTATCGGTGTATCCCGCATTATAGGCGTAATGGAAACGCTCGTTGTAGGATAACTGACTGTACTGTATTGAATGTTTATTTAAAAAAATTGCAGGTGCTGCCGAAGAGAGCCGAGTGGATCAAACAGCGGGTGGTGGAGTTCAACCCGGAGCAGAACACAGTGAAGACGGAGGATGGCCAGGATGTTGGCTATGAGTACTTGGTGGTAGCTACAGGCCTACAGCTTAACTATAACCAGGTATGTGGCTAAATGAACAGTTGCCGACACATGAACGTACAGTATTAGGTTATAGTACTGAGAGCATTGAAAACCATCACTCAAACACAGCACTTATCCCACATTCATGTGTTGGTGAAGTTAGGGGGCATATGCTAGGCTTTGCTTTGTTGTGGTGGTGAGTGTAGTGAGGGCTGGTATAGTGATGGCTGGTCTAGTGATGATCCTTTATAGTCCACTGGTTTAGAGCACTGTACAACAGTAGTGCAAGTCACTTTGGGCCTAGGTTCGAGTCCCGAGCCGGGAATGGCCTGCCCACATAAAAACATTCCATTCCTCTCCGCTCTTACAGGAGCCTGTGGTGGGTGAGTGATCCAGGCTGGTACACATAGGCTAGTGCATAATTATTATCCAGGTTATCATAGTACAGTATATCTCCCTAGATGAGATGCTATTTATTTTCCCTTACTACAGGTTCTTATTTTCTGGTCAGGGGTGAACAGAGGCATCGGGTGTGAGTAAACTACCCATTCGTCTTGACTTGCTTGGGAATCAAACTTGAGAACAATCCACCACAAGCAAACTAATGTTTGCAACATGAAAGTCACCACTACATTAATATTATTTACACCTGGTAACTTTTTGACAATGGGTGCCTTCACAGGAACTATATGTGTGCAGTATTTGCTCATACTCGTTTGATTGATGGCTAGACACGGGCCATTGTGGATAATAAAAAAATTGTATCTAGGGCCAATGAATGTTGTTGTTCCCTAAGCTGCCTGGCCGAACAGCCCCGAGTCTTTAAGGAAGGCCATGGCCACGTTTGGGCTTTCCCACAGAGCTCTCAAAGAGTGTAAATTGTGTTGTTGGCGTAAGTGGTTGTGTGAAATGCAGTCTTCTATGATGTGTTTAATGGTATGGGGTGCTGTGTTACAACCCGGGCAGGTGTCGACGACGGAGTCATCCAGTCTCTTCTGATAGCTCAGAAGAGCTGGATGGTGTCCGCATCTCAGCCTGGCCAGGAGGACTCTATCCTCGCGAGGAAGGGAGGATTCAGAAGGATGGATTTCGGGAGGTCGTGCTTGCAGCTGCGTGTTGTCTATGAGTGAGTGCATGGAACGGCGAGTGATATGAGTATGGATGTGCTTCCGGAAGTTGGTTTGGGGTGGGCAGGGAGGGAGAGAAGACAGTATTTGTGTGTGATAGTGTGTGCTGGGTGTTGTTTTGATATTTCTTGGTGTCTGTGGGTGTGATGCCATGTAGTGTAGTGGGTGGTGTTGATTCGTGGAGGCTGCTGCCAGGAATTGAGTGCCTCTCATGTCTAGATGATCTTTGACTTTGAGGACTTTGGTTTCTTGATGTAGGTATCTGTGGGTGTAGTAGCTGTGCATCCTGTGATGATTTTCAGGCTTTATTTTGAATAGTCTGTAAGGTCTTGTGTTTCAGCTAGGTTAGAAGCCCAGGCCGGGCTTGCGTATTCCATAACTGATCTTATGGAATGTTGGTTAAAATAATTTAAGTTTCTACCTGTTTTTTTTTTTTTTTTTTTTTTTTTTTTTTTAAGAGACAATGAACGGAGGAAGGAAAAACACAGACAAAACAAAAAGGTCCACGTGCCTAAAGGCATCCTCCATTCATAAAATGTTTGTAACAACTGGACCCAAACATTTGTTGATTGCAAGTTTGTGGAAAGCAACTCGAGGGAAGTGAACTCCAAAGAGCAGCAGCTCTGGGGACAAATGAACTCTGACAAGCAGAAGTTCTGCATTGTGGAGGAGAAAGTGTAAATTCATGGGCGCTCTCAGCTGCCCTAGTTCTACGGGGAAAGATGTGGAGAGGCGGCACAATTGAAGCAAGTTCCTCGGAACAATTGCTGTGAAAATATCTGTAGAATAATGCAAGGGATGCAACGTTTCTTCGTATGGCTAATGTAGGAAGGTCCTGTGTGATTGCAGGGTTATTGATTAATCTAATAGCTTTATTTTGAATTTTGTCCAACTGCCTCAATGCAACCACTCCACTTCCACCCCACAGAGGTGAACAGTAATCCATCTGAGAGCGCACATGACTTTTATATATTACGGCCAACTGCTCGTCAGTGAAGAATTCTCGAACTCTGTACAGGAGTCCCAGTTTTTTAGAGGCATTCTTAGCAATGCTTCTAACATAATGTGTCCAGCTCAAGTTAGTAGTCAATGTTACACCGAGAATGTCAATACTAGGGGAAGTGGGAATATTTACATCATTAAAAAATATATGGGAGTCAGTGAGACTCTGTCGGTTAGAAAATTGAATGTACTTGGTTTTCTGTGCATTAAAGGAAACTAGATTCTCTTGTCCCCATTCATTAATTCTAGAAAGGTCCCGGTTCAGAGAAATTGCAGTGTTTATTTTTGAATTTATAAGATCGGGTTGGGTGAAAGAATTGGTAAATGTGAAGGAACTGTGGAGTGTTGAGTCATCTGCGTAGGAATGTATTGGATTATGAGTGGTAGATATGAGATCATTGATATGAATGAGGAACAGAGTTGGGGCCAAAACTGATCCCTGGGGAACACCAGCATTTATTGAGTGAAATTGAGAATAAAGGCCATCTACCATTACACGTATTTTTCTGTTATGAAGATAAGAAGAAATTAGTGGAACTAATGATGCAAGGCCGTAGTGTGACATCTTCGACAATAAGGATTGATGCCAGACTCTATCAAATGCCTTTGATATATCCAGTGCTATTGTATGTGTTTCACCATGTTGGTCTGTAGCTTGGTTGATTTGATGCGTAAGAAGGCAAAGAATGTCTGCAGTTGATCGACATCGTCTAAAACCATATTGCCTATCACTGATTAATTTATTATTCTCCAGATGCTTAATTATGTGATTATTTAATATTATTTCAAAAACTTTGCCAAGAGTGGAAGTTATAGCTATTGGTCTGTAGTTTGATGGATCTGAAGAGGCACCTTTTTTAGGAACTGGATGGATGTTTGCTTCTTTCCAGGGTACTGGGAAGCATGAGGTATGAGTACACAGACGGAAAAATTTTGCCAATACAGGAGCGAGCACCAAGGAGCAATTCTTAAGTACTATTGGAGGAATTTCATCTGGACCAGGAGCCTTATCTACTGAGAGATTCTGCAAAATAGTTTTGACATGTCTGGTGTGGATCTTAAGTGAGGGAATTTCAGGTGAATTAAAATTAAGTACAGGGACATCTTGATTTATTTCATCTAAGGTTGAGTTGGTGGAGAATATTCCAATGGTAATATTCTGCAAATTATTTTATTTTATTTTATTTATTTATTTATTTATATATACTATAGGCCCTATACAGTATATATATATTTTATTTTATTTATTTATTTATTTATATATACTATATACAGTATATATATATTTTATTTATTTATTTATTTATATACTGTATACTATAATTATACAGTATATATATATTTTATTTTATTTATTTATTTATTTATTTATATATACTATATACAGTATATATATATTTTATTTTATTTATTTATTTATTTATATATACTATATACAGTATATATATTTTATTTTATTTATTTATTTATTTATTTATATATACTATACTATATACAGTATATATATATTTTATTTTATTTATTTATTTATTTATATATACTATATACAGTATATATATATTTTATTTTATTTTGCTAGACACCGTAATTCACGAGAAGGGGTGGCCATGAACATTAAGCGTTTATCATGGGAAGCGAGAGAATGTCTAAGAGGGTGTACGAGAGCGAGGTGGAAGGACAGAGAGAGAGAGGTGGAAGGATGGAGTAAAAAAGTATAGGAGTGAAGGCGGTGCTGGTTGGGAGGAGGGGCGTCGACTGACTGGGGGCGTTTCGTTTGTAGCCACCCATTCGGGGATCACGGCGTCAGGCAATACTGTAGATAGATAAATAGATTATACCTCTGTCAGCTGAAAGGGTACAAACTAGCTCATTTATCCATTTTAACTACTGTACCACAGATCCATCCTGATTTAACCCGTATAGCCCCAGCGACGCGTCTGACGCGTCGGCGATGTATGTAACGCACAGCCCCAGAGACGCGCCTGGCGCGTCACCCTAATTGCGCCGACCGTAACCTCAGGTGTAGCCACTCAAGAGGGCTCAGATTTGTATGGGAACTGTGTACGTATCCCACGCAACCCTGCCGATGGTTGAAAACTCTCAAAGTCCACGTGCGTGCGCGCGAGCGCGCAATAACCTCGTTTTTTGGGATAATTGCCTTCAATTTTTTACTCTTGTAAAATCCGTTTTCGGGGGCTCTGTAGGACCATTTTTTAAGCTTTTTGAGCGGTTTTTCGTGGTTTTTCCTTCATTCCTAACCCATTCGCTATTGTTTCTGGAATAAAACCATTTTTTGAAAACCGGCCGGGTTCTGGTGCGCAAACATTACAAAACTAGCCGGGGCTCCACGGGTTAATTAAGGGGGTAGTGGTTATCTTTTAGTTTATATACCAGTATACTGTATTAGAGGTGGACCGGATATCCGTATCCGCATCCAATAATGCGGATATTTTCGTAACTAATAAGTCATAAAAACTTATTATATTTACACTTTTACAGAATAACTAATTAACTATTAACCCCTTGAAGCTCCGACACGTTTTAGCAGTTTATGTTTGCTATCATTAGACGATTTTATGCTGCTTAGGAAGGATATGTGGGTATTAGAGGTGGACCGGATATCCGTATCCGCATCCGCGGATATCCGCATCATTGTGTACATCCGCATCCGCAAATACTGAAAATAAATATCCGCATCTACATCCGCATCCGCAAATATCAAGAAATCAATATCCGGTCCACCTCTATACTGTATATTAATTTATTTTTTAGCAAGGTTATGGTCTTCGAAAGACCTCACAGAGTGTGAGGTGAAGCTGAACGGTCAGGCTATGGAGATCGTCAACTCTTTTAAGTATCTGGGCAGTGTGTTGAGTAAAGATGGGACTATGGATGAAGAAGTGCGGGAGAGGGTTGTAGGAACACTGAAAGCAGTAACAAGAAATAGGGTGGTCAGTATGGAAGTGAAGAAGTCCTTGCATGACAGTATGGTAATCCCGACATTGACTTACGGAAGCGAAGCATGGACGTTGGTTGAGAGACTCAGACCAAGAGTGAGAGCAGTGGAAATTAACTACTTAAGAAGTGCGTGCGGAGTTACATGGAGGGATAGACAGACTAATGAGGAAGTAAGAAGGAGGTGTGGTGTGGAGGTAGATGTGCTGGAAAGTGTGAAAAGGAACAACTTGAGATGGTTCGGCCATATGGAACGTATGGAAAGCGAGAAAATGACTAAGAGGGTGTACGAGAGCGAGGTGGAGGGACAGAGAGGGAGAGGTAGACCGAATGAGAGCTGGAAGGATGGAGTGAGGAAGTACATGAACGAAGGCGGTGCTGGTTGGGGGGAGGGGCGTCGACTGACTGGGGACAGAGGTGCATGGGGGCGGTTCGTTCGTGGCCACCCCTTCGGGGATCACGGCGTCAGGCAATAGATAGATAGATAGATTTTTAGCGTTGTAGGAACGCTAAAAGCAGTAACAAAAAATAGGGTGGTCAGTATGGAAGTGAAGAAGTCCTTGCATGACAGTGTGGTAATCCCGACACTGACTTACGGAAGCGAAGCATGGACGTTGGTTGAGAGACTCAGACCAAGAGTGAGAGCAGTGGAAATGAATTACTTAAGGAGTGCATGCGGAGTTACATGGAGGGATAGACAGACTAATGAGGAAGTAAGAAGGACGTGTGGTGTGGAGGTAGATGTGCTGGAAAGTGTGAAAAGGAATAACTTGAGATGGTTCGGCCATATGGAACGTATGGAAAGCGAGAGAATGACTAAGAGGGTGTATGAGAGCGAGGTGGAGGGACAGAGGGGGAGAGGTAGACCGAATATGAGGTGGAAGGATGGAGTGAGGAAGTACATGAACGAAGGTGGTGCTGGTTGGGGGGAGGGGCGTCGAATGACTGGGGACAGAGGTGCATGGGGGCGGTTCGTTCGTGGCCACCCCTTCGGGGATCACGGCGTCAGGCAATAGATAGATAGATAGATAGATTTTTAATTTATTTTTTTGTTTCCTCACTAGACCTCCATCACGCTTAAAAAAGAATACTTCCTAGAGTCCTAGACCCTCCTTCAAGATACATTTGTACATTTTTCTGTAGAAAAGTGTCATGGCCGAGGGCCGATTCATCTTAAAATTACAGGCTTGCTTTCGCTCGCCAGGAAAAAATTGATACCTAAATGGCACGAAGGGTCTTATACCATTCTTTAACTGCCTTCGTGGTGTAGTGCATAGGGTGTTGATGTTCGGTGTGAGCGTCCTGGGTTCGATTCCACGGACTGCCACATGTGTTTGTAATGTTTCATTAATCGATTTTAGGAGTGGAGTTGGTTGTTGGATAGAACATAATAATTGATATTGGTTCAGGAGTAATTTATCGAGAGGCCTTCCATAGTGGTTAAGGCCCCATTAATTGCTCTTTCCATTCACATATGCATAGCCTACGGGAGTTGCAGTTGGGATGTGTGTACATTTTACTAGAGAGGAAGGTTTTGACGAACCACAGGCGGGAGTACTGGAGAGTGGTCTTAGTAAGATTGAAATAACTAGAGATGAGCTGTTATCTGCGATGAGAGGACTTGAAGTAAGGAAAGCTATGGGACCGGATGAAGTGTCTGCCTGGGTTTTAAAGGAGTGTGCAGAGCAATTAGTGGAGCCAGTGAGGGACATAATTCAAGCTTCCTTAGATAAAGGACAGGTTCCTGTTGAATGGAAAAGAGCTAATATCATTCCGATATACAAGAATGGAAACCCTGAGGACCCTCTAAACTATAGACCAGTTTCACTTACTAGTATTGTATGCAAGATTTGTGAAAAGCTAATTAGGAAGAGATGGATGAAAATGTTGGAGAGAAAGAAAATAATAACCCCAAAGCAATTTGGATTCAGAGAAGGGACATCTTGTGTTACCAGTTTGCTATGTTATTACAGTAGGGTGATAGATGTACTCCAAGAAAGAGGCGGATGGGTGGACTGCGTCTACTTAGACCTTTCCAAAGCATTCGATAAGGTACCACATAAGAGATTGTTATCTAAGCTTGAGACGCTAGGATGTGTCAGGGGGAGTTTGCTGAAATGGATGGAGAGCTATTTAACAGATAGGGAAATGAGGACCAACATTAGAGGAACTTACTCATCGTGGCGGAAAGTTGAGAGTGGTGTGCCGCAGGGATCTGTGTTGGCACCTCTCATGTTCCTTATGTACGTGAATGACCTGCCGATAGGCATAAACTCTTACATGTCAATGTTTGCAGATGACGTAAAAATTATGAGACAAATAACAAATAAAAGTAGTTGTGAGGAGCTGCAAGGGGATTTAGATAAAATATACGAATGGAGCACCAAGTGGAAAATGAAATTTAATATAAGTAAATGTCATGTGTTAAATATGGGAAGAAGTGTGAATAGACCAAATTAGGAGTACAGGATGGGAGATAATAAAATTAGCAAGGCCGAAAAAGAAAAAGATTTAGGGTTGATTATACAAGATAATTTGTCGCCAGAGAAACATATTAACAAGCTCTTTAGCGGAATGTATGCAATGGCCGGGAATATGAAAGTTGCTCTGAACTATTTGGATGAGACCATGGTAGCGAAAATTATGAAGAGTATGATTAGACCAAGATTGGAGTATGCAGCAGTGGTGTGGTCCCCGCATCTAAAGAAGCATATTCACAAGTTAGAAAGAATCCAGAGAGCAGTCACTAGATTGGTTCCAAGTCTCAGAGAACTGCCATATGAAGGGAGGCTAGACAAATTAAATCTACCGAGTCTAAAAGAGAGGAGAGAGAGGGGAGACATGATAATGATGTACAAATGTACCCGGGGGCTGGAGAGGCTGGATAGGGAGGATATATTAATTATGGATACAGGAATAACTAGAGGCCACAGCTACAAAGTAAAAGACCTACCTGCAAGAACGATATCAGGAAGTTTAGCTTCCCCTATAGATGTATTGACAAATGGAATGGGCTGGAGGAGGAGGTGGTAGGGGCAAGGAACATCCATATTTTCAAGAAAAAATTGGATAAAAAGTAGACTGAGAGACGGGACAACACGAGCTTAGCTCAACTCCTGTAAACTACAATTAGGTAAATACAATTAGGTAAATACATGCTTAGATTGATATGCAGGATTCGAAGTTGCATAATAAATCGTAGGCAGTGTCCACCATTGTTTAACTGCCTTCGTGGTGTAGTGCATAGGGTGTTGATGTTCGGTGTGAGCGTCCTGGGTTCGAATCCACGGACTGCCACATGTGTTTGTAATGTTTCATTAATCGATTTTAGGAGTGGAGTTGGTTGTTGGATAGAACATAATACTTGACAACGAAATGGGGCGAAAGGTGTTAAAATTGCCAAACTAATGGAGTGAACTTCTTAAAATCTCAAAACTAATGGGGCTAAACACAAGAGAGAAGGTGGGCCAGAAAAACTAACCATCCCCGTTCAAAGTAATCTGAATATAGCTATAATAAAGTTGAAAAGACATCCCTCATACTGAACACTGAAGACATTTACCCCTTCGGCACCAGGACGTCTCTTTACCTTGCATTCTGGCTAAAGTTAGACCATTTTTTGCAGTTTCAGAAAGACCTATGTTATTCAGAGGGTTTATGGAGATTGTATTTACCCCTTGAGTCATAGGGGTATATTATAAGCTAAAGCAAATTGTCTAATGGTAACCAGAATATGATGAAAGTACGTAATGGTGGTGAAGGGGGAGGTAGTTGCTTTTTCTCACTTATGTTTATTCCCATTAACTTTGAGATTTTAAAACGTTCATTCCATTAGTTTTGCGATTTTAAGACCTTTCACCCCATTTCTTTGTCAATATGAAGACTTTTTGTGTCATTTAGGTGGTCCCGGACCCTGAGAATAGGAACTTTAAATGTTTCTGTTCGGGCTCTGTCTCGTTTCGGCCACCCCCAGCAATGGGGTATACAGTAACACCTCGATTTTCGGGCATTCCAGCATCCGGTAACTTCAAACAACCGTTTTAGGAAATTATTAAAATTGAGATTTAAAAAAAATAAAAAATAAATTTCGGCTTACCAGCATCATTTCATCATAACAAATAATAAATACATATAATATTAGGAAAAAACTTTAAAAAGCACCAATAAGAAATACCGGTATATATATATATATATACATATATATATATATATATATATATATATATATATATAATAGTCCGTGGTTCTAAGCGAGTAACGGCGACGTCAGTAGAACAAGCAACAACAACAACAAAAGCGCGGGAATAGGCCTCTCAGTCTTGCCCGATCGATCGATCCGTATATACAAACATTCTCATATTGGACATATTATACTCGATTCATCGCTATCATGCCGAAGATTGAGGCAAAGTCGGACAAAGTGAAAGCCAATAGTGACACGAAGTGCAAAAGAGTGGTTCTGAGCTTGGAACAAAAAATACAAATATCCAAACGAATGGAGAGAGCTGGATGATGCAACATCATCCACCTCTACAACTGTGGATGAGCGGCAAGCATCCACCCCTTGCTGCCTCTCCCAAAGCATCCACCTCATAAATAAGTTTTAGATATTAAGTGAGAAACCTAAGAAACTAAAAAGAACAAAAACAGTTTGATATTAGTGTTTCGTTTTACTACTGTCAAAACTTTGAATGCGCTGCAGAACTCGCCCACCCGATAAGGCCTAGCCTTCGCATACGACGATACGCATTACGCCGCCGACAACAACAACAGCTGGATGCCTTTTCCAACTTCTACTGTAGCCTACTTATAAATTGGCGAATTGAGAACATTACTATTAAAATGGTATAGTAATGTGTGTTTGTTTATTATATTAAGGCTGATAATACAGATAGCCATTAGGGGGTATTTTCTTGGGGTTTATGGGCATTTATAGGAGTAATGTTCAACTAACCGGACTTTTCAATTTTCCGGAGGTTTCAAATCCCCCTGAGTGCCGGAAAATTGGGGTGTTACTGTACGTGCATACTGTACTGTAGGTACAGTATCTATTTTATCCTGCCGAGCGATAGCGAACCTATAATTAGAGGAGGAATCGGCCTTTGGCCGGGACATTTTGCCACCGTAAAATGTGCAAATTTATCTTGAAGGGGGTTCTAGGGGTTGTGTTTGTAAGCTTGATAGAGGTCTAATGAGGAAACTATAAAATATATTAATAGACCAAAAAAATCACCATTACCTTCCTAAAAGGTGTTGCTTTCTTGGTAACTCTATCTTCCCACTACTAGATCAAGGGCCTGCCAGAAGCCTTTGAGACTCCCGGGGTGTGCTCCAACTATTCCACCCTCTACGTCAACAAAACTCTGGCCAGCTTGCAGAACTTCCGCCAGGGCAATGCAGTGTTTACCTTCCCCGCCACACCCATCAAGTGTGCTGGAGCCCCACAGAAAATTATGTACATCACTGAGGAGTATCTGCGTAAGGTGGGATCATACTTGTTAAGTACGGTCGCGCTAATAAGTCATGTCTCAGCTGTCATTAACTTTGGCTTGCTCTGTGCTGTATTGATGTCTGTCAGATATTGAATAGGGTGGAAAAGTGTAGGAACATGTTTGTATATTTCACTCGATATGAAGAAATGAAGCTTAGATATTGCTGATACTAATTATTGATACAAACATACGTGGTGCCGAGACATCACTTTTTAGCGCGACTATACATTAGCTCATGATTATTCCTGTTAATATTCGCATATTTTACATTTTGGGGTGTACCATACTGCATAACATAGGGTAGGGAGAGAGGTATTCTGACCAGGATTCGAACCCACTCATTCCAGGTAGATTTGGAAGAGTTAGGCACCATAACCACTCGACCATTAGCGGATATAAGGGAAGCAACTTAGTTCTTATTTGAAGAACCAGATTATAGTCTCTTGGAGGACTATGTCTTTGTACACGTGGCGAGTTTTTTAGACTTCAACCATGGCTATTTTACACATTCCCCCCCGCTAACTCGGCTAAGTGATACAATTTTCATTGAAATTACTGTAGTTGATATATATTGCATCATACTAGTACTACTATTACCAGGAGCCCCTTATCTGTATCCTACTTACTCTATCCATAGCTCGATTGGTAGAGCGTTCGCCTGCTAACCGTGAGGTTGATGGTTCGAGCCCCGGGCCAGCCTGTGTGTTATTGGCAGACGTCAGTGCTGTTGGTGAACGGTGGGGTCTAGCAATCTGTGGCAACTATTCACTAAGTCCATGATTCATCAGGGCACCCACCCTAGCCTTGCTATTCAGCAGGGTGTGTATGGTGGTGAAAACTGCAATTCGGTGTCCTTAACGACACTCATCAAAACACTCCCCAGCACCCCCTACACAGGACATCACACAACAAATCCAAGCACTCAACACACAGATTAACAACAAAATACAAGAACAACAAACACTAAATTGGAATAACTACTGTACCTCTAAACACTTGATCACAAAACAGACCCTAAAAAACTACAAAACACAAAAACAGCATCACACTTTCCAACAGAAACACAACACAATCACAACAACAGAGTCTACTGTACACCTTCATATAAGCAACAAGCAAACACTCATTAATCAGCCACCTAACCTCCATAAAGACGACCGACGTGTCATCCGACGTGTCATCCGACGTAAGAGACAATTCCCCACAGACCCTGACTATGTACCCTTCACCAACAACCAGACAAAGCACATCATCAACAATCTCAAGCACTCACCCGCCTGTGGCCTAGACAACATAAGCAACATACACCTCAGACACCTAATACCATAAGGCATACAAGCACTCACCAACATATCAAACTACAGTTATTCACACACCACAATACCAGACATTTTGAAGCATGGTGTCATCATCACATTCCCCAAACCCAACAAAGACCCCACACTACCCTCCTCACACAGCCCTATCACACTCCTTTGCACTCCCTCCAAAGTCTTAGAACGCCTTGTACTACAACTGACCACACACGCTCTACCCCTAGCTCCAACACAACATGGCTTCATGCCACTGTACTTCACAATCACTCCTCTTACAGACCTTACACAAAGAGCTTTTGACGGCATCAACTCAGCCAGCCCACCACACATATCACTACTTGCCACACTCCACATTAGTAAAGCCTTCGATGCCATCCCCTGCCACAACCTAAAAACAAAATCTATTACACAAATGTGCACAATACAAAAAGGTGGCTGGCCAACTTCCTAGCAGGCAGATGTGCACACGTATCATTTGCTGGCCAGTCATCTAGCATCAGAAACTTCACAAACTGAGTCCTGCAAGGATCCGTCCTGTCGCCCGCACTCTTCAATCTGTACAAAAGAACATAAGAACAGTGGAAATCTGCAGAAGGCCTATTGGCCCATACGAGGCTGACCCCTTCTTCCCTACATCCCTATTTGTTCTTTTACACCTTTATGCCCTACACTACATCTCTCACTGCATGATATACCTACATCCCACACACCCCAAATAAACATAGCTTCCTATGCAGACGAAATAACACTCGCATACACACACCAAAACCCTGACAGAGCAACACTTCTCCTTCAACCCTATCTCAACACACTACATGACTGGTGCACTACAAACAGACTCAAGTTAGCCCCAGCCAAATCCACCGCAACCCTCCTCACAAGCTGGACAGCCGAATACAAATACACCCCGCACCTCACCATAAACAACACCCCCCTAACACACACACACACTCACCCAAAATCCTAGGAGTAACATGTGATACTCTAATGACATTCAAACAACATACCACAAACATAAAAAATAAACTGACACCCAGACTTAATGCCCTCAGGTCACTTGCCCTCACAAAATTTGTACACAACAAAGAAACCACCAACCCCGAAAGGAGTTGAAATAGGGGAGCTTTCCCCCCGCCAAAGGCGGCTATCTAGGGCCTTTCCTAGCTGATGCTGAGTGGATTGGGTTCTAGTCATGTGGTGATGGGCTGGTCTATCAGTGAGAGCTGAGCGATCTCTGCCATACCCATAGCTTACTCTGACTGTTCCTTTTACTTATATATTTTCTAGAGTTCAAGTGACGGCGTCTCTTCCGTGGATTGACTTCCCTACTGCCAACCTAGAGGTTGACTGATTGGGAGCCAAAGTGTCATATTTTTCCTTTGCCCCACAACTTTCCCTTCATAATTGCCGAGGGGCACAGGGCCTTGGGTGGGGCTTTGGTTTCCCGAGCGTTTCCGCACCCTCCTCAGCTTCCTGCCTTGGAGTGGCTTCGGTCACCCGGGCTTTATTAGTGGTAAGCAGGGAGGCTTTTGTGGGGGCGCTCGTTTATGGCCTTGGCCTTGCTCGGGACCTTGGGGCTGTTCGGCCAGACAGCCTGAAGAACAGCAACAACAACAACAACAAACAATACATAAGATCAGTGATGGAATATGCAAGCCCTGCCTGGGCTTCTAACCTAGCTGAAACACATCACAAGACCTTGCAGACTATTCAAAATAGAGCCCTAAAAATCATCACAGGCTGCACAGCTACTACACCTACAGATCACCGACATCAAGAAACCAAAGTCCTCAAAGTCAAAGACCATCTGGACAGGAGAGGCACTCAATTCCTGGCTGCAGCCTCCACAAACCAACACCACCCACTACACTATACATGGTAACACACCCACAGACACCAAGAAATATCAAAACAACACCCAGCACACGGTATCGCACACAAATACTGTCATCTCTCCCTCCCTGCCCACCCCAAACCAGCTTCCAGAAGCACATCCATACTCATATCTCTCGCTCTTCCATCCAGTCACTCATAGACAACACGCAGCTGCAGGCACGACTCCCCGAAATCCATCCTTCTTAATCCTCCATTCCTCGCGAGGACAGAGTCCACCTGGCCAGGTTGAGATATGGGCACCATCCAGCTCTTCTAAGCTATCAGAAGAGACTGGATGTCTTCGTCGACGACGCCTGCCCGGGATGTAACTCAGCACCCCATACCATTAAACACATCGTAGAAGACTGCATTTCACACAATCACTTACGCCAACAACATAATCTACACTCCTTGAGAGGGCGGGTGCCCAACCCCGAAAAGGGTTGAAATAGGGGAGCTATCCCCCCGCCAAAGGCGGCTTTCTAGGGCCTTTCCTAGCTGATGCTGCGAGGATTGGGTTCTAGTCATGTGGTGCTGGGCTGGTCTATTAGAGTGAGAACTGAGCAATCTCTGCCATACCCATAGCTTACTCTGACTGTTCCTTTTACTTATATATTTTCTAGATCTCAAGTGACGGCGTCTCTAACGTGGATTGACCTCCCAATCTACCAAGATTGGAAGCCAAAGCGTCACATTTTTCCCTTGCCCCTCAACTTTCTCTTCATAATTGCTGAGGGACACAGGGCCCTGGGTGGGGCTTTGGTTTCCCGGGCATTTCCGCACCCTCCTCAGCTCCCCGCCATGGAGTGGCTTCGGTCACCCAGGCTTTATTGTGGTCGGCGGGGAGGGTTCTGTGGGGGCGCTCGGTTATGGCCTTGGCCTTGCTCGGGGCCTTGGGGCTGTTCGGCCAGGCAGCTTGGGGAACAACAACAACAACACTCCTTGAGAGCCCTGTGGGAAAGCCCGACCGTAGCCATGGCCTTCCTTAGGGACTCGGGGCTGTTTGGCCAGGCAGCTTAGGGAATGACAACAATAACAACAACCAATGTAACCATTCCTAAGTCACTGTTGTCTGCTTTCATGCATCGTTTGGGATTCAGGTTCAGCAAGTACAAGTCTGCATGCAAGCAGGAGTCACATGACTCACTGGCTATGTGTTCTTGTTGGTTATACGGACCACCCGCTAAGACAGCAAAACTTTCTCTAGTGCGGTTTTAAACCATGAAATAAGGCTAGGGATCTATGTATGCCACCTGTGTGTCATGGAGAAAGCTCGATATGGATCTATGTAGGCCACCTGAGTGAGAAGGGTTAAACTGTTACAATTCATCCTTTATTTCTCTCTTCCATCTCTCTCACTTCCATCCATTACTCATTTAGCCTCTCCTGGTACTCCCTCTCTTTTGTACTTTTCTATAACTCATTAACTTTTATTTCCTCTCTTCTCACTTGAACTCATTAACTTTTATTTCCTCTCTTCTCACTTGTCTGGCATTCTCCTGTAACTCCTCACTCAGCTTTCCCTCCACAAGATAATGATTAGACATACTCTCAGCCTCATATACAGTACATACATACCTATACAATTGATTGTCACTCTACAATCAATCATACAGTACAGTAAGTATCTTTATATTAAATATAAATGTTTGTTCTAGCATGGGAGGCGAGATAAAGCAAACATCATCTACAATACTTCACTACCAGTTATTTTTGGAATCAAGAAATATGCTGATGCCTTGTGGGAGGTAAGTCATAAGTTTACCATCATTATTACTTGTGGCTGGTGTTATTTAATAATATTTTCTTACTCATAATTAATATAATTAACTACAGTACAGTGTTTTATACCTAAAATGTAATCCTTGCCATTCAGACTCACAACTTAAAAGACTATTCAAAACCAGTCCCAAAACAGCCCCCCCCCCCCCTCCCCCCCTTTCATGATTTTGGTATCGGCGATTTAATATGCATAGTACGTGTAGTTCTTTAGAACTGATATAATTTTAATATTCCTGTACTTCTTTTCAAATTCATTCAGGTCTGGATCTCAAAACCAAATAGTCCCATTAGTCCCATTTTGATTTTTTTAAAGAGACAATGAACAGAGGAAGGAAAAACACAGATAAAACAAAAAGGTCCATGTGCCTAAAGGCATCCTCCATTCATAAAATGTTTGTAACAACTGGATTTAAACTTTTGTAGATTGTAAGTTTGTGGAAAGCAACTCTAGGGAAGTGAATTCCAAAGAGTAGTAGTTCTAGGGATAAATTAATTTTGATAAGCAGAAGTTCTGCATTGTGGAGGAGAAAGTGTAAATTCATGGGCGCTCTCAGCTGCCCTAGTTCTACGGGGAAAGATGTGGAGAGGCGGCACAATTGAAGCAAGTTCCTCTGAACAATCGCTGTGAAAATATCTGTAGAATAATGCAAGGGATGCAACGTTTCTTCGTATGGATAATGTAGGAAGGTCCTGTGTGATTGCAGGGTTATTGATTAATCTAATAGCTTTATTTTGAATTTTGTCCAACTGCCTCAATGCAACCACTCCACTTCCACTCCACAGAGGTGAACAGTAATCCATCTGAGAGCGCACATGACTTTTATATATTACGGCCAACTGCTCGTCAGTGAAGAATTCTCGAACTCTGTACAGGAGTCCCAGTTTTTTAGAGGCATTCTTAGCAATGCTTCTAACATAATGTGTCCAGCTCAAGTTAGTAGTTAATGTTACACCGAGAATGTCAATACATGGGGAAGTGGGAATATTTACATCATTAAAAAATATATGGGAGTCGGTGAGATTCTGTCAGTTAGAAAATTGAATGTACAGTCGGCCCCGCAAGGGTGCGCACTAAAAGGGTGCGATTCTCCAACCGTGCGGCAGATGTCCATGTGGTGCTTATAATCCAAGGGTGCGAAAAAAAGCGCGAAAAAAGCAAAGCGTGCGTTTTTTCGCCCAATAACCCCTGAAAAACATGAACTAAGGAAAGAATACCTGTACAGTATAGAAATGTGATTAGATATTAGATAGAATATGGGTATTACACTCACTTTGGATGGTTTATGTATGCGTGGAGGTTGGGATGTTGGTCTTACTGAGGGTCCGAGGCTCCTCAGTAAGACCAAAATCCCAACCTCCACGCATACATAAACCATCCAAAGTGAGTGTAATACGCCTATTCTATCTAATATCTAATCACATTTCTATACTGTGCAGGTATTCTTTCCTTAGTTAATGTTTTTCAGGGGTTATTGGGCGAAAAAAGGGTAAGTTTGAAGAGTCCCCGGACTACATAGTGAATTTCCCATAGGTTCTTAAGCTCCAAGGGTGCGTTTTACAAGGGTGCGCGCATGTCTCGGACTTAGGTAACCGCACCCTTGTGGGGCCCACTGTACTTGGTTTTCTGTGCCTTAAAGGAAACTAGATTCTTTTGTCCCCATTCATTAATTCTAGAAAGGTCCTGGTTCAGAGAAATTGCAGTGTTTATTTTTGAATTTATAAGATCGGGTTGGGTGAAAGAATTGGTAAATGTGAAGGAACTGTGGAGTGTTGAGTCATCTGTGTAGGAATGTATTGGATTATGAGTGGTAGATATGAGATCATTGATATGAATGAGGAACAGAGTTGGGCCCAAAACTGATCCCTGGGAAACACCAGCATTTATTGAGTGAAATTGAGAATACCATCTACCATTACACGTATTTTTCTGTTATGAAGATAAGAAGAAATTAGTGGAACTAATGATGCAAGGCCGTAGTGTGACATCTTCGACAATAAGGATTGATGCCAGACTCTATCAAATGCCTTTGATATATCCAGTGCTATTGTATGTGTTTCACCATATTGGTCTGTAGCTTGGTTGATTTGATGCATAAGAAGGCAAAGAATGTCTGCAGTTGATCGACATCGTCTTAAACCATATTGCCTATCACTGATTAATTTATTATTCTCAAGATGCTTAATTATGTGATTATTTAATATAATTTCAAAGACTTTACCAAGAGTGGAAGTTGTTGTTGTTGTTGTTGTTGTTGTTGTTGTTGTTGTTGTTGTTGTTGTTGTTGTTGTTGTGGTTTTGTTTGTTGTTGTTGTTGTTGTTGTTGTTGTTGTTGTTGTTGTTGTTGTTGTTGTTGTTGTTGTTGTTGTTGTTGTTGTTGTTGTTGTTGTTGTTGTTGTTGTTGTTGTTGTTGTTGTTGTTGTTGTTGTTGTTGTTGTTGTGTTGTTGTTGTTGTTGTTGTTGTTGTTGTTCCCCAAGCTGCCTGGCCGAACAGCCCCAAGGCCCCGAGCAAGGCCAAGGCCATAACCGAGCGCCCCCAAAGAACCCTCCATGACGACCACAATAAAGCCTGGGTGACCGAAGCCACTCTATGGCGTGGAGCTGAGGAGGGTGCGGAAACGCCCGGGAAACCAAAGCCCCATCCAGGACCGTGTGCCCCTCAGCAATTATGAAGAGAAAGTTGAGGGGCAAAGGAAAAATGTGACGCTTTGGCTTCCAATCTTGGTAGATTGGGAGGTCAATCCACGGAAAAGACGCCGTCACTTGAGATCTAGAAAACATATAAGTAAAAGGAACAGTCAGAGTAAGCTATGGGTAAGGCAGAGATCGCTCAGTTCTCACTCTGATAGACCAGCCCATCACCACATGACTAGAACCCAATCCTCTCAGCATCAGCTAGGAAAGGCCCTAGAAAGCCGCCTTTGGCGGGGGGATAGCTCCCCTATTTCAACCCCTTTCGGGGTTGGGCACCCACCCTGGAAGTTATAGCTATTGGTCTGTAGTTTGATGGATCTGAAGAGGCACCTTTTTTAGGAACTGGATGGATGTTTGCTTCTTTCCAGGGTACTGGGAAGCATGAGGTATGAGTACACAGACGAAAATGTTTTGCCAATACACCTGTACAGGAGCGAGCACCAAGGAGCAATTCTTAAGTACTATTGGAGGAATTTCATCTGGACCAGGAGCCTTATCTACTGAGAGATTCTGCAAAATAGTTTTGACATGTCTGGTGTGGATCTTAAGTGAGGGAATTTCAGGCGAATTAAAATTAAGTACAGGGACATCTTGATTTATTTCATCTAAGGTTGAGTTGGTGGAGAAAATATCCGCAAGAAGGTTAGCTTTACCTCGTGGGTCACTTACAAGATTGCCAGTTGGAGATTTTAATGGTGGAATGGATGAAGCAGTAGTGAAGTTGGATTTGAATGAGTTAAGAGTAGACCAAAATATTTTGTTATCATTTGGATTATTTAGAAGTTTATTTGCCTGCTTGTGGAGAAAGTTTGATTTAGTTAGGTTTAATACAGTTTTGGCATGATTTCTGATGTTTCTAAATTAATTAAAGGCTTCATGTGTTTTTGATCTTGTGTATGCATTGTAGGCTATTGCTTTTTGTTCAGTTACTCTCGCACAATTATGGTCAAACCATTTAGGTGAATTAGATCTTTTACTGTACTTTTGATGAGGAATAAAAGTTTCCATTCCAATTTTTACAAAATCTTGTATGTGGCTCAAGGTGGAGTGTGCATCATTAGAAAAGAAAGGGGTCCAGGGAATATCAATAAAGAAACTTTGAAGACCCTCCCAGTCTGCCCTATCGTAATGCCATTTAGTCACCAAAACAGGTTCAGAGTGGGAAGGTGTGGTAGGTGATAGACAGGTGGCCTGTATCAGACAGTGATCAGAAGATCCAAGCGGGGACCTCACTGTAACATCATAATTTTCTGAATTGGTTGTTAAAAATAAGTCCAGTAGGTGGGAATTATGATTAGGATTATCTGGTACACGGGTGGGTTGGTTGACTAGTTGAGTGAGATTAAATGAGTCTGCAAATAGCTCACATTCAAGACCAGCATCATCAGTCCTGGCCGAATGAGTGAGCCATTCAACATTATGGACATTAAAATCACCCAACACAGTGATTTCAGAAGAAGCATTTAAGTTGAGGACACTGAGTTGTGAGGACAGAGAATCAAAAAGACTTTGCTCTGGAGGAGTATTTGGGGAACGGTAGATGCAACATATGTATTTAAATTTACCAGCCGAAATTAATTTGTATATAGAATAATCAAAATAGGGACAATTGAAACCAGTAACCTCCTCCAGGGCAATTTCAGATTTTGCGAAGCAACATACACCTCCTTTAGGTCTGAAATTTTGGAGCAGTTGATAACCTGGAAAATTAAATCTAGACGTGTCGGATGTGGATGTTACTTGAGTCTCTGTCAAAAAAATGAGAGTAGGGGATTCTGCTTGAAGAAATTGGTGTACAGAATTGATGTTAGAGTGAAGTCCCCTTATATTGAGCACTAAAGAAAAAGCTGCACCGACGAGCAGCTTTGGGACGTTGCAATGCTCTTGACACAGTCGCATGATGACGACCGGGAGGGCCCTGTGTCGATGACCCAACCCTGCCGGGGGTGAATATCCGAGGGACCACCAGGTTTGCTCTTAACAATTGTACTGCCATGATTTATTAGGTAAAGATGTATGGTGTTACATGTATGATCTGTAGTGGGAAGAGTAGTGTTTTATGGATAGAGGATAGCGATGTAGGGCTATGTATACAGGTCTCCCTTGATATACGATTGGGTTATGTACCTGAAAAAACTATCTTAAATAGAAAAATTGTATAGCGAACCCTAAAATTAATGGGGTAAATGGGGATGCGTTGTCGGACCAGCCAAAACCCCAACACTAACACCTAAACTTCCTAAAGCCTATAATAATATGGTAAATATGGGGCATCAGATAGTGAGGGAGACCTGTACAAAGCAAGAGGTTAAACACAAACTTAATCGATGAGGATCACACATTAGCAGGAAATCTGTCTTAAGGGGAGGCAGTTGGTTTTTCTGGACCTGCTCCCTCATGTTTAGCTCTATTAGTTATGAGATTTCAAGACATTCGCCCCATTAGTTTGGCAATTTTCAGACCTTTTGCCCCATTTCTTTGCCATTAATAAGACCTTTCGTGCCATTTAGGTATTGATTTTTTCCTGGCGAGCGATAGCGAGCCTGTATTTGAAGAGGAATCGGCCTTCGGCAGGGACATTTTTCTACCAAAAAATATACAAATTTAAATCTTGTGGGTGTTTTTTTAAGTTTGATAGAGGTTTAGAGAGCAAATTAAACCCGCTCCTTAAACCATTGAGCCGAACCAGTAAGTTATGCTGAACAATACCGTCTGAGCTCCCTTAAATCCTCAAATAAATCAATAATACATTTCCATCCGTCTGCTAATATTGCCTGTGTGTGTAGAGGAGGTATCACATAAGGGCTTTTATTGTAACATTTTGAAGGCCATTATCTTTCTGGCAATATTTCTGGGATCTTTTGCATTGGTATCAGAAACTAAAGTAAAGTTAGCTTAATTTAGGTGATGGCATTCTTATAAAAGTTTTAACTTGTAATCTGCCAAACCAGAGTTGCCAATAAAAGTTAACCCCTTCAGTATCGGTGACGTCTTTTATTTTATATTTCAGTCACATTTAGACAATTTTATGAAGCTTAGGAAGGATATGTGGTAACTAAAAGGATTAAGCAACATAGCCTGTGGTCTTTTAATGAGTAGACATCCTTCCTAAGCTGTACAAAATCATCTTATAGTTGACAGAATATTTTGAAAAGTACATCACCGGTACAGAAGGGGTTGTTGTTGTTGTTGTTGTTGTTCCCTAAGCTGCCTGGCCGAACAGCCCCGAGTCCCTGAGAAAGGCCATGGCCACGATCGGGCTTTCCCACAGAGCTCTCATTGAGTGTAGATTGTGTTGTTGGCGTAAGTGGTTGTGTGAAATGCAGTCTTCTATGATGTGTTTAATGGTATGGGGTGCTGTGTTACATCCCGGGCAGGCGTCGACAACGGAGTCATCCAGTCTCTTCTGATAGCTCAGGAGAGCTGGATGGTGTCCGCATCTCAGCCTGGCCAGGTGGACTCTGTCCTCGCGAGGAAGGGAGGATTCGGAAGGATGGATTTCGGGAGGTCGTGCATGCAGCTGTGTGTTGTCTGTGAGTGAGTGGATGGATCGGTGAGAGATATGAGTATGGATGTGCTTCTGGATGTTGGTTCGGGGTGGGCAGGGAGGGAGAGAGGACAATAATTGTGTGTGATACCGTGTGCTGGGTGTTGTTTTGATATTTCTTGGTGTCTGTGGGTGTGTTGCCATGTAGTTTAGTGGGTGGTCTTGGTTCGTGGAGGCTGCTGCCAGGAATTGAGTGCCTCTCATGTCCAGATGGTCTTTGACTTTGAGGATTTTGGTTTCTTGATGTAGGTGATCTGTGGGTGCAGTAGCTGTGCAGCCTGTAATGATCTTCAGGGCTTTGTTTTGAATAGTCTGTAAGGTCTTATGATGTGTTTCAGCTAGGTTAGAAGCCCAGGCTGGGCTTGCGTATTCCATCACTGATCTTATGTATTGTTTATATACTGTGGTGGTAGTTTCTTTGTTGTGTCCAAATTTTGTGTGAGCAAGTGACCTGAGGGCGTTAAGTCTGGGTGTCAGTTTCTTTTTAATGTTTGTGGTGTGCTGTTTGAATGTCATATGAGTATCATATGTTACTCCTAGGATTTTGGGTGTGTGTGTATGTGTTAGGGGTGTGTTGTTTATGGTGAGTTGAGGGATGTATTCGTGTTCTCCTGTCCAACTTGTGAGCAGGGTTGCGGTGGATTTGGCTGGGGCTAGATTAAGTCTGTTTGTAGTGCACCAGCCATGTAGTGTGTTGAGATAGGGTTGAAGGAGATCTGTTGCTCTTTTTGGGTCATGGTGTGTGCATGTGAGTGTTATGTCATCTGCATAGGAGGCTAAGTTTATTTGGGGCGTATTGGGTGTAGTTATATCGTGCATGTACAGATTGAAGAGTGCGGGCGATAGGACGGATCCTTGTGGGACTCCGTTTGGAAAGTTTCTGATTTTAGATGACTGACCGGCAAAAGATACGTGTGCACATCTGCCTGCTAGGAAGTTGGCCAGCCACCGTTTTGTGTTGTTGTGCATGTTTGTGTTGTAGATTTTGTTTGTTAGGTTGTGGCGGGGGATGGCATCGAAGGCTTTACTAATGTCGAGTGTGGCTAATAGTGATCTGTGTGGTGGTCTAGCTGAATTGATGCCGTCGAAAGCTCTTTGTGTAAGGTCTGTGAGAAGAGTGTTTGTGGAGTGCAGTGGCCTAAAGCCATGTTGTGTTGGAGCTAGGGGTAGGTCAGGTGTAATTAGTTGTAATACTAGGCGTTCCATGACTTTGGAGGGGGAGCAAAGGAGTGTGATGGGGCGGTGCGAGGAGGGTAGCGTGGGGTCTTTGTTGGGTTTGGGGAAAGTGATGATGATACCATGCTTCCAAATGTCTGGTATTGTGTTGTGTGAATAGCTGTAGTTTGATATGTTAGTGAGTGCTTGTATGCCTTGTGGTCCCAGGTGTCTGAGGTGTATGTTGCTTATGTTGTCTAGGCCACAGGCGGGTGAGTGCTTGAGATTGTTGATGATATGCTTTGTCTGGTGATTGGTGAAGGGTGTATAGTCAGGGTCTGTGGGGAATTGTCTCTTACGTCGGATGACACGTCGGTCGTCTTTGTGAGGTTTTAGGTGGCTGACATGTGAAAAGTGATTGATGAGAGTGTTTGCTTGTTGTTTACATGAAGGAGTAGAGTCTGTTGTTGTGATTGCAGCATGTGATTGTGTTGTGTTGCTGTTGGAAAGTGTGATGCTGTTTAGTGTTTTGTATAGTTTTTTGGGGTTTGTTTTGTGATCAAGTGTTTGTAGGAAGTTATTCCAATTTAGTTTTTGTTGTTCTTGTATTTTGTTGTTAGTTTGGGTGTTGAGTGCTTGAATTTGTTGTGTGATGTCTTGTGTGTGGGGTGCTGGGGAGTGTTTCAGTATGTCGCGTTGTCTGATGAGGTTTTGAATTTCTGGTGTGAAGTTGGGGTTGTGTCTTTTTCTGTTACCTCTTGGAATGTGTTTCTTGTCAGCGTTTTGGATAGTTTTATTGAGTATGTGTACAGCATTGTTGATGTTAGTGATGGGTGTACTGTTTAGAGTTGTGAAGTGTTGTTCTGTCTCATTTGTGAATGCTTCCCAGTTAGCTCTTTTATAGTTGGTGTATGTGTGTTTGTGGCTAGCTGGGGTGAGTCTGGTTTTGGTGGTGATAATGATCGGGAGGTGGTCAGAGCCTAAGGTTCTGACCACCCTCCAGGATGTTGTGGGGGCGAGTTCTGGGGAGCAAAAGGTGATGTCTGGAGATGATGGGTTATAGAGGGCTTGGTGAGGAATATGGGTATGTTGATGGATGTCGTTAAGGATGATGAGGTTATCGGTTTGGTTTTGTAGTACCAGCCCTCTGTCTGTGTCGGGGTTGTCGACAAACCAGGCCGACGTCTTGGCGTTGAAGTCACCACCCAGGATGATGTGTGGGGTGTGTGGGGTGTTTGTGATGTGTTGTAAGTGTGGTCTGTATTCATTTGGTACTGTAGGGGATGTTTGGGGAGGGATGTATGTGTTTATGATGGTTATGTTGGAGTTGTTGCCAGTGCGTATTTTAATTGACTGTATTTCTGTTGTGTTATCATTTGGGGGGAGGAGTGATTTGGTTTGTACACTGGTTACTATGTATGATATTTCTTTGTGTACCAGGGTGATGAGTCCACCGCCCCCGCCGACAGCCCGGTCTTGTCTGATGGTGGTGAAATTATGAAATGTGGGTGTTTTTTGTGTTGTGCGGAGTTTTGTTTCTTGTAAGATGGCAATGTGTATGTTGTGTTGTTTGATGAAGTGTGAGAGTTCGTGTTTCTTTGTGTTGATGCCATCTATGTTCAGTTGAAGAATGTTAATGTTATGTGCACGATGTACGTTGGGTGCTGCTGCACGAGGATGGGGTGGGGGTGGGGGTGATGGGGGGGGTGGGGGTGAGGGAGGGGCTGGGGGTTGGGATGGGTGAGGTGGGGGTGGGGATTGGGGAGCAGGAGATGGGGGTTGGAATGGATTAGGATGGGGTGTGGTGTGTTGAGTTGAGGATGTGGATGGTATGGGAAGGTTAGGTGGGTTAGGGAGGAGAGGTGGACGGGTTTTAGGGGGGGGAGTGGATGATATGGGAAGGTTAGGTGGGTTGGGGAGGAGAGGTGGACGGGTTTTAGGCGAGGGATTTGACTGGGAGAGGGAGGGGCATGAGGAACAGGTCCAGGTGTTTGTGTAGTGTTTCTTGGAGGCAAGTGTTGTGCAGGTGAAGTGGGTCCAGTTCCCACATGAATTGCAGAGAACTGAACCCTTAGTATGGCGACTCGAAGTGATGGGTTTTGAGCAAGTTGGACATATGTATGTGAACGTGGGTCCTGGGTTGCTCTCAATGTCTCCGGCTAGAAGAAGTCTTCGAGAAATGACAGCCGGAGAGTCATTTCTCGGTGTAGGAAAAACTGTGTGATGTGTGTGTGTGGTGTGAGAGGTGTGGAAATTCCCGGCGCGACCGAAGCCGCTCCAAGGACCCGTGCCCCCAGGGAGGGGGCAGGGGATGGTTGTGACGGTTTGGCTCCCGAAACTGCTCCCCGCGGCCGGCATCCGGTTTTCCTCCACTGGTCGTTGATTTTGTCTTCGGCTGTGGAGGGTCGGCAGCCATCCGCGGTTGGCAGCCTCGGGAGGTGGCCCCACGGCGTAGACGCCGTGCAGAAGGGGTTAATGTAATATGTATTTGTCTTAGAAGTATTTAATAATTTGCTAAATGTTTCTTCTATCTATCTATATTTCTATCTACTGTATCTATTTACTCAGTCACAATCCCCACTTTTCCTATATACCTGTATACGTATATATATATACCTGTATACGTATATATATATATATTTTGTTTTATTACCTAATCCATTTGTTGCTATTCCATCAGGTTGTGAAGGAACGAAATATCAATGTGAATCTTCGTCACAATCTTATTGAAGTCAAGCCAGATTCTAAGGAGGCTGTATTCCAAAACTTGGATAAACCAGAAGAACTGACAACTTATGAGGTTAGTACACTTTATTAGGATTTGCAGTTTGAAGTACAGTACAGTATATGATATTAATTACTCTGTCCATTCATCTATCCATAGTCTATGATAGCGCAGTTGAAATTGTGTACATGCTTAGATTGATATGCAGGATTCGAAACTGCATAATAAATTGTAGGCTTGTCCACCATTCTTTAACTGTCTTCGTAGCGCAATGGATAAATACACTGAATTTTGGTGTGAGCATCCTAGGTTCAAATCCCTGGACTGCCACATGTATTTGTTGATTTCATTAATTGAGTTTAGGAGTAAAGTCGGTTGGTGGAGGTCACATAATAATACTGTATAACATTGCAGTCAAAGGATTTGTGCAGTGTTGAAATATGTATGATAATTAATGTACATGTACTATCATTTTACCCTCAGTATGATCTGCAATAATGTTTCTCATTATCATACTTTTTGTACAACAATTATACAATTTCAGCTGAAGTATTATGTAATTATGTGAATTAAACCGAGATGAAAGAGGAGAGGGAGAGAGAGCAGGGAATGTTTGAACACCCAAGATCTTCTCTTGGATGTAATATTGTCTCGTACATTATCTGAAGAGATAAACAAAGAAGGGGGTAAAGAATTGTTTTTTGTTGTTGTTGTAAATGGAGCCCCAAATTTCCCCTTTGACATGGGAATCCTGCGGAATTCCACCTCCCCTTGGTGTGTCCAGAGATCTCTGAGTGAAGTTATGTTGAAGTTATGTCTGTGCTGGGCAGTAGAGTATTAAGTGTTCTGTGTTGTCAGTGGGATGTTGACAGCAAAGACAAGAAGGGTCTTGAGTTGAATCTATTCTGTGTTTGTAATCTTGCATGGCCGGACCTGAGGCATGCAATTGTGACTCAGGTTTCTCTGGAAAGCGTGTTTTCCTATAGGTTAATCTTTGGAGGTGGAGAGTTTAGGATTGTGTTGTGTGATCTGTTGAGTGTGTATGTGCTTGTGTATGATTGTGTTTGGAGGTGTGGGTGGGATGCTGATATATATTTGGTTGAAATGATGGGCAGGTGTTTGTTTCATGTCTCAAGGTGGGGATGGGTGATGTGTTGGGAGGGGCATAGGGGAAGTGGGTCGTGGGCTGAATAGTAGGTAACATATTACGTAAAAATATTTGCGGTAATTCTGTTTATGAAATTCAAAATAATCTGAATATTGATAACTTAATCGATGAACATACCAAGAAAAATATAACATTTGATATTAAACTTTCTGATAAGAACAAGTGCATTGCAAAATTATACATGTTACCTAAATTTCATAAAAGACCTTATAAATATCGCTTTATTGCCGGAGCAAAATTTGCTACCACTAAAACTCTATCAGAACAAGTCGTAAATTGCTTAAAATACATTAAAAGTACTCATAAAAGATATTGTAATGCCATCATGAGAAGAACTGGCATTAACTATTATTGGAGTGTTGACAATTCGTTAGAAGTTATTGATAAAATAAATACCATGCCGAAAGTTACCTCGGTACATAGCTTCGACTTTTCAACTTTGTATACCAATTTGCCTTTAGATTTAGTATATTCAGAGCTTTGCTTTATTATAGATTTGCACTTTGACAGGTTCGTTAGGAATGGTAATTATTTCATAAATGTTTATACATATTTTAATAATGCATCACTTAGCTCTACTCCCACTAGTTCTGTATATTTTGATAGAACTAAACTTAAAGATGCCCTTAAATTCCTCCTTTTCAATACTTATGTTAGATTGCGGCCGTACATTTTCAAACAAATATTAGGAATTCCTATGGGTGGAAATGCTAGCTCTTTAATTGCAGACTTATTCTTGCTTGCTTTAGAATTTAAATATATAAAGACTTAGTTGACAGTAGCAAGAAAAATAAAATCCCAGAAAAATTAGCACTTGCTAAACTGTTAAGTAATAATAGTAGATATATTGATGATATTCTTGTTTGCAATTTGTTAAATTTTAATCAAGTTGCTAAACTTATTTACCCTAATTCTATTCCCCTCACACAATGTAACGTAAATTATAAAGTTGAAAATTTTCTTGATATAAATATAGAGATTGTTAATGAACAGTGCATACTTAAAGTATATCACAAAGTTGATGATTTTAATTTTAACGTAATAAACTTTCCTTTCCCTAGTAGTAATATCGATAGTAAAATAACTTATAATTGTTTTTATTCCCAATTAATAAGATTTTGTAAAATCTGCACTAAAGTAGATGACTTTTGGGCTAGAGCTAGGTTACTAAACAGACTCTTAGTGGACAGAGGTTTTGAGGCAAGTAAATTGTTCCATAAATTTAATCTTTTTAGGGTCAATTATTGTGACTGTATTCTAAAATTTGACATCAATAATTTTAATCAAGCATTTTTAACTTGAAGTTTCTTTTATAACCTCTGCTTACTTTTTGTCTGTATTTATTGTTTTTTGTCTGTATTTATTGTTTATCTTTTTCTTTTTCTATTATTAATATTAATATTGATGATTTTTTAAATTTATTGTTCTTGTTAAAAGAGTACTCTTTGTTTAAATCTGTTGTTACTTCATATTTTGCAATTATTTGTCTTTATATTATATGTATTCATTGTCGATAGTATCAATTGCTTACTTTTGCGATTTCCTTAGTTTATTTGTGCTATAAATGTAGGTTATTTGTAGGGTAGTTATTGATAGGGGTCACTTGAGGCATGCTATGCTTACAGGTACCTACCCGATAGCACTATCGTTAGTGAGTGCTGTACTGTATTTTATATATTATTTTGTAATAGTATAGATATCTTATCAATATTTGTATTTTGTACTATTGTTAATGTCTTGTCATGTTGCAAATTTGATTTTAAATAATATTTTGACATTTAACATTTAGTTTCTTTATTCATGCAGAGTTTAGTAAAATTTGCCAGAACGTCCCGGACTTCCCAAACTTGACTACTTCCTTTAACGTGACGATAGTGCGTTGTTATATGTGCGATTAGTTTGCTTGGGAAACAGATTAACTTGCTCATGTAGTAATGTACACCCTATGTGGTGGATTGTGTTCTTTTATTTAATAGTTTTCATTTTAGTAAGCGTTGTTTCCACATAGCGATTTTGATAATTTAATTTTACTTTATATTGTCCTTGTCCCAATTTTGGTTTGTTTAGTTTGCAAGTTTTACATTTTAATGTCTAAATGGGTCTTCAGCAGGGGGAGGATTTGTGTTTCTGCATGTATGTGACTTGTGATATCCTGTTATGATTTTGAGGGCTTTATTCCGAGTGGTTTGTAGTGTCTTCATATTTGAGGCTTGGGAAGCATAGTACATGGTTGTGCGGATGTACGGTTTGTTAAGTATGGACAGTGTTTCTCTTTGTTGGCCAAAGTCCTTGCCTGTGAGGGTTCTAAGGGCATTTAGTTTTTGTAAGGCTCTGATGTTTGTATTATCTATGTGTGGAGTAAAATGTTTATGTCCTTTGTGTATCATAAGTTATGCTGAGTAATTTTGGGGTTAGTTGAGGGGAAATGGTTCATCAAGTAGTGTGACATGTGGGTGAAAGCGTGATTCATGTCTGTCTGGGGTAAGGAAAGTGATGAAGGTCATTGGGGTGAGACTGTAATGCGGTTTTGTAGGAGACATTGTTCCAGTTGTTATAGTTTCCCAGACTATCTGGCCGAGATGTCCCGAGTCTGGTTGACCGAAGCTGCGCCAGATGCTCGGGCCCCCCGAAGAGGCCAGGGTGAGATAAAATCTGTCTCTGAGATGGAAGCGGGGGAGGGGATCATCACTGAATTCGGCAGACCGTCCAGGCAGGAATGGCTTGAGTATATACAGTATTAAGATACGGTCAGTCCTTGTGATCCATTACATGATCCTCCAATTACACAATGGGGGGGGGGTTCCAGAACCTGACAGATTCCATGTATGCGAGGTCGTTCCATTTACATAAATCGGGGATGGAGAGTGTAGGAAATCCATAAAAATCTCCGCTTACACACCCCTCCCTCATGTGAGGGAAAATGTATTATGAATCGAGCCGGGGCCAGGGCATCTTAGTCGCCTCGCCCGCCTCAGAAACCCCCTTCATGCCAGTCAAGCCTTCCAGCCCTTAGGCTTCTCAGAGGCCATCCGAGGCTCACGGGGAAAACTGGTAATGGCTTCTGAGAGGCCATCCGTGTTTCAAGGGTTAACTATGTATATATACAGTGAAATTCCGCTAATCCGGAGGCTGAAACCTCGGAATGCCCGATACCTCGGAATTTTTTTTCCCCAAAAATATAAAAAAATAAATAAATAAATAAATAAAATGGCAACCGTTACTCACGCCATTTTTAAACGCCCTCAACCGACGTAACGCTCAGTCTAGCGTCGCTGGCGGCCGAGTGCGTACTTCTCTCACATATTTGTATGTGTTTTAGGGCCATTTTTATGTATAAATCTGATACCTCGGAAAATCTGCTAATCCAGAAGTCCCGCGGTCCCCTGCCTTCCGGATTAAAAGAATTTTACTGTATATATATATATATATATATATATATATATATATATTATAGGTTTGACTCCTGCAAGGAGATGAAGAAAACCTAATATTTAGTAGTGGCCCTGTAATCATTGACGATTATGCCTATTACATAAGGCTACCTCTTCAAACGCTCATAAGCGTAGTTTGAATCTACCGCCGCAGAGCTCAGAGGAACCTTCATCATAAGCACACGCAAAATCACTCATGGTTCGTCTTTATGATTGGGTTCTCACTACGAAAAAACTTCGTAACAAATAACAAATAAAAATAAAATAAGAATAACTATTCATAAGCTTTCCATATTCCGTGGATGTACTTCTGTGGATTCTTGGACCAGACGCTGCCTAGCGCATTTTTCCGCCTTCACTGACATATCAAGTATACCAAAATCCTTAATACATCAACGAATGGGAAGGGGATGGTCGGGAGGGCCCCAGTTGTCAATGATTACGGGGCCACTACTAAATATTAGGTTTTCTTTATCTCCTTGCTGGAGTCAAACCTATAATTTATTAGTGGCCCCTCCATCATTGACGATTACCATCATTGACGATTATGCCTGATATCTAAGACTGGAGGGGGACATTCGTAATCATATCATAACCATTGCAAATAGAATAGGCAGATAATCAAACAACCACATAGTATTCTTACTTCGTAAAAATAATATATTTATGTATAAACTTTATACAACATATAAAAAGGGGTACAAGCAGGGGCGTGCTTAAAGAAGCCTGCTTGAGGAAAAAAGGGTAACTATGAGAATCTGTTCACAGATCTGAAAGTTAAAGGCACCCCACTTAAATTAAGTGGTGAAAAATAAAACTTTATGTTTACATGTGCACATATAAACCCCATTATTCTAATGTGTATATTCCTTAAAATTAGACACAAAAAATAGAATAAATTCTTGTACTATCGCAGATGTACTTACTAAAATGCTACTCGGAGTTGCAACTACCGAGAACTCTTAAAATTAAATTGCTTCAACAGTGTATCCCACTTAAAGAAACAATTGTTGTACTACATCCATTGTACCTCAACAACATTTCCCGTAGTCATTACTACCGAGAAATTTTAATCACAACACTTATACATTGTATCACAGCTCGTATACTCTGTACATATCCTCCGGCGGGATCTAGGGTGTCTTATGTTTCACTGACTGCACCCCCCACCCTCTTTCTTAACCTAAACAATTAGTGACTTAGAGACCCATCTAGACCCTTTGCCGTAAAGCTACACATGGCATTGATGGTTTGTCTAGTGCTACCGACAGGTATCGAGTCAAAAACGTATGATTTGAAGCCCATAGTTGAGTAGTAGCTATGTCTTTAACATAATTTTTTTTGAGAAAACTTAAAGATACTGCCTATTTGCGTAAATCGTGGGCCCCACCCACTATGCCGGGATTACTCTCTTTAATGACTTCTACTAGCAGAGAAGCCATTTTACGTTTCATTAATATTTTACCTGTACTCGATACCCATAAAGCACCTTGTTGGTTAAGAGGTGCCACTCTCATATTTTGGTTAAAGCTTGTACAGGACATAAATTATGGTGCACTTTACCCCGTTTCAACGCCGGTACCGTGAACTCTGAGAAAACATGTTCACTATGTTCATTCTTTGCGATGAACCCTGGGGAAGGTGCAATATGAATGCAATCATTTAGTACAAAGGAAATCAAGCAACAACAGGTCTAGTGACCCTTCTAGGCTGCTTGTCCTCCAAAACACTGAGGATCAAGTGTCCAAACAGTGGTTTAGAGTGGGTAAGGGAACTACTGCCCTGGAACTAATGTCCGTGGCAGGACTAGGAAGTTAGTAGGGGAAATATGGGTTAGTAACTGAGGGGAGGATAAAATAAAGTTATTCATTTACAAACGCAGTCAGTCGTGGGTTTGATGCGAGATATTTGTCTAGGCGGAGTTTAAATGAATCAACGGTGCTGCAGTCTATAACGTCTCGGGGAAGCCCATTCCACAAGTTGACAACTCGATTGAAGAAGAAATTCTTAGATTCGTGTGAGTTAAAAGATTTACCAATAATTTTGCAACCGTTTCCCCGCGTGTAATTAGATTGGTCGATAGTGAAGTACTTACTACAGTTCATATTGTCGATGCCTTTGATGACTTTGAACACTTGAATTAAGTCACCTCTTAATCTGCGCTGGGTTAAAGGAAATAGATTTAATTCTCTAAGACGCTCTTTGTATGGTTTGTTCTTTAGGCTAGGTATCATTTTGGTAACTCTACGTTGAACTCGTTCTAGCTTGTTTATGTCTTTTTGGTAATAAGGGCACCAGCATTGAACGCAGTATTCCAGAAGAGGGTGGACTAAGAAATTGTAAAGGGTTAGGATAACGTCTTTGGATTTATGCTCAAATGACCTGCCTATAAAGCCAATTATTTTGTTTGCCTTCTTAACAACTTCTGAACATTGTTGACTCGGTTTTAGGTTACTCGATATTGTTACTCCCAGATCGGTTTCTCTGTTTACATTCTTAAGCTGAGTGCCATTCATCGAATAGTTTGCTTTCTCATTTAGGTATCCGATATGTAGTACTTTACATTTATCCGCATTGAAACTTATTTGCCAAATTTGGGCCCAATGTGACAATTTATCTAGATTGTGTTGCATATCGTCAACTTGATCTTTTGAGAGTACGCTATTTGCAATTTTTGTATCGTCGGCAAATTTTGAGATTGTACAGGCGAGACCCTCATCTATGTCGT
Source organism: Paralithodes platypus (assembly GCA_032716605.1). NCBI lineage: Eukaryota > Metazoa > Arthropoda > Malacostraca > Decapoda > Lithodidae > Paralithodes > Paralithodes platypus. The sequence continues at coordinate 37,834,001 of CM064575.1, forward strand.
TGATGTAAATTAGAAAGAGAATTGGTCCTAGTACCGATCCCTGGGGTAAAGTCTATCAAACCTTATGCAATTAGGGGTGTTGCTCATCACCGCCAGCTCAGACACCCTGTTACCAGTTGCCAAAGCCATAAGGAACACAGCCTTTTTTAATAGCAATTCAAAATCTGCCGTATTCTGATACAGACGGGAATGAAGCAAAGATAACGCTTTGTCAAGAGACCAGGTAGGCATGAGCTGACGGGGAGGTGGGCGGAGTTTGAAGCATGCTCTCATGAAACCTGTTTCTTCCGCTTGTGGTATGGTTAGACCTGTAAGGTCAAAGAATGGCACCCTGATAGCTGTTAAGTGATTTTTTAGAGTCACTACAGATAGCCGTTTCTGTTGTTGTTGTTGTTGTTGTTGTTGTTCTTCTTCCACAAGCTGCCTGGCCGAACAGCCGTAAGGCCAAGGCCATAAACGAGCGACCCCACAGAACCCTCCCTGCCGACCACAATAAAGCCTGGGTGACCGAAGCCACTCCATGGCGGGGGGCTGAGAGGGTGCGTAAACGCCCGGGAAACCAAAGCCCCACCCAGGGCCCTGTGCCCCTCAGCAATTATGAAGAGAAAGTTGAGGGGCAAAGGAATAATGTGACGCTTTAGCTTCCAATCTTGGTAGATAGGGAGGTCAAACGTCACTCGAGATCTAGAAAATATATAAGTAAAAGGAACAGTCAGAGTAAGCTATGGGTATGGCAGAGATCGCTCAGGTCTCACTCTGATAGACCAGCCCATCACCAAGCCGTTTCTGTTCAAACAAATAGTTTAAATAATTAAAAACTAATGCCACCGAAGGTACTGTCTGTTCTGTTCTAACTATACAAGAAGTAAAGGACTGCCAATGAGATTAATATTGCCTCTTGGTAGATTGTGTGTACTGATTCATAAATTTATCTGTCACGTTTCTACCATACGGCGTTAGCCACTTGGCCTCCTGAATGTCCACAATGCAAAAGTCAGCGAGGTCTCTAGGTTTCTGAATGGGACCAAAGCCCTTTACCCTGATGCCCGAGGTTTGACTGAAAGCCCCAACCTATCGTCCCTGACGCATCCGTGTCCACCCATACCGTCGGCGGAGGAGAGGTCCATGACATGACTGAGTGCAACATTTCCCTCTTCGCCCAGACCGCTAGTAAGCTGTGTATTAATGTTGGGATAGGCCATAATGTTCCCGCCGGTAATAGTGGGAAATATTTGTTGCCCTCCAAGAATAAACTTTTGACTTTCAACCGGCCCAACTTCACAGTTAGTTGAACCCAGTTGAGAGAACCGACTAGAGATTCCCAGAGTCTCTGTGTCGTAGTCAGACTGTGGAGAAACATAAACATTTTTTTGCGAAATCTGTTTCGATTGTCCACACTCTGACTCAGAGTGAGAGATGCTGTGTCCCAGACCAGCCCTATCCACTGAATTACTCGTGAGGGAACAAGGTTTTGACTTTACTAAGTTGACCTTGAATCCTAGAGATTTGACATGGTTGTTGTTGTTGTTGTTGTTCCCCAAGCTGCCTGGCCGAACAGCCCAAGGCCCTGAGCAAGGCCAAGGCCATAACCGAGCGCCCCCACAGAACCCTCCCCGCCGACCACAATAAAGCCTGGGTGACCGAAGCCACTCCATGGCGGGGAGCTGAGGAGGGTGCGGAAATGCCCGGGAAACCAAAGCCCCACCCAGGGCCCTGTGTCCCTCAGCAATTATGAAGAGAAAGTTGAGGGGCAAGGGAAAAATGTGACGCTTTGGCTTCCAATCTTGGTAGATTGGGAGGTCAATCCACGTTAGAGACGCCGTCACTTGAGATCTAGAAAATATATAAGTAAAAGGAACAGTCAGAGTAAGCTATGGGTATGGTAGAGATTGCTCAGTTCTCACTCTAATAGACCAGCCCATCACCACATGACTAGAACCCAATCCTCTCAGCATCAGCTAGGAAAGGCCCTAGAAAGCCGCCTTTGGCGGGGGGATAGCTCCCCTATTTCAACCCTTTTCGGGGTTGGGCACCCGCCCCTTTGACATGGTTTAACGTAATGTTGACATGCGTGTTGCATAACTTTTCTGTCTCTGCCACCACCAGCCAGTCGTCCAGATACCACAAGATCCTGATCCCCTGTTCTAAAATGGGCATCAGGGCTTGCCGGACTAATTTTGTGAATATGCGTGGCGCTAGGTTCAATCCAAATGGCATCCTTTGAAAGACATAAGTCTGATGCATTATTCTTAACGCCAGAAATTTTTTGAAATCTCTCGTTTACCGGGACGTGCCAATTATAGGTTTGACTCCTGTAAGGAGATAAAGAAAACCTAATATTTAATAGTGGCCCCGTAATCATTGACGATTATGCCTATTACATAAGGCACCCTCTTCAAACACTCATTTACCGTAGTTTGAATCTACCGCGCAGAGCATACAAAATTGAGGAGCCTTCATCATGAGCACACGCAACCTCACTCATGGTTCGTCATTATGAAATTGGGTACTCACTACGAAAAAACTTCGTAAAAAATAACAAATAAAAAGAAAATAAGAATAACTATTCATAAGCTTTCCATAACTTCGTGGATGTACTTGTGTGGATCTTTAACCAGACGCTGACTTCAGGCGTCATTCTTCCTTCACTGACATATCAAGTAAACCAAAATCCTTAATACATCAACGAATGGGAAGGGAATGGTCGGGAGGGCCCCAGTCGTCAATGATTACGGGGCCACTACTAAATATTAGGTTTTCTTTATATCCTTACAGGAGTCAAACCTATAATTTATCAGTGGCCCCTCCATCATTGACGATTATGCCTGATATCTAAGACTGGAGGGGGACATTCGTAATCATATCATAATTCTAGCAAAAGCAGATAATCAAACAACCACATAGTATTCATACTTTGTAAAAAAGATATATTTGTGTGCATAATACTTTATACAGCATAAAAATATACAAAAAGGTGACAAGCAGGAGCGTGCTTCGAAGAAGCCTGCTTGGACAAAAAGGAGTTAACTCCGAGACACTGTACACAGAGCTGGTAGTTAAGAAGGCACCCCACTTAAAGTAAGTGGTGAAAAACAAAAAACATCAAAGTTTACATGTGCACATATAAACCCCATTAACTCTTGGATATAATTTGAAAAATATACCGTAAAGAGGTACAGTCAGGACCCCCAATTCGCGAGAATAGGGGTGACAGGAGGCATCGCGTATTGTGAATTCGTGTATTGTGGAACTAACTTTAAATGGGAATAATTAGATTGGGTGACATCTCTCAATTATGGCCTATTTTCGACATTTTTGGCCCTATTTTCGACATTTTTGGCTCTACAGTACAGTCTATATCTTATATATAAGAAGAACAATGAATACAAATATGAAACCTTACCTTAAAATTAGTAGTAGATAGGCTAGGACTAGGACTAGGACCGTAGGACTTCACGATTTTCTCCAACTTCTCCCTCCCTGACCAAATCGTACGAACAGTTTACTCTGACAAGCCTATTGCACAGTTTCCTTCTCCTTTTTTCTTGCGATCCAACACTTCCACCTTCATTTTGTATGTTATCTTATATTGGCGTGGCATGGCGAAAAAAGTGGCAGGCACTACAAACGTTTGGTCACTCTGCACGGCTATGAGCGCTTGAGCGGGACTGTGGGAGGGAGGGTAAGCGGGAGGGAAGGCAGGCGTATGCCCGTCTTCTCTTTTCGGAGCTACTCCTGGGCCTCGCGAAACGTAGACGTGCTCGCGTATCAAGCGGGAATAGCGGATTTGGCCCCTTCTTAGCTCTCGATTCGTGTATTGTGGTACCACCTCGCGTAATTAATGTTTAATTAATTAATGTTATTTTCGAGGGGTAACTCGTGTATTAGGATTTTTGCGCATTGTGGAATCGTGGTATTGGGGGTCCTGACTGTACTTACATTACACATACCAGCTGCGGCCGCAACTACTAAGATTTACTTAAAATTATATTGCTTCACAGCCAAAACTATTTACAACAAGCATTGTCTTTGAACTATGATTGGACGTTAGCACAATTTCCTGTAATGAATACTACAGAAAATTCTTTAAAATCACAGCACCTACACCCTGTATCACAGCTCGTAAGCTTCGCACACGTCCTCCGGCGGGGTCTAGGGTGTCCTATGTTACACTGACTGCACCCCCCCCCCCTCTCTTTTCCTCATCTAAATAATAAGTGACCCAGAGGCCACCTAGACCCTCTGCCGTAAAGCTATACATGGCATGGAAGGCCTGTCCAAAGCTACTGAAAGGTATAGAGTCAAAAAAGTATGATTAGAGGACCAGAGGTGCGTGGCTGCTATGTCCTCAACAGAAAAATTCTTAAGGAAACGTAAAGAGGTCGCCCATTTGCGTAAATCGTGAGCTCTACCCACAATGCCGGGATTACTTTCCTGAATGACGTTAACTAAGAGAGAAGCTAGTTTACGCTTCATAACGCGTTTACCCGTACTAGATACCCATAAAGCACCTTGTTGATTCCTAGGTGCGACCTTTAAATATTTGGTAAGCGCTTGCACTGGACATAAATTATGGTGCACCTTTCCCCTTTTCAATGCCGGCACTGTGAACTCTGAAAACACGTGATCACTGTGTTCATTCTTGGCGATGAACCCTGGGGAAGGAGCAATATGAATACAATCATTGAGCCTACCAAACCTGATGCAATTAGGTGTGTTGCTCATCGCCGCCAGCTCAGACACCCTGTTCCCGGTAGCTAAAGCCATGAGGAATACTGCCCTTTTTAAAAGTAAGTCAAAATCTGCATTATTTTGGTACCGCCGGGAATGAAGTAATGACAACGCTTTGTCCAGAGACCAGGTAGGCATGAGCTGATGGGGAGGTGGGCAGAGCTTAAAACATGCCCTCATGAAGCCTGTTTCCTCCGCTAGTGGTATGGTTAGACCCGTAAGGTCCAGGAATGGCACCCTAATTGCTGTTAAGTGATTCTTTAACGTTACTACTGATAGCTGTTTCTGCTCAAACAGATAGTTTAAATAATTAAAAACCAAAGCCACCGACGGCACGGATTGTTCTGTTCTGAGTATCCAAGAAGTAAAAGACTGCCAATGCGAATGATACTGTCTCTTAGTAGATTGTGTGTATTGATTCATGAATTTATCGGTCACGGTTCTACCATACGGAGCTAGCCATTTGGCCTTCTGAATGTCCATGATGCAAAAGTCAGCGAGGTCTCTAGGTTGCCAATCGTGTCTAAGTGGAAATACCCGACCGGGAGCGACACCGGGTTCGGGCACCACGTCTTTAATTGCTGGTACCACGCCTGCGCCGGCCACAGGGACGCGATTAATGAGACGACGCCCCGATAATCCTGTAGTTTGTTTACTACTTGGCACATTAGAGAAGCGTCTGGCGGCGGAAACAGATAAATGGAACTCCACATGTTACAGTCTGACACCAGTGCGTCGGGTCCTCCCGCCGGCGTGGTTGTCCGGCGGGTTAGGTACAGCGGGAGTATGTGAGTCTCCTCGGACGCAAATAGATCCACTTGTGGACGGTAAGGCTTCGCAATCATTAGGTCGAAAATGTGTTGCTTGAGCGCCCATTCTACTGTTGTGCTCTGTCTCCGAGACAGAACGTCTGCCCAGACGTTCGCTACGCCGGGGAGATAAGAAGCGTGAAGCTGAATGTCCAGCTTGTCGGCTAGTACAAAAATCTTTTCCGACACGTTTAGCAACCTCCGAGATCGCGTTGACGCCTGTTTCTGAACGCAGTGAACCGCATTCAGCTTGTCCATCCTGAAGGCCACCGATTTGCCCCGCAAAGAAAAGCCATGAGCCTGAAGGAAATACAAGGGGACTAGTAACTCTTTGACATTTATGTGGGAGGATTCTGAGTGGGACCAGAGCCCTTGACCCTGGTGCCCTTGGTTTGACTGAAAGCCCCAACCTATCGTGCCTGACGCATCCGTGTCCACCCATTCCGTCGGCGGAGGAGAGGTCCAAGACATGACTGAGTGCAATGTTTCCCTCTTCGCCCAGACCGCTAGTAAGGTGTGTATTAATTTTGGGATGGGCCATAATGTTTCCGCCGGCAATAGTGGAAAAAATGTGTTGCCCTCCAAAATTAAACGTTTGACTTTCAACCGGCCCAACTTTACAGTTAGTTGGATCCAGTTGAGAGAGCCGACCAGAGATTCCCAGACTCTCCGTGTCGTAGTCAGACTGTGAAGAAACAGAAACAGTTTCTTGCAAAACCTGTTCCGATTGTCCACACTCTGACTCAGAGTGAGAGCAGCTGTGTCCCAGACCAGCCCTATCCACTGAACCACTCGTGAGGGAACAAGGTTTGACTTTACCAGGTTTACCTTGAATCCTAGAGTTTTTACATGAGTTAATGTTATGTTGACATGACTTATGCATAATTGTTCCGTCTCCGCCACCACCAGCCAGTCGTCTAGATACCACAAAATCCTGATCCCTTGTTGCAACAAGGGCATCAGGGCTTGCCGGACTAATTTCGTGAATATGCGAGGTGCTAGGTTTAAACCGAACGGCATCCTCTGAAAGACATAAGTTTGATGCATGATTCTTAACGCTAGAAAACGTTGAAACCGTTTGTTTACCGGGACGTGCCAATACGCGTCCGTCAGGTCTAAAGAACACATCCACCCTTCCGGCGGAAGTGTTAGCCTGATCTGATTCACTGTCAGCATCCGGAAGGATACGTTGTGAATATGGAGGTTCAGATAAGACAGGTCTACGACCGGTCTCATCTGAACACTGTCATTTTGGGTACCAGAAAAAGTTTGGATGTAAAAACTGGGTAATTTTGGGGGACCGGGATGATAACATTTTTGGCCACTTTGCCTTTGTCGGCTGACGTAAGCGAGGTCGCCGGAGCCACTGCCAGGTGATGCCTTTGCATGCCACCATCCTCACCCATGTGTTTAACCCTTCCTACCCGGGCTGTCTTACCCAATGACGGTCGCCCCTACCCGGGCGAAATGGCTGAAAAACGTCTAGGCCTAGGCTACCGTATTTATGTTTATTTTCACTGCTAGAACTTTCCCACTCATCTATAATCGTTGTGCGGTTTTCAATCTGTATTTTGGCGTTGAGTAGAGCTCTGTAAGTCAACTGGTTCAGTTGTGATGACGATTTCAGTGGAGCCAATATTGCAGAGATGTTGCCAATATGGGGGCTTTTCAGACACTAATTTCGTCTGACGTCAGAACAATAACATTGAAGAGTCTTCTCCTTCTTGTTTTCGGAGGTGCGGTGACGCAACGCTTGGGTTTGTTGACGTAAGTCGTACGCACGGCGTTCAGACCAAGCTTAATTAGGCTATTAAGCTGCTGCCTTAGGTAAGGCATACCGGGTAGCGGCCCTTCTTTCGAGCTGTCCTTACCTAAGGCAGACCGGGTAGGAAGGGTTAAAGGCCATGCGCGATGATTCGCCCGGAACGACCCAGTTAGCAGACAAGGGTTCGCCGGCTGGACTACCCCCTGATCCACTCGCCGGGAGATCGGCCCTGGGAGTGAGGGAGACCTTAGTTTTTTGGTGGTGGTGGAAGTTTAGACGACTGGCTGGGTTTGGCTGGAGACGGGCCCTGACCCGGCCTTTGATACCTCTGTCCTTTATGGGTACCTGAAGACTTTCCTTGCTTGTATCTGTACTGACCTTGGGTGGAAGAGGATTTAGGCAAATGAAAGGATTTCGCCCCACCAGACTGAGCTTTAGCGACTGGTTTGGGCTTGGTAAAAGTGAAAGCAGGTTTCTGAGACGGGGCGGGACTGTGCTTCAAGGCCTGAGCCATGTTAAACACCGTCCTCCACACCTCCGGGGACATTAAAGAGGCAGTTAGAACTGGGGACATTACTACTTAATTAGCAATCCTATCCGGGAGCTTTCGGACTAGAGACATCCTTAGATCTTGTCTTGCCCGCACCGCCTCTAACAAGGCCGTGCGTATATCTCCTAGTGACTGAATAGAAGTTGGGAGAAGTAAGCGTCTAGATAGTTCGATTGCCTTTCGAACTTCTGTGTCCGCTATAGCCTGAGCAGATCTTAGCATAGATTTGGCTACTTGTTGCGTAACAATATACAGAGAAAATAGTCTGTACGCCTTACCCCGTAGCCTAAACTCCCGGTCTAGGTGAGCAGTGGAAGGTGTAGAGAACGGATCTTTAAGCTCGCATAGATTAATTTTAGGGGCAGCTAAAAAGGCAAAGAGAGCAGAGGGAACTCCGCCGGCAGAGTATACTGGGAGAGAACCAAGAATGGCTCTCTTGTGGAATTTGGTGTGAAGCTTTAGAAGTGAATGTGGTTGCAAAGTTTTGCGCCTCGACTTCCCAGTCCACCCAAGGTCCCGAACCCAATTGCTCCACCTTCAAAACTGGATTCGCGGCCGAGTCAGTAAATGTCTTTAATCCCAACTCAGGGGTTAGAGCTGACAGCGCTTTGATATCATTGAACCCATCATGTTTTGTCCAGTCCGAAAACAGTTTTGAAGCTGACGCAGGGGGTAGGGCAGGTGTAGAAGAATATACAAAATAGTCATGAGTATAATAGTTGGGGATGGCCTTAATACTAACATCAAGTACATTTCCCAGCATATCTAGAGCCCTTAACTTCCTAGATTTATTTCCTTGGATTACCCACTCTCGTGGTACCGGAAGCTCCCCTGACATAGTGGACTGTGCTGCCTCTGGCTTTGTTGGTACCAGTGATACCCACGAATCGTCTGGCCCGTATAAGAGAGGCATAGCCCCTTTTCTGATCGGGGCTTTGTCTAATGGGGGAGGATTTACGTCTGCTACTACTCGCACATTGGAAGTAGTTAGTGCCACCGAAGTTGGCCTAGTAACAATAGTAGGTGATACAAGGGGAGTGAGCGGAGTTTGTGTCAAAGTAACGGAAGTAGCCAGAGGTCGGACAGTCGATGTTGGCGTGGGAGCTCCCAGACCAACCATAGGAGGCTCCGGTTGCTGGCCAAAAAACTTAGTTAAAGCACTCGCTAATAACCCATCAATCTCATCCGCCGTGACAAAATGAGGAGATGAAGAACTATTAGGTGAAATATCCCTATTCTGAGAGTTATCTTCATTACCCACCTCAGAAATAATAGACCCATCATCCCCTGCCTCCGGTCCCTCCTGAGAGGATTCCGCCGAGGCGGGGGCCCCTTGCCATGTTAAGTCAGGGATGGAAGACGGTGTCTCCGCATCCCGGTGGACTTCAGCCTCTACCTGAGTTGCCTGAGACGGCAGAGAGCTGTCCCGCCATGGCTGGGAGTACCTCCAAACTCCCCGGCCTTGGTCGGAACTTACTTGTGAGCCAGGCCCCACCCCAATGACTGAGCCCTCACTCGAGCCCTCTCGCGGGTTATCACTGCCGGGAGAACCCTCTAAATCTAAAGTGAGAATATTATTTGGGGACACTATGTCCGCCGGAATATCCCCGACCACAGTCTCCGACTCCACTTCCGACCTGTCAGATTGGACTTGAGACATGTCAGGAGTAGAGGCAGAAAGCGAGGTTCGAGGCTCCGGCGAACGCCGGGAGGACTTTCGTACATGAGACTCTTTTTTAGAAGACTTGTGACTCCGCCTCAACTTTGATGTATCACTAGAACTATCCTTGGTCTTGTCTGTCTTGCTCTTCTTCCGCGAAGGTGAAGTAGAGTGACTAGGTGTCTGCTTTCTGAGAGGAGACCGTGACCTGGACCTAGCTCTTGATTCCGAAGTTGTCGCCGGGGGAGACGGCTCTCGCGGTCTCTTAGATGTGCCGGGGGAGGCAAGAAGCTCTTTAACTAGCCCAGCCTCTGCCGGCTTAGTGACTTTACTTCGGGAAGGAGGACGTTTAATTGGGGGGTACTGAACCAACAAACGGTCCCACAGAATTACGTTATCACACTGCAATGCTTTATGAGCCACTGCAGTCGCATAATTAGTAAGAAGTTGTCTGACCTCGCGTAATGCAACCGCCGCGGCCAGATTGTCGTGCTGTAATACTTTAATACCCAGCTGGCTACAAGGTACAATTCTTTGTGACCCACAAACCCCTTGATCGGTCTAAGCATTTGACACAACGAATGCACAGAGTGTGCGCAAAAATAGGGATTCCGGAACATGAGGGTGTTGAGCAAAGAGCAAAAACAGGGGCTAGAGCAGCCATGGCAGAGACTGGTTAAAAGCTAACTCCCCCCGGGCCTCACCTGGTCCTCTGTGGACCCGCCGGAACTCCGCCCTGGAAAAAAGAAAATTTCCAGGAATTAATGCTCATAAGGTTACCCCAAAATGTTCTAACACAATTGTTAATGAACCGCCGGGCAATGAGACGTAATACCCCACCATTACCTCTCGTTACCCTGTAGGTTCGTATGTAAAGATTTGTAAATAACTTTACGTGTCCAAAAGATTTAAGAATATCCTCAGACATGATATAAAGATGAGCAGTTCTTTATAAGTGACGCAGTCTTCCCTGTGATATAACGTTCACCGGGAACCCATACTAAGACGCCGGCCTCCTTATTATAACGCAGTTAGCCAGGTTAAGCCCATCTTAATCATTAGACTGCCCTGAGTTGAATGTCTTGATACCTAAATGTATCCCTCAATTGTTAGGCTAATCCTACCGAATTGCAAATCCGTGATTCCCACCCTCCCGAGGTTCAACCGCTGGGTGAAAAATAATAGAAAAGTTAACCTCAATTGTTCCTATCCCCACTTCTTTGCAAAAGATCGCCGGGGTGGAAAGACTACTCAAAACAACACAGCCCAGTTTTTCAACGGCTTTGCAAAACCGGGAAAAACTATCGTCAACAGGTGTCCGCATGAACCCCTAGTTGAACCGGGTAAAGCCCTTCCGCCGGGAAACACATAGTAAGCCTGAATACAGGCCCCACTACAGAGACGCAGTTCTGGAGAGCCCTCAAGCCACCACTCGCCGGGGGAAACTAGCCTATTGTAACCACGCGTGATTAAAACTCGGCAACCAGCCGGATTTTCTCGGTGCAATCGAGAAAACCCGCCGGAAAAGGCAACCCACACCCACCAGACGCAATCTGAGAACCAGCCGGGTTTTCACGGAGCAATCGAGAAAACCCGCCGGAAACGGTAACCCACACCAACCAGAAGCAATCGGAGGTACACAAATAGTACCTGGAATAAGCCAATACACAACTTATCCAGAACACACATGACACAGTAGTACATATTTATACAATAAATCAATAACACTTGTACATGTAAAAAAGCTACGAGAGGCTGGCTAGGCCTAAGCAGGCGGAGTATCGCTTAAACATGTGGTAATAAAACAAAAAGCACTGAATATTATCACAACAGGAACAGCAGCCAACACACCTCGAAGAAATATACCCGGGAGAGGGAAGCACTGACACGGGACCTAGAAAAAACTTCACTAAGTGAAGAAAAATACGCTAGGAATGTCCGAAAACAAACAAATAAGGCAACTTCATCAGAAAGATAAAAAGAAGCCTAATCACGCGTAGTTAAAGCCAACTAAATAACTAGGCTAGCTGAACCGCGAAAACGTTTCACGCGTCCACCCCGGGACCACGAGGGTACGCCCGAAATAGGCATCCCAAACACACGACCCAAAATACACTGAACTGCGGGCAGCCCGCCCATGACACCCCTGCTACGCATATCCTAACCTTACTCGATACATCCCAGAGTAAACAAATGAGAAAAAACTCACTAGGGACGCAGCAAATGCGGAACGAGCGGAGCGTGGGGAGACACGTCAGGGCAGGTTGAGCGCAGAGCAGAGAAGGAAGAATGACGCCTGAAGTCAGCGTCTGGTTAAAGATCCACACAAGTACATCCACGAAGTTATGGAAAGCTTATGAATAGTTATTCTTATTTTCTTTTTATTTGTTATTTTTTACAAAGTTTTTTCGTAGAGAGTACCCAATTTCATAATGACGAACCATGAGTGAGGTTGCGTGCGCTCATGATGAAGGCTCCTCAATTTTTTATGCTCTGCGCGGTAGATTCAAACTACGGTAAATGAGTGTTTGAAGAGGGTGCCTTATGTAATAGGCATAATCGTCAATGATGGAGGGGCCACTGATAAATACGCGTCTGTCAGGTCTAAAAAACACATCCACCCTCCCGGCGGAAGTGTTAACCTGATTTGATTCACTGTCAGCATCCTGAAGGACACGTTGTGAATGTGGAGAGTCAAATAAGACAGGTCTACGACCGGTCTCATCTGAATACTGTCCCTTTTTGGTACTAGAAAGAGTTTGGACGTAAACACCGGGTAAGTCGGGGGGACGGGGATAATGACACTCTTGGTAATCATCTCCTGAACTAGTGACTCCACCTCTAAAGAAACATGATTGGCCTTTGTCGGCTGACGTAAGCGAGGTCGCCGGAGCCACTGCCAAGTGATGCCTTTGCGTACCACAGTCCTCGCCTATGTTCTTAATGGCCATGCTTGATGACACGCCCGGAATGACCCAGTTAGCAGACTGGGGTTCGCCGGCTGGACCACCCTCTGTTCCAACACGCCTTTGACTGGCCCCGGGAGTGAGAGAGACCTTAGTTTATTGCTGGTGGTGGTGTACCCTTGGACGACTGGCCGGGTTTGGCTGGAGGTGGGCCCTGACCTGGTCGTTGGTGAAACCTGTGGCCTTTACCTGAGAATTTACCCTGTTGATACCTGAACTGAGCCTGACCCTGGGTGGAAGGGGACTTTGGCTGATGAAAAGGCTTAGACCCACTAGCTTGAGCTTTCGAAACTGGTTTGGGTTTAGGGAAAGTGAAGGTAGGCTACTTAGGTTGAGATGGACTTTGTTTGAATGCTTGTGCCATATTGAAAACAGTCTTCCAAACTGCTGGGGAAATCAAAGAAGGAGTTAGAACTGGAGACAGAACTACTTGGCTTGCAATACGGTCAGGAAGTTTCTTCACTAAGAACATCCTCAGATCCTGCCTTGCTCGAACTGCCTCTAATAAGGCTGTTCGAATATCTCCTAAAGACTGAATGGAAGTTTGGAGAAGCAAGCGCCGGGAAAGTTCAATGGCCTTCCTGACTTCCGCAGCGGCGATCGCCTGATCGCCTCTCAGCGTAACATAGACTTTGTTACTTGCTGGGTAACAATATATTGCGAAAACAGTCTAAACGCTTTTCCTCTCAGCCTAAACTCGCGGTCTAGGTGAGCTGGGGAAGGCGTGCTAAAAGGATCTTTTAATTCGCACAAATTGATTTTAGGGGCAGCCAAGAAATCAAACTAAGCAGAGGGGACTCCTCCGGCACTAAAAACCGGAAGAGAGAACCAAGTATGGTTTTCTTGAGGGATTTGGTGAGATGTTGAAGTAAAAGTAGTGGCAAAATTTTGAGCCTCTGTTTCCCATTCCACCCAAGGTCCCGTACCCAACTGCCCCACCTGCAAGACTGGATTAGAGGCTGAGTCTGTGATCGGAAACCTATCCAACTCCGGCGTCAAAGCAGAAAGTGCCTTGATGTCGTTAAAGCCATCATTCTTAGTCCAGTCAGAAAATAGCTTTGAAGCTGAGGCAGGGGGTAGGGCTGGTGATGATGCATACACAAAAAAGTCATGGTTATAATAACTTTGAATGACCTTAATATGAACATCTAAAACATTTCCTTGACTATCCAATGCTCAGAGTTTTCTAGACTTATTGCCTTGGATTACCCACTCATGTGGTACAGGGAGCTCCCCCGAAATAGTAGCTTGTACTGCCTCTGGCTTAGTTGGTAACATTGCTACCCATGACTCATCAGGCCCGTATAACAGAGGCATAGCTCCTTTTTTTGACTGGTGCCTTGTCTAAAGGGGGGGGAGTTATGTCTGATATGACTCGCATATTGGAAGTAGTGAGAGCTGCTGTGCCTGGCACATTGGAAATTGGATCTGACACAAGAGGAGGGTTAGGTATTTTAGCTAAAGCAATGGATGTAGCCAGAGGTCGCACATTCGTCGACGTCGCGGGAGCTCCCATACCAACTGTAGGAGTTTCCGGCGTAGGGCCAAAGAACTTATTAAGTGCATTTAATAGTAATCCATCAATCCCTTCTGTAGTTACATACCTAGCAGATGACGAACTCCGTGGAGATTTGACAGTACCCTGAGAGTCGTCTAGATGGTGACCTGACTCTTCAACTTCCATCTCTGAGACCAGAGAATGCTGTTCTTCATCCCTTAAGTCTGGCCTATCATGGGAAGATCCCACCGAAGCCGGGACCTCCACATGCCGCCATGTTAAATCTGGGATAGAAGATGGTACATCGGCATCCCGGTGGACGTCAGCCACTACTTGAGTCACAAAATTATGTGTTCTGTCCTGCCAGGGCTGTGAGTATCGCCATACACCTTGGCTGTGGCTGTTACTCGCTTGCGAGCTTGGTATACTCTCCAATTGGGAGCCCTCACCCGAGCACCCTAGAGGTTTATAGTTTCTGTAAGATACTTCTAAATCTGAGGCTGACACACGTGACCTGGTAGAAAAAGCATGACTATCAGGTGATGAAATGTCCGCCGGGGCATCCTCCACCACATTCTCTGACTCCACCCCCGACCTGTCAGATTGGACGTTAGACTTGGTGGGGGTAGAGGCTGACCTTGATTTGGGCCTCGTCGCCGTTGCCGAGAGTGACGGTGAGCGAGGCTTCTTAGATTTGCCGGGGGAGGGTGTGGTAACCTGTCCCCGCCCAGTCTCTGAGGTCTTACGTGCACGTATCTTACACTTAGGGGGGGCATGTTTGATAATTAAAAGCTCCCAAAGCTCAAGGTTATCACATTGCAATGCTTTATGTGCTACATTCGTTGAATAAGTAGCGAGAAGTTGTTTCACTTCTTGCAAAGCCATCGCCGCAGTATTATCCTTTTGAATTAAAACTTTAACACTTAAGAGGTTACAAGTAGTGCAATTCTTTGTCACCCATATCCCCCGTGACCGATCGAGGCATTTAACACATTTAATGCAAAGCTTGTGTGCAAAAATAGGGATACCTGAGCATAACGGCGTTGAACATAAAGCAATGAGAGATTCTAGTGCCGACATGACAGAGACTGGTGGAAATCTACCCCACCCCCGGGATCCACCTGGTCATCTGGCGCCACGCCCGTACTCCGCCCTGAAAAGAGAAAATTTCCAGGAATTAATGCTCATAAGGTTACCCCAAAATGTTTCAAAAACATGTCACAAAACCGCTGGTCAACGAACCGTAGCCCTCAACCACTACTTTTCGTTTTCCTTTAGTTTCATATTAAAGATTTCAGCATATCTTTACCTGTCCAAAAGATTTAAGCAGATCTTCTGAATCTTCATTAAGATGAAGCATATCTTTATTAATGATGAAGTCTTTCAAGTATCCCTTTACACTTGAAACACTAGTAAGATTCAGGCATCTTTTTATCCCATAAAAAGTCTAAGCCTATCTTAATCTCTAATCCGACTTCTCCCAGAAGCCCTCATAGATCGCCGTCTTGAAGGCCGTGATACCCTATTGTATCAATCAATTGTTTGGCAAACCATAGCGAATTGCAAATCCGTTAATATAACCACCCGAAGGTACAACCGCCGGGTTTCATATTAAATGTCAAACCAATTGTACCTGCCCCAGACCTCTTTGTAAAAAGGTCGCCGGGAGGGAAAGACCAAACAAACAAACAGCATTGTTTCACTGGCTTTGAAAAGCCGAGAAAACCATATCCAACAGGTGTCAGCATGATCACCTAGATAAATGTGTGGGGCCCACCTCGCCGGGAAAAAACACAGGAAGCCTGATCACAGGCTCGACCACAGAGAACGCAGTTTCTGATGAGCCCTCAAGCTACCAAACTCGCCGGGGTAACTACCGATTTTAACCAACTTGACTAAAACCCGGTAAACAAACCGGCTTTCTCGGAGCAATCGAGAAAAACCGCCGGAAAGGCAACCCACACCAATCAGAACGCAATCTGATAAACATAATCAGACACAGTCCGAAGCTCCTGGATCAGCCAATCACAACTAATCCAGGACACACATGACACATGAATACATTTTTATAATACACTCGACCCTCCATTTAACGGACAAATGCGTGCAAGCACCTGTCCGTTCCTGCTAAATGTCCGTTGCTGCTAAATACTGTCCAGTCCGGATGTAATCCGGAAATTCCTTGAGAAAAATCCGGTGTTGAGTACAGGTGTCCGGATCGTGACATTTAACTGTTATGCATCCTTTTTTTTACTTTACCTGAAATAAATCCTGGTAATCCCTTGTGCTACACCCTATTGATAATGCAAAACTATTGAACACACTTAAAAGTGTATATTATTTGGTCTCTATATAATCTGTGAATCATTTCCGATATGATAGAATTAAAGATTTTATTTTCCATCAACTCATAATCAGCAAAAACGACACAAATGTCAATTAAAAACATGTTATAATATTTCCCCATCATTTTGTGTATACCGTGGGAAAAAAAAAAAAAAATCTATCAAACGTAAATCTCCCGTCTGGGAAGCTCGGCGCCTAGACGGAGGGGAGGGTTGAAATATTTTGTTGACTATCTCATTTATTATTTATCTATGTGCTGGAAGGATATTATATTTTTCAATTCCATCACATTAGAAATTATTCAAAGATTACAAAAAGCCCAAATAAGACATAGTTATGTTAATGTATAAGGGATTTAGGTAGATGAATTAGAGAGATAGATAGATAGAAAGAGTGTGTATATCGAGGGGAAAAAAAAACAAAAAATCTATCAAACGTAAATCTTCCGTCTCGGAAGCTCGGCGCCTAGACTGAGGGGAGGGTTGAACTATTTTTTTGACTATCTTATTTATTATTTATCTATGTGCTGGAAGGATATATTTTTCAATTCCATCACATTAGAAATTATTCAAAGATTACAAAAAGTCCAAATAAGACATAGTTATATTAATGTATAAGGGATTTAGGTAGATGAATTAGAGAGATAGATAAATAGAAAGAGTGTGTATATCGAGGGAAAAAACAAAACAAAAAATCTATCAAACGTAAATCTTCCGTCTCTGCTGGCACGGAGGGGAGAGTTGAAATATTTTGTTGACTATCTTATTTATTATTTATCTATGTGCGGGAAGGATATTATATTTTTCAATTCCATCATATTAGAAATGATTCAAAGATTACAAAAAGTCCAAATAAGACATAGTTATGTTAATGTATAAGGGATTTAGGTAGGTGCATTAGAGAGATATATAGATAGAACAACGGACTTTGCTCCAACTTTTTTTCGAGCAACGGACTTTGTCCGTTGCTGGGTCCATTGTCCGGCCTACATTTTTTGACCGTTATTGCCGATATCCGTTAAATCGGAGTCCGTTAAATGGAGGTTAGAGTGTAATAAACAATGAAAACACTTGCATGTGAAAAACTACGAGTGGCTGGCTAGGCCTGGTGAAAACGGAAAAAACACTTAATGACGTCGAAACACAATCGAAAAGCACTCCATCCCACCAAAACTGGAACAGCCGCCACATCAACATCGTAGAAAAAAAACGGGTAAGGGTAACACTGACTCGGGACCCAGAAAGAACTCCACTACGTGAAGAAAAAACACCAGGAACGTCAGTATAAAACAAAATAGGCTACTCCATCTGAAAGATAGCTAGAAGCCCGACATCGCGTAGTTAAAGCCTCCTAACAAGCTAGGACTAAAGATGGCTAAACACGAAAAACAGTTTCAGAGCGTCCTCAACTCGGCCACGAGGGTCCGTCCGAAATAGACGCCCCAACAAAAACGACCCAAAATACACTTGTTCTGCGAGAAAACCACCCATGACACCCCTGCTAAGCTAATCCTAACCTTACTCAAGACATCCCAGAGTAAACAAATGAGAAAAAACTCACTAGGGACGCAAGAATGCGGAATCAAAGCGGAGCACTGTGGGGAACACGTCCGGGTGGGGTGAACGCAGAGCAAGGAAGGCGGAAAAATGCGCTAGGCAGCGTCTGGTCCAAGAATCCACAGAAGTACATCCACGGAATATGGAAAGCTTATGAATAGTTATTCTTATTTTACTTTTATTTTTATTTGTTACGAAGTTTTTTCGTAGTGAGAACCCAATCATAAAGACGAACCATGAGTGATTTTGCGTGTGCTTATGATGAAAGTTCCTCTGAGCTCTGCGGCGGTAGATTCAAACTACGCTTATGAGCGTTTGAAGAGGTAGCCTTATGTAATAGGCATAATCGTCAATGATGGAGGGGCCACTAATAAATATATATACAGTATATACAGTATATATATATATATATATATATATAATTATATATATATATATATATATATATATATATATATATATATATATATATATATAAACAAAGTAAAAATCCAAGTTTGTTTACACTTTCCAGTATGAGATGTTGCATGTGACTCCTCCCATGAGTACCCCCGACCCACTACGCCAATGTTCTAGCCTGGTAGATGCTGCTGGCTACCTGGATGTCAATAAGGGCACACTACAACACACTACCTTCCCTAATGTGTTTGGTATTGGGGACTGTACTAATGTCCCCACTTCTAAGACTGCTGCTGCAGTTGGTACGTCACTAAGTATATCTGCTAAACTAATGTCTTCATTAGTGTAGATTATGTAATTTGATGGAAATTTATTGGTAATAAAATGGTCTTAGTGCTCAGAAAAATTATCACAAATATATATTCAAAGCTAATTTATTAAAGAAATTCTACATGACTATATGACTATAATAATTTAATTCAACTGGTAATAATAAATACATCATACATGCACATACATATTATTCATTTAAATAAATAATCTCCTTGATCGAGCAAGAAGTGAGAGAGAGAGAGAGAGAGAGAGAATGAGTGTGAAATTGTGTGACCGACAGACAGACAGACAGATAGGAGGTGGTATAACATAACTAAACAACACCTTGATACAATCTCAACCACAAATGCAATTCTTGCATGATCAAATTCCCAGGCAAGGGACCACCCTTGATGGTAACCAGGCAAGGGACACATTCCAACAGAGGATCTGCTGAAAATCCACTAGGATAATTAATAATTTATTATATAAGGCGAATATACATGCTCATAGGAGCAAAGTTTATTATATACATACAAGAAGTTAACTCACCGAAGTAAAATTGGAACCTCCGTCCCTCAGTGTGACGTCACTCCTGGGCAGAGCTGGGCACTTTCGCTAACACTTTCGCAAATAGCCAATTTCGCCATGGCGAAAGTGTCATTTTGGTGGCGAACTTGCGTTGGCGGCAAAATGGCCGCCTATCTGCGCATTTGTTGGTCTGAAAATTACCTCCATGTTGCTAACCTTGAGTCCGCAAAACTCCCACCTGTGGTAAAACGTCACCGCGGCCCCCACCACTCCTCTCTCTCCAACACCCCTTCTCCCCTCTCAACACACTTCTCTGAGCTAGTGCCGATACAAATGGCCAGTCCTGTATAGAATCGTGAGGTTCAGAGTCGTAAAGATTCCAGGACGAGCTCCATAGAAACTGAAACTGAAACTTCCAGCGCCCGCCAAAAGCCAAGCCAACTAGCCTACTTTTTGTGCTGGAATCTAGTGCACTCTCTATTTCGTGAATTTTCGTATGTGATTTGATGTGTGAAAATGCTAAGGAAGACATGATAATAAAGATTACTTAATAAATATTGCTTAACCCTTCCTACCCGGTCTGCCTTAGGTAAGGACAGCACGAAAGAAGGGCCACTACCCGGTATGCCTTATCTAAGGCATGAGCTTAATTATAGGTTTGACTCCTGTAAGGAGATAAAGAAAACCTAATATTTAGTAGTGGCCCCGTAATCATTGACGAACATGCCTATTACATAAGGCATCCTCTTCAAACACTAATCCGCCGTAGTTTGAATCTACCGCGCAGAGCATTTAACACCTTACGAGCGGCCTATGCGGTTTATTTATGTGTACCGCACAGCGGGGTGTTTTTAGCCAAAATAGGGCTGTTTACGTGATCATTTTCATGCCTAAATAAGACCCAGAACGTAAAACAAGTACCTATCCCTGAAAGGGCATAAACAGAGCTTTCGAATGACACCATAACGATCCTTGTATGATGGATAGTTTTCTTGCAATAACCGTGCAACGCGAGTGCAAAAAGCAGGTAATTCGGTACTTTCAGTACATAATTGAGTATGTAGCGAGTGAGAGAGGGAGGAGGGAGCTGAGATTTGTGTCAGTAGGTTCGCCGCGATGGTCTGGAGCAGTCATACGCTCGCTAGTCTCCTGCCACCACTTGTCTCTCTCTCTCAGCCACATTACGTGCTGAAATTGCCACTCGAGTTATGTCGAGCGCCGCCACATAGTCCAGCTTTTTTTAACTCGACTTATGTTGCTCGCCGCTAAATAAGGGTTAAAAACTGAGGAGCCTTCATCATGAGCGCACGCGACCTCACTCATGGCTTCAGTCATTATGAATTGGGTTCTCACTACGAAAAAACTTCGTAAAAAATAAAAAGAAAAAGAAAATAAGAATAACTATCTAATAAGCTTTCCATCATATCGTGGATGTACTTGTGTGGATTTCTGACCAGACGCTGATTCAGGCGTCATTCCTCCTTCACTGACATATCAAGTAAACCAAAATCCTTAATACATCAACGAATGGGAAGGGGACGGTCGGGAGGGCCCCAGTCGTCAATGATTACGGGGCCACTACTAAATATTAGGTTTTCTTTATCTCCTTACAGGAGTCAAACCTATAATTTATTAGTGGCCCCTCCATCATTGACGAACATGCCTGATTTCTAAGACTGGAGGGGGACATTCGTAATCATATCATAACTCTATAAAAGCAGATAATAAAAAACAACCACATAGTATTCTTACTTTTGAAAAATATATTTAAATGTGGCGTAGGCCAAAAATATACAAGAAAAAGGGGTTCAGGCAGGTGCATGCTTCAAAGAAGCCTGTCTGACAAAAAATGGGTAACCCTGAAGATTCTGAACACAGATCTGCAGGTACAAAGGCACCCCACTCAACGAGTGGTGACAAAAATTAACAAGTTATAAGTTTATATGTGCACATAATAAACCCCAAAATAATCGTGGAGGTAAATAGCAAAGGATCTCCACTATTTTAATATTAGATTGCTTTCGCAGCTAAAACTACTATAACAACACCGTTGTTTTGTACTAACATTGTACTAGCACAATTTTTCGCTGAGAAATTTTCATATCACATTAACCTTAAATTGTATCACAGCTCTTATACTCCGGCGGAGTCTAGGGTGTCCTATGTCAGCAGCTGACTGCACCCCCCCCACTTCTCGTGAAAATACACAAAAGTGACTGCAGGGCCACCTAGACCCTCTGCCTTAAAGCTATACATGGTAAGGAAGGCTTGTCTAGAGCAACTGACAAGTATCTAGACAAAAACGTATGATTAGACGCCCACAACTGAGTGGACGCGATATCTTCTACTGAAAAAATTTTCAGGAAACGTAAAGAAGCTGCCCATTTGCGTAAATCGTGGGCCCTACCCACAACGCCGGGATTACTCTCTTTAAAATGACTTCGACCAGAAGAGAGGCTAATCGTCGTTTAAGTAAGCGTTTACCCGTACTTGCTACCCATAAAGCACCTTGGGGGTTAAGAGGAGCTACTCTCAAATATTTGGTTAGAGCTTGCACTGGACATAGATTATGATGCACCTTACTCCTTTTTAACGCCGGCACCGTGAACTCAGAAAACACGTGTGCACTGTGCTCATTCTTGGCTACAAAACCTGGGGAAGGTGCAATGTAAATACATTCATTAAGTCTGCCAAACCTAAGGCAATTAGGTGTGTTGCTCATCGCCGCCAGCTCAGACACTCTGTTCCCGGTGGCCAAAGCCATAAGGAAAACCGCCTTTTTTAAGAGTAATGCAAAGTCTGCAGTATTATGGTACAGACGAGAGTGAAGTAAAGACAAGGCTTTGTCGAGAGACCAAGTAGGCATGAGCTGACGGGGAGGTGGGCGAAGTTTAAAACAAGCTCTCATAAAACCTGTTTCCTCCGCCACCGGTATGGAGAGACCTGTCAGGTCTAAAAAGGGCACTCTAATCGCAGTTAAGTGATTTTTTAATGTTACCACAGATAAATGTTTCTGCTCAAACAGATAATTTAAATAATTGAAAACTAAAGCCACTGACGGCACATTCTGTTCCGTTCTGATGATCCAGGAAGTAAAAGCTTGCCAATGTGAGTGATACTGTCGTTTCGTAGACTGAGTATATTGATTGATTAATTTATTGGTCACATCTCTACCGTATGGTGCTAGCCACTTGGCCTCCTGAATGTCCATAATGCAAAAGTCAGCGAGGTCGCTAGGTTGCCAATCGTGTCTAAGTGGAAATACCCGACCGGGAGCGACACCGGGTCCGGGCACCACGTTTTCAATTGCTGGTACCACAACTGCGCCGGCCACAGGGGCGCGATTAGCGAGACTAAGCCTCGATAATCTCGTAGTTTGTTCACTACGTGGCACATTAGTGACGCATCTGGCGGCGGAAACAGATAGATGGAGCTCCATCTGTTCCAGTCTGTCACTAGGGCGTCTGGCCCCCCTGCCGGCGTTTTCGCCCGGCGGGTGAGGTATAGAGGGAGTTTGTGAGTCTCCTCGGACGCAAAAAGATCCACTTGTGGATGGGAGAGCTCTGCAATCATTAGGTTGAAAATGGGTTGCTTGAGCTCCCATTCTACTGTCGTGCTCTGTCTCCGGGACAGAGCGTCTGCCCAGACGTTCGCTACGCCTGGGAGATAAGATGCGTGAATGTAAATGTCTAGTCTGTTGTCGAGAGTAAAAATCTCTTCCGACACGTTTAGCAACCTCCTTGACCCTTGTTTCTGAATACAGTGAACTGCATTCAGATTGTCCATCCTGAAGGCCACCGACTTGCCCTGTAACGCCGGCCCGTGAGCCTGAAGGAAATACAAGGGGACTAGTAATTCTTTGACATTGATGTGAGAGATTTCTAAGTGGGACCAAAGCCCCTGACCCTGGTGCCCCTGATTTGACTGAAATCCCCACCCTATTGTGCCTGACGCATCCGTGTCTACCCATACCGTTGGTGGAGGAGAGGTCCATGACATTATTGAATGCAACGTTTCCCTCTTTGCCCAGACCGCTAGCAAGGTGTGGATTAATTTCGGGATGGGCCATCATTTTTCCGCCGGTAAGAGCGGGAAATATTTGTTGCCTTCCAATATTAATCGTTTTACTTTCAACCGGCCCAACTTGACAGTTAGTTGAATCCAGTTGAGAGAGCCTACCAGAGACTCCCAGACCCTCCGCGTCGTAGTCAGACTGTGAAGAAACATGAACAGTTTCCTGCGAAACCTGTTGCGATTGTCCACACTCTGACTCAGAGTGAGAGCGGCCGTGTCCCAGACCAGCCCTATCCACTGAATTACTCGTGAGGGAACAAGGTTTGACTTTACCAGATTTACCTTGAAGCCTAGAGTTTTGACATGATTTAAAATAATATTGACATGTTTTATGCATAAGTGTTGTGTCTCTGCCACTACCAGCCAGTCGTCTAGATACCACAACACTCTGATCCCCTCTTTTAACAATGGTATCAGGGCTTGCCGGACTAATTTCGTGAATAATCGAGGTGCTAGGTTCAAGCCGAACGGCATCCTTTGAAAAACAAAATTTTGGTGCCTGATCCGTAAGGCCAAAAACCTTTGAAATCTTTTGTTGACCGAGACGTGCCAATAGGCGTCTGTCAGGTCTAGTGAACACATCCAACCTCCCGGCGGAAGTGTTAGCCTGATTTGGTGCACTGTTAACATTCTGAAAGATTCGTTGTGAATGTGAAGGTTCAGATAAGACAGGTCTACGACCGGCCTCATCTGAACACTGTCCCTTTTGGGAACCAAAAATAGTTTGGACGTGAATACAGGGTAATTTGGGGGGACCGGGATGATGACATTCTTGGCAATCATTTCCTGGACCAGTGACTCCACCTCTAATGAAACAAAATTTGCCGTTGTCGGCTGACGTAAGCGAGGTCGCCGGAGCCACTGCCAAGTGATGCCCTTGCGTGCCACCATCCGTGCCCAAGTGTTTAAAGGCCATGCTTGGTGACACGTTCGGAACGACCCAGTTAGCAGACAAGGGTTCGCCGGCTGTACTACCCTCGGGTCCTCCGGCCTTAAGGTTGGCACCGGGAGTGAGAGAGACTTTAGTTTTTTGATGGTGGGGTTGGTGGTGCTGGACGCTTTGCCGGCTGGCTGGTGTTGGCCGAAGACTGGCCCTGACCTGGCTTATGCTGGCCGCGTCCTCTCTGACCTGAAAACCGACTCTGTCTATGCCTGTACTGACCTTGGGGGGAGTGGGAGGACTTAGGCAGAAGAAAGGGTTTAGATCCCCCTGGCTGAGCTTTAGCAGTTGGCCTAGGTTTGGGGAAGTTAAATGCAGGTTTCTTAGCTGGAGTGGGACTGTGCTTAACGGCCTGTGCCATATTGAACACCGTTCGCCACACTTCAGGGGACATTAAAGAGGGAGTAAGCACTGGTGACATGATCACCTGATTCGCAATGCGATCAGGTAGCTTGCGAACTAAAGACATTCTGAGATCTTGTCTTGCTCGTACCGCCTCAAGCAAGGCGGTGCGTATGTCACCCAAGGATTGGATTGACGACTGGAGGAGCAGTCGCCGGGATAATTCAACCGATCTTCTGGCATCCGCGTCTGCGATTGCCTGAGTGGACCGTAGTAAAGACTTAGCCACCTGTTGAGACACTATGTACTGAGAGAACAGGCGAAAAGCTTTCCCCCTTAGCCTAAATTCTCTGTCTAGGTGAGTAGGGGTAGGGGTAGTGAAGGGGTCTTTTAGCTCACAAAGATTAATCTTAGGGGCAGCTAGGAAAGAAAACAAGGCTGCTGGGACTCCGCCGGCAGAACCTACCGGCATGGAGAACCAGAGAATGAGTGTCCTGAGGGATCTGGTGGGAAGATTTAGAAGTGAATGTGGTTGCAAAGTTTTGAGCCTCTATCTCCCAATCTACCCAAGGTCCTGGCCCCAACTGCCCCACCTTCAAAACTGGATTAGCTGCTTCGTCTGTGACGGTCTGTAAATCAAGTTCAGGAGTAAGAGCTGACAGAGTCTTAATATCATTAAACCCATCCAGCTTAGACCAGTCTGAAAATAGTTTTGAAGCTGAGGCAGGGGGTAAAGCTGGTTTAGTAGCATACACAAAATAGTCTTGGTGATAATAACTAGGTATAGCCTTGATGTTTACGTCTAGTACATTCCCCAAAATATCCAAGGCCCTCAATTTCTTTGATTTATTGCCCTGGATGACCCACTCACGCGGTACCGGGAGTTCCCCTGACAAGGTAGGTTGGGCGAGCTCTGGGTTAGTGGGGGTCAAAAGGACCCATGACTCGTCTGGTCCATAAAGCAAGGGCATAGCTACCTTTCTGAGAGGCGCTTTGTCTAGAGGGGGTGGATTGACGTCCGTGATGACCCTGACATTTGAAGTTGTCAATGCCGCCGTAGCAGGCTTAGTAACCCCTGATGGTGACAGAGTGGGAGGGTTAGGGATCTTAGATAAAGCAATCGAAGTCATCAGAGGCCGTACCGTAGAACTTGTCGTGGGAGCCCCCAAGTCCATAGTGGGGTTTCCTGTTGTTGGCCAAAAAATTTAGATAAAGCATCAGTAAGTAGCCCATTAATTTCTTGCGCAGTAACAAATTGGTTAGATGATGAACTTACAGGTGAATCATTACTATCCTGCGCGGCGTCTAAGCCTGAGCCTGACTCTTGCCCTTCCATCTCCGAAATTATAGAAACCTCGTCTTTTTCCTCCTGATCCTCCTGAGAAGACCCCGCCGAAGCTGGGGTACCTTGTTGCCAAGATAAGTCAGGAATAGAGGATGGGATCGCCGCGTCCCTGTGGACATCAGCTACTGTGTGACTCGTTTGAGTCGGACGTGGGTGGTCAGACCCTGGCTGAGCAAACCGCCAAACACCGAGGCCCTGGCCTACACTCTCTTGGGAGTCTGAAACATTCTCAATTATTGAACCACCTGAACTTTCCAATTCCAGGGTTAGAATATTACTAGGTAAATCCTCTTTAGGGACCGGCACCGCACTGGACCCTTGAGGCCTAACACAAACTTTGCCTGAGGTAGAGGTACTATGAGAGGCACTAGAAGCTGGTGAATGTATGGAGGACTGTCTCCTATGGGAATCCTTTTTGGAGGATTTATGGCTACGGTGTGACCGAGAACTACTCTTAGATTTCGAGGAATCCTCGCCGTGACCACTGGTGGAACTTTCCGTCCTACTCTTCTTACTCGCTGGTGAAGAGGCAAGACTAGAAGACTGGCGTCTGAGAGGTGACCGAGACCGAGATCTCTCCCGAGACGATGAGGCGGACGCCGGGGGTGTAGGCTCTCTTGGACGTTTTGGTGTAGTAGCCGAAGATACAGAACCCTGACCAGTCTCCGCCGGCTTATAACTCGTGACTCTAGAGGAACGTTTAGGGGGGGGAGGGTGTTCAAACAGCAATCGATCCCAAAGAGGGACGTTGTCACATTGAAGTGATTTATGCGCAACAATCGCCGTCTGCTGCCGTACTTCTCTTAAAGCTACTGCCGCGGTCTTATCATTATCGCAAAGGACCTTGATAGCTAATTGGGAGCAAAAAGAACAATTACGCATAACCCAGAGACCCCTTGAACGGTCTAGACATTTAACACACCTTATGCAATGGGTATGCGCAAAAATAGGGATACCGGAACAATCAGGGGTAGTGCATAAAGCAAAGACTGGGGCTGAGGTAGCCATGACAGAGACTGGTGGGGAAACTACCGCCGGGTCTGTATTGGTCCGCCGGAGCCCAGCTCTGGAAAAAATTAAAATTTCCAGGAATTAATGCTCATAAGGTTAACCCAACATGTTCGCACACAAGTGTTAATAACCCACCGGATAACGAGATGTAATGACACAATGATCACAGCTCGTTACGCGGCGGGGTTCAGAATATCTAAACAAATCTTTTGAAGAAAGTGAAGAATACCCTCTGACATAATATAACTGTCCAGCATGGCGATTATAGTCTTTCTGGTGGTGACTGTCTTAAGATTCAATTTTTGGAACAAAAACAACCCCCCATAAAGACGCCGGCCCTTGAAATATTTTAGTAGAATAACACAGGGCGGGCTGACACGAGATCTGATTCCTAACGAATTGTCACAAAAAGATCGCCGTAAGGTTGAAGGCGGCGATACCTAATTGTATCACTAAATTAAGTGGTTAACTCTAAATTGAATTGTAAATTCCTTATTTCCTCCACCTAGGAGCACCCCCGGGTGTGAAAAACGATGTTAACCCTAATTGAACCTTCAATCGCCGTAAGAATAAAGGCGGCGATACATATAGTATCACTTAAAATGGAATGGTTAATGAACTAATTGACTTAGTTGTTCATCCCACCCTACCAAGGTACACCCGCCGGGTGAGATGTCAAATAGTTAACCCCATAAGTTCCTGTCCCCACTTCTTTGTAAAAGATCGCCGGGGAGGAAAGCCCTTAACACAGCTAGGTTTTTCATGTGATTTTTTGTAAAACCTGGTAGAAAAACTACATAACGTATGTTCGTATGAACAGCGTTTTATAGATAGGTACAGTCATTCCGCCGGGAATCAAAGGGTGCCTGAAACCAGGTACCAACAGAGACGCAGTCCTGGAGAGCCACAGACACCTCAAAGCCGGGAATACAAGCCTGTGTGAAAACCACGTGTGGCCCAACACGGCTCTCGGCCGGGTACACATATCCTAACCTTACTCGATACATCCCGGAGTAAACAAATGAGAAAAAACTCACTAGGGACGCAACAAATGCGGAATCAGCGGAGCGTGGGGAGACACGTCCGGGCAGGCTGAACGCAGAGCAGAGAAGGAGGAATGACGCCTGAATCAGCGTCTGGTCAGAAATCCACACAAGTACATCCACGATATGATGGAAAGCTTATTAGATAGTTATTCTTATTTTCTTTTTGTTTTTATTTTTTACGAAGTTTTTTCGTAGTGAGAACCCAATTCATAATGACTGAAGCCATGAGTGAGGTCGCGTGCGCTCATGATGAAGGCTCCTCAGTTTTTAAATGCTCTGCGCGGTAGATTCAAACTACGGCGGATTAGTGTTTGAAGAGGATGCCTTATGTAATAGGCATGTTCGTCAATGATGGAGGGGCCACTAATAAATAGCCTAATTAAGCTTGGTCCGAACGCCGTGCGTACGACGTATGTCAACAAACCCAAGCGTTCGTCACCGCACCTCCGAAAACAAGAAGGAGAAGACTCCTCAATGTTATTGTTCTGACGTCATGACGAAATTAGTGTCTAAAAAGCCCCCATATTGGCAACATCTCTGCAATATTGGCTCCACTGAAATCGTCATCACAACTGAACCAGTTGACTTACAGAGCTCTACTCAATGCCAAAATACAGATTGAAAACCGCACTACGATTATAGATGAGTGGGAAAGTTCTAGCAGTGAAAATAAACATAAATACGGTAGCCTAGGCCTAGACGTTTTTCGGCCATATCGCCCGGGTAGGGGCGACCGTCATTGGGTACGACAGCCCGGGGAGGAAGGGTTAAAGGTAAACAAAAATATTTGAAGACCTGGAGAGATTCGATCATAGGCTGGGAGGTTTGACGACCTCCCTTATAACCAAATAAGGAAAACCTCTTATTTGGTAGCAGTCTCGGAGTATCCAACGTAGGGCTTATGATCTCAGCCGCTACCACAGCGGGCCGATTTATCGGTACTCACGCGAAGTAACCAAATAATCTGTAGAGTTGCACCTCAATTCACTACTAGGCACGTTGTACACACTCCGAGACGACTAGGAAAGGAGAGAAAGAATTGTTATAGTTACCCATTTAATCTAGCTGCTCTCCTCTGAGCCATGCTCCATGTTCTATGAGCCTGCGCCAGGACCTGCCAAAGTATCGAGGTATCAAGTAATCAGTTTAGATTGGATAGGCAGGGGATCGGCATTAGGGCGGGATACTCTGTCGTTGGATACTCCGAGACTGCTACCAAATACGAGGTTTTCCTTATTTGGTTATAAGGGAGGTCGTCAAACCTCCCAATTTAGTAGCAGTCTCTACGTTTCCAACGTAGGGCTTGAATCCCAAATTGGAGGCGGACATCCAATAAACCTTAAACCCCAAGCCGTAGCACAAGCAGAGGACCAAGAAAAGACACAAATAAACAAATCAGTTTATTATTAGAAAAAGAGCGTAACAGTACGGTGCATATTATGGAAGTACAGGTTACCAGTATCAGTCTAGGGTCTTAAAAGTGCCGCAGCAGGGTAAGGAATAGGTCATGTCGACCGGAGAATGGCACACCAATCTGGGAAGAATGAAGGCAATTTGTACATGAAGACCAGAATCTGAAAGCAAGGCACAGTAGGTGGATGATCTCCAAGGACACAATTTTAATTACAAAAACCGGGTATGAGGCATAGACATACCAAACAAGTAACCCTTAGACAGTAGAGTCTATACGTAAAGAAGTAAGTGAGATAACCTTATTACTAAACAGGGATGACATACATGTAAAATGAAAGAGAGAAAGGCATTGTACAATCATACAAAATGACCCCCCCCCCCCCTCCCCAGTGTAGGGAAAGGAAGAAAATACAGTATGGGATGAGAAGAGACACAGGATGGAGATGAATCACGTGACACATTGGCCTAACGCAACACAAGGCACACCTGGCCTGGCAGTGGACATGGACAGGTACGATGAGACAAAAGTGCTGTGGGAGGACCATAACCCTGTGTCGGCTATATCCGAAAGTGACGAATTGTTTAGAAACCTCACAGTCGCTGCATAAGAGCGGACATCATGAGCGGAGCCCTTCGTAAGGGGATTACTCGCAGTAATGATATGGCGGAAATGAAGTCCCACAGCACGTTTGCCTAACCGTGTCCCTGTCTTAGGGGCCAACCAGAGCGCCGTCCCCGACGTCGGCACAGCGGCACGCACATACGTATGCAAGGCTCTTACCGGGCATAGCGGATGATGCGTGCTCCCACATTTTAAAGCTGGTACAGTAAACGGCTTAAAAATGTGCGCCTCACGTTCATTCTTGGCCACAAAATGAACGGAAGGGGCCAAAGTGACTGACCCCAAGGAAGGCGAAAAACTCATGCAATTCGGGGCCCTCGACATGGCAGCCAACTCAGAGACCCTCTCTCCTGTAGCCAATGCTAAAAGAAACAAAGTTTTATCAAGCAGATGAACAGGTGTTGGGTTAGTGGTGTAGATGGGTGAGGTAAGGAGCCTTCGCCAGAGACCATTGAGGCGGTATCTGGCGTGGGGGCGGTCTGAGCCTAAAGCAGGCTTTCATGAAAAAAGACAGCTCCTTGTGAGGGAGCACCAGCCCCGTCAAGGTCTCAAAAGGCTCCCTAATAGCGGACAGGTGGTTCTTAATGGTGTTGTACATGTATGTGCGTGTCGCAAACAAGTTATTAAGGTAATGGAAGACTAACGCAACCGACGGAACTGTTTGTTCGGTGTCATTGATCCATTTAGTGAAAGTAGTCCAATGAGACTCGTAAGTCTTCCAAGTAGCCTTAGTCCAGTGCTGATTAAGCATATCAGTCAAGAAACGTCCATATTTCGGCAACCACCCTGCCTCACAAACATCCACGATGCGAATGCCAACGAGGTCCCTAGGTCTCCAATCTGTCCCAAGTGGAAGTCTGAGACAGACAGGGGAACGGGACTCGGGCACCATTGCTTCAGCTGAGCGTACCAGGCTTGGGCCGGCCAGAGGGGCGCGATTAACCAAACCTTGCCACGGTACTCTCTCAGCCTGTGTAGGACTTTGCACATAAGTAGTGCGTCGGGCGGTGGAAAAGCGTAAATCGACTGCCACCTGCTCCAGTCCTCGCTGAAGGCATCCGGCCCCCCCGCCTGAGTACAAGTCCAGCGGGTGAGGTAGTCCGGCAGCTTGTTCGTCCCTGAGGAGGC
Organism: Paralithodes platypus; assembly: GCA_032716605.1. Classification (NCBI taxonomy): domain Eukaryota; kingdom Metazoa; phylum Arthropoda; class Malacostraca; order Decapoda; family Lithodidae; genus Paralithodes; species Paralithodes platypus. The sequence continues at coordinate 37,865,045 of CM064575.1, forward strand.
GAACAAGTCCACCTGCGGATGGCCCCAAGAGGCTGCGAGGTCGTCGAAAACGCTTTGTCTTAATGACCATTCTACCTTGGTGCTCTGTCCTCTCGACAAAGCATCCGCCCAAAGATTGGCCGTCCCGGGCAGGTAAGTCGCATGCAGGGTGATGCTGTAATGATCGGCCAGGTAAAACAATTTCTCCGCCAGGTCTTGGAGCACAACAGACCTGGAGGAGCCCTGCTTTTGGATACAATGAACCGCGGACATGTTGTCCATCCTGAAGGCCACCGACTTGCTCGTGAGGGCCAGTCCGTGATCCCGCAGGAAGAACAACGGTACCAACAGTTCCAGGGCATTGATGTGGAAGTGTGAGAGCCCCGACCACCTGGCGTGGTTTTGATGTCCCATGTCTGATTGATAGCCCCACCCCACCTCGCTCGACGCATCTGTGTCTACCCAGATGGTCGGCGGAGGAGCAGTCCAGGGCACAGCCACAGAGAGCGTGCCCCGAGCGACCCAGTGTGTCAGTCTCAGATGTATCGAGCGCGGTACCGTCCACAAACGGTAAGGGGGCGAGATAGGGAAGTGCCTGTTGCCCAGCTGAATGAGGCGTTTTAGTCGGAGCCGGCCCAAGGGCACGGTCAGAGACGCCCAATTCAAAGACCCTAGTAGGGAGTCCCAGATTTTTCGTGTTATCGAGATCGAGTGCAACACGACAAAGAGCTTCCTTCGAAGTTTCGTCGCATTCACTCGACTCTGGGAAACGGTGGCGCTTTGGAGATCCCAGTCCAAGCCCACCCACGTCACTTCTCGTGATGGTGAGAGGCAGGACTTGGGAATGTTTAGTTTGAACCCCAGGTTTGTGATATGTCTGACTACAGTGAGCGTGTCTTGTACAGTACACAGTGTGTGAGAGAGTCTGCGGAGATGAGCCAATCGTCCAGGTAAAACAGGATCTGAATCCCTTGTAAGAGCAAGGGGGTCAGAGCCTGCTTTACCAGTTTGGTGAAGACCCGCGGTGCTATGTTGAGGCCGAATGGTAGTCTGGTGAATCGGAACACCCGTTGATCCGACTGCAGTGCTAGGCAGCCCTGGAACCGAGGAGCCATCGGCACATGCCAATAAGCATCCTTCAGATCCAGGGTGACCACCCAAGACAAGGGCTTGAGTGCCAGGCGTACCTGGTTGATGGTGAGCATGCGGAAACGGGTGTTCACAATGTGAGAGTTGAGGACTGAGAGATCTACCACCGGCCTCATAGCAGCGCAGTCCTTCTTTGGGACCAGAAACACATGAGACAGAAATACCTTTTGTGTAGAAGATATTTCCTTGATAATGCCTTCCTCGTGCATGGACATGATCACTTGGGCCACTTCCTGAGACACTGGTCGCTGTCGGGGAGGGCACCTGAGAGGAGGCCTGGACCTCCACCTCCAAGTCAGACCCTTCTTGACCACCCGACACGCCCACGACCGGCGGGGCCATTGCCGGTAGTGGGGGCGGAAGAAGCCGGTGCGGGTGCCTTGTGTCAGGCCCATCACCGCTTCGACGAGATGGTCGGGCGAGGGAAGAGGGGACTGGCCAGGAGGAACTACGCGTTTTTTGGCGCGGAGCCCCTCTTGGACTTATCGTAGTGGGAGCTAGAGCCACCACGTCCTCCTCCAGACGTCCCCCCGCCCCGCCGAAACGATGGATGAGCCTCGCGCTCCGGCCTATCCCTCTCCAGGCTGTGTCTGGCAGCGGAGGAACTGGGGCCCTGCGCCTGCCAGCGCCGCATCCTCTCTTGACGGGGACGGCGATCCGGGGACCGACGTCCACGGAAGGCGGGTACACCACGCCCCCTGTGAGCCAGTCCCCTGGCCACACCTCTAGCCTGGCGCCCTCTGCCGGCGACAGACCTGCCCCCGCGTCCGCGGGTGGAGGAGGATGAAGTGGGCTTCGCCACCACCTTCCGTTGAGCAGAGTGAGTGTCACTCTGCGCCAGTAAGAAAGCCCCTTGCCAAGCCTCCTCAGGGAACAGTCCAGGGGTCAGAAGGTCAGTCAGTAGGAGGCGGTTGCGGACGTCGGCAGGGGCCTTCTTACAGAAAGCCACCCGAAGTTGTTGACGGCAACGAGTGGCTTCATGGAGGGAGTGGCGGATGTCCTGAACAGGGTTGAGGGCAAGCTGCAGGGTGATCCGTCGGACATGCTCAAAACCTTGGCGATGATCAGCCGATTCCAGCGACTCAATAAGGCGGAGGTGAACCCGCGCCAGTTCCAACTGAGCAAGAAGAGTTGAAAGTTGGCGCGCCGCTCGCTGACGGAACTTAAAGTCCCGGTCCAGTGGTGCCTTCTCCGGTGCCGTGAAAAAGGAACACGGAAGGGGGCCCACCGACAGTTTGGGAGCATTGAGCCACTCCCACACAGGCAGAGGGAAGCCCGAGGAGGTAAGGAGCATGCCCGACAGAAAAGATTATTCCATGGATGGGATGACCGGCAAGGTCTCAGCCATGGACTGACCAAACTCCACTGCTTCACGGATCCACTCACCCCAGGGACCCGGACAGACGTGCGGGAGTTCGAGCATCAGGACCCCGTCCCGATCTCGCACATTCCTGAGGTACAGCGTCCCTGAGATGGCAGAGAGGGAGTGGACATCCGCAGACAGGTCTTGGCGGGAGTAGTCAGCCCAGGGCTTGGTGGCAGTGTAAGGCAATACCGACGGACGATACGAAAAATACCGCATGTCTTGCCGGTTAGGGTACACCCTCACATCGACCTCAGGGACCAGACCCTGTGGAGTAATGGCCCTGAAGATGTTTTTCTCATTCACCTGGATAGCCCAGCCCTCCGGCACAGCCCGCTCTCCGGCCGGCAGGTGGACCGCCCCCTCAGGGTTGGAGGCGATCACAGCTCTCCAAGCAACAGAATCCCCATACAGGGATGGCATCTTGACTTTGGGGATCTTAAACTTGGAGAGAGGTGGCACGGAGAGGGGGTGAGAGAACAACCCCAAACCCTGGCCCGGGATAACAACGGGCCAGAGAGGAGTCGTAGGCGGTGTCGGAAGTGCAGGTGATGAAGTAGATGATGTCAACGGTACCACGACCGGGAGAGCAGGCCGAGATGGGATGTGGTCGGCAACAGGTGGGAGAGGAGCCACAAGCGGAGTCTGCAGAGGCACCGGGTTAGTAGTACCCAACCGGGAGACCACTGCCTCCATGGCCGCCGTGACAGAGGAGAGGATGTCCGCCTTATTGGAGGCCATCTCAAGACGAATAGACGCCAACTCCGCCCGTAACTCCGTCTCCGCAGCAGGAGGGAAGGACGTCTGTAGAGGAGACAGGGAACCAGCCTCACTGGGCCCACGGGCCGCATGGTCCGTGAGCGGGGAGAACTCAGGGGACGGTGGAGAGGACTGTGCCGCCACGTCGGGGTCCTCCTGGCCCGAATCAGGTGCACCGTCCGAAGACGAGTCGACCCCCATATCCTCGTCCTCCAGCCTATCAAAATCCGCAACCTCCATCTCAAGAACATCTTCTAAATGGTCAGGGAGACGAGGAAGAGACTGCTGGCCACAAGGGATCGAGGCGTCGGAACCTCCAGGTTGAGGAGGCGTGGAGGGCATCGCCGCCGGGACCACCACAGCCGGGCCCGCCATAGGGAAGAGGCCGGGACCTCTCACAGGCTGGGAGGCAGGCAGAGGCTCGAACTCCACCCCACCAGTGGCTGAAGATGGTGCAGAATGGAGAACGACCTCCTCGGCAGGCGGGGCAGGACGGCGTTTGGCCCTGAAGACCGTGGAACCCTGCGAAGGAGGGGGGCTCATCCTGAGGTGAGGAGAAGCAAGACGGGGTCGATCAGCAGGGGATGGAGATCGGCGACGTTTCTTCTTGCCAGAAGCTCCAGAAGTCATGGATAGGTCGGAGGGAGGCACACGATGTTCATGACGCCTGGGGGCCCGCTCCCAGGCGCCCTCCCGCCCGCCTGACCTGAACTCCCGGGAGGGGAGCCCCGAGCCGTATGAGGAGAGCGAGAGTGACGAACAGTAGGGGAGCGGGAACGGCGTGCAGCATCGGAGGTAGGTGGGATCCCTAACAACACCCGGACGTCATCCTCACGGAAGGAAGGAGCCCTGTGCAGGACCCTTTGGACGTGACGGGATATGACGTCCCATGATCGGCGTAGAGACGTCCTGGCCCCTTGTCCTTCCGCCGACGTAGGGAGAGTCTCAAGTAGTTGAAGACCGGAGAGACACACCCCACATCGGCGGGGATCGTAAACATCCTTCCCATAGCAGGCCGTGTGGAGGCAACATTCCCGATGATCCCGCAAGGCCGTCCGCTGACACGTCGGCCGAGAGCAGGGAGGAGCCGGCATCACAGCACTGAAAAATGGGGAAGCATTACCCACCAGTAGAAGTGAGACAGGCAATATGAGGCAGTAGAGCCAATTCAGCATGTAAGACTCAGTAAGACAATATCCAGTAAGAAGCTATGTAGCAAGTATAACAGGAAAGTCAAAAGAAAACACCCACACCAGAGACCCTCAACACCAGGGCTGGGACAAGCCCCTTAGCGAGGCCCAACCCTGGGAACAGGTCCTAACCAAAATTGTGGGAAAAGTGGTACCCTTCGAAATACCTGAGAACCCTCTGTGAGAGCGGAGGGAGGAGGCGGCGAAGTGGCGGCGGCGTAGGGACAGCCGGCAGTAGAGCGGGCACCAGCTGGAAGGAAAAGGTCAAGTGTGAGCAACCCAACAGTACCCTATAAGTGTAAATAGGGGCGGGGAGGGAATCCAAAACACACACGACATCGCCACTTTGGGTCGAGTCCTAGGACTTTTCAGGTGGTCTTTGGGTCCACCCAGTATACAAGGAGGTTGCCCTACGGGCGGGAACCAGGTACAGAAGGAGGACACAAGGAACAGGACATAAGGGATAGGAAAACAGCCAATCAGCCGTTGTCCAAGAAGCCCTGTCCAGGTACATGAATAGGGGGGCAGAATAGGGCGCATAAACCAAGTCAAGTGAAAAGTTATGTGGCCAAGGCCTTGACAAGGCACAGGGCACATCAAAAAGATAAAGGCGCTTGTAGGGCGGATTTAAAAAGATGAAGGAGCTGAGGACACCAGAAGACCCTTGCCTGTGTGGCGAAAAAACGTGAGTAAACACGAAAATCGAGTCAACTTGTCCAAGCATATCCTCCCTGTGAGCGGGGCCCCTATCGCGTACAGTTTCCAGACATCCCCCCCCCCCCCCCCTTACAGTGATCAAGTAACCACAGGCAGGGGAAGAACAGAAACATGTACTGTAAGAAAAACGAGAATTTAACCGAGAGCTACGAGACCGAGACTTCCCAGTCAGTTGAGACAAAAGGAAGGCAGAAGGAAAGGACCTGTGTGGATCATTCCAACGGCGGGCAGCTCAAGGCAAAAACCGATTAGCTTAAACACACAAGTAATGAGAATTTTAACAAGAGCGTAGAAGACCAACCAGCAAGTCAGTAGAGACAAGAGGAAAACAGAAGGACAGGACTATGTGGCCCAATCCGACGGCGGTCAGCTCAAGTTAAAAAACACAGGCCTAGCCTAGTTACACAATTCACATAAAAGAGAAAATACTAGGGCAGCGTCAATCCCTAAGTGAAAAAACCTAGTAACAAAGCTAAACACTGCCCGAGAAGCCCCACAATTACGTTAAATTAATAAAATAAAAGGAGGATAGCCTAGGGTTTGACCGACATTTTCACCAGAACCACGTATCCACGAGTCAAGTAGGCCCGGGGAAACTAAAAGGAACTGACAAAAGCGTGAACCATGCGAACGAAATACAAGACCACCAACTATGGACAAGTTTAATAAACAAGTCAGAAGGGCTATAGGTCAGTTGAGACCAAAGCAGCATGTTTGTGAGAGAATAAAGGCTGTGTGGCCTATGCTCACACAAAAGCAGAATCCAGAGAAGCCTCATTCATGCTCAAGTCTTGTAAAACATCGACACGTAGTCATATGAAAAAACAATAAAACAAAAAGTCACAAAGGGAAAGAAACACAATGCATCCCGCGGGAAGCATCTCCCCCCCCCCCAAGGTACGTTAAGAGTAGTTAAAGTGAACATGAACCCGAAAGCGAGGGTAGAATCGACACAACGACCGCTACGCGGCGTCGCGGACCAAACACCCTCGAAGAAAACAAATAAATAAACACGTCTCCAGCACTACGCGCACACCCAGTAAACACGCCATAAATCCGTATAAAGTGCTGCCTACAACACTGAACATCCTTCTAAAACCGCAACAGCCTGAAAAGGCTCACACTCACTAATAGTTGAAGCGAAGGGGATGCAAAGCAGGCACTCGCGAAGCACAGACAAAAAAGGCGTGTGACATCGACGGTGGGCGCGAAGTGACTGATACTTTGGCAGGTCCTGGCGCAGGCTCATAGAACATGGAGCATGGCTCAGAGGAGAGCAGCTAGATTAAATGGGTAACTATAACAATTCTTTCTCTCCTTCGCTTTCTCTTCTTTCCTAGTCGTCTTGGAGTGTGTACAACGTGCCTAGTAGTGAATTGAGGTGCAACTCTAGAGATTATTTGGTTACTTCGCGTGAGTACCGATAAATCGGCCCGCTGTGGTAGCGGCTGAGATCATAAGCCCTACGTTGGAAACGTAGAGACTGCTACTAAATCTATTAATTGCGCAACGTACTCTCACAAATCATAATCTAATCCACTCAAGCTAATATATTTAAATTATCAATATTAAATTATCAATAGTCTAGATTATTTATTTTTGGATAAGGATATTGTCAAAATATCATGAATACTGAGATGTAGAGAGCTGAGTTACGATACAGACGAATATTAGATGAAATATGCGATAAACCTGGAGTTAGGACAGCCTATATTTGTAACTGGCGAAAACGAAAGTGATGTAAAGTAGGAACACTGAACACAGGTGCTCTAAGTAGCCTAAGTAACATAATGCGATTTGGAAAAGAAAACCAGATTATAGCCGAATCTTAAAAGTAAGCTTGGAAGAATAGCGGGGTCCATGGAGCTTTGTTATTAGCAGATGGAAAAAATGTGTTATATTGTGTCTAGCCTTGAGTAAATGTAATTATATTTATCATAAAAATTAGAATTAGGGTTGGTAAAATGAGAGGGAAGGCAATTCCAATCATGGTTTTCCATCGTCTCCATAGATGGCGATGGTGATGCCTATCAGCTGTGTAGCTGGTGTTATTGTTTATAACACGCGTTCGTGACCACGTGATAGCCTAGGCCTCTGTCTTTATTTATGATTAGATAAGATAGTTGGAAAGTCTTGTGGTGTATTTGAAGTGAATAGTACATTAGCCTTACCTTTTATAAACGAATAGGCCTAGGCCTATATGTAAAATGAAGCGGTTATAATAGGCCTAGGCCTATTGTATAGCGGCGCTTCACTTCAGTTAGTAGCCTAGCAATTTGACTTATAGGCTATTGTTAATGTTTTCTTAACCTAAACTAATTTCATTAGGCTAGGCCTACCCTAATCCCATCAAAAATGCCTCAAAGCATGTAGGCTAAATATTTAATATACAGTATATAGGCCTAATGACTGACTCATATTATTAGTGTCAAATAGAAAGTGTTAATTCTGAAACTATTATATAATTTACAATAAGATTTGATTTGATTCTGATCTGAAGCTATATTCTGAGCATCATAATGAATATAGGCCTAGGCTACTTTCTATTAAATTACTTAATCAATCTTAAGTAAACCTATCTATCTATTGCCATCCCCAAAGGGGTGGCCACGAATAAATCGCCTCCTGGCACCTCTGTGATCTGGCGTACCTCCTCCCGAATGTTGCAAAATTGCGAATGCTGATTATTACTGAAGGATTCTCCCCGAAAACAAGTCACCCCAACGTTTTATTGCCCATGTCGGACAAATGAAGTGGCCTATGCTATAGGTCTAGGCTATATATTATACCGTATATATATTTTTGCCAACCAAACTTAACCAAAACGGGGCAAGTTCCTTATACAAGTTTTTGGGGCGACATCTCCAGTAACCTAGGCTAAAATAAACTGTAGGCCTATTAAACTTTAGGTACGGTAAGAGTTGTGTTAGCGGGCGGGTGTACAGTCGGTTGGGCCGCGGCGTACTTGTTATTTGCCCCCCTACTGGCAATATATATGATGATAATAAGTCATGAGGGGGGGCAAAGCCCCCCTCAATCCATTACTGTATCCCATATGGCCTTATTAAAATGTATATCACTGAGGTCACTCGAAGTTGTGCAACACTCTATTTAAGTAAATATATATATTTATTGACATTAGAGATTGATTTTATTTATTTACCCTTGATTCTGTAGTTTAAATTTAAAAATAATGAAAAACGGTTTGCATTTGCATTTTTGCAATTGCGATCCAGAAATTTCACAAGGTTTGCACATTTGTGTTTGCTGAAGTTATGTTCTGGGTTTGCTGATTTGACTTTTTGTTTGTGGTGCCCATCTCTGCTCCTGGGGCAGTAGGGCCATATTTCATTAACAAACTTGAAGAATCTAAGGATGTGTGGCTTTGAAAAACTGAATAACATGTCTTTCATTGGAGTACTGTGAGATATATTTGTATGCAGATGACACCAAGCTATATAGAAGACTTGATTGATTTTTGTTCATATTCTACTTGCTCTTAATATCGTCATCTCTTGAATTTCTAGCCATAAAACATGCAAAGCTTCTCCAGTATGAATTAATAATGGAAAAACAAAGTGGAACAACATTCTCCTTATGTTGTGTCTACACCATGCATGACATCACAATTTTACGAGACTGAGAAATTTTGGCGAGCTACCAGAAATTTGAGTATCTGGTGGGTTTACTTGTTAGTGTATATATACTTTGCATAGGAGAGCCTTGCATGCATGTGTGAGCCCTGGTGGTTGTGGAAAAAGATAAAGTAATTCCTAACTGTAAGACAGTACTGTAGTTATGTGGGAGCACCACATTTCCACCTCCAGGACCAAATGAGACACTGGGAGCACCACACTTTTCATTACTACTGGATTGTAAATCCATATTGGCAGCCCACCTTGACACGTGATGCTGGAAAGTATACCGGTAACTGGTCAATAACCCCATACACTTTCCACCAAATATGTATTATCTGGCAACAGAATGTGGATGATGGGCATCCCTACTAACCAATAATGTATGTATGTATATACTCAGGCACATACCCCATAGCTGGGGCTGGCTGACTCAAGACGGTGACCGAACAGAAACAGCATTTAAAGTTCCAATTATTAGGGACCGGGACCACTTTTGCGTTCCCACACCCCTTACTCTGTCTCATCTAGTAGGTGAATTTTACAAGAAGATGATTCTTAGCCCCCTGCCCCCAATACTAAATATTACCGACCAATAATAAATAATATAAATGTAATAATAATAATAAATATTAATGATGAACCTTTTCTCCTGCCCATTTGTGTGTCAGCTGGTCAGGTTGGTGTGCTGAGGAAGAACTTGTCACTGGCTATGAAGGGGCAGACGCCCACTCATCTCTATGATGGCTACACCTCCTGTCCCCTTGTCACAGGTCAGTCCTAGGAGTACGGTACATTCACCAATTAATACAAAACCTTACAGACCATTCAAAACAAAGCCCTAAAAATCATCACAGGCTGCACAGCTACTACACCTACAGATCACCTACATCAAAAAACCAAAGTCCTCAAAGTCAAAGACCGCCTGGACATGAGAGGCACTCAATTCCTGGCTGCAGCCTCCACAAACAAACACCATCCACTACACTACATGACAGAACACCCACAGACACCAAGGAACATCAAAACAACACTCAGCACACAATATTACACACAGATACTGTCGAGAGAGATCTCCCTCCCTGCCCGCCCCAAACCAGCTTCCAAGCACATCCATACTCATATCACTCGCCGTTCCATCCAGTCACTCATACAACACCCAGCTGTATGCACGACCTCCCGAAATCCATCCTTCTGAGTCCTCCCTTCCTCGTGAGGACAGAGTCCACCTAGCCAGACTGGGATGTGGGCACCATCCAGCTCTTCTGAGCTTTCAGAAGAGACTGAATTACTCCGTTGGCGATGCCTGTCCAGGATGTAACACAGCACCCCATACTATTAAACACATCATAGAAGACTGCATTGCACACAATCACTTACGCCAACAACATAATCTTCACTCCTTGAGAGCCCTGTGGGAAAGCCCGGTCTCGGCCATGGCCTTCCTTACAAATACAACTACAAGCTTTTCCAATTAGTTTGTGGATTATATAAAACTACACAAATTTAGTAGAGCTGGCTGGGTTGCCACCATTAGTAATTTAAACTGTAACCATACTTCTCATAGAACTGTCTTCAGGTTACCCAGGTGGGAGGGAATGAAGGAAAGGATTGAGAAGAATGAGGTGAAAGAATCAGTGAGACAAATGAGAGCAGGTAAACCAGAAGGTATGGAGGGTATTTCTGTGGAGTGTATTAAGAAGGGTGGAGATGTGATAATAGATTGGCTGGTGAGATTATTCAATGTGTGCTTTGTTGTGTCAATGGTACCAGTAGACTGGAGAAGTGCATGTATTGTGCCTTTTTACAAGAGTAAATGAGACCAGCAGGAGTGTTCAAGTTACAGAGGTATTAGTATATTTCCTTAATATTTTCTGATAATGCTCTTTTGTAAGCATTTCTATTATAGTAGTATTTTCACCATTATTTATTCTTGAAGGCAGTTATATCCATGTCCTGTACAGAACTAACAAAGCTACAAGGAAAGTATAAGCTAGTTAGCCAAATATTGACTTTCTATGTAACATTAATAAAAATAGTAACACTTTCTTGTCTTCAAAAAGGATATTCCAAGTGCATCCTTGCTGAATTTGACATGAATGGAAACCCACTGGAAACGTTCCCCATCAACCAAGCCAAGGAGCGGCGCTCAATGTTCCACATGAAGAAGGACATGATGCCAACTATGTACTGGCTGGGCATGTTGAAGTAAGTTACCAACAAGCATCACTCAAAGTAAAAACAGGTTTATGTATGGCTGAGAAAATTGTGTGTACAGTATCTGTATTCCCACAGTTTTATCCATATTGGGCTTTTAACCTTTACCATACTGTATATTTATTCAGTATGTGGCATTTAGAATTATGGTTGGGTTATTTTGCAAGTTTAACATTATAATCTATCTATTCATATTTGTTTTCACCAACTCACCAATTAATTTACAAATAAATCCAACTAATGAAATCAATGAAAGTAATGAATACATGTGGTACTCCAAGGACTCGAAACTAGGATACTCACACCGAAATTCCGCACACTAAGCATTAGGCTATTAAGACAGTTAAATGTTTATGCACAAGCCTACGATATATTATGCATTCTCGAATACTGCATATTAATCTTAGCCTGTACATATACCCAACTGTACTCTGATAATGTAATGATTAGATGAATGTAAGGGGTAACTAATGGGCCAGACGCCCTCATCCCTGACAGGGTGGCTACGAACAACCCTCTTCTGGCCCCTGACAACACTCGTCCCTCCTCCCAGCCCATTAGCCAAAATATACCAGTAATTGAATGACTATTCAAGTGAAAAATAACGCTCATAATTATCAATAACATTTTCTTTCCTCCCGGGAAACCTCTGCTAAAGGATGATATTAGCCTATGCATACTATCTATTCAAGTCTTCCAGTTATACCTGTACATTGTACTGTTCCTTGAAATTTTATAAAACTTATATCATAATCTGTCCTGATTAATTCTCAGCACATGACTTTCCCACCACAATATACTTCTGATATCCATTTAGTCACTTCTAATAGCCCTATGGGAGTTCTAGTTGGGAACTCAGTGGTCTGGTTAAATTAATTGTATATATATATATTTATTAGTGGCCCCTCCATCATTGACGAACATGCCTATTACATAAGGCATCCTCTTCAAACACTAATCCGCCGTAGTTTTGAATCTACCGCGCAGAGCATTTAAAAACTGAGGAGCCTTCATCATGAGCGCACGCGACCTCACTCATGGCTTCAGTCATTATGAATTGGGTTCTCACTACGAAAAAACTTCGTAAAAAATAAAAACAAAAAGAAAATAAGAATAACTATCCAATAAGCTTTCCATCATATCGTGGATGTACTTGTGTGGATTTCTGACCAGACGCTGATTCAGGCGTCATTCTTCCTTCTCTGCTCTGCGTTCAGCCTGCCCGGACGTGCCTCCCCACGCTCCGCTAGTTCCGCATTCGTGGCGTCCCTAGTGAGTTTTTTCTCATTTGTTTACTCTAGGATGTATCGAGTAAGGTTAGGATAGGCGTAGCAGGAGTGTCCTGGGCTGGTTGCCCGCAGTGCAGTGTATTTTGGGTCGAGTGTATGGGGCATCTATTTCGGATGTACCCTCGTGGTCCCGTTGTGGACATGTGAACTTTTTCACAGCTGAGTTAGTTTGTGATGCAGGCGGCTTTTACTACGCGTTAGTTAATGCTGCCTTTTATCTTTCTGATGAGGTAAGCTTTGTTTCTGACGTTCCCAGCGTATTTTTCTTCACTTAGTGAAGTTTTTTCTGGGTCCCGAGTCAGTCTTCCCTTGGTCGGAAGTTTATGCTACGGTGGTGTGTTGGCGGTGGTTCCTGTTGTGATATTTCCAGTGTTTGTGTATATTTCAACTTTTATTATGCCGTCTACCTAGGCCTAGCCAGCCGCTCGTAGCTTTGCCACATGTACTAGTGTTATTGTTTATTATTGATAAATATGCCCTACTGTGTCATGTGTATCCGGGTTTTAGTTGTGTATTGGCTAATTCCTCGGACTATAATTGTTTCCTGGTTTAGTTGTGTATTGGCTAATTCCACGGATTATGGAGTGACCTTGGGGTTGTCGTGCGTGGCTCTCCTCGTGTCTCTTGTTGTTCAGATGGTGTCTGTTCAGGGTGGGTTGCCTTCCGGCGGGGTTTTCTCGGTTTCACCATGAAAATCCCGGCCGCGAGCCGTGTTGGGCCACACGTGGTTGTTATCACTGGCTTGTTTCCCCGGCGTTGGGGTGTCTGTGGCTCTCCAGGACTGCGTCTCTGTGGATGCCTGGTTTCAGGCCTCCTTTGATTCCCGGCGGGATGGCTGTTCCCATCTATAAAACGATTGTTCATGCGGACATACGTTTGTAGTTTTTCTACCCGGTTTTACAAAAGCCACTTGAAAAACCTAGCTGTTGTTTTAGGCTTTCCTCCCCGGCGATCTTTTACAAAGAAGTGGGGACAGGAACTTATGGGGTTAACGTTTGGACATCTCACCCGGCGGGTGCACCTGGGTAGGGTGGGATGAACGACTTATGTCTTTCAGTTAGTTAACCAATCCATTTAGTGATACTATGTGTATCGCCGCCTTTACTTTTACGGCAATTGAAGGTTCAATTTAGGTTATTATATCGATTCTTCTCACCCGGCGGGTGCTCCTAGGTGGAGGAACTAAGGAATTTACAAAATTCGATTTCGATTTAACCACTTAATTTAGTGATACAAGTAGGTATCGCCGCCTTCTAACTTACGGCGATCTTTTGTGACAATTCGTTAGACATCAGATCTCGTATCATCCTGCCCTGTGCTATTCTACTAAAATATTTCAAGGGCCGGCGTCTTTTGGGGGGTTGCTTTGTTACAAAATTGAATCTTGAGACAGTCGCCACCACCAAGAGACTATAAGCGCCATGCTGGACCGTTATATTATATCAGAGGGTATTCTTCACTTTCTTTAACAAAAGATTTGTTTAGAGTTCTGAACCCCACCGCGTAGCGAGCTGTGTTTGTGCCATTACATCTCGTTACCCGGCGGGTTATTAACACTTGTGCGCGAACATGTTGGGTTAACCTTATGAGCATTAATTCCTGGAAATTTTCTTTTTTTCCAGAGCTGAGCTCCGGCGGACCAACACAGACCCGGCGGTAGTTTCCTCCCACCAGTCTCTGTCATGGCTACCATGGCCCCAGTTTTTTCTTTGTGCACTACCACTGCTTGTGCTGGTATCCCTATTTTTGCGCATACCCGTTGCATAAGGTGTGTTAAATGTCTAGACCGTTCAAGGGGTCTCTGGGTTATGCGTAATTGTTCTTTTTGCTCCCAATTAGCTTTAAAGGTCCTTTGTGATAATGATAAGACCGCGGCGGTAGCCTTAAGAGAGGTTAGGCAACAGATGTCAGCCTACACTACCATTGTTGCACATAAATCACTTCAATGTGACAACGTCCCACTTTGGGATAGATTGCTCTCCGAACACCCTCCCCCTAAACGTTCCTCTAGAGTCACGAGTATTAAGCCGGCGGAGACTGGTCAGGGTTCTGTATCCTCTGCGGCTACACCTAAACGCCCAAGAGAGCCTACACCCCCGGTATCCGCCTCTTCGTCTCGGGCGAGATCCCGGTCTAGGTCTCCTCTTAGACACCAGTCATCTAGTCGGGCCTCTTCACCGGCGAGTAAGAAGAGCAGGACGGAACGTTCCACCAGTGGTCACGGCGAGGATTCCTCTAGATCTAAGAATAGTTCGCGGTCACACACCGTAGCCATAAATCCTCTAAAAAGGATTCTCATAAACGGAAGTCCTCTCGACATTCACCAACTTCTAGTGCATCTCATCGTACCTCTACCCCAGACAGAGTTTGTGTTAAGGCCCAAGAGTCCAGTGCAGTGCCTGTCCCAAAAGAGGATTTGCCACTTAATATTTTGACCCTGGAATTGGAAAGTTCAGGGGGTTCAGTAATTGAGAATGTTTCAGACTCTCAAGAGAGCGTAGGCCAGGGCTTAGGTGTTTGGCGGTTTGCGCAACCAGGGTCTGATCACCCACGTCCGACTCAAACGAGTCACACAGTAGCCGATGTCCACAGGGACGCGGCGATCCCATCCTCTATCCCAGACTTATCTTGGCAACAAGGTACCCCTGCCTCGGCGGGGTCTTCTCAGGAGGATCAGGAGGAGAAAGATGAAGTTTCTATAATTTCGGAGATGGAAGGACAAGGGTCAGGCTCAGGCTTGGACGCCGCACAGGATACTAATGATTCACCTGTAAGTTCTTCATCAAACCAGTTTGTTACGGCACAAGAAATTAATGGGCTGCTTACTCATGCTTTATCTAAATTTTTTGGTCAACAACAGGAAAACCCCACAACGGACTTGGGGGCTCCCAAGACAAGTTCTACGGTACGGCCTCTGATGACTTCGATTGATTTATCTAAGATCCCTAACCCTCCCACTCTGTTAACCTCAGGGATCAATAGGCCTGCTACGGCGGCTTTGACAACTTCAAATGTCAGGGTCATAACGGATGTCAATCCACCCCCTCTAGACAAAGCGCCTCTTAGAAAGGTAGCTATGCCCTTACTTTATGGGCCAGACGAGTCATGGGTTCTTTTGAACTCCTCTAAACCAGAGCTTGCCCAACCTACTTTGTCAGGGGAACTCCCGGTACCGCGTGAGTGGGTCATCCAGGGCAATAAGTCAAAGAAACTAAGGGCCGTGGATACTTTAGGTAATGTTCTGGACGTAAACATCAAGGCTATACCTAGTTATTATCATCAAGATTATTTTGTGTATGCTTCTAAGCCTGCTTTGCCCCCTGCCTCAGCTTCAAAACTATTTTCGGACTGGTCTAAGCTGGATGGGTTTAATGATATTAAGACTGTCAGCTCTCACTCCTGAACTAGATTTACAAACCGTCACAGACGACGCAGCTAATCCAGTTTTGAAGGTGGGACAGTTGGGACCAGGACCTTGGGTAGATTGGGAGGTAGAGGCTCAAAACTTTGCAACCACTTTCACTTCTAAATCTTCCCACCAGATACCTCAGGATACTCATTCATGGTTCTCCATGCCGGTGGGTTCTGCCGGCGGAGTCCCGTCAGCTTTGTTTTCATTTCTAGCTGCCCCTAAGATTAATCTTTGTGAGCTGAAGGACCCGTTCACTACCCCTACCCCTACTCACCTAGACAGAGAATTTAGGCTACGGGGAAAAGCTTTTCGCCTGTTCTCACAGTACATAGTATCTCAGCAGGTGGCTAAGTCTTTACTACGATCCACTCAGGCAATCGCAGATGCGGATGCTCGAAGATCGGTTGAGTTATCCCGGCGACTGATTCTTCAGTCGTCAATCCAATCCTTGGGTGACATACGTACCGCCTTGCTTGAGGCGGTACGAGCACGACAAGATCTTAGGATGTCGTTAGTTCGCAAGCTACCTGATCGCATTGCTAATCAGGTGGTTATGTCACCAGTGCTTACTCCCTCTTTAATGACCCCTGAAGTGTGGCGAACTGTGTTCAATATGGCACAGGCCATTAAGCACAGTCCCACCCCTTCTAAGAAACCTGCATTTAACTTCCCCAAACCCAGGCCTACTACTAAAGCTCAGCCAGGGGGATCTAAACCTTTTCTTCCGCCTAAGTCCTCCCATGCCCCCCAGGGTCAGTTCAGGCATAGACAGAGTAGGTTTTCAGGTCAGAGAGGACGCGGCCAACATAAACCAGGTCAGGGCCAGTCTTCGGCCAACACCAGCCAGCCGGCGAAGCGTCCAGCACCAACCCCACCATCAAAAAACTAAAGTCTCTCTCACTCCCGGCGCCTACCTTAAGGCCGGAGGAACCGAGGGTAGTACAGCAGGCGAACCCTTGTCTGCTAACTGGGTCGTTCCGAACGTGTCACCAAGCATGGCCGTTAAACACTTGGGCACGGATGGTGGCACGCAAAGGCATCACTTGGCAGTGGCTCCGGCGACCTCGTTTACGTCAGCCGACAACGGCGAATTTTGTTTCTTTAGAGGTGGAGTCACTAGCCCAGGAAATGATTGCCAAGAATGTCATCATCCCGGTCCCCCCAAATTACCCTGTATTCACGTCCAAACTATTTTTGGTTCCCAAAAGGGACAGTGTTCAGATGAGGCCGGTCGTAGACCTGTCTTATCTGAATCTTCACATTCACAACGAATCTTTCAGAATGTTAACAGTACACCAAATCAGGCTAACACTTCCGCCGGGAGGTTGGATGTGTTCACTAGACCTGACAGACGCCTATTGGCACGTATCGGTCAACAAAAGATTTCAAAGGTTTTTGGCCTTACGGATCAGGCACCAAAATTTTGTTTTTCAGAGGATGCCGTTCGGCTTGAACCTGGCACCTCGATTATTCACAAAACTAGTCCGGCAAGCCCTGATGCCATTGTTAAAACAGGGGATCAGAGTGTTGTGGTATCTGGACGACTGGCTGGTGGTGGCAGAGACACATCAATTATGCATAAAACATGTCAATATCATTTTAAATCATGTCAAAACTCTAGGGTTCAAGGTAAATCTGGTAAAGTCAAACCTTGTGCCCTCACAAGTAATTCAGTGGATAGGGCTGGTCTGGGACACCGCCGCTCTCACTCTGAGTCAGAGTGTGGACAATCGCAACAGGTTTCGCAGGAAACTGTTCAGGTTTCTTCACAGTCTGACTACGACGCGAAGGGTCTGGGAGTCTCTGGTCGGCTCTCTCAACTGGATTCAACTAACTGTCAAGTTGGGCCGGTTGAAAGTAAAACGATTAATATTGGAAGGCAACAAATATTTCCCGCTCTTACCGGCGGGAAAATTATGGCCCATCCCGAAATTAATCCACACCTTACTAGCGGTCTGGGCGAAGAGGGAAACATTGCACTCAATAATGTCATGGACCTCTCCTCCACCAACGGTAGGGGTAGACACGGATGCGTCAGGCACAATAGGTTGGGGATTTCAGTCAAATCAGGGGCACCAGGGTCAGGGGCTTTGGTCCCACTTAGAAATCTCGCACATCAATGTCAAAGAATTACTAGTCCCCTTGTATTTCCTTCAGGCTCACGGCCCGGCGTTACGGGGCAAATCGGTGGCCTTCAGACAATCTGACAATTGACAATCTGAATGCAGTCCACTGTATTCAGAAACAAGGGTCAACGAGGTCAAGGAAGTTGCTAAACGTGTCGGAAGAGATTTTTGCTCTAGCCAACAGTCTAGATATTTATCTTCACGCATCTTATCTCCCAGGCGTAGCGAACGTCTGGGCAGACGCTCTGTCCCGGAGACAGAGCACGACAGTAGAATGGGAGCTCAAGCAACCCATTTTCAACCTAATGATTGCAGAGCTCTCCCATCCACAAGTGGATCTTTTTGCGTCCGAGGAGACTCACAAACTCCCTCTATACCTCACCCGCCGGGCGAAAACGCCGGCAGGGGGGCCAGACGCCCTAGTGACAGACTGGAACAGATGGAGCTCCATCTATCTGTTTCCGCCGCCAGATGCGTCACTAATGTGCCACGTAGTGAACAAACTACGAGATTATCGAGGCTTAGTCTCGCTAATCGCGCCACTGTGGCCGGCGCAGTTGTGGTACCAGCAATTGAAAATGTGGTGCCCGGACCCGGTATCGCTCCCGGTCGGGTATTTCCACTTAGACACGATTGGCAACCTAGCGACCTCGCTGACTTTTGCATTATGGACATTCAGGAGGCCAAGTGGCTAGCACCATACGGTAGAGATGTGACAAATAAATTACTTAATCAATATACTCAGTCTACAAAACGACAGTATCAATCACATTGGCAAGCCTTTACTTCTTGGATCGTTAGGACAGAACAAACTGTACCCTCAGTGGCATTAGTTTTTAATTATTTGAATTATCTGTTTGAGCAGAAACGTTTATCTGTGGTAACATTAAAAAATCACTTAACTGCGATTAGAGTGCCCTTTTTAGACCTTACGGGTCTTTCCATACCGGTAGCGGAGGAAACAGGTTTTATGAGAGCATGTTTTAAACTCCGCCCACCTCCCCGTCAGCTCATGCCTACTTGGTCTCTGGACAAAGCTTTGTCTTTGCTTCACTCTCGTCTGTACCAAAATACTGCAGACTTTGCATTACTCTTAAAAAAGGCGGTTTTCCTTTTGGCTTTGGCCACCGGAAACAGAGTGTCTGAGCTGGCGGCGATGAGCAACACACCTAATTGTCTTAGGTTTGGTAGACTTAATGAATGTATTTCCATTGCACCCTCCCCAGGTTTTGTAGCCAAGAATGAGCATAGTGCACACGTGTTTTCTGAGTTCACGGTGCCGGCGTTAAAAAAGGGAAAGGTGCATCATAATTTATGTCCAGTGCAAGCTCTAACCAAATATTTGAGAGTAGCTCCTCAAAACCCCCAAGGTGCTTTATGGGTAGCAAGTACGGGTAAACGCTTACTTAAACGGCGATTAGCCTCTCTTCTGGTAGAAGTCATTAAAGAAAGTAATCCCGGCGTTGTGGGTCGGGCCCACGATTTACGCAAATGGGCAGCCTCTTTACGTTTCCTGAAATTTTTTTCAGTTGAAGACATAGCGTCCACACAGTTGTGGGCGTCTAATCATACGTTTCTGTCTAGATACTTGTCAGTTGCTCTAGACAAACCTTCCTTACCATGTATAGCTTTAAGGCAGAGGGTCTAGGTGGCCCTGCAGTCACTTTTGTTTACTTTCACGGGAAAGGGGGGGGGGGGGGTGCAGTCAGTTGACATAGGACACCCTAGACCCCGCCGGAGTATGAGAGCTGTGATACGATTTAAGGTTAAAATGTGATATGAAAATTTCTCAGTGAGAAATTGTGCTAGTACAATGTTAAGTACAAAACAACGGTGTTGTTAGAGTAGTTTAGCTGCGAAAGCAATTTAATTTTAGAATAATGGAGTTCCTTTGCAATTTATCTCCAAGTTTATGTTGGGGTTTATTATGTGCACATATAAACTTATAACTTGTTATTTTTTGTCACCACTCGTTGAGTGGGGTGCCTTTGTAACTACAGATCTGTGTTCAGAATCTTCAGGGTTACCCATTTTTTGTCAGGCAGGCTTCTTTGAAGCACGCACCTGCCTGAACCCCCTTTTTCTTGTATTTTTTCGGCTACGCCGTTGTTAAATATATTTTCAAAGTAAGAATACTATGTGGTTGTTTTTATTATCTGCTTTTCTAGAGTTATGATATGATTACGAATGTCCCCCTCCAGTCTTAGAAATCAGGCATGTTCGTCAATGATGGAGGGGCCACTAATAAATTATAGGTTTGACTCCTGTAAGGAGATAAAGAAAACCTAATATTTAGTAGTGGCCCCGTAATCATTGACGACTGGGGCCCTCCCGACCGTCCCCTTCCCATTCGTTGATGTATTAAGGATTTTGGTTTACTTGATATGTCAGTGAAGGAAGAATGACGCCTGAATCAGCGTCTGGTCAGAAATCCACACAAGTACATCCACGATATGATGGAAAGCTTATTGGATAGTTATTCTTATTTTCTTTTTGTTTTTATTTTTTACGAAGTTTTTTCGTAGTGAGAACCCAATTCATAATGACTGAAGCCATGAGTGAGGTCGCGTGCGCTCATGATGAAGGCTCCTCAGTTTTTAAATGCTCTGCGCGGTAGATTCAAAACTACGGCGGATTAGTGTTTGAAGAGGATGCCTTATGTAATAGGCATGTTCGTCAATGATTACGGGGCCACTACTAAATATTAGGTTTTCTTTATCTCCTTACAGGAGTCAAACCTATAATATATAATAAAATATAGAATATACAGTAGAGTCTCACATAGAACGAGAAATTGGTCGATAAACGAGGCCGTTCTATGCGATTTCGTTCGATGTGAACACGGCATTTTGGTGGCCCAATATCGTCAATGTTCACTGTAAGCGTAAATTTCCGTCAGGAGCGTACGATATTTCGTACGTTTTGTACGATATTTCGGCGCTCTATATGAGAACTCGGATTTGCCCTACTTTGATGGCAAAATCGTTCTATATGATCACATTCGTTCCTAACGAACATTTTGGAACAATAATTTAGGTCGGCGTTCTATAAGCGACTCGTTCTATGCGAACACGTTCTATGCGAGCCCCTACTGTATATATATATATATATATACGGTATATTCTATATTTTATTAATTTCACCACAACACCAAACACCCCCAATGAAATCAAGTAAAGCATATATGTGATCCACCGAGATTCGAACCTGGGTTATCACACACAGATATTTCCCACCTTAACCATTACACCACCAGGACGCTAAAAGGTTTATATACACGCCTACGACTTATTATCCATTCTCGAATACTGGATATTAATCCAATCATGTTCATATTCCCAACTGCGCTATGGTAGGCCTAATGTTTAAGTGAGAGGAAGGAATATTCATGGGGCACAGATCATATAGACCGGCCTCGCTACGAAATATCCCTGAACCTACTGATAATCTATATACCGGTATATAAAAAAATATCCATGGAGGAGCTTGCTCTTCCAATTCAAATTATTCCTATTATGTCTTAATTGAAACTGTTCTGGAAAGAAGGTAGCAAGGGAAACAGTAAGGGTGTGAAAGATAAGAATGGGAGAATGCTAGCCGAGAAGCAAGAGAGAGTCGAAAGATGGAGGGAGTATTTCAATGAGTTGCTAAATGTAAGGAATGAAGAGCCAGCAAACATAGTTGGATATGGTATGGAAGGGAGAAGAGGAGAAGTAGTGGAGGAGGAGGTGGGGACCAGGAGGTCAGAAGTGTGGGAAGCCATGAAAAGAGTGAAGTTGGGGAAAGCACCAGGAACAGATGGAGTGTGTGGGGAAATGTTGAGGTATGGTGGTGAGATAGTGATCGAATGGGTATGGAAAATGTGCAAACTAGCATGGGAGAAGGGGAATGCATCCGATGACTGGAAGATTGGCATAATAGTCCCCCTATATAAGGGCAAAGGGGAAAGAGGAGTGTGTGGTAACCACCGAGGAATATGTCTTTTAAGCGTAGTAGGGAAGGTGTACAGTAGGGTAGTGATTGAGAGAGTGAGAGTGAGAACGGAGAAATGGATAGGCGACGAGCAGGGAGGTTTTAGGAAGGGAAGAGGATGTGTAGATCAGATTTTTACCCTGAATTGTGTTGTGGAGAAATATCTGGAGAAGCAACAAAAGGTGTATGTTGCCTTTATGGACTTGGAGAAGGCCTATGACAGAGTGGATAGAGAAGGCATGTGGAAAGTACTTAGAATATACGGAGTAGATGGCAAGTTTCTGAAAGCAGTGAAGAGCATGTATGAGGGTGCAAAGGCGGCAGTACGTGTGGAGAATGAGCAGAGCGAGTTCTTTGACCTGAATGTTTTGGGTTGAAACGGGGGTGTGTGATGTCCCCGTGGTTGTTTACTGTATATATGGATGGAGTCATGAAAGAAATACTAGGAAGAGCAGTGGATGTTGGTGTATCGCTGAAAAGGGAGGGAAATGAGTGGAAGCTGCCTATACTGCTGTTTGCGGATGATACAGTTCTGATGAGCGATAATGAATGGGAGTTGCAGGGTCTGGTAAATGAGTTTGGAACAGTGTGCGAAAAACGGAATTTGAAGGTAAATGCGGGGAAGAGCAAGGTTATGGTCTTCGAAAGGGGTGAAGTTGAACGGTCAGGCTATGGAGATAGTCAGGTCTTTTAAGTATCTGGGCAGTGTGTTGAGTAAAGATGGGACTATGGATGAAGAAGTGCGGGAGAGGGTGCAACAGGGGAAGAGGGTTGTAGGAACGTTGAAAGCAGTAACAAGAAATAGAGTGGTCAGTATGGAAGTGAAGAAGTCCTTGCATGACAGTGTGGTAATCCCGACACTAACTTACGGAACCGAAGCATGGACGTTCGGGAAGAGACTCAGACCAAGAGTGAGAGCGGTGGAAATGAGTTACTTGAGAAGTGCGTGCGGAGTTACATGGAGGGATAGGCAGACGAATGAGGAAGTAAGGAGGTGTGGTGTGGAGGTAGATGTGCTGGAAAGTGTGAAAAGGAACAACTTGAGATGGTTCGGCCATATGGAACGTATGGCAAGCGAGAGAATGACTAAAAGTGTGTACGAGAGCGAGGTGGAAGGACAGAGAGGGAGAGGTGGAAGGATGGAGTGAGGAAGTATATGAATGAAGGTGATGCTGGTGGGAGGAGGGGCGTCGACTGACTGGGGACAGAGGTTCATGGGGCGGTTCGTTCGTGGCCACCCCTTCGGGGATCACGGCGTCAGGCAATAGATAGATACACTGAAAGTCCTTTAATCCGGAAGGCAGGGGGGTTCCGACCTTCCGAATTAGCAGATTTTCCGAACCATCAGGCATGTACCCTATAATGTTCATAAACACCAAATAAAAGTCATAATAAATTATTATAATTAAAAAACTATATATTCCACAGCTTACCTTTGCAGTACAGTGAAGATCTAGGATGGTAGAGGTGTAATCCAAGGGTGCAGTATTCCATAGGTGGGGCTGTACTGTACTGTACTACAAAATGAACACTTTTGAAGTACTGTACAATACTTCTATCTATCTATCTATTGCCTGACGCCGTGATCCCCGAATGGGTGGCCACGAACGAACTGCCCCCATGCACCTCTGTCCCCAGTCAGTCCATGCCCCTCCCCCCAACCAGCACCGCCTTCGTTCATATACTTCCTCACTCCATCCTTCCACCTCTCTTTCGGTCTACCTCTCCCTCTCTGTCCCTCCACCTCGCTCTCGTACACCCTCTTAGTCATTCTCTCGCTTTCCATACGTTCCATATGGCCGAACCATCTCAAGTTATTCCTTTTCACACTTTCCAGCACATCTACCTCCACACCACACCTCCTTCTTACTTCCTCATTAGTCTGTCTATCCCTCCATGTAACTCCGCACGCACTTCTTAAGTAATTCATTTCCACTGCTCTCACTCTTGGTCTGAGTCTCTCAACCAACGTCCATGCTTCGCTTCCGTAAGTCAGTGTCGGGATACCACACTGTCATGCAAGGACTTCTTCACTTCCATACTGACCACCCTATTTCTTGTTACTGCTTTCAGCGTTCCTACAACCCTCTTCCCCTGTTGTACCCTCTCCCGCACTTCTTCATCCATCTTTACTCAACACACTGCCCAGATACTTAAAAGAGTTGACGATCTCCATAGCCTGACCGTTCAGCTTCACCTCACACTCTGTGACTTCACCCCTTTCGAAGACTAAAACCTTGCTCTTCCCCGCATTTACCTTCAAATTCCATTTTTCGCACACTGTTCCAAACTCATTTACCAGACCCTGCAACTCCCATTCATTATCACTCATCAGAACTGTATCATCCGCAAACAGCAGTATAGGTAGCTTCCACTCAATTCCCTCCCTTTTCAGCGATACACCAACATCCACTGCTCTTGATAGTATTTCTTTCATGACTCCATCCATATATACAGTAAACAACCACGGGGACATCACACATCCCTGTTTCAAACCAACATTCAGGTCAAAGAACTCGCTCTGCTCACTCTCCACACGCACTGCCGCCTTTGCACCCTCATACATGCTCTTCACTGCTTTCAGCAACTTGCCATCTACTCCGTATATTCTAAGTACTTTCCACAAACCTTCTCTATCCACTCTGTCATAGGCCTTCTCCAAGTCCATAAAGGCAACATACACCTTTTGCTTCTTCTCCAGATATTTCTCCACAACACAATTCAGGGTAAAAATCTGATCTACAAATCCTCTTCCCTTCCTAAAACCTCCCTGCTCGTTGCCTATCCATTTCTCCGTTCTCACTCTCACTCTCTCAATCACTACCCTACTGTATACCTTCCCTACTATGCTTAGAAGACATATTCCTCGGTGGTTACCACCGATGCTGTATTTTATCACTTATTTTATTACTTATTGGTAGCTTAAATGAATCTTATGTTATTTTTTTTCTGTAGCCTACAATACCTTAAAACTAACACTTTTCACTGAACACTTAGTCATCTGAGGAATCTGACATCATAGGAGGAGGGTCATCTACCTCTGCCAGTAAATCCTCCTCAGTGAGTTCATGTGAAGGTCCAGGCTGGGGTTCAGGTTCTAGGTGATCAGCAGGCCTGGGGTTATCTAACGGTTCTGGGACATCTAACACTGGTGGGTTTATTTACTTGGTGGCTTTCTTGAAAAGGTCTCTGATGTCAGCTTCTTTGATGGCCTGGTGACGTTTCTTGTACACTTCTTTCATCATGATATGGTAGTTCATGACCTCTGCAACATTGGAAAGCTGGTTCCTCTCAGAGAATGTCACAAACATCTCCTGACCTTTCACAGCCTCACTCCATGATATTCTAGTCTGAACATCTTCCGGGTCTTCCTCCATAGTGATGGTAGTGTTAATGACACTTTCAATCAGCTCTTGGTCATTTATCTCTTGAACTCCATAAAGGTCAGCATCCTGTCCCAACCACTTCTCAATGTCGTCCTTTGTCATTCTCTTGGGATGGTTGTTGTTGTTGTTCCCCAAGCTGCCTGGCCGAACAGCCCCAAGGCCCCGAGCAATTCCAAGGCCATAACCGAGTGCCCCCACAGAACCCTCCCCGCCGACCACAATAAAGCCTGGGTGACCAAAGCCACTCCATGGCTGGGAGCTGAGGAGGGTGCGGAAACGCCCGGGAAACCAAAGCCCCACCCAGGGCCCTGTGCCCCTCAGCAATTATGAAGAGAAAGTTGAGGGGCAAGGGAAAAATGTGACGCTTTGGCTTCCAATCTTGGTAGATTGGGAGGTCAATCCACGGAAGAGACGCCGTCACTTGAGATCTAGAAAATATATAAGTTAAAGGAAAAGTCAGAGTAAGCTATGGGTATGGCAGAGATTGCTCAGCTCTCACTCTGATAGACCAGCCCATCACCATCTTGGGATGGTTTTCAGGAATTGTAGAGACTATGTTGATTATCTGTTGAGCTGTTGTGCGGTCTGGATCATTATCAACTTAATCAAAGCCCCCCTAAATCATTGTCCTCATCAGTGTCCGCCTTAGCCACAAATTGGTTATCTTCAACCTTCAGTTTCTCATTGTACAACTTCCTCCAGGTTCTCCTAAGAGTGACATCCTTGACATCTTCCCAAGCCATAGCAGAGTAGTAGATGGCATTTATTATATTAAAATTCTTCTGAAAGTCATGTACACTGTCTTCCGAATTCACCAGCTTGCGGGAAAAGGCTTTCTTGTACGATTCCTTTAGTTTCTGACACACTCCCTGATCCATAGGCTGGATCAGGGAGGTGACATTGGCAGGAAGATAAGTGGCAAAATGTTGCCACAGACCAGTTCTTGTGCAGGGGGATGAGCTGTGCAGTTACCTAACAGCAAAACACACTTGCTGTCCTCTGGCAGGCCGATCTTCTTAAAGTGGTCTTTGACTGAGGGCACAAAATGATGAAAGAACCACTCCTTGAATAGATCCGTAGTCATCCAGGCATTTCCGTGGGCATCATAAATGACTGGTAGTGATGTCACACCCTTGAGAGCCCTTGGTTTTTTATATTTCCCCAACACAAACAGCTTTATACGGTGTCTCCCGGAGGCATTGCCACACAGCAGTAGGGTGATACGTTCCTTGTTCATCTTGAACCCAGATGCTGACTTCTCATCTCTCCCTGCAAGAGTTCGGGTTGGCACATACCTCCAATAAAGGCCGGTCTCATCAGCGTTATAAATCTGGTCTGGGGTAAGATCATGATCCTTGACGAATTGGGCAAAGATGCTACTCTACTCCTTTGCTGCAACATGGTCCGCAGAACGTTTTTCGCCCGACACATCCACCACTCTTATCCCATGACGGAGTTTAAAATTTCTGACCCACCCGTCAGAAAACTTGACATCAGTCACAAGCCCCGTCTCCTGACATAGTTGTTTGGCCTTCTCTATAATCATTAGCCCACTGATAGGCTTCCCCTCAGAGCGCTTAAGACGAAACCACTTGTAGAGCACCGAGTCTGACGGTGACAGTGCAGGCTTCTTCAAAGTTCTCCTTTTTTCCAGACACTTGACAGACTGTCCAGCTGCAGCGAAAGTCTTGAGTCCTTGGCCTTTATATTTGACATCGTAGATAGTCGATTGACCGACCTTGTACTCCGACATCAAATCCGACACCCGTGTACCCTGCTCAAGTCGCTTCAATATAGCTATTTTCTGAGCTATATTGAGTGTTACATGGCTCCTCTTGCCCTTGGAAGTTGGGTTCGTTGGTGGTTTCTTTGGTGCCATAATGGTGCAGTGATAAGGCTGTAAATGAGCAAATCACCGAGACACAGAGTACAGGTAATCAATCTAGCCCACCGCCGGCTCGGAACATCCGGGACATACGGAAAGTTGGCGTGGGTGACGAATTGGATAATATGGCGCGTTGCTTTCGGCAATTTTCTGTCCTTTTTTTCTATTTTTTCGTGTTTTTTTTGTCAATTTTATGTGGAAAAAAGCTAAAAATACCCTGGCAAAAAAGTTCCGAACCATCGGACATTACGAGGCATCGGCCTCCGAATTAAAGAACTTTCACTGTAGATAGATGTCTTAATTGCTTACACCAGATATATGTATGTACTGTATGTATGTACTCAGGCACATACCCCATAGCTGGGAGTGGGCGACTCGAGACAAAGCCTGAGCAGGGGGAAAACAAAAATAAATAAATAATTAAAAATAATCGCACACATCTAGGTCGCCCAGGAGACCAAGGATCACTAAGGGCCTCCAGC
Organism: Paralithodes platypus; assembly: GCA_032716605.1. Lineage (NCBI taxonomy): Eukaryota > Metazoa > Arthropoda > Malacostraca > Decapoda > Lithodidae > Paralithodes > Paralithodes platypus. The sequence goes on from CM064575.1 coordinate 37,892,606, forward strand.
ACTCCCCTGGTCCCAGACCTCCCGGAGAGGTTCCGGTCTCAGCAGGCAGACATGCGCGCATGCAGCGGAACCATACCACAGTGCCCGCCCACCTTATATCCAGGCATGACCCTTCACAACATAGACCGGCAACCCGGGCCAGGCGCCTGACAGACTATTATCTAGTCCAAATGGTGCCTGACCTCCTCTCACAAGCATTCTCCATGCGTTCCTATTCATTACCACTTCTCTTGCCTGTTCTTCAGTCATCTCTCGACCTTCCAATGCTTGTACTACACCATCTCTCCCCCCTAGTACTATGCTCCTTGTCCATCTCTCCATCTCATCTGAAGTCTTCCTCTCCCTCTCCTTGTTTCTGAATCTTATACTCTCTTTGTAAGCCTTTCCTCTCCCATTCGTTCAACATGTCCATAACAGCACAGCACCTTTCTGTCCACTCTGGCCAATATGAGTTCCTGCTGTCCCACTCTCCTACGTACTTCTTCATTCCTCAATCTGTCTATGCATACTCCTCACTCGGTCACTCCACACATACTCCTCAAGCAGCTCATCTCCATCACATCCAACTTTCTTCTCTCTTGTGCCTTCAAAGCCCATGTCTCGGCCCCATATATCTCTGTTGGTACAGCTATCCCTTGATTCATTGCAGTTTTAGATTTCATTCAGAGATTTCTCACCTTCCACATACAGTAACACCCCGATTTTCTGGCATTCAAGCATCCGATAGCTTCAAACAACCGGAGGTTTTAAGAAATTCAAATTCAAATAAATTAAATAATATATATACAGTATATTTTTCTTCTTACCAGCATAATTTCATCATAACAAATAATAAATACATATTATAATATTAGGAAAAAAATAGGCCTATTTAAAAAGCACCAATAAGAAATATACATACTGTATATATAAAATAGTCCGTGGTTCTATGCAGGTAACGGCGACGTCAGTAGAACGAGCAACAACAACAACAAAAGCGCGGGAATAGGCCTACTCAGTCTCGCCCAATCGATCCGTATATACAAACATTCTCATATCGGACATACTGTATTATACTCGATTCATCGCTATCATGCCGAAGATTAAGGCAAAGTCGGACAAAGTGAAAGCCAATAGTGACAAGAAGAAATGCAAAGAGTGGTTCTGAGCTTGGAACAAAAAACACAAATATCTAAACGAATGGAGAGAGGTGGATATGTTGTTGTTGTTGTTGTTCCCCAAGCTGCCTGGCCGAACAGCCCCAAGGCCCCGAGCAATTCCAAGGCCATAACCGAGTGCCCCCACAGAACCCTACCCACCGACCACAATAAAGCCTGGGTGACCGAAGCCACTCCATGGCGGGGAGCTGAGGAGGGTGCGGAAACGCCCGGGAAACCAAAGCCCCACCCAGGGCCCTGTGCCCCTCAGCAATTATGAAGAGAAAGTTGAGGGGCAAGGGAAAAATGTGATGCTTTGGCTTCCAATCTTGGTAGATTGGGAGGTCAATCCATGGAAGAGACGCCGTCACTTGAGATCTAGAAAATATATAAGTTAAAGGAACAGTCAGAGTAAGCTATGGGTACGGCAGAGATTGCTCAGCTCTCGCTCTGATAGACCAGCCCATCACCACATGACTAGAACCCAATCCTCTCAGCATCAGCTAGGAAAGGCCCTAGAAAGCCGCCTTTGGCGGGGGGATAGCTCCCCTATTTCAACCCCTTTCGGGGTTGGGCACCCACCAAGGTGGATATGTAACAGCATCCACCTCTACAACTGTGGATGAGTGGCAAGCATCCACCCCTTGCTGCCTCTCCCAAAGCATCCACCTCATAAATAATTTTTAGATATTAAGTGAGAAACCTAAGACAAACTAAAAAGAATAAAAACAGTTTGATATTAGTGTTTTGCTATTGTCAAAACTTTGAATGCACCGCGGAACTCTCCCTAGCAATAAGGCTTAGCCTTCGCATACGACGATACGCATTACGCCGCCGACAACAACAACAGCTGGACGCCTTTTCCAACTTCTACTGTACTTATAAATTGGCGAGTTGAGAACATTACTATTAAAATGGTATAGTAATGTGTGTTTGTTTATTATATTAAGGCTGATAATACAGATAGCCATTAGGGGGTATTTTCTTGGGGTTATGGGCATTTATAGGAGTAATGTTCATTCAATCAGACTTCAATTCACCGGTTTCAAATCCCCCCGAGTGCCGGAAAATCGAGGTGTTACTATACTGTACTATCCATTGCTCCGAAAAATTTCCTTCCTTCACATACTCTCTGCCTTACCACACTTGCTTCTCTGCTTATCACTCCTAGATATTTAAAATATTCTACTTGTTCCAGTATTTCCCTATCCAGTCATACATTTAGATTTACCCTACGAGCATATCTATTACACACCACATTCACCCTCGGCTTCCTCCTCCCACAAACCACACCAAACTCTTTTACTACTCGCTGCAGCTTCTCAGAATCCGCCATCAATGCTGTTTCATCGGCAAACAGCAGCTGATTCAACTCCCAATCTCCACCATTCTTTCCTACTAATCCGCCATCAATGCTGTGTCATCGGCAAACAGCAGCTGATTCAACTCCCAATCGCCACCATTCTTTCCTACTAATCCGCCATCAATGCTGTGTCATCGGCAAACAGCAGCTGATTCAACTCCCAATCTCCATCATTCTTTCCTACTAAACTCAATCCTCTGCCCATAGTGCTCATATTTGCCTCCCTCACCACACCATCCATATATACAATAAACAGCCATGGTGTCATTACACAACCCTGTCGCAGACCTATATTTACCTCATACCATTCACTCGACTCCAGGTACCAGATACCATTCTGAAATTAAAATGTAAAACTTGCAAAATAAACAAACCAAAACTGGGACGACACAATATAAAGGTAAAAGAACTTGTCAAAATTGCTATGTGGAAATAATGCTTTAATCAAATGAAATCATGAAATAAAAGAACACAAAACCACCACATAGGGTGTACCGGTACATCACTACATGAGCAAGTTAATCTGTTTCCCAAGCAAACTAATCGCACATATAACAACACACTATCGTCATGTTCAAGGAATTAGTCAATTTGGGAAGTCAAATTATAAATAGGTAATTTCAATTGTTGACTTACAAAAGGTTGAGTTATGGATATGAGGTAGACTTTTATGTCCTTATGAAGCTTACTAATATTCCTTCCTTTCAGTGGCTACTGGGAGGGACCTAAATACTTGCGCAAGATCATGCACCTTGGTCTGAAGTGAGCGACGTCAGGTGGTTTACTACATCCACTGGCAGTGAGGGAGGCTTGCTGCTCAAATATCAATGGCTTCCTGTACAGTTGTGGTCAGGAATACTTGAACATCGCTTCTGATAAAGTCAAGACGGGGAACATTTAACTAGTGAAACTTGGTATTTTGATCACTGTGACTATACTGTATAACATTAGTTATTAGTGTTCTATGTCAGTATATCATAATTGATCCATCAAAAGGTGTAGGCTACAGATACTCCTGATCATGACTACATTATACTGTGATTTGATATTAGAAACATATCCAATTTTATATAAACAGTAGTTGTTGTTTACAGTATATCAGATTTTTAAATTTTGCTTTATTCTTGTAGAATTTTTATATAAAAGTATACTTATATTTGTATATACTGAACATATAGTCATGTACCCAATTCCAATTATGGCATTGAATATTATTACTAATATAGACCTATACTAATTTAAAGCTCCAAGCTTAATTTATTATATACAAAATTGTCTTGTTCGTACTGTAGTGCCTTGTAGTGAGATCCCTCCGTGAAGTTGATAGAATTATTAACATAAGGGCAAACTAGTAAAATGTTATAAGATAACTTGTTTTGCCCATAGTCATTTTTTTCTCGTGAAAACTAAACTTATGGTAATGAATATGAAAGTTTTGCTGTTCATTTGGATATACAGTATTTTCTACAATGACAATATTTATATTTGATTATTAAATGTGTTTGTAATGATTATGGCTAGAATAATATCATATAATGTAAGGTTATTTAATTATAGTATATATATATATATATATATATATATATATATATATATATATATATAAAAACTGTTATGACGGAGGGTTGTCATACAGTTGTTCCATAGTAATGGTAGCTACTTATATGGCTTATTGAAATGTTAAAAATGTAAACAAAGTTTAATAAATTTATTAGTTTAACAGTTTTCATTTTTAATCAGTAGTTACTCCCCAGGGGAAAAAAATAAATATATGCCCCACACAACCTACTGCGTGTCGTGTCGTACAAGGCAACTAATAGGGGGATGGCGCTAGACTTGTGGACCAACAGAGATTTTTATATAATAAAGCTTTGCTATTGGCGCTGGCTTGATGTGACACTGCTGAGGCTGGTGGGTAGCAGATGGGTGCCACAGGGCACTCTACTAGTCTTACCTGGGCGTAGTTATGGCGCCACGCCTGAGTCGGCTATCGTGTTATCGTCCTAGTCCGCAGACCCGGATCTGGTGCCTTGGGGCAGACCTGGCCTAACGGATCGAGAGGGTACAGTGCGTAGTGTTTCTCCAGACTGGCATTCTCCGCCTAATACAGTAAACTCCCTTTTATCCAAAATTCAAATAACCATAAATTTCAGTTAACCAAAGTTTTTGCAATATGTATTTTTCACTAGTTTTCACTTATTTAAGCCTCTCTGGGTGCCTAATTGCATAAATTTAACCCCTATGAAGTAGAGATAGCTTGTATTACATGATCATTTGAAGTTAAAACAGCCTAGAAATGGTTGTTGTTGTTGTTGTTGTTGTTCCCCAAGCTGCCTGGCCGAACAGCCCCAAGGCCCCGAGCAAGGCCAAGGCCATAACCGAGCGCCCCCAGAGAACCCTCCCCACCGACCACAATAAAGCCTGGGTGACCGAAGCCACTCCATGGCGGGGAGCTGAGGAGGGTGCGGAAATGCCCGGGAAACCAAAGCCCCACCCAGGGCCCTGTGTCCCTCAGCAATTATGAAGAGAAAGTTGAGGGGCAAGGGAAAAATGTGATGCTTTGGCTTCCAATCTTGGTAGATTGGGAGGTCAATCCACGTTAGAGACGCCGTCACTTGAGATCTAGAAAATATATAAGTAAAAGGAACAGTCAGAGTAAGCTATGGGTATGGCAGAGATTGCTCAGTTCTCACTCTGATAGACCAGCCCAGCACCACATGACTAGAACCCAATCCTCTCAGCATCAGCTAGGAAAGGCCCTAGAAAGCCGCCTTTGGCGGGGGGATAGCTCCCCTATTTCAACCCTTTTCGGGGTTGGGCACCCGCCCAGCCTAGAAATGGTTTACATGCATTGTAAGCAACATATTTGGCCATTTGTGCACATATTTAGCTCCATCCGATCCTCCCAGCCGGCGGCGCTTGTGGCACTTTGGCGCTGCCGACTGGGAGGCTCTCCGGCAGCACTTCTTTGATTTCCCATGGAATGACTTCTGCTTCCGTGGCCGAGGACCCTCGGAGAGTGCTGAACGCATTACCGAGGTAATCCTCTCGGGCATGGAAGTGTACATTTCATCTTCTTTCTGTCAGTCTAATGCAAAAAAGTCTTGGTTTACTCACGCTTGTTCTACTGCTGTCCACAACAAGGAGGAAGCATTCAAACGGTACCGACGCCTTAAAACTCAAGAATCTCATTGTTCCTATGTTTCTGCCCGGAATCAAGCCAAATCTGTTCTTCGACTTGCCAAGCACTCTTTCATCAATAATAAATGCACTGAACTATCTAACTCTAGCTCTTCCCAAGCTTTCTGGCATCTAGCCAAAAAACCTCTCCAACAACTTCTCTTCCTCATCTTTCTCTCCCCTTTTCCACTCTGATGGCACAACCATCACTTCTTCCTCTGACAAAGCTGAACTCTTTGCTCAAACTTTTGTCAGAAACTCTACCGTGGATGATTCCGGTGCTATTAGTCCCTCTCCACCCCCTCTCTCCTACTTATGCCTAATATCTTAATTTCTTCTAAAGATGTACTTTCTACCCTCTCTGGTCTTAATACTAAGAAGGCGTATGGTCCGGACGGTGTTCCTCCTGTTGTTTTAAAAACTGTGCTTCCGTGCTGACCCCCTGCCTAGGCAAACTCTTTTGTCTCTATCTCTCCTCTAACGTCTTTCTTTCTTGCTGGAAGTTTGCTCTCATTCAACCTGTCCCAAAGAAGGGTGACCGCTCTCAACCCTCCAACTATCGTCCAATTGCTCTCATCTCTTGTATCTCTAAAGTTTTTGAAACTATTCTTGCTTCCAATTTTCTTAAGCATTTCTCTTCTCATAATCTGCTCTCAGATCACCAGTATGGCTTCCTTAACCCGGGAACTGCGGGAAGACTTAAGAGTTCCCCCGGCGGACTGCGGGAAGACTCTTAAGATTCAGGGGGGAAAAAAAATCATTTTTTTTTTTTTTTTTTTTCCCCTGGGCCATGCAAAATATCACTCCTCTACTTCCCCTCCTTCCCCACTTTCCTCCCCTCCTTCAGTTATCACCTATTTTCCCTGTTATTCCCTTATTCTGTGGTATATTTTCGTGCTCACATTAGCGAGTTGCAAGCAGGGCATTGTCATCACTGTTAGCAAGCGAGTGCAAGAGAGAGAGAGAGAGTATCGATCGACAGTGTCTCTCCAGACTTGGGGAAAAGTGACGGGAAAGGAGGTTGCCTCAGCCATACATTATGTAACTCCCGGCCTGTATCGCCGATTTTGACCATCCAAACGCTGTTTCCACTTGTTTTATTGTTGTAACAGGTTAATACCTTTATAATCAACCTATAATAGGCACATATGGAGAAGTATTAATGCTATTTATGGTAAAATAAATATTTTAGTGATGGAAACAGCTCAAATACATGCGCACAGGCAGAGGTGTCTCATACCCCCCATGCGCACTTCAGAGGTTAACCTAAGACATGCGCATGGGGGCTATGAGACACCACACGCCTGTGCGCACGTATTTGAGCTGTTCCCATCACTAACATCGTTATTTTACCATAAATAGCATTAACCTGACAAGCGCGATATAGACGTAGGTGCTAGGGTAGTTATTTGTGCATTTCTAGCCCTGGATTCTGACAGAATTCGTTATATTTACAATATAAACCATTATTTGTTTTCGGTATGCTTTTATTTTACATATATGATGTATATATGAACCTTCAAGAGTGCTAAAATAAGTGGGAAAAGCATTTGGGTGGTGAAAAACGAAGATATTGGCCACCCGGTCATAATCTCAGGCGAGAGAGAGAGACAGGCAGCCTTCCCCTCTCGCTGTCTGGGAGTCAACTGAGAAGAGCGGGGCGGTGTGTGCCGGTGTCTGGGTGTTGCATAACGATCTTTTATGCAACCCACTTGTGCTACATTATCGCGGGAGAGAAAAATAACCGATAAATGATGATAATAAGAGGAAAAATAGGTGATAATAATAATAATAATATAATAATAATAATACTTTATTTCAGACTCACACAGTACAGAGGGGACCATACTGGGGTCCATATATACCTTACAGTAACATAAATATATATAAATATATATAAGCTACTGTACATAGGCTACATAAAATAAAAAGAAATTAAATAATACCCAGCTTGCTATCATGTAGTTCACAGCACTGCCTCAACCAAAAACAGTGGTCATCAAACTACTGTGTTACCAAAACCACTGTCCTAATTGTGTACAGTACCATGCCTCACATCATTTAGCTTCCGGTACAGTATGTTGCTACAGTAAAGTATAGGAATATCGGTACTGTACTGCACTATGAGGATCAGTACCGGTATGCTAATTCTGTAGAGTAGCAGACCTGAAATCATTACTTAAGGTTAAATATAGAGCAACTTTCTCCAGTGTGCCTGGATCCTGGAGGTGTACACTATGCTTGGAGTTTGTAGCATTTTAATGATCCTGTTCTCAGAAGTGTTAAGGCGCTGAATGAATTTATATGTTAGCTTTCTAATGAGTGATTTGTAACAGTGTAAGTTCATATAGGCACATAGCGTACTTGTACTCTCATATTTTGAGAGCCCCAGAAACATTTTCATGATATTGTGATATGAGATACTTAGTCTATTCACTGTCATTTTCTTATAGTTCCACCATAGTTGTGCTGTATACATTGGTGAGCAGTAGGAGTTGAACAATGTTATTTTTGTATCCCATGTGCACATATGAAATTTTCTTAATATTGAATTTCCCTGCATGTAAAGTTGCCTTCGCTGACGACCCATATCCTCATCATCTGAGCGATCACATGAAATATAGTGTCCTAGATACTTTACTTTACTTACTTCTTCTATAATTTCTTCATACAAATGGAATTTAGGTAGCTTTGATTTCAATAGAAGGTTAGATTTAAATATTATGATATTGCTCTTTATAGGATTAAATTTGACTGAATGTTCGATTCCAAATTTTTCACATACTCTTAATAATTTATCCAGTCCTGCTCCAGAGGGCGCGATTAAGGCTAGGTCATCAGCATACATGAGATGATTTACAATGGTGCTGCCAATACAGCACCCAGTGCGAGTCTTGTTCAGCTCCAGACTAAGATCATCCATGTAGACGTTGAAAAGATACGGAGACAATATCCCCCCCTGCCTAACACCATTGGTTACGGCGAAAGAGCCTGACAGGATGTTGCCCCATCTTACACACATTTTTTGATTAGCATACCAGAAAATAAGTATCCTAACAATATAGCTAGGCACTCCCCTGTTAACTAATTTTTCAAATAAGGTTTTGTGACACACCCTATCAAAAGCCTTACTTGCATCAAGAAAACAAGATAAAATTGAGCTATTTAGTTTGTTGTATGTATCAATCACTTCTTTCAGCACATATATGCATTGGTCTGTGCCGTGATTTTTCTTGAAGCCAAACTGATTGCTGCTGGTGACAATATATGCAGACATTCTTTCTAGCATTATCATTTCAACTACCTTACTCACCACACTAGCAAGTGCTACTGGGCGGTAGTTGTCTTTTGCTGTAATTTTACCTGATTTATCTTTAATGACAGGAACAAGTATTACGGATATCATAGACTCCGGCAGGACACCATGCGTAAATAGACTGGTGATGCAAGAACTAAGTTTATCTATTAACAACTTATCTGCATATTTAAGATGTTCTGCATATATACCATCCAGCCCACAAGCTTTATTTAGGTTAAGTTTTCTTATGGCATTCTCAAGATCACTTTCAGTCACTTTAATGTCTTCATAATTACTATCTTTCACATATTGAATTGCACCATTAGTAGACCTTTGGTTTACACTGTTAAGTAGTTCCTTAAAATGAGTTTTCCATAAGTCAGCAATGTTCTCTTCACCCGTAACCCCCTCAACACTGACAGGTAATGGTGTGTTACAATTTTGCATGGATCTGATGTCCTTCCAAAAACAGTTAGTATCCTTTTCTGCCAGACTCTTTGCAAGGGCTTCCTTCCTTAATTGGTTTTCATTTTGCTTAATAAATCTAATGGCATATTTGGTCCTAGCCTTTGCTCTTTTGTGAAGTTCAAATATAGGCCCCTGTCTAGGCTGACCTACTTCAAGCCAATGAGACCTAGCATCTCTGGAGGCCTGATACAGGTCAGCCACATAGTCTTGCCAACCTGGCTTATTGAATGAGGACTTATATTTATGGCTATTAAAAATACTTTCCCCCGCTTTTGATAAAGAATCTATTATACTATTGTAATAATGTCCTTTCTGTGTTGTGCATCACTACATTTTGGATCCCTGCATTGTGCTACACCATTACCATCATATTGCACCCTATTTAATAAGTCCTTGGTTTTATCACAGTACATTTGGCACTCTTCATTTGAGATTACATTCCATGGAACTTTTGCCTTGATGCTATTGCTAGTTTCTGTTATTTCCGGTGCTTTATTAATTTGGATTGTTAATTCTATAGGTATGTGGTCGTCATCCGTAATGTCGTATCTTATGGCCATTTCTGAGATAGAGTCATGAAAGTCAGAGCTAGAGATTGCATGATCAAGCCACGACCTGGTCTCCCATGCTTCACTAACATATGTATAGCTATTTTCTGGAAGCAGGTTTTTGGAGGACAAAATTAAACCTTGCTCCTCACAAAACCTTATCATATGTTTAGCAAACATGGAACCACCCAACTCGTGAGGGGTAGCATTCCAATCACCTACCACTGAGTAACACGTTATCTCTAATTCAGAAATTAGGCCACCAAGCTCCCCTAACTTTTCCAAATAAAGTTCTTCATTTTCTGCACACTGATACGGTAAGTAAACACAAAATATTGCAAATTTTCTGTGTCCCACTTCCAGCTGTATTCCCGCACACCAGCTTAAATTTGTCTCAATGGTTTTAATTACACTATCTAGGCACGATCTCCACATTATTGCAACTCCCCCTGGGGGGTGACCTGCCACAATACCATCACGTGTGTCCGTAGTGGAGACCCCGTACCCATGGAAATCTTTATCTAATATGTTCAAATTACCTAAGTCCTGTTTTGTGTACCAGGTTTCCTGAAGGCAGACTATGTCACTGGTCCTTAATGTAGATACGATGTCAGGTCGCAACAGGAGATTCCTCTTTGTTTTGGGGAGTCCTCTGCAATTGTATGAAGTTACTTTTATACTTGCTGCTGTTGTTGGTATCCCCTCCATTACTGCGAGTTGGATAGTGGTGTGCGATGCCTCCAAGTCCCAGAAGCCTCTGCACTGTCCTCATTGGGATATTGTCTTGGTTCTCTGTACCAGTTGACATATGCATCTTCTGGCCACAGGTCAGGATTCATGAAAACATCTGGATCTGGACATTCGCTAGTTATACAAAAGGAGGCACAGGTAGTGGACCTGGAGAGGGTGGTCAGCTGTCTTACCTCTATATTTATATGTAGATTATCAGCCAAGTATGTCTTGAGATTCTCAGCAGTAACACTAGGGTTGAATCCTGTGGCAAACACCCTAGCTAGTCGGGGCCTTTTGATGGTATTGAGGCCAGTATCCTTGACCCTACCTTTAATTCCTGGCTGGTTTCTCGGTCTAGGGTGAACCTGCTCGCCTTCCCTAGAGTAGCGAGGCTTGCCATTCACCCATTTGACCATAGTCCATGGGTTTTCCCTTGCATTGGCTCCTTCATTTGGTTCAGTTTGTGTAGGTAAATTTGAGGATGGTGTAGCTGGCACTGTATTATCTTCTCTCGTTGCCGACGATAAAGATTGCTGTTGTGTTCGGTGTTGTTGCTGTTGTGGTCGCTGCTGCTGCCACACCTGGTGTTGCCTTTGATATGAATGCTGCTGCTGGGTTAGTTTGGATTGTTGTAGTTGTCGCTGGTGTTGTTGTTTTTGTTGATGCTGTTGCTGCTGCTGCACCTGCTGTTGTTGCTGCTGCACCTGCTGCTGTTGTTGCTGCTGCACCTGCTGCTGTTGTTGCTGCTGCACCTGCTGTTGTTGCTGCTGCATCTGCTGTTGTTGCTGCTGCACCTGCTGTTGTTGCTGTTGCACCTGCTGGTGCTGCTGCTGTTGTGGTTGTTGCTGCTGTTGTTGTTGTTGCTGCTGTTGTTGTTGTTGCTGTTGATGCTGTTGTTGTATGGGTCGCTGTTGTTGCTGGGGCTGTTGTGTTTGGAGTTGTTGCAGCTGTTGCTGTTGTAGTTCAGCCTGCTGTTTCTGGTGGTGGTGTTGTAGGCCTATGGGTGGTTGTTGTTGTTGATGCTGTTGTTCTAGATGCTGCTGCTGTTGTTGTGTCACTTGTGCCTGTGGTTGAGGTGGAGCGTTAGTAGAGTTATTTTCTAACTTATTCACTCTGTCAGCTACATTTGAAACCACACTGCTTATGTCCACTATGGTTTCTTTTTGACCTGTGGTACACTCTCTCAGTAATTTAACTTCCATTTGGGTGTTCTTGATTTCACTAAGTAGCACTGACACATCTATCCTATCAAATTGTATAGGTGGTAGGTCCTTTAGGTCCATGGCCACGAAAGTGGGTAAGCCCATAGCCTTACTCTCTTGTAGCAATTTAATAATGTCTTTAATGTTCTCAGCACTTTTGTTTGCACCAACTCGTTTAATATTTCGATAATTGTTATCTTCACTAGTACCAATAAGATCGAACACTCTGTTCTTGGCTGCCACAATTTTATCTTCATCATAAAAGGGCACACACAGCTGCACAATACTGTCTGTAGGTAGACTATCTATTTTATTTGATATAAAGCATAACAGTTCGTTGATTTCAAGGCCATCACTATTTCGTCCCTGGGTTGAGATTGTCCCACCTCGCCCCGCCATCTTGTTTGATACCCAGATGACCAGGGGGGCAGATATTCCACTTCACTTTTCACTCACTTATGGACTATTCACTAACACTGTATATGTTCCACCACTTTCTCTGTGCATTCATTGTGGAGTTATATACGTTGTTTGCTCTGTGTAGTGTTGACATAGGGTATATATGTTGATAACTTGGAGCAGCAGTTTACCCAAGGTACCTCTCTTCTTCTTCTATTCATTCCTGATAATTGAGGAGGGGAGGGAGGGGGGAATAAGGTGGGGAAGGAGGGGAGGGGGGTGGGTGAGATTTACATGGATGAGTACTGGAGGGGAATTATCTCACCTAGAGACAAATTCCTTTGTTTTGATAGGCCCTTTTTTTTTATGGAAGGCTTTTTTTATGGTCCTGCTTCCGTGAGGCCTATCGCGTTCCCTATAGGAAGCCTTCTGTGAGGCCTATCGCGCTTGCCGGGTTAATACTTATCCATATGCGCCTATTTTACATTGATTATAAAGGTATTAACCTGTTACAGCAATAAAACAAGTGGAAACAGCGTTTGGATGGTCAAAATCGGCGATACAGGCCGGGAGTTACATAATGTATGGCTGAGGCAACCTCCCTCCCCTCCACTCTTCCCCAAGTCTGGAGAGAGATTGTCGATCGATACTCTCTCTCTCTCTCTCGCACTCGCTAGGTAACAGTGATCACAACGCTCTGCTTGCAACTCGCTAATGTTAGCACAAAAATAGACCACAGAATAAGGGAATAACAGGGAAAATAGGTGATAACTGAAGGAGGGGGGGAAGTGGAGAAGGAGGGGATGTGGAGGAGTGATATTTGGCATGGCCCAGGGGCAAAAAAAAAAAAAAGGGTTCAAGTTTTTTTGGAGTGTTTTAAATGGATTTTTTTTAGCCCAGGATCTTAAGAGTCTTCCCGCAGTCGCCCGGGGAAACTCTTAAGAGTCTTCCCGCACTTGCCGGGTTAAGGGTTGCTCTACTGGTGATCTTTCATATCTTACTAACTCTTGGTCATCCAATTTTCGGGACTTCGGTGAGACTTTTTCTGTTGCACTAGACATATCGAAGGCTTTCGATAGAGTCTGGCACAAATCTTTAATTTCTAAACTGCCCTCCTTCGGTTTCTGTCCCTCCATATGTGCCTTTGTCTCTAATTTCCTTTCCGGCCGTTCCATAGCTGCGGTTGTGGACGGCCATCGCTCATTTCCTCATCCTATCAACTCCGGTGTTCCTCAGGGTTCTGTCCTATCTCCTATTCTCTTTCTAATTTTCATAAATTATTTTCTCAACTGTACATCCAGTCCCATCCATTCATATGCAGACGACTCTACCGTACACCACTCAATTAGTTTTCCAGAACGCCCCAGCCAGCAGTCCCTCAAAAGTAAACTTAATGAAGCCATAAAATACTTATCTTTTGATCTAGCTACTATTTCCAATTGGGGTAGAGAAAACCTTGTTGCATTTCTATCTATCTATTGCCGGACGCCTTACTCCGCTTACGAGGGTGGCCATACACAGAATGCCCCCAAGCGGACCTATTCCCTGTGAGAGGGACAACCCAAGCCAGTTTAGTGAAGGACTTACAGGATTGACCACTTGTTGTTGTTGTTGTTGTTGTTGTTCCCCAAGCTGCCTGGCCGAACAGCCCCAAGGCCCTGAGCAAGGCCAAGGCCATAACCGAGCGCCCCCACAGAACCACTTGTTGCATTTAATGCTTCCAAAACTCAATTTATCCATCTTACTACCCATCAGGAACCTCCAGAGGACTATCCCTTATTCTTCAATAATACAAAAATCAGCCCTTCATCTTCTTTCAATGTTCTCGGTGTCTCTTTTTCTTCTGCTCTCACTTGGAAAGACCATATTACCAGTCTCGCTAAGGCAGCCTCCCAGAAGCTGGGTGTGCTCAACCGCCTCAAGGGGTTCTTTACCCATGCGCAGTTTCTTGCTCTGTACAGGGACACAGTGCGTCCTTGTATTGAGTATTCTTCACGTGTGGGGAGGATCCTCTCACACCGCACTCCTAGATAAAGTAGAACGGAAAGCCTTTCGTATCATTAACTCCCGTCCTCTCACCAACTCTCTGCAATCACTCTCTTCGCCGCAATGTTGCATCTCTCTCGCTATTCTATCGCTACTACTAATAATAATAATAAGCATGTTACTTATTTCTCACTAGCGCCAATTTTTCCACAGAATTCACTGGCGCTCAAAAACAAAAAAACAAAAAAACAAACACAAATTGCTTAAATCAATGCAACACAAAACCTATACGCATCACCCAGCCACCAGCAGTGGCAAATAGCTTGCACCCTATAGCCCTCCATGATGACACCCCTCTCGAGATCATAGCTTCTTACAAAGAGAAAAGTTTTAAGTTGTCTCTTGAAGCACTCAACAGAACTTAGTTGTCTCCTGGTCAGTGGCAGTCTGTTATATAACCTTTGAGCCATTTAAGAGAATGATCTCTCAAAGAAAGATGACTGCCGGAAAGCCCACGGCTCATCAAGACACAGGGGGTCATCGTCATGGCGCACGACTAGGCTACACCATGGCGTGCCGGTGGACGCCTGAGCGGCTCTGCAAGATACCCGGGCTCACCAACTTTGAGGACCTTGAAAGTTACCAGACACAATTTAAATTCTATTCTAGCTTTTATTGGTAACCAATGCAGTTCGATGTGATAAGAAGTGGTAGGGGTTCCTGGTGAAATTCCAAAAATGAGTCTTGCAGCTCTGTTCAGAACAGATTGTACTTTCTTTAACCCACTGAACCCCAGCGACGACACGTTGTCGTCGGCAATGTATGTAACGCTAAACCCCAGCGACGACGTGTCGTCCCTGTTAATTACTCCGGTCCTATGGCACCTATATAGAGGGCTCAGATTTGTATGGGAACTGTGTAAGTATCCCACGCAACCATGCCGATGGTTGAAAGCTCTCAAAGTGCAACCGCGTGAGCGCGCAAAAACCTGTTTTTGGGTGTTTTTGCCTTCAATTTTCCCCTCTTGTAAAATCGACTTTCGGGCGCACCGTAGGACCCCTTTTTGACCTAGAGGATCGTTTTTTTGTGGTTTTTCCTTCATTCCTAACCCATTCCCTATTGTTTCTGGATTTTTTATTTTTTTTTCAAAACCTGCTGGTCCCTGGTGGTACATTTATTCTAAACTAGCTTGGACTCAGTGGGTTAATATGTAATTTGGAAGACCCACAAATAAGGCATTGCAATTATTGCAATGCCTTATTTGTGGGTCTTCCAAATTACATATTAAAGAAATTGATTATAATCAACACGAGAGAATACAATAATGAGTGTTTCTCGGAGCTTTCCCAGTGTATACCACCTCCTCTACGTAGGGTACGTAGTATCCGCCTTGCAACATAATCCCACCCCTACACTATGCAACTCTCCAACCCAAGAGTGAAACGCTATTCTCAGACTTTCTTCTATTCAACTGCTGAGCTCTGGAACTCTCTCCCAGAATCAATCTTTCCCTCTTCCTATAACTTAAATTGCTTCAAACTCTGTGTGTCCAGGCATTTTAGCTCGAACGTCCCTTGATTTCGGCCCTGTAACTCTTTTAAATCTGGGGGAGGCACTCGCTGCAGGCAGTTATGCCTTTTATCTCCCTCATTCACATAGAAAAAAAAATATATATAGAGGAACTCCTGTTTATCTGTAAAAATCGCTTATCCAAAAATTAAAAAAACTCATGATTTTTGGATGAAAGGGAGTTTACTGTAGCATATGGTTCCCAACCTGGTGGTAGCGCTCCAGGAGGATGCACTGTACGTCATTAGGTGTAGGCCAGCCATAGTCCCACGTACACGCACTCAGTGCGTCCCTGCGGCTGGTTCTGGTGGGGTGCACCGGGGCCACTAGATCCTACCCCCTAACCCCTAACCCACCTAACCTTCCCATACCATCCACATCCTCAGCTCAACACACCACACCCCATCCTAATCCATTCCAACCCCCATCTCCTGCTCCCCAATCCCCACTCCCACCTCACCCATCCCAACCTCCAGCCCCTCCCTCACCCCCACCCCATCCTCGTGCAGCAGCACCCAACATACATTGTGCACATAACATTAATATTCTCCAATTGAACATAGATGGCATTAACACAAAGAAACACGAACTCTCACACTTCATCAAACAACACAACATACACATTGCCATCTTACAAGAAACAAAACTCCGCACATCACAAAAAACACCCACATTTCATAATTTCACCACCATCAGACAAGACCGGGCTGTCGGCGGGGGCGGTGGACTCATCACCCTGGTACACAATGAAATATCATACATAGTAACCAGTGTACAAACCAAATCCCTCCTCCCCCCAAATGATAACACAACAGAAATACAATCAATTAAAATACGCACTGGCAACAAATCCAACATAACCATCATAAACACATACATCCCTCCCCAAACATCCCCGACAGTACCAAATGAATACAGACCACACTTACAACACATCACAAACACCCCACACATCATCCTGGGTGGTGACTTCAACGCCAAGACGTCGGCCTGGTTTGTCGACAACCCCGACACAGACAGAGGGCTGGTACTACAAAACCAAACAGATAACCTCATCATCCTTAACAACATCCATCAACATACCCATATTCCTCACCAAGCCCTCTATAACCCATCATCTCCAGACATCACCTTTTGCTCCCCAGAACTCGCCCCCACAACATCCTGGAGGGTGGTCAGAACCTTAGGCTCTGACCACCTCCCGATCATTATCACCACCAAAACCAGACTCACCCCAGCTAGCCACAAACACACATACACCAATTATAAAAGAGCTAACTGGGAAGCATTTACAAATGAGACAAAACAACACTTCACAACTCTAAACAGTACACCCATCACTAACATCAACAATGCTGTACACATACTCAATAAAACTATCCAAAACGCTGACAAGAAACACATTCCAAGAGGTAACAGGAAAAGACACAACCCCAACTTCACACCAGAAATTCAAAACCTCATCAGACAACGCGACACACTGAAACACTCCCCAGCACCCCACACACAAGACATCACACAACAAATTCAAGCACTCAACACCCAAACTAACAACAAAATACAAGAACAACAAAAACTAAATTGGAATAACTTCCTACAAACACTTGATCACAAAACAAACCCCAAAAAACTCTACAAAACACTAAACAGCATCACACTTTCCAACAGCAACACAACACAATCACATGCTGCAATCACAACAACAGACTCTACTCCTTCATGTAAACAACAAGCAAACACTCTCATCAATCACTTCTCACATGTCAGCCACCTAAAACCTCACAAAGACGACCGACGTGTCATCTGACGTAAGAGACAATTCCCCACAGACCCTGACTATGCACCCTTCACCAATCACCAGACAAAGCATATCATCAACAATCTCAAGCACTCACCCGCCTGTGGCCTAGACAACATAAGCAACATACACCTTAGACCTGGGACCACAAGGCATACAAGCACTCACTAACATATCAAACTACAGCTATTCACACAACACAATACCAGACATTTGGAAGCATGGTATCATCATCACATTCCCCAAACCCAACAAAGACCCCACGCTACCCTCCTCGCACCGCCCCATCACACTCCTTTGCTCCCCCTCCAAAGTCATGGAACGCCTAGTATTACAACTAATTACACCCGACCTACCCCTAGCTCCAACACAACATGGCTTTAGGCCACTGCACTCCACAAACACTCTTCTCACAGACCTTACACAAAGAGCTTTTGACGGCATCAACTCAGCTAGACCACCACACAGATCACTATTAGCCACACTCGACATTAGTAAAGCCTTCGATGCCATCCCCCGCCAAAACCTAACAAACAAAATCTACAACACAAACATGCACAACAACACAAAAAGGTGGCTGGCCAACTTCCTAGCAGGCAGATGTGCACACGTATCTTTTGCCGGTCAGTCATCTAAAATCAGAAACTTTCCAAATGGAGTCCCACAAGGATCCGTCCTATCGCCCGCACTCTTCAATCTGTACATGCACGATATAACTACACCCAATACGCCCCAAATAAACTTAGCCTCCTATGCAGATGACATAACACTCACATGCACACACCATGACCCAAGAAGAGCAACAGATCTCCTTCAACCCTATCTCAACACACTACATGGCTGGTGCACTACAAACAGACTTAATCTAGCCCCAGCCAAATCCACCGCAACCCTGCTCACAAGCTGGACAGGTGAATACGAATACATCCCTCAACTCACCATAAACAACACACCCCTAACACTGGGAGGTTTGACGTACCTCCCAACCTACCAAATAGGAAAACCTACTATTTGGTAGTAGTCTTGGAAAATCCAACGTCAAGGCTATTAACCTAATTGCAATGACGACTTGTCTATTTTGACTGCTATGTCGTCATTCCAACCGCGGTTAAAAAGAAAACGTCTAGAGTCTACTCCTTATCTTGCTCTAGGAGACGTTGTACATTAACCAAAACTACCACCGAAGGTGAAAAAAGCATAGAAGAGAAGAAAAAGGGGTTTACCTTAGTTACCGCTTAAGGCCCATCCCGTGTTCCGTCATGTGCAGATCCCTGTCGAACGTGCGCATGAGCGACCCTCTCTTGTCATCACATCTCACGTCAGCAGAAGAACGCGGATGGGCAGGGGTCCGGCGTGAGGGAGGGTATTATGTACGTTGGATTTTCCAAGACTACTACCAAATAGTAGGTTTTCCTATTTGGTAGGTTGGGAGGTACGTCAAACCTCCCAATTTGTTAGTAGTCTTGGCAAATCCAACGTCAAGGCTGCATAACAAATAGGAGGAGGACATCCAAGCCCAACCTACCAAAAAAAACAATGCATAAAACAAAATTACGAATGACAAAGACATAATTTAAACAAGAGAGTTTAATAAAAGAGTGAAAAACTGAGGAGTAGCTAAAAAGAACAGTTTTAACACATGCCCGTCATTCATAGTAATGCAAAAACATAGACTTGTCTGAAACCAAAAAGATACTGTACCCAAAATCCCTTTTCTTCAAAAACCAACAAAAATACTGAACACAAGAACAAAACACAATTTTCAATGTGGCAAAAACACTTATGTACTGGAACAATACATAATCCCAAACTTGTAAACCCGTACATCCCCCCCCCCCCACCCTTTGTCAAATAAAACAAAGGAAAAGAACGAAGGACAAGGGGGGAAGACCAGGGATCTTCGCCAGAGCACCAGGAAACACGACCCCCGAGAGCAAACACCGGCCGAGGGGGTCGAACACTGGACACGGAGAGGTAGGAGGAGATGAAAGAATTGAGAGAAGACCACAAAACCGCTGAGGCGATGGCAGGTAAGGATCGACGTGGCAGGAACCGGAAGGAGGCAGCAAAGGATCTGACATCGTGCGCAGAACCCCTACAAACAGGGTGACGGGCACGAACGGTCCGACAAACGTGGCGGCCCATCTGCACCCGCGAGAGCCTCCCACCTGTCCGGGAAGACACCCACACAGCAGTACCCGAAGGCGGCGCCACAGACGCAACAGAGGAGTGCAAGGCTGACACCGGGCACAACACATGGCGAGGATGCCCACGCCGTAAAGCCTGGACGGCGAAAGGCTGGAAAACGGGGGCCTCCCTCCCATGCGTGGTAACAAAAGGAGGGGAGGAGGCGAACGAGACACCATGCAAGGACGGGGAGAATCGCACACAGTCCCGGGGCCGTGACAAGGCCGCTAGTGCAGACACCCGATCCCCAGTGGCCAGAGCGACAAGGAAGAGTGTACGCTCCAGCAACTGAACCGGTGTAGTATCCCGTGTATATGTGTGTGAAGCCAGAAGGTCCAGAGCACGCCCCAGATCCCACTGAGGAGGGATCTGGCGCGGAGGCGGTCGCTCCCTGAAGGCAGCCTTCATGAAGGAATCCAGCTCCTTCGGTGGAACGACCAGCCCAGTGACGGACTCAAAGACCTCCCGGATGGCAGACAAGTGGGTACGTATAGCGTCGACTTGAAAGCGACGTGGACGGAAGAGGTGAAACAAGGAGCGTAGGACGAGGGAAGGAGAGCCAACTGGCAGGCGAGTGGCCTGGAGCCACCTAGTAAAAGACCTCCAGCGGGACCCGTAAGTCCCCCAAGGAGAAGACGGCCAGGAACGCTGCAGGAAGCCAGTCAGGGCCCGGCCGGGGACCGGGACCACCGTGCCTCATGAACAAGCACGATGCGAAGGCCAACGAGGTCCGCAGGTCCCCAACCTAGCCCAAGTGGAAGCCGGAGACAGGTAGAGGGACCCGACTCGGGCACCACCACGGCAACCGGGCGGACCAAGTCTGTGCCGGCAACAGAGGCGAGAGGAGCCAGACGCAGCCGTGGTACAGCCGCAGCTTCGCGAGGACTGGGCACATCAACAGCGCGTCTGGTGGCGGAAAGATGTATATCGACCGCCACCTGTACCAGGCTACCAGAAAAGCGTCCGGACCCCCCCCGGAGCGCGAGGCCGGAGGGAGGTCCAGAGGCAACTGGCGCGGCACCCCCGATGCGAACAAGGCGACCTCCGGAACACCTCAGGAAGCCGCGAGGTCGGCGAACACAGTCCGTTTCATCGCCCATTCTACAAGAACGCCCTGCCCTCTCGACAGGGCGGCCGCCCACAGGGTGGCAGGCCCGGGCAGGGAGGAGGCATGCAAGGAGAAGGGGTGTCGGTCCGCGAGGAAGAACAACTCCACCGAGACCCCCAATAGAGTCAACGACCTGGATGACCCCCGCATAAGGAAACAGGGGACAGCTTGTCTGAGTGTCCAACCCGAAGGCCACCGACTTACCCCGAAGGGCCAGCGCGTGGTCCCGCAGGAAGAACAAAGGAACCAACAGTCCGAGGGCATAGACGGGTAAGTGGAGGGAGACCCACCCATCGGCCGGGAAGTGGACGTCCCAGGTTCGATCGGGAACCTCACCCAACCTCGCTCGACGTATCTGTGGCTACCCAGACCGTCGGCGGGGGGGCGGTCCAGGGCACAGCCGCAGAGAGCGAGCCCCGAGCAACCCAGCGACCGAAGCGTCTGCGAACAGTACGTGGGAGCGGCAGGAGCCGATCCATAGGGGCAACGGAAACACCGCGGTGCCCATGAGGAGGAGGCGGCGTAGCCAGAGGTTCCCTAAGGGAAGGGGCAGAGCGGCCCAATGCAGCGAACCCACGAACGAGTCCCAGAGCCACCCCGGGAGGGAGACCGAGTGCAACACGGCGAAGACCTTCCACCGAAGGTGCACCGCGGCCGGCAGACCCCGGGTCACCGTAGCGCCGGACAAAACCCATGCGAGACCGACCCATGGCACGACACGCGACGGGGTCAAGCGTGACTTGGGAACATCGAAGGGGAACCTTAACCGTGCGATGTTGCGAACGACTGTGAGGGCGTCGCCAATGCACAGTCCTAGGGTGTCGGAAACTACCAACCAATCGGCCAAGGAAAACAGGATCTGGAGCCCGCTCCTGAGGAGAGGACCCAGAGCCTGCCCCACCAGTGCGGAGAAGATCTGCGGCGCGATGTGGAGACCGAAGGGAAGGCCGTCGAACAGGAACACACAATCGGAAGTCCGAACGGCCAAGAATCGCTGGAAGCGAGGATGGAGAGGAACGAGCCAAGACGCATCCTGGAGGGCCATCGACACTACCCATGACAGAGGGCACAGGGCCAGGCGTACCAGGGGTACCGGCAGTATCCGAAACCGTGTGTGCACGATGTGCCCGTTGAGGGCCGACAGATCCACCACCGGTCGCATCGCGTCGCAGTTCGTCGACGGTACCAGAAAGACACGGGAGAGGAAAACCGGGTGACCGGCGGTCAACTCCCACGACGCTACCCAGCGCGGGCATGGAAGTGAACATGTGGGCCACCTCTGAAGAGATGGGCCGGCGTCGGTGACAAGAGCGGAGTGGGGGTCTGGACGTCCACCTCCAGGTGAGACCCCTCCGCGCAACCCGCCGCCCCCAACGTCCCTCGCGGCCACCGAGGGGCGCAAGAGCGAAAACAACCCGAGGGAGCACCCGAGAGGAGGGGAGCGACCCGGTCGGCCAGGCGAGAAGGAGAACAAGGAGGCCGACCCAGAGAACTACACATTGTGTTGACGTGGAGGTACCCCCGGTACGGGCCGTGCGGGCATGAGCGCCACGTTGACCTCCTCTACCCCCCCCCAACCTCGTCGAAAAGGGCGGGCCACCCCAACCCCAGGCCGGCGCGGGGCTGACCCCGTCGAAGGGCGGCCGGAAGTGGAAGGCCGGCCAGCCCCGACACGGCGGGGATGAAAGGGGCAAGAACAGAAGTGCGAGGCGGAACCGACGCACTGGCCTGCAACGTCCCAGTCCTGCGCCCGTGCAAGGCGGCAGCACTTGCAGCAGCACCCCGAAGAGGACCGGCAGAAGGACGGGACTGAGAAGACCCCGCGCGCGACACAGCGCGTCGGTGCGTGACGTAAGCAGGGTCCGCAATGACACAGCGCGTCGTCGCGTGTCGGAAGCAGGGGCCGCCGACAGAGAAGCGTAGCATTCCCAAGCATCCTGCTTTAAAAAAAACGACGTATATAGCGCAGAGTACAACAAACCCTGACGAATATCCAAGGGGGCCGGCCGGCAGAACGAGGACCGTACCGTTGGGCGTTGCCGAGTTGCCGCGCACAAAACCGCCTTCAGCTCGGGAATCAAAGATACCGCGAGCCGAAGGTGGACCCGCTGAACACGGTCCAAACCCTCGCGAAGATCGCCTGGCGCAGACGCCTCGAAAAGCCGAAGGTGGTGAACAGACGTCTGGAGGGAACCTAAAGACAAGACAATAAGTCCGTCACCCTCTGGCGCAAGGGAAAAACCTTGGCGACAGAATATGGGACTGAACATCCTGAAGGATGTCCTGGCGGCTGAAGTCTGACCAGAGCTTAGTTCGAGGAGCAGACGGGGGCTTGGGCTTCACCGAAAAGTACTGAAGGTCAGTCCTTGTCGGGTAAGCCCGCACCTCCACGTCGGCCACCTGACCATCCACCCTGATCGCCCTGAACTGCAGCTTGTCATTAATTTGGACCGACCAGTCTGAAGGTAGGGCCCTCTCACCTGACGGGAAGTCGGTAGCACGCTCCGGGTGGGAGGCCTGCACCCCCTTCCAAACAGCCAAGGAGCCATAGAGGAGCGGCATAGTCCGCGACGGGACCTTGGCCTTCTGGATGGGGGGCAAGCGCGGACCCTGCCCTAGCAGACGGAGGACCCCCGCATGGGAGACAGCAGGGGCAACCACCTGAGCCAGGGCAGGAGCAGTACTAGCCGACGACCGGGCAGGCGGAGAAGCAGGGCGAGAAGGAATGTGGTCCACCGCAGAGGGGAGGGGGACCAAAGCAGGGGTAGGGTGGGTGAGGCGCTGAGGTTGTGTCACCGCCAAGAAGCGCGATAAGAGGGATTCTTGCATCGCCTCCAAGCGCGCGTCGAAGTGTGACACAACCCACCCCTGCATAGCCAAAAATCGATCCGAGAGAGGCGACCCCCCCGAAGATAGTTCGGCCCGCAGGGGCGAGCGTGAGCGAGAGCGAGACCCACGACACAAAACAGCAGCGTCGCGGCCCAAAGAAGGCGAGCGACGACGGCCGTGGCGGTCCTGAGGGTCTCGTCCCCGATCACTAACGCCCGAGGGGGAAACATCACCATCCCCCTCTTCCAGCGACATGTCAGCCCCCGAGAAAGGGGACCCCGAAACCTCGCTATACTCTACCGAGTCAAGCGGCGGGGTATCCTCACGGGGAGCCGGCAAGCGAAGATCAGGAATAGAAGAAGGAAGAGGAGCAGGATGACGGGAGGGGGAAGGCTGGCCGGGTGAAAGGAGGTCAGAAGGAGCCGCGGGGGGAAACAGAGCAAGGATCCCCGGGGCTGAGAGAACAGGGCGGCCCGACACCGAGGCGGAGGAGGGAGGAACCTCCACCTTGGGACGAGACCGAGAAGGAAGAAGAGGCACCGAAGCAGGAGAAGTAGGAGGAGAAGCAACTACATCCTGGCGGACCCTCCTGGACAGAGTAGAAGGAGGGAGCAGAGGGCCAGCTACAGCATGAACATCCGCGCGCGTAGAGGACAAATGAAGAGGACGTCTTTCGTGCAGGGGAAGCGGGCGGAAGGTAGTAGAGCCCCTATCCGGAGAGGCCAGGGGAGGGCGTACAGGGGCAGAGACGCTAACCCCGGCCTCAGGGCGAGAACCATGACGAGGGTGAACGGCAGAGTCAAGGTGATCAGGAGGACGAGGAGGGGCAGTAGAGGACGGGCGACGAGGAGAGCGAGAGCGTGGACGGAGCTGGGGATCCACCCGACGATGTGACGACCGACCACGGGACTCAGGGAGGAGGGCCCGAGCAGGGAGAGGGCCAGGTAAACGGCCTCCAGACGGGTCAGGGATGCCCAGGGCGACGCGGATCCGGTCGTCAACAAAGGCCGGGGAACGGTGGCCCACAGTCCTAATGTGGTGGGAGACCACCGCCCACACAGACTGAAGGGATGCAGAGGCCACTGCCGCGTCAGAGGAACCAGGGTGATGGTCCACCACATCCACCAGGTCCATACACGGGCCACACAAAGCAGGGAGGTAGGCCGTAGAGGACACACATTGAGAGTGGCGTAAGCAGGACCTGTGGCATTCCAAGCACGGGGAGCCACAGCCCTGGCGAAAGCAAGGCATCCCACCTGCAACGGAAGAACACACACCATAAGCAGCACGTTGACGGAGTAAGTGAAGATAATGTCCAATAAAAACCAGGGAATGAGCATGGGTAAACAGGAACACACATGCAAACTGGAAGTCGTACTCACTCTAAACCGGGAGCACCGATGGAGGTGAGGAGGGTGGGTGAGGCGGAAGAGCACAAGCAGAACCTGCAAAGATGGAGAAAGTGTTAACCACCACTCAACACCTCACATGCAGGGTCCAGAACACCAGGAAAGTGCATACACCAATATAGTACCAGGCAACAAGATGACACAAAAAAGGGTCACCGTGAAAGCTAACTATAACCGCAAATTTGCGGGCCAATGGAGGCAGAACCGTACCGACACAACCCTCCCGCCTCACCGCGAGACCCCCCAGCGATCGCCGCAAATTTGCGGGGAGCCGAAACGTCCGTGGACCGAATCGAGCACTCCGCAAATTTGCGGGACCGGCCGAGATGGTCCGGCGCCGAAAAAGCGAGAGGAGCGTCTAGGGAATACCAACACAGGCCCAGAAAAAAGCGTCAACTCCTTATGACTCCAAGCGACGATGGCCATCAAGCTGAGCAGTGTCTTCCTTGATAATATCCTGACTCAACCGGTCAAGGGAGAGGCAAGGAAGACACACCAGGGGAGAGGAGGCACATCCCCCAGGAACCACCCCACCCACAGAGATAGAGCAAAGCCCATGAGGAGAAGTGGCAGGAAGGGTGGTTTGGCACAAACAGGGGCCCCCGTAGGGTACCCCAGGAGTGGGCAAAAGGGAATGAAAGGATGGAGGTGAAAACAGTAAGGGAACACAAAAACCAGTAAATGAAACTGGCGAGAAAAAGGGTGGCCTAGCCGTGAGTAGAGAATGTGTCAGGGGCGAAAAACCCTGTGGTGTGAGGGAGGGGCCCCCGTGGGGTACCCCTGGATATCACGAACCACCAAGCGCCCAGGCCCTTGAGACACAGTGAAGGCTCGAAAGGGGGGACTCGGGAATAACGCTAATAATGCGGCCGACACAAACCCGACAAACAGCACCGCCACCACGAAATCTCAGATTGTGAACCAACTGTACACCTAGGCTATGAAAATATGAAAACTCATAGGGGCATAGCAAATCCTGAATGAGAAACAAGCTAGGCTAAAATAAGCTAAAAGCTAAACTATGCCCAGACTAACAGGAAAAAAGAATATGAAAAGAGAAAGAATGAAAAAACATAGACGAGGAACGCCAGGCGCCCCCGTACCTTCGGTAGCTATTTCCACACGCGTCTCCATTAAACACACTGAGGAGCCCATTTACGTGTGCCCTAGATCACGTAACATCTGTCTAACAAAAAGAAGGCCAGAAAAGCCGAAACAAACCTAAAACAGGGTGAATTGAAGGAGCACAACAAAAGCGGACTCAACAATGGCGACGCGAGAAAAAATGATGACAAGAGAGGGTCGCTTATGCGCACGTTCGACAGGGATCTGCGCATGACGGAACACGGGATGGGCCTTGAGCGGTAACTAAGGTAAACCCCTTTTTCTTCTCTTCTATACTTTTTTCACCTTCGGTGGTAGTTTTGGTTAATGTACAACGTCTCCTAGAGCAAGATAAGGAGTAGACTCTAGACGTTTTCTTTTTAACCGCGGTTGGAATGACGACATAGCAGTCAAAATAGACAAGTCGTCATTGCAATTAGGTTAATAGCCTTGACGTTGGATTTGCCAAGACTACTAACAAATTGACTTTTTTTATGTCATCTTGTTGCCTGATACTATATTGGTGTATGCACTTTACTGGTGTTATAGGCCCTGCATGTAAGATGTTGAGTGGTGGTTAACACTTTCTCCATCTTTGCAGGTTCTGCTAGTGCTCTTCCGCCTCGGCCGCCCTCCTCACCTACCTCTGTGCTCCCAGTTTAGGGTGAGTACGGATACCTGTTTGCATGTGTGTTCCTGTTTCCCCATGCTCCTTCCCTGGTTCTTCTTGGACATTCTCTCCACTTACTCCTTCGACGTGCTGCTTATGGTGTGTGTTCTTCTAGTGCAGGTAGGCTGCCTTGCTTTCGCCTTGGTTGTTGCTCCCCGTGCTTGGAGAGACACAAGTCCTGCTTGCGCCACTCTCTCTGTGTCCTCTACGGCCTACCTCCCTGCTCTGTGTGGCACGTGTCTGGCCCTGGTGGATGTGCTGCACCATGGCCCTGGTTCCTCGGCGGCGGCTGTGGCCTCTGCTTCCCTTCCGTCGGTGTGGACGATGGTCTCCCGCCACATTAGGACTGTGGGCCACCGTTCCCCGTCCTTTGTTGCCGACCGGATCCGCGTCGCCCTGGGTATCCCTGACCCGACTGAAGGCCGTTCACCTGGCCCTCTCCCTGCTCGGGCCCTCTCCCCTGGGTCCCGCAGCTGGTCGTCCCATCGTCGGGGGGTTCCCCAGCTCCGTCCACGCTCTCGCTCGCCTCGTCGTCCGTCCTCTACTGCCCCTCGTCGTCCTCCTGATCGCCTTGACGACACCCATCGCCCTCATCATGGTTCTCGCACTGAGGCCGGGGTTAGCGGCTCTGCCCCTGTGCGCCCTCCCCTGGCCTCTATGGATAGGGGCTATACTCCCTTCCTCTTACGTTGTCCTCTCCGCGCGCGGTTGTTCATGCTGTAGCTGGCCCTCTGCTCCCTCCTCCTACACTGTCCAGGAGGGTCCGCCTGGATGTCGTTGCTTCTCCTACTTCACCTGCTTCAGTGCCTATTCTTCCTTCACGGTCTCGTCCCACGGTGGAGGTCCCTCCCTCCTCCACCTCGGTGTCGGGCCGCCCTGTTATCTCAGCCCCGGGGATCCTTGCTCTGTTTCCCCCCGCGGCTCCTTCTGGCCTCCTTTCACCCGGCCAGCCTTCCCTCCCGTCGTCCTGCTCCTCCTCATTCTTCTCTTCCTGACCTTCACTTACCGTCTCGCCAGGGGGGTACCCCTCCTCTTGCCTCGGTGGGGTTTCGCGAGGTTTCGGGGTCCCCTTTCTCAGGAGCTGACGTGTCGCTGGAAGAGGGGGATGGTGCTGTTTCCCCCTCGGCCGTTCGTGATCGGGGACGAGTCCCTCAACGGCGACACAACTGTCGTCGCTCGCCTTCCTTGGGCCGCGACGCTGCTGGTTTGTATCGTGGGTCTCGCTCCCTCTCACGCTCGCCCCTGCGGGCCGACCAATCTGGAGGGGGGGTCGCCTCTCTCGGATCGATTGTCGGCTATGCAGGGCGGGGTTGTGTCACGCTTCGACGGGCGCTTGGAGTCGATGGCAGACTCCCTCTTCTCTCGCTTCTTGGCGGTGACTCACCCTCAGCGCCTCACCCTACCTACCCCTGCTACGGTCCCCCTCCCTTCTGCAGGCCTATGCTCTGGTCAGCCTTCAGCCGCCCTGACATCCTTCCGGCTGTTCAGTCCCTGGCTGTGTTGACGGGTCTGTCCTCCTATGGGACGGGTTTGTGCGACGCCGGTACGCCTGGCTTAGCCATCATGCTCGATAATCCTCTCCCATTGGAGGCCTGGTTTGCTGAGGCCTTAGACTTTGCCAACCGTTCCGTCGACAGATCTATTTCAGTCCCTCCCCCAGAGTCGTCACTGCTTTTGCCTCCTCTGGTATCTGTCGGCGGATTGGATGGCAAGTTCTGGTCCTGGATTAGCGCACCCAAACTTGAAATTTGTGCTATTGCTAACCCGTTCTTCTCCCACCCAGATAAGTCCTCTGTCGACAGGGATTTTACCTTGCGGCAGAGGGTGGCGAACTTATTGTCTTGTCTTCTAGGTTCCCTCCAAACGTCTGTTCACCACCTGCGACTTATCGAGGCGACTGCACCTGGCGATCTTCGCGAGGGTTTGGACCACGTTCGGCGGATCCACCTTCAGCTCGCGGTGTCTTTGGTTCCCGAGCTGAAGGCGGTTTTGTGCGAGGCAACTCGACAACGCCAGACGGTAAGGTCCTCGTTCTGCCGGAGAGCCCCTTTGGATATTCGTCAGGGTCTGTTATACTCTGAGCTATATACATCGGGGCTTTTTGCGCAGGATGCTTGGGAACGCTACGCTTCTCTGTCAGCGGACCCTGCTTACGACACGCAAAGACGCGCTGTGTCGCGACCAGGGTCTTCGCAGTCCCGTCCTTCTGCCGGTCCCCTTCGGGGTGCTGCCGCCAAGAAAGGGCGCAGGAAAGGGAAGTTGCCGGCCAGAGCGTCGGTTCCGCCTCGCACTTCTGCTCCTGCTCCCTTTCATCCCCGCCGAGAAGGGGCTGGCCAGCCTTCCACTTCCGGCCGCACTTCGACGGGGTCAGACGCACGACGGACAGGCGATGGGGTGACCCGCCCTTTTCGGCGAGGTGGGGGGGGTAGGGGTGGTCAACGTGGCTCTTATGACCGCAGGGACCGTACCGGGGGACCCTCCACGTCAAAAAATGTGTAGGTTCTCCAGGTCGGTCTCCTCCTTGTTCTCCTTCTCGCCTCGCAGAAAGGGTCGCTCACCTCATCTCGGGGGCTCCCACAGGTTATTTTCGCCCTTGCGCCCTTCGGTGGCCGCGAGGGACGTGGGGGCGGAAGATTGCACGGAGGGGTCTAACCTGGAGATGGAAGTCCAGACCCCCACTCAGCTCTTGTCAACGAAGCCGGCCTGTCTCTTCGGAGGTGGCCGACGTGATTACATCCATGCACGAGCAGGGAATCGTCAAGGAGGTGAAAGCCGGTCAACCGGTTTTCCTCTCCCGTGTTTTTCTGGTACCGAAGAAGGACTGCGACGCGATGCGACCGGTGGTGGATCTGTCGGCCCTCAACGGGCACATCGTGAACACACGGTTTCGGATGCTGACGGTGCACCAGGTACGACTGGCCCTGCGACCTCTGTCGTGGGTAGTGTCGCTGGACCTCAAGGATGCGTATTGGCACGTTCCTATCCATCCTCGTTTCCAGCGATTCTTGGCCGTTCAGACTTCCGATCGTGTGTTCATGTTCGACAGACTTCCCTTCGGTCTCAACATCGCGCCGCGGATCTTCTCGAAACTGGTGAAGCAGGCTCTGGATCCTCTCCTCAGGAGCGGCCTCCAGATCCTGTTTTACTTGGACGACTGGTTGATAGTTTCAGACACCCTAGAACAGTGCGTCCACGACACCCTCACAGTAGTTCAACACTTCACACAGTTAGGGTTCAAAATCAATATTCCCAAGTCACGCCTGACCCCGTCGCGTGTCGTGACGTGGGTAGGTCTCGAATGGGATCTGACCAGCGCTACAGTGACCCAGAGTCAGCCAAACGCGGTGAAACTTCGCAGGAAGGTCTTCGCCGTGTTGCACTCGGTCTCCCTCACGAGGAGGATCTGGGACTCGTTAGTGGGTTCACTGAATTGGGCCGCTCTGACCATTCCCTTAGGGAGGCTCAGGCTGCGCCGCCTAATACTCATGGGCAACAAGGTGTTTCCGTTGGCCCCTATGGATCGGCTCATGCCGATCCCGCGTACCATTCACAGACACTTAGGACACTGGGTTGCTCGGGGCACGCTCTCTGCGGCTGTGCCCTGGACCGCCCCCCCGCCGACGATCTGGGTAGATACAGATGCGTCGAGCGAGGTAGGGTGGGGTTACCAATCCAACCTGGGACATCAACATCACGGCAGATGGGTGGGACACACACCTACACATCAATGCCCTCGAACTGTTGGTTCCCTTGTTCTTCCTGAGGGACCACGCGCTGGCCCTTCGGGGAAAGTCGGTGGCCTTCAGGATGGACAATCAGACAGCTGTCCACTGTATCCAAAAGCAGGGGTCCTCCAGGTCTTTGACTCTGTTGGGGATCTCAGAGAAGTTGTTCTTCCTCGCGAACCGACACAACATCTCCCTGCACGCCTCCTACCTGCCCGGGACTGCCAACCTGTGGGCGGACGCCCTGTCGAGAGGACAGGGCGTTCTTGTAGAATGGGCAATGAAACAGACTGTATTCGACGACCTCGCGGCTTCCTGGGGTGTTCCGGAGGTCGACTTGTTCGCATCGAAGGAGACGCGCAAGTTGCCTCAGTACCTATCCCTCCGGACTCGCACTCCGGAGGGGGGTCCGGACGCTTTCATGGAAGACTGGAACAGGTGGCAGTCGATATACATATTTCCGCCACCAGACGCACTGTTGATGTGCAAAGTCCTCGCGAGGCTGCGGCTGTACCGCGGCAGAGTCTGGCTAATAGCGCCTCTGTGGCCAGCCCAGGCTTGCTACTCCCAGTTGAAGCGGTGGTGCCCGAGTCCGGTCCCTCTCCCTCTCTCAAACTTCCACTTGAGCCAGGTTGGAGACCTGCGGACCTCGTTGGCCTTCGCATCGTGGATGTTCGTGAGGCACGGTGTCTCCCAGTCCACGGACGGGACCTGACTGACTTCCTGAAGCGTTCATGGACGTCTTCGACTTGGGGGACTTACGAGTCCCACTGGAGGTCTTTTACTAGGTGGATACAGGACACTCGCCAGACTGTTAGCTCTCCTTCCCTCGTCCTACACTACTTGTTTCACCTCTTCCGTACACGTCGCTCTCAAGTCAACACTATACGTAACCACTTGTCTGCCATCCGGGAGGTCTTTGAGTCCGTCACTGGGCTGGTCGTTCCACCGAAGGAGCTGGATTCCTTCATGAAGGCTGCCTTCAGGGAGCGACCGCCTCCGCGCCAGATCCCTCCTCAGTGGGATCTGGGGCGTGCTCTGGACCTTCTGGCTTCACACACATATACACGGGATACTACACCGGTTCAGTTGCTGGAGCGTACACTCTTCCTTGTCGCTCTGGCCACTGGGGATAGGGTGTCTGAACTAGCTGCCATGTCGCGGTCCCAGGAATGCATGCGCTTCTCCCCGTCCTTGAATGTCGTCACGTTAGCCCCCTCCCCTCATTTTGTTGCCAAGAATGAGAGAGAGACCCACGTTTTCAAGCCTTTCACCATCCAGGCTTTAAAGCGTGGGCATACTCACCATGTGTTGTGCCCGGTGCAGGCCTTGCACTCCTATGTTGAGTCTGTGGCTCCGACTTCGGGTACTGCTGTGTGGGTGTCTCCTCAGACTGGTAGGAGGCTCTCGAAGGTACAGATAGGACGCCACATTTGTCGGGTCATTCGTGCCAGTAACCCTGCTTGTCGGGGTTCTGCGCACGATGTGCGATCCTTTGCTGCCTCCTTACGGTTCCTGCAGACTCGTTCGTTGCCTGACGTCGCCTCGGCGGGTTTGTGGTCTTCTGTCCATACCTTCGTCTCCTCCTACCTCTCCATGTCCATTGTTAGACCCCCTCGGCCTGTGATAGCTCTCGGGAGTCGTGTTTCCTAGGGCTCTCGCGACGTTGCCTGGTCTTCCCCCCCTAGTCACTCTTTCTTTTACTTTGTTTTATTTAGAAAAGGGGGGGAGGGAAGTACGGGTTTGCAACACTGGATTACAAGTTTGGGATTATGTTATATGTATACAGTACATAAGTGTTTTTGCCTCATTGAAAATTGTGTTTTATTTTTGTGATCCATGTTTTTGTTCGTTTTGGAAGAAAAGGGATTTTGTGTACAGTACTTTTTGGTTTAAGACAAGTCTATGGTTTTGCATTACTATGAATGACGGGCACGTGTTAAAACTGCTCTTTTTAGCTACTCCTCAGTTTTTCACTCTTTTATTAAACTCTCTTGTTTAAATTGTGTTTCTTTGTCATTCATAATTTTGTCTTATGCATTGTTTTTTTTGGTATGTTGGGCTTGGATGTCCTCCTCCTATTTGTTATGCAGCCTTGACGTTGGATTTGCCAAGACTACTAACAAATTGGGAGGTTTGACGTACCTCCCAACCTACCAAATAGGAAAACCTACTATTTGGTAGTAGTCTTGGAAAATCCAACGTACATAATACCCTCCCTCACGCCGGACCCCTGCCCATCCGCGTTCTTCTGCTGACGTGAGATGTGATGACAAGAGAGGGTCGCTTATGCGCACGTTCGACAGGGATCTGCGCATGACGGAACACGGGATGGGCCTTGAGCGGTAACTAAGGTAAACCCCTTTTTCTTCTCTTCTATGCTTTTTTCACCTTCGGTGGTAGTTTTGGTTAATGTACAACGTCTCCTAGAGCAAGATAAGGAGTAGACTCTAGACGTTTTCTTTTTAACCGCGGTTGGAATGACGACATAGCAGTCAAAATAGACAAGTCGTCATTGCAATTAGGTTAATAGCCTTGACGTTGGATTTGCCAAGACTACTAACAAATATACACACACACCTAAAATCCTAGGAGTAACATATGATACTCATATGACATTCAAACAGCACACCACAAACATTAAAAAGAAACTGACACCCAGACTTAACGCCCTCAGGTCACTTGCTCACACAAAATTTGGACACAACAAAGAAACTACCACCACAGTATATAAACAATACATAAGATCAGTGATGGAATACGCAAGCCCAGCCTGGGTTTCTAACCTAGCTGAAACACATCATAAGACCTTACAGACTATTCAAAACAAAGCCCTGAAGATCATTACAGGCTGCACAGCTACTGCACCCACAGATCACCTACATCAAGAAACCAAAATCATCAAAGTCAAAGACCATCTGGACATGAGAGGCACTCAATTCCTGGCAGCAGCCTCCACGAACCAAGACCACCCACTAAACTACATGGCAACACACCCACAGACACCAAGAAATATCAAAACAACACCCAGCACACGGTGTCACACACAATTATTGTCCTCTCTCCCTCCTTGCCCACCCTGAACCAACTTCCAGAAGCACATCCATACTCATATCTCTCGCCAATCCACTCACTCACAGACAACACGCAGCTGCATGCACGACCTCCCGAAATCCATCCTTCCGAATCCTCCCTCCCTCGCGAGGACAGAGTCCACCTGGCCAGGCTGAGATGCGGACACCATCCAGCTCTCCTGAGCTATCAGAAGAGACTGGATGACTCCGTTGTCGACGCCTGCCCGGGATGTAACACAGCACCCCATACCATTAAACACATTATAGAAGACTGCATTTCACACAACCACTTACGCCAACAACACAATCTACACTCAATGAGAGCTCTGTGGGAAAGCCCGATCATGGCCATGGCCTTCCTCAGGGACTCGGGGCTGTTCGGCCAGGCAGCTTAGGGAACAACAACAACAACAACAACCCCCTTGTAATACTTGGGAGAAGGTGCGGGGCCGGGGCAGTCAGGAGCTTGAGTTCGGGAGGGGGGGGGGGGGGGAGGGGGGATTTGCTAGCCTAACTTCCCAATCATGACCTATAAATCTGCCATCAAACGCAAGTGTGATGACTAAATCGCACAGAAGCCTCCTACAAATTCAAGCTTGCCAGTGTGAATGTTGGAAGTATGAGTGGCAGAGCGAATGAAGTTGTGGAAGTGCTTGAACATAGAAGAGTGGATGTGTGCTGTGCCTAGGAAACTCGATGAAAGGGGTGTGGTGCGGAGTAGATAGTAAAAAATAAGAGATACCGGTTGTATTGGAAGGGGGATGAATCTGGAAAACCAAAAGGAGTGGGTGTACTGGTATATGAGAAGTGGGAGAAGAGCGTGATTGAGATAATGAGATTAAATGGAAGATTGATTGTTCTGAAATTGAAAGTTGGTGAAAGAATTATGAATGTGATATTGGCATGCCCCACAGGTTGGATTAAAGAGAGTAGAAAGAGGACTTTTGGAACGACATTATTAGTGTTGTTTTGGGCCTCTCGGAGTATGATACTATAGTCGTAGGTAGTGACCTGAATGGGCATGTAGGAGCATGTGCTAATGGGTACGAGGGTGTGCATGGTGCACTCAACGTGGTTGTGTGTAATACTTAGTTCAATAAAAGGTTGAGTCATCTGATAACATATAGTTCTGGAGGCACCAGTAGCCAGATAGATTACTTCTTAATGAACAGGAAAGACTGGAAGTTTGTTTGGGATGTAAAGGTCATCCCGAGAAAAGAATGTACAGTATCTCCCAACACATGCTACTAGTCTGTGACTTGAGCTTAAGGCGAGATCCTCTGCGAAAGAAAGTGGCTGTTGAATAAATCTGAATGAATAACTAGGCTTTGCAGCGAACTGGAGAAACCTTACAGTATCTTACAGTAGATCCTCTGGAAAAAAGGCAAACTAGGCCAGTGTATCCAGCTCAGTACCAGTAATTGCACTGCTGCGGTTGTTCACGGTGTTGGCGGCGGCAGCAGACGCAACATATTTACTATTCTGTATTTTCGCTTTGTAATCAAACTTCAAATCTTGTCTTCCCCATGCTTTATGAAGATTACTTTCAAACTTCTTTACTGATTTGGAATCAACTACATACTGGGGCAGTGCGTTCCACTCCTTTACCATCACAAAAAGAGTTCTTTTTACTTGCTCATGTAGTAATATACACCCTATGTACATTGTACATACATACATACAAGCTGGACAGGACTTAGGAGAACACGAATACATCCCTCAACTCACCATAAACAACACACAACTAACACATACACACACACCCAAAATCCTAGGAGTAACATATGATACTCATATGACATTCAAACAGCACACCACCAACATTAAAAAGAAACTGACACCCAGACTTAACGCCCTCAGGTCACTTGCTCACACAAAATTTGGACACAACAAAGAAACCACCACCACAGTGTATAAACAATACATAAAATCAGTGATGGAATACACAAGCCCAGCCTGGGCTTCAAACCTAGCTGAAACACATCATTATAGGTTTGACTCCTGTAAGGAGATAAAGAAAACCTAATATTTAGTAGTGGCCCCGTAATCATTGACGAACATACCTATTACATAAGGCACCCTCTTCAAACACTCATCCGCCGTAGTTTGAATCTACCGCGCAGAGCATTTAAAATTTGAGGAGCCTTCATCATGAGCGCACGCGACCTCACTCATGGCTTCAGTCATTATGAATTGGGTTCACACTACGAAAAAACTTCGTAAAAAAGAAAAAGAAAAAGAAAATAAGAATAACTATTCAATAAGCTTTCCATAATATCGTGGATGTACTTGTATGGATCTTTGACCAGACGCTGACTCAGGCGTCAGTCTTCCTTCACTGACATATCAAGTAAACCAAAATCCTTAATACATCAACGAATGGGAAGGGGATGGTCGGGAGGGCCCTAGTCGTCAATGATTACGGGGCCACTACTAAATATTAGGTTTTCTTTATCTCCTTACAGGAGTCAAACCTATAATTTATTAGTGGCCCCTCCATCATTGACGAACATGCCTGATTTCTAAGACTGGAGGGGGACATTCGTAATCATATCATAACTCTAGAAAAGCAGATAATCAAACAACCACATAGTATTCTTATTTTGAAAAATATATTTAATGGCGCAGCACATATATACAAAAGGGGGTCAAGCAGGGGCGTGCTTCAGAGAAGCCTGCTTGATAAAAAAAGGTTAACTCTTGAGACTCTGCGAACAGATCTGTAAGTTAAAAAGGCACCCCACTCAACATAAGTGGTGAAAAATAAAAACTTATAAGTTTACATGAGCACATATAACCCCATAATACTCGTGGAAATATCTTGCAAAATATATCCAATACTTAAAACTAAATTGCTTTCACAGCCAAAACTATTATAACAACACTGTTGTTTGTACTAACATTGTACTAGCACAATTTCCCGCACTGAATCGAACAGAGAAATTTTCATATCACATTATCCATACTCGTATCACAGCTCTTATACTCCGGCGGGGTCTAGGGTGTCCTATGTTACACTGACTGCACCCCCCCCCCCTTTTCTTGAAAGTAAACAAAGTGACTTAAGGGCCACCTAGACCCTCTGCCTTAAAGCTATACATGGCAAGGAAGGTTTGTCTAGAGCTACTGACAGGTATCGAGTCAAAAACGTATGATTAGAGGCCCACAAATGTGTGGACGTAATATCTTCCACAGAAAAATTCTTCAGGAAACGCAAAGAGGCTGCCCATTTGCGTAAATTGTGGGCCCTACCCACAACGCCGGGATTACTCTCTTTAATGACCTCGACCAAAAGAGAAGCCATTCTACATTTCAGCAAGCGCTTACCCGTACTTGCCACCCATAAAGCACCTTGGGGGTTTAGAGGAGCTACTCTCAAATATTTGGTTAGAGCCTGCACTGGACATAAATTATGGTGCACCTTTCCCCTTTTCAACGCCGGCACAGTGAACTCAGAAAACACGTGTGCACTGTGCTCATTCTTGGCTACAAACCCTGGGGAAGGTGCAATGTGAATACATTCATTAAGCCTACCAAACCTGAGGCAATTAGGTGTGTTGGTCATCGCCGCCAGCTCAGACACTCTGTTCCCGGTGGCCAAAGCCAAAAGGAATACAGCCTTTTTTAAGAGTAATGTAAAATCTGCAGTATTTTGGTACAGACGGGAGTGAAGTAATGACAATGCTTTGTCCAGAGACCAAGTAGGCATGAGCTGACGGGGAGGTGGGCGGAGTTTAAAACATGCCCTCATAAAACCTGTTTCCTCCGCAACTGGTATGGAGAGACCGGTAAGGTCCCAAAATGGTATTCTAATCGATGTTAAGTGATTTTTTAACGTTACCACAGATAAACGTTTCTGCTCAAACAGATAATTTAAATAATTAAAAACTAACGCCACCGAGGGCACAGTTTGTTCTGTTCTAAGGATCCAAGAAGTAAAGGCTTGCCAATGTGATTGATACTGTCGTTTTGTAGACTGAGTATATTGATTCAATAATTTATTGGTCACATCTCTACCATATGGTGCTAGCCACTTGGCCTCCTGAATGTCCATAATGCAAAAGTCAGCGAGGTCGCTAGGTTGCCAATCGTGTCTAAGTGGAAAAACCCGACCGGGAGCGACACCGGGTGCGGGCACCACGTCTTCAATTGCTGGTACCACAACTGCGCCGGCCACAGGGGCGCGATTAGCGAGACCAAGCCCCGATAATCTCGTAGTTTGTTTACTACGTGGCACATTAGTGACGCGTCTGGCGGCGGAAACAGATAGATGGAGCTCCACCTGTTCCAGTCTGTCACCAGGGCGTCTGGCCCCCCTGCCGGCGTTATCGTCCGGCGGGTGAGGTACATTGGGAGTTTGTGAGTCTCCTCGGACGCAAACAGATCCACTTGTGGATGGTAAAGCTCCGCAATCATTTGGTTGAAAATGGTTTGCTTGAGCTCCCATTCTACTGTCGTGCTCTGTCTCCGAGACAGAGCGTCTGCCCAGACGTTTGCTACGCCTGGGAGATAAGATGCGTGAAGATGAATGTCCAGCCTGTTGGCTAGAATAAAAATCTCTTCCGACACGTTTAGCAACTTCCGAGATCTCGTTGACCCTTGTTTCTGAATACAGTGAACCGCATTCAGATTGTCCATTCTGAAGGCCACCGACTTGCCCCGTAAAGTAGAGCCGTGAGCCTGAAGGAAATAAAAGGGGACTAGTAATTCTTTGACATTGATGTGGGAGATTTCTAAATGGGACCAAAGCCCTTGACCCTGGTGCCCTTGGTTTGACTGAAAACCCCAACCTATCGTACCTGACGCATCCGTGTCTACCCATACCGTCGGCGGAGGAGAGGTCCATGACATTACTGAGTGCAACATTTCCCTCTTCGCCCAGACCGCTAGTAAGTTGTGGATTAATTTTGGTATGGGCCATAATTTTTTCGCCGGCAATAGTGGAAAATATTTGTTGCCCTCCAATATTAAACGCTTTACTTCAACCGGCCCAACATTACAGTTAGTTGAATCCAGTTGAGAGAGCCGACCAGAGACTCCCAGATTCTTCGAGTCGTAGTCAGACTGTGAAGAAACAGGAACAGTTTCCTGCGAAATCTGTTTCGATTGTCCACACTCTGACTCAGAGTGAGAGCAGCTGTGTCCCAAACCAGCCCTATCCACTGAACTACTCGTGAGGGAACAAGGTTTGACTTTACCAGATTTACCTTGAACCCTAGAGTTTTGACATGTTTTAATGTTATGTTGACATGATTTATGCATACTTGCTCTGTCTCTGCCACCACTAGCCAGTCGTCTAGGTACCACAAAATCCTGATCCCTTGTTTTAACAATGGCATCAGTGCTTGCCGGACTAATTTCGTGAATAAGCGAGGTGCCAGGTTCAAACCGAATGGCATCCTCTGAAAAACATAAGTTTGATCCCTGATCCGTAAGGCCAGAAATCTTTTAAATCTTTTGTTTACCGAGACGTGCCAATAAGCGTCTGTCAGGTCTAAGGAACACATCCAACCTCCCGGCGGAAGTGTTAGCCTGATTTGGTGCACTGTTAACATCCTGAATGACTCGTTGTGAATGTGAAGGTTCAGATACGACAGGTCTACGACGGGTCTCATCTGAACACTGTCCCTTTTGGGAACCAAATATAGCTTGGATGTGAAGACTGGGTAATTTTGAGGGACCGGGATGATGACATTCTTGGCAATCATTTCCTTGACCAGTGACTCCACCTCTAAAGAAACTAGATTCGCCGTTGTCGGCTGACGTAAGCGAGGTCGCCGGAGCCACTGCCAAGTGATGCCTTTGCGTGCCACCATCCTTGCCCAAGTGTTTAACGGCCATGCTTGGTGACACGTTCGGAACGACCCAGTTAGCAGACAAGGGTTCGCCGGCTGTACTACCCTCGGATCCACCCGCCTTGAGACGGGCCCCGGGAGTGAGAGAGACTTTAGTTTTTTTATGATGGTGGAGGTGGTGGTGGTGGACGCTTCGCCGGCTGGCTGGCGTTGGCAGAAGACGGGCCCTGACCTGGTTTATTATAGCCTCGTCCTCTCTGACCTGTAAACTTACCCTGTTTATACCTGTACTGACCTTGAGGGAGGAGGACTTAGGTAGATGAAAGGGCTTAGATCCCCCCGGCTGTGCTTTTGCGACAGGCTTGGGTTTGGGAAAAGAAAAGGCAGGTTTCTTAGAAGGGGCGGGACTATGTTTAAAGGCCTGAGCCATATTAAAAACTTCTCCATACCTCAGGGGACATTAAAGAGGGAGTGAGCACTGGTGACATGACCACCTGATTCGCAATACGATCAGGAAGCTTCCGTACCAAGGACATCCTGAGATCTTGTCGTGCTCGCACCGCCTCAAGCAAGGCTGTGCGTATGTCACCCAATGACTGAATTGACGACTGAAGGAGTAGTCGCCGAGACAGTTCAACCGATCTTCTGGCATCCGCGTCTGCGATTGCCTGAGTGGACCGGAGCATCGATTTCGCTACCTGTTGCGTCACCATGTACTGGGAGAAAAGTCTAAACGCTTTCCCCCGTAGCCTAAATTCTCGGTCTAGGTGAGTTGGGGTAGGGGTAGTGAAAGGGTCTTTGAGTTCACATAGATTGATTTTTGGGGCAGCTAAGAAAGCAAACAAAGCTGAAGGGACTCCGCCGGCAGAACACACTGGCATAGAGAACCAAGAATGACTATCCTGAGGGATTTGGTGGAAAGATTTTGAGGTGAAGGTGGTCGCAAAGTTCTGAGCCTCCGTCTCCCATTCCACCCAAGGTCCCGGACCCAACTGCACCACCTTCAAAACTGGATTAGCGGCTGAGTCTGTGACAGTTTGCAAATCTAGTTCTGGAGTGAGCGCTGACAGTGTCTTTATGTCATTAAAACCATCATGCTTAGACCAGTCAGAAAACAGTTTCGAAGCTGAGGCAGGGGGCAGGGCAGGTTTAGCAGTATAAACAAAATAGTCCTGGTGATAATAGTTAGGAATGGCCTTAACATTAACATCTAGTACATTCCCCAAAGTATCCAAGGCCCGTAAGTTTTTAGATTTATTGCCTTGGATTACCCACTCTCGTGGCACTGGAAGTTCCCCTGACAAGGTAGGTTGAGCGACCTCTGGTTTAGTGGGGATCAAGTGTACCCATGACTCGTCTGGACCGTACAGTAAGGGCATAGCTACCTTTCTTATTGGTGCTTTATCTAAAGGGGGCGGATTGACATCCGTTATAACCCTTACATTAGAAGTAGTCAGTGCCGCCGTAGCAGGCCTAGTGACCACCGATGGTGATATAGAGGGAGGGTGAGGGATCTGAGTCAAAGCAATAGAAGTCATCAGAGGCCGGACATTAGAGCTTGTCATGGGAGCTCCCAGGTCCACTGTAGGAGTCTCCGGCTGTTGGCCAAAAAATTTAGTTAGAGCATTAACCAGCAACCCATCTATTTCCTCTGCCGTGACAAATTTATTCGATGATG
Source organism: Paralithodes platypus (assembly GCA_032716605.1). NCBI lineage: Eukaryota > Metazoa > Arthropoda > Malacostraca > Decapoda > Lithodidae > Paralithodes > Paralithodes platypus. The sequence goes on from CM064575.1 coordinate 37,933,864, forward strand.
AACTCAAAGGTGAATCATTACGATCCTGTGCGGCGTCTAAAACTGAACCCGACTCTTGCACTTCCATGTCTGAGATAATAGATACCTCGTCTTTGTCATCCGGCTCCCCATGAGAGGATTCCGCCGAAGCCGGAGTCCCATCTTGTTGCCAAGACAAGTCAGGAATAGATGATGGGATCGCTGCGTCCCTGTGGACATCAGCCACTGTTTGTATAGTTTGAGCCAGAAGTGGGTGTTCAGTCCCTGGTCGAGAATACCGCCAAACACCCAGGCCTTGGCCTGCACTCCCTTGGGAGTCCGAAATCCCCTCAATTATGGAGCTCCCACTTGACTCTGCTATTGGACGATCACTGTCCACTGAACTCTCCAAATCTAGGGTTAGAATAGTAAGTGGTAAACTGTCTTTTGGTACTGGCACTAAACTATCCCCATGAGATTGAACACTAGCTCTGTCAGGGGTAGAGGTATGACGAGAGGCACTAGACTCCGGTGAACGCCGGGAGGCCTTCCGATCATGTGAGTCCTTTCGAGAAGATTTGTGGCTACGGTGCGACCGCGAACTGCTTTTGGATTTAGAAGATTTCTCGCTAACACCACTTGTTGACCCCTCTGTCTTACTCTTCTTACTCGTTGGTGAAGAAGAGAGGCTCGGCGGCTGCTGACTAAGAGGGGACCTGGACCTAGATCTCGCCCGTGACGAGGAGGCTGCCACCGGGGGCGTGGGTTCTCGCTGTCGCTTAGATGTGCCTGGGGCTGGAGAAAGTATAGAACCCTGTCCAGTCCCTGCCGGCTTACGAATAGTTACTCTAGAGGGACGTTTAATGGGAGGGTGCTCAATTAGTAACCTATCCCAAAGCGGGACATTATCGCATTGAAGTGACTTATGAGCCACAATAGTAGTATAAGCGGTCATCTGCTGCCTGACCTCCCGTAAGGCGACCACTGCGGTTTTATCATTGTCTTGTAAAACTTTAACACTGAGTTGAGAGCAAAAGGTACAGTTTCGCATCACCCACAGACCCCTTGAGCGGTCGAGACATTTAACACATTTTATACAAAGGGTGTGCGCAAAAATAGGGATACCTGAACAGGAGGGCGTAATGCATAAAGCAAAAACCGGGGCAAAGGTAGCCATGACAGAGACTGGTGGGAAACTTACTCCAGGTTCTGTATAGACCCGCCGGGACCCAGCTCTGGAAAAAAAGAAAATATCCAGGAATTAATGCTCATATGGTTAACCCAACATGTTCGCACACAAGTGTTAAATAACCCGCTGGGTAACGAGACGCAATACACAACGCCTACAGCTCGCTACGCGGTGGGGTTCCTAAGTAAAAGATTTCAGAATATCTTAACTTGTCCAAAAGATTTATGAATACCCTCTGACATAATATAAAGACCATCATGGCGTTTATAACTGATTTAGTCTTTCCGGTGGTGTTTGTTTCAAGATTCAATTTTGGAGAAAAAAAAAACTAAAAAGACGCCGGCCCCCGAATTATCTCGTAGATAAAAAACAGGGAAGCCTGACAAATATACGAGATCTAACTTCTCCCGAAGTATCTTTTTAGATCGCCGTATGCTGAAGGCGGCGATACAAAACGTATCCCTCAATTGTCTGGTTAACTAACTGAATTGTAAATTCGTTATTCCCACCCTTCCAGGGAGCAGCCGCCGGGTGTGAATATTAGTTTAAAAAACGTTAACCCCAATTGTGCCTTAAATTGCCGTATGTTGAAGGAGGCGATACACAATGCATCCCTCAATTGTCTGGTCAACTAAACTGAATTTTGCAAATTCGGTCATCCCACCCTACCAGGTTGCACCCGCCGGGTGATTTAAAGTTTAAAAGTTAACCCCATTTGTTCCTATCCCCACTTCTTTGTAAAAGATCGCCGGGGAGGAAATACAACAACAGCTTAGTTTTTTATTGGCTTTGCAAAACCGAAAAAAATACAAACAACACGTGTCCGAATGAACACTGTGAGATGGGTACAGCCATCCCGCCGGGAATCATAAGGAGCCTGATACAGGCACCACAGAGACACAGTCCTGGGGAGCCACAGACACCCACTCGCCGGGGAAACAAGCCTGTTTTTTAAACCACGCGTGGCTAAAACTCGGCAACCAGCCGGGTTTTTTCATGGTGTAACCGAGAAAAACCCGCCGGAAATAACCCACCCCGTCCAGATACCATCTGAACGCAACATAGGACCGAGGCGTAGCCAAAACACAACTAACGCCGGGCCCAACATAGTCCGTGGAATTAGCCAACACACAACTAACCCAGGACACATAAATAGTCCGTGGAATTAGCCAATACACAACTAAACCAGGACACACATGACACAGTAGTACATATTTAGAAAATAAATCAATAACACTTGTACATGTGGTAAAGCTACGAGAGGCTGGCTAGGCCTAGGCAGACGGAAAAAGTAACAAGTCGGAATATAAACAAAAAGCACTGAATTATATCACAACAGGAACCACCGCCAACACACCACTGTAGCAAACACTTCCGACAAAGGGAAGAACTGACTCGGGACCCAGAAAAAACTTCACTAAGTGAAGAAAAATACGCTGGGAACGTCAGCAAAAATAAGCTACCTCATCAGAAAGATAAAAGGAAGCAATAATAACGCGTAATGAAAGCCGCCTGCATCACAAAGCTAGCTAACAGTGAAAAAGTTCACATGTCCACAACAGGACCACGAGGGTACATCCGAAATAGATGCCCCAAACACACGACCCAAAATACACTGCACTGCGGGCAACTAGCCCAGGACACTCCTGCTACGCATATCCTAACCTTTCTCGATACATCCCGGAGTAAACAAATGAGAAAAAACTCACTAGGGACGCAACAAATGCGGAACCAGCGGAGCGTGGGGAGACACGTCCGGGCAGGCTGAGCGCAGAGCAGAGAAGGAAGAATGACGCCTGAGTCAGCGTCTGGTCAAAGATCCACACAAGTACATCCACGATATTATGGAAAGCTTATTGAATAGTTATTCTTATTTTCTTTTTGTTTTTATTTTTTACAAAGTTTTTTCGTAGTGAGAACCCAATTCATAATGACTGAAGCCATGAGTGAGGTCGCGTGTGCTCATGATGAAGGCTCCTCAAATTTTAAATGCTCTGCGCGGTAGATTCAAACTACGGCGGATGAGTGTTTGAAGAGGGTGCCTTATGTAATAGGTATGTTCGTCAATGATGGAGGGGCCACTAATAAATATGTTTTTATACTCACAGCCGGACTTGAACCACCGACAGTCAAAACAAGTGCCCATACTTTAATCCACTATACCACGGCGTGATAGAGGATACTTGTGTGCAGTGGATTAAAGCATGGACACTTGTCCTGACTGTTGGTGGTTCATGTCTGCCAGGGAGGTATATACTGTATATATAATTACATTTATGATCACATTGAATCCTAACCATTGGAATATTTATCTATAATAATGTCAGCGTGACACTATTTTGTAGCATTTTGAATATGGTGATTCAATTTTAAAATATATATAAGAAAGAAATAGTGACCATAATCTGTGACCTTTACCATTCACCTTGACCTTTGACTAACAAAAACACAAAATTTGGACAATCGTTGCATTGACCAACCGAATTTGCCAGCAAAATTTGGTGACAATATGTAACCCGTTCAGTACAGTTCTATTGGTTTCATTTCATACTGGATACTAAGACAATTTTATTTAGTTTACGAAGGGCCTCCATAAAATTAGCAGGCTTTCAACTATCTTAACCCTTTATACTACCACAGATCCTTCATAAGCTCCACAAAATCGTCTAATTATAGCTAGAATACAATAAAAAAGACGTCACCGCCTCACCGGTACACAAAGGATTAAACAACATCTTTTGTTCTTCGACCTTGACCTTTAACCTTAAGTATTATATTATATATACTGTAGCCTATATATGATTGACATATATGTTATTTAGGTAAAATGCAACTAACAGTCGTCAGCTTATCGAAAATTTAGTTTTTTATGATGAACGTTAACTTATGACCATGGCCTGTGACCTTGACCTTTATGTAGGATTACATTTGTGTTTGCTTTGATGTAACCCTGATTTTCTAGTGTGTCAAATTTCATTAAAGATCATCACTTAGTTTCAGAGGTATTAAAGGAATAGTTGACCTTGACCCTTAACCTTCATCTTGACCTTCATGATGTCTGAAAATTTAATATTTTAATTTTCCCTTAAAGCACAACTGTCTCATCGAATGTTGTGAAGTTTACATGAATAGTAAAGAAATTAGCATATTGACCTTATATTTGACGTTGACCTGTGACCTTGACCTATCAAATGGAATTATGTTTTGAAATACCACAGGAACGAAAATCCTGAGAGCGAAACCCCCACCCCTAACGAGCCACAGGAACGAAAATCCTGAGAGCGAAACCCCCACCCCCAACGAGATCCCCGGTCCCATTTCCATCCCCGATTTGGTCTCTCTCTCTCCCAATTCATTCCACATATTATACGTCTCTCAATCACAGTCTTCTAATATACAAACCACAATACTTTACTCACTGACATTCTTGATGTACCACCTAAGTATGTATTTAATTATGTAACCACCATACAGGCTATAATACTTTCATTGTGTAGGTTCGAGGCGATCTAAAAGACACCTTAGCTTCCATTTCACACCAAATCAGATCGTGATTACGTCAGCCCTGTATTTAGTTATATAACAATCATAGTCCCCCCCAATTCTAGCAATTATATGTCTCTAACCTCCCGTTGTTTTATCCACTAACTATATATATTCCCAACCTTCCTAATACAACCTCCATTTCACTAGACAAAATACATAGGAGTAATTCCGAGATTTCTTATGAAATTACACTATCCAGCCCCATAACTCACTGAGATCCACATTGCTATTTTATTGATGTACCAACTCCCTAATGTTAACATAATTTAGGGAACTTGTAAAAAGAGAAGACACCTATCTTCGTTCCCCCATTTTTAGCAGTTAGCTATACATAACCTCACGTTGCATTGTTCGTCTGTCAATTTGTGTCCCTTGCCAGTTCTTGTATTGATTTATGCCTGTTGATTTAGATAAGTTAATTACGAGTTATGTAACAACCTTTAACCACGACTCTATACACCCGATAACCCTATGCCAGTTATTGTATTGATTTAGGCCTGTTAATTCGGATAAACTCACTTTGACCAATCTGCATACGATTATCAGGAGAGATGCAGGAAAGCTACCTCGTATCTCTCTCTCCATAACGAGTATAGATATAATTATGTACCCCCGTGCCCAGTTGTCCCTTTTTCCTTTTTCTTCTAGTAACTAAGTATATATATAATATTAACCGGAGTATGCCCACCGATATTGATACGACCTAGCGGCACTGTCCTATTGTCGTATTGTGCCACGTGCATACCAACCCGGTTTCATCCTCTTATTAGGACGACGGCTCTAATGCCGTCATTCATGCATGTATTCAATCCTTAGAGTAACTATCTGTTATCCACAATGTTGTTTCTCTTTTCCACTTACCTCCGCATGTTACACGCCTCTTAAATCACAGTCTTGTAGAATACAAACCACATGACTTTCCTCCTGGACATTCTTGATGTAGCCTACCAACTAAGTAGGCCTCTGTATTTAATTAGATAACCACCTTGTGAGTTATAGTATTTTCATTGTGTAGGTGCGAAGGCGATCTCAGGACACCTTCGTTTTCCAGTCCACAACGAATCCGATCATGATTATGTCAGCCCTATAATTAATTATGATCCCCCTCCGTCCTCTGACCTAACCTCTAACCCGCAATACTAACCCTCTGCCAGTTATTGTATTGATTCATATCTGTTGAGTTATATATGTTTAATTATGACCAATCTGCATGCGATCATCTCAAGAGGAATGCAGGAAAGCTACCTAGTATCTCTCTCCATTACGAGAAATAGATATATGCAGCCCCCCTGCTCAGTTACAACACCCACATACCAACCCCATGCTCAGCTGTTCCTTTCTATTGTAGTAACTAAGTAGGCCTATATAGATATGTACCCCCGTGCTCAGTTGCCCCTTGTCTTGTTCTTCTAGTAACTAAGTATATATATAATATTAACCGGAATTTGCCCGATCGATATTGCTACGACACCGAGGCACTGCCCATGTTGAATCGTATTCCGTGCATTCCAACCAAGTCCCATTCACCTTAAATTGGCGACGACTAATACCGTCATTCAAGCATGTATTTCAATCCTTAAGTTAATTATCTTTTATCCACCATTGTGTTCCTCTCTTCCATTTACTTTTCCACATTTGTTATACGTCTTCCAATCACCTCCTCCTTATCCACAATCCACACTACTCTGTTTTGCTTCGTGACCCCATGCTCAGTGGTAACCTGTTTTTGGGTCATCCTGTCCTTTTCTCCTTCACGCCCCGCTGCACACACCACACTACCTGTTCGATTGTAGGGAAATGCCACCCCTATGTCCAGTGCATTAAGGGTCACGACCCTAGGTTACGAGCGGCGCGGCGCCTAGCCTAAAACCACCCCCTTTACAATTCACAACCCTCCCCCTGTAAAGACGCCATAAGAACGTTATAACATGCCGACTCAGTTCGTTCACTAACCTCAACAAATGGAAGGTAAGGACCTATCCTTGTACCCCCCTTAACTATCCTCTAACTCCCTAGCCACACTCACAACCTGAACCAGAGCAATAGCCGGCGCGAGGCTAGGACAACCCCCTCTCGTCCCCCCTTAAAAATGTAAATTTCCCACTGACTTGCACTTTCACAAAATCACTATTCTTAACACCCACGAGTGATCCTCGTACATGAAAACTAGATGTAGTGATCAACCCTAACTAGGAAGATACCTCCTGACAACCTGAACTCATATCTCAACCCAATTAACGTAAGAACTCTCGATAACCATATTCAGGGAGCGGCATGCCCCCCCCCCGACCCCCGCGGAGAATTACCATGACCCGCGCAAGCCAGCAAATTCTTGCCAGACAACAGGTGAGTTTCCAACAGGTTATGACCTACAAATCTAGATACCTATCCAAATACCATCCTATCCCATCCTTACCCAAAACCAAAATCTTCCTTATCCCATCCTAGATTACGAATAGCATGTCAGCATAGACCAGAGAAGGATACTTAGGTGAATTGAGGAATAATACCTCCCAGCCTAGTCACGTAGGGCGCCAGCAAAGTAGTACTTAAAAACCTTCACCAAATCTGCCTAAACAACTCTACTAGTACCTCATACTAGGGTTAAGATATCCACGATAATAAATCAGATAACAAGTTACTTACCGCCACATTAAAGACCCCCCTCCCTAACCCCCTAAGTTCACCAGAATAAATTAACTACTTCATAGCACTGACATCCAATACTTCTAGAATATTCCTGAAGCTTCCTTGATCTGCCTATAAATAAGACACAGAGACAACAGTCGGGCAGTTGAATATTAGAGCCCAAAGCAATGGCTGGCCACACTGCGTTGGCGTCTAGTACTTTCCCTCCCCCCCTCAAGATTCACGATAATTCGGCGTTCCGTAATCTGTGCAACTCGATGAGGAAGTGAATTAACCCTTTACGAATGTTTTATTGCGATCGGGACTACCGGCAGTAATATTATATTGGTAGACAACAAATTCACAAATTATTGATTGTTTCATTAACTTCTGATAGTGCACAACCCGCTACTTGAGTTACGAACGATCATAACTCATAACTGATCTAAGGCAGAAAGATCTTGTTATGTTAGAAGGGATTATGCGAGAAACTCTTGAGTGAGAACTCTGCAAGAATAACTCCTTGGCAACAATTGACTGTAGGCCCCATCAGCATTTGTTGACAAAAAAGGTGCAAAACCGCCCGCGCTCCTTGAACCTCTTATAAGGACCAGAGATAGTTAAACAGTCGCTTTTCTCGACTGTCTTACGTTAATCCGATACGTTGTTAGTCCGGTTGAGCTTGAGACAGCGTTATTTAAGGTCCCCATCAAGGGTAACATATCGGAGTGTCATCACCGGTTACGCAAGAAGCCCATCTGTAAAACCTTCTCTACACTACCGGACAGCTTGGACGGCCCCAGAGCTACTGTTAACCCTCAACATCACTAACGCAAGATAACCAGGAAAACTCTATCACAGTGTTACTTCGCAAAGTACCAGTGTTACGGTGCTATTAACTCTAAACCATCCAATGTATTCGATTATGTCTCAACTTTCTCTAATGTTAGGAAACAAGTGATTATTATGCTAGTATGTATTAATATATATCAGTGAAATTTAGCTTAGGCGAACTGACTCCCGTAATTATTCTTGCCATCAGGTTTAACCTGATTCGCCCTCACTGATATTTTCGGTCCGAAGTATCACCTAGACAAGTGAACATCCTAGACCAGTGCAACTAGTTACAGTTATCCCTTTACGTTAATTCTTGGGCAATAACCACATTACTTATACTTTCATCCTTGATTAAGAATCATATTACCAGAGAGTTAACAAAGCGAAATACCTAACCTGTGTGATTCATGTACCCTACGTATCATAAAGCAATGTGATCAGAAGAATAATGCCTGAACGTTGGAAGTGGGAAGTATGTCTCTATCCAAATCCGCGATAAGTGCTGGGAGATTGTAATAAGTCCAATAACCTACCTGAGTGCTCCAACATCTATTGTTCGTGTGAATTCTATTACGTACCTTATACCTGAGTGTTATTTAGAATAAAGCTGTATTACAAACCATTTATCCGAGATTATCTATGTCCTCTGTTGATTCTTTTTATGTATTTTACAGGAAATCCATGAACCCAGTCTTGCAGAACTCACCTATACCAAGTTAATCCTGTATAAAATCAGGGCATAACATGTTTATTCTTGTATGACCTTGCTCTAGGCATTCCGAATATGCATGATATGCCTAATGAGAATCTTAAATTAAATAAGAAATACTAGTAAAAATCATAATTATATCGACTTTTAACCTTGACCTTTGACCTTGACCTTCGACCTTGGAATTTCTTACCAAGGATTTGGTTAGCTTAACAGCAATGTTCGTATTAACTAGCATTATGAATATGGTGTAATTCGTATAAAAACTTATTGATTACAAATAGTGATCATATACTGTGACCTTGAGCTTTGACCTTTGACTAAAAGTAAAATACATATATTTGGATGGTCGTCACATTGACCAACTGAATTTTCCTGTATAATTTTATGACAATTAAAATACCACAGGAACGAAAAACCTGAGAGCAAGACCTCCAACCCTAACGAGCCACAGGAACGAAAATCCTGAGAGCGAAACTCCCATCCCCAACGAGATCCCAGGCCCCTTTTCCATTCCCGATTTGGTCTCTCTCTCTCTCTCAATTCATTCCACATATTATACGTCTCTCAATCACAGTCTTCTAATATACAAACCACAATACTTTACTCACTGATATTCTTGATGTGCCACCTAAGTATGTATTTAATTATGTAACCACCATACAGGCTATAATACTTTCATTGTGTAGGTTCGAGGCGATCTAAGACACCTTAGCTTCCATTTCACACCAAATCAGATCGTGATTACGTCAGCCTGTATTTAGTTATATAACAATCATAGTCCCCCCCAATTCTAGCAATTCTATGTCTCTAACCTCCCGTTGTTTTGTTCGTCTGTCAATTTGTGTCCCTTGCCAGTTCTTGTAGGGATTTATGCCTGTTGATTTAGATAAACTCACTATGACCAATCTGCAGACGATTATCAGGAGAGATGCAGGAAAGCTACCTCGTATCTCTCTCTCCATGACGAATATAGATATATGTACCCCCGTGCTCAGTGCCCCCCCCCCCCCCTTGCCTTGTTCTTCTAGTAACTAAGTGTATATATAATATTAACCGGAGTATGCCACCAGTATTGATACGACATAGCGGCACTGTCCTTGTGTCGTATTGTGCCACGTGCAGACCAACCAGGTTTCATCATCTTATTAGGACGATGGCTATAATGTCGTCATTCATGCATGTATTCAATCCTTAGGTTAATTATCTTTTATCCGCCATCGTGTTCATCTCTTCCATTTACTTTTCCACAATTGTTATACGTCTTCCAATCACCTCCTTCGTATCCACAATCCACACTACTCTATTTTGCTTCGTGACCCTATGCTCAGTGGTACCCTGTTTTGGGTCATCCTGTCCGCTTATCCTTCACACCAGCATTTCATTGGTGGCAGTTACGGAACGTGATCTGGTAGCTACATAGAGCACCCATCACGCGGACCCTAACAATATTGAGATTGCTGAGGTGATACAGCTACGATACCTTACGACCTTAAAGAGGCTAGGGACTAGCCTAGTTAAAGAAGGATGTAATGTAATGCCCTCGAAAATATCCCGCAACCCCAATAATGTACTACCCGAGTTGACGTCAGGTATAGTGTAAAATAGTCGTTGATGGGAAGTCCAATAAACTCATCACGTGAAACACCACGAGACTATCACCTGGTTCTTACAAATCGGACTAAGGTTACTATACTTTTGTACGTCCGTGGTAGTACAGTGGGTTAGCGCGCGGGCCTGGTTGACCTAGGGGCCATGGTCACTAACCAGGGTTCGAACCCCACCCAAGGCATCTCAAAACCTGTGGGTTTTTAGGAGGGTTATACTCCCTTCAGAGGTTCGAGCCCCGTGCCAGGCACCAGTAAAGGTTGACCCTAAGTGTGCCTGGGGAGTTTTCAGGACAGAAAAATTCCAATCCCACCGCTGCTTTCCCTCGTCGCCCCCAAAATAATAAAAGTCGACGAGATCAAGTATGAAGGGGATATCAATGTGACCCTCGTACAACTCTACAGATACGTGAGGACCACGTATAGCTCTCAAGATGACGAGCAACAAAATGAACTCTTATTCACCGCATTGTTAGACATCCTCCCACCCCACATCACCGCCCATCTCGACCCGTACGGCTCATTCGAAGAACATATGCTCTCCATCAGAGAAAGATGCCAACTCAGTTCGGTGAATCCCCTATCCACCCCTTCAGCCCCTATCCAAGAAAGTAAATGTATTCCTCCACCGAACACTATCATCAATAAGTCCCTCCATTCCCCTAAGGAATCAACTCCGTGCACCCTTCCAAAATGACTCCCGATGAAAGTTCAACCCCAGTGCACTCTTCCTTGCCTCTATCCTCTCTGACCATCCCTAAATTTTCCCCTGCCCAGCCATCCACCAACGATAATCTTCCATCAATTGTGTTACCCCATAAACCCCATCCTTTTTCTATGCCTGCCAACAAACCACAGCACGCAGAAATGGTCACCCCCACCGTAACCAATTCTCTTTCAATGTCACCCCTGAAAAATGCTGGTCAGAAAATGAGCCCCCCCTCCACTCTCTCACATGCCCCTGTCACCCAAGACCAACCTTCACCCCCGTCAATCCCTCAACAACCTGTCACGCCTCTCACTTCCTCATATTCATCACCTGTCCCCCCCTCAAAACTGTCAACCTCACCCCCCCCCCACCATCATCTCCCCACATGCCCAACCTCGGTGAACCCCTTCAAACACCCGCATCAACCAAGAATGCTACAGCTCCGCCTACCTCCTATTCCCCCCCTCCCTTGTCAGCCTCTCCAACATTACCCGAACCGCTCTTGAATCCACCTCCAGTAACACCCCCGCTCGCCAACCTACCTCTGCCCCATAATCCAGCACCAGAACCAAAATCTCCATCAATGTCTCCTTCATCCATCCTACCAAATTCCATTGTTTTCCGAGACAAATCTCTTCTGCAACAATCTCTCCAAACTTACCTACTCACCCCATCCCCCCAATTTACCTGTCAATCTCCCACACCCCCACTCTCCAAAACCCCAGATCATCCTAAACTCTCAACCTCCACCAATTCCCACCCTGCCAGCCTAACCTCTCACGACCACATTCAGAACGAAAAATCACCCCCGTACATAACCCCTACCTCCTCTTCCCCCCCTATCTTACCCCCCTCTTCACCGTTACCCCATCCGCCCCAAATTCCACCCCCAAAGATCCCGCTCGACAAAATACCACGCCCATCCAAATCCAACCACAAAACTTTTTCCACCTTGACTAACCCCCAAAATACTACCCTCTCTCTCGCCCCAAACAACATAATCAACCTCTCAACCTCAACTACTCCTCGAAATCCCATCCAAGTCTCTCCCGAAAATAAAATCAGTCCAAATTCAACCCCTCTCAAACCACAACCCTCCCTGCCCAGACCCCTCCCCCCCCCATCTCCCTATCAAATCCCCACACTCCAAACCTCCAAACCACCCGATCATCGTAAACTCTCAACCTCCAGCCTTACTCACCCTTCCCCCAACCCCACTCATGACCACAACTCTCTACACAATTCAACCCTCCCCAGCACCAACCTCTTCCGCAACAACAACCCCTACTCGACCTGCCCGTTTCATCTTTAACCCCCCCCCCCCTATCACTACCCCCGACTGCAACTTTTAAAACCTCCCTCCAAAACTGGCCCCGGGCCAGCTCTCACCCAGACCCACATTCCTAACGGCAGACCTAACGGTATATCCACCCCTCCCTTCCAAAGTGAAAGCGAACCCCCAAGGTCAAAGCCACAACCACCACCACCACCCCTACCAATAAACCAGACCTTCACCAAGACTAACGGCGACCCTAACTAATCCAGCCCCCCCTGATGATGATGATGATGTTATTGTACTGGATTTTCCATGGGATTTTGTTTTGTATTGTTCTCAATTCCTACGCGATTGGGCATGATTCTATAAATTTACATGTTTTCCATGTACGGTATATATTATATATATTTTGTTCTCCCTTAGTAGTACTCCCTTTCTTGTTAGCCTACAATTTTCTTACTATCTTTTAAATTTGTTTTATACATTGTTAAACACTTTAGCTCTTCTTAATTTTCCTGTGTTCTTAATTATCTGTTCTTTCGTCAAGTTCTTTTACCCTCTTTTCTCTCCTTTTCCAACATCTATGTATTTTCTTCCCTCGTTCCCTTCTTTCTTGAATAGTAACTCTCCTATTAGTTTTCAGTGTCTTGGATAGATGGCCTGAGTAATCTTGTTATTTTTTTCCTAATTTCATAATATTATTCACATTCCAGGATAAAATGTTTTAAGTTTTTGTCTCTCTTTTCTGAACAGTCTGTTGCTAGTCGGGATGACAGTAATCTTCGTCCTCACCGACAGGCTGCCATTTCCCTCCAACCTAACCCCCTCACCGACCTGACCTGGCCCCCCTAAACAAACCTACGTACTCCAACCTTGAGGTACGAGGTCGTACCTCATATAAAGGCGACCGAAGTAAAATACCACAGGAACGAAAAACCTGAGAGCGAAACCTCCAACCCTAACGAGCCACAGGAACGAAAATCCTGAGAGCGAAACTCCCATCCCCAACGAGATCCCAGGCCCCTTTTCCATTCCCGATTTGGTCTCTATCTCTCTCTCAATTCATTCCACATATTATACGTCTCTCAATCACAGTCTTCTAATATACAAACCACAATACTTTACTCACTGATATTCTTGATGTACCACCTAAGTATGTATTTAATTATGTAACCACCAGACAGGCTATAATACTTTCATTGTGTAGGTTCGAGGCGATCTAAGACACCTTAGCTTCCATTTCACACCAAATCAGATCGTGATTACGTCAGCCTGTATTTAGTTATATAACAATCATAGTCCCCCCCAATTCTAGCAATTCTATGTCTCTAACCTCCCGTTGTTTTGTTCGTCTGTCAATTTGTGTCCCTTGCCAGTTCTTGTAGTGATTTATGCCTGTTGATTTAGATAAACTCACTATGACCAATCTGCAGACGATTATCAGGAGAGATGCAGGAAAGCTACCTCGTATCTCTCTCTCCATGACGAATATAGATATATGTACCCCCGTGCTCAGTCGCCCCCCCCCCCCCCCCTTGCCTTGTTCTTCTAGTAACTAAGTGTATATATAATATTAACCGGAGTATGCCACCAGTATTGATACGACATAGCGGCACTGTCCTTGTGTCGTATTGTGCCACGTGCAGACCAACTAGGTTTCATCATCTTATTAGGACGACGGCTATAATGTCATTCATGCATGTATTCAATCCTTAGGTTAATTATCTTTTATCCGCCATCGTGTTCATCTCTTCCATTTACTTTTCCACAATTGTTATACGTCTTCCAATCACCTTCTTCGTATCCACAATCCACACTACTCTATTTTGCTTCGTGACCCTATGCTCAGTGGTACCCTGTTTTGGGTCATCCTGTCCGCTTATCCTTCACACCCAGCATTTCATTGGTGGCAGTCACGGAACGTGATCTGGTAGCTACATAGAGCACCCATCACGCGGACCCTAACAATATTGAGATTGCTGAGGTGATACAGCTACGATACCTTACGACCTTAAAGAGGCTAGGGACTAGCCTAGTTAAAGAAGGATGAAATGTAATGCCCTCGAAAATATCCCGCAACCCCAATAATGTACTACCCGAGTTGACGTCAGGTATAGTGTAAAATAGTCGTTGATGGGAAGTCCAATAAACTCATCACGTGAAACACCACGAGACTATCACCTGGTTCTTACAAATCGGACTAAGGTTACTATACTTTTGTACGTCCGTGGTAGTACAGTGGGTTAGTGCGCGGGCCTGGTTGACCTAGGGGCCATGGTCACTAACCAGGGTTCGAACCCCACCCAAGGCATCTCAAAACCTGTGGGTTTTTAGGAGGGTTAAACTCCCTTCAGAGGTTCGAGCCCCGCGCCAGGCACCAGGAAAGGTTGACCCTAAGTGTGCCTGGGGAGTTTTCAGGACAGAAAAATTCCCTTCACACCCAGCATTTCAACAATACATTAAACAGTCAAGGAGGAGTTTAGGGAAAATGACAAATACTCTTATTTTGACCTTGACCTCTGACCATAACTATTACAATATTTATGTGAAATTTGATATATATTATATTAAAGTAATAAGCCATAACACAGCCAGTTTTCTAGAATTTAAGTAATCTTTTATAATAAATAATAAGTTAACCTTTGACCTTGACCTGTGACCTTCATGTAAGAGTACATTTTTGTTTGCATTGACATTGCCCATGAAATTAAAATAAGCATGCCTAATTTCATTAAAATCCATCAGTTAGTTTCATATATATTAATAGAATAGTTGACCTTGACCTTTGACCTTTGTCTCAAAATTTATTATTTTCCTTTTCACTTAACCCATAAACGGCTGCAAAGCTCTTAAGAGGTTTTACTGGGCGACGGCGGCAAAGCTCTTAAGAGGGAGGCCTAAAAAAAACATTTAACCCTTAACCATTGGCGCTCGACATATGTCGAGTTAAAGAAAACGTGCCCATATGCGGGCCTCGACATATGTCGAGTGTAATTTTGAGCACGTATTGTGCTCTGAGAGAGAGCTGAGCGGTGCGAGGAGCATAGGTTGCTTCCTGACCGCTCGCCACCACCGCAGTGGGTCGACTGAAATTTATTACACCCTCCTCCACCCTCTCTCACTCGCTACACAGGGAATTATGTAAGGAAATTACCTTATTTTAGGGTTTTTGCACTCGTGTTGCACGATCGTTGCAAGAGAACCAGTGGTCGTAGAAGGATGGTTCGGGTGTCATTGGCAAGCTCTGTTTACGCACTTTCAGGGATAGATACTTGTATTACGCTCTGGGTCTTGTTTATGCATGAAAAAGAGCACGGAAACAACCCCATTTAGGGTAAAACCACCCGCTTGGCGGGTAGTAGAAGTTACCGACCCACCCGCTCGTAATGTATTAAACAGCCCCAGTAGCACTAAACAATTTTTTTTTTTCCCTATACCTCATATCACTCCACATCCCCTCCTTCCTCCCTTTCCCCTCCTCCTTCAATTATCACCTATTTTCCCTGTTATTCCCTAATTCGTTGGTATATTTTTGTGCTAACATTAGCAAACTGTGTGGAGGATGTGATTACGTGCCTAGCGGGTGTGTATGAGTAGGCTCAGTGTGGCTTGAGGCCTCGTGGAGGGAGGGGTTGCCTCAATTTTCTCCATAATTCATGAATGGGCTGGTCCATCTATATTCGCGATTTTGACCAGAAAAATTATATTTTCACTTGTTTTATTGTTGTTACAGGTTACTATCTTCATAGTGAAGGTAAAATAGGCTCTTATGAATAAGTAATAACGATATTTATCGTAAAATGACGATTATAGGCCTGAATGGAGCCAATATGCTCGCCCATGGGGAGCTAGTTCAATACCTCCCCCCCCTCGCCATTTTCGGGTTAAAGTGCAGCTATCTCGCCAAATGTTGTGAAGTTTGCATGAAAAGTAAAGAAACTAGCATATTGACCTTTTATTTGACCTTGACCTTTCATATGGAATAGAATAGTTTATTGTATGACCTTGGCCTAGGTATTCCGAATATACATGGAAAGCCTAGTGAAAATCTAACAGTTGGTATAAGAAATACTAGTAAAAATGCAATTTTGACCTTTGACCTTACCCTTTAGAATATTTATCTAAAATTTGTGCAATACGATATCAAGGTTACCAGTAACTTGTATAGTGAAAATTAATACATTTTAATAAACACTAAACATAAATAGTTTAAAGGGCATAGCTTGCCAAAAATCTCATCCTGTTTTTGTCACTCTTCAAAGCATGTTAATTTGACATATAATGCACATGTGCTTTGATTTTGTATAATTTTTACCCTAAATTAGAAAACAAATTCACAATAGATATTTCTATTTTGAGGGGGGGGGGGGGGGGGCCGGGGTGTGTGAAAGGCCACCTTTGAAAACACAGTCAAAATTAAGGCCAGTTCACAGTGGTTCACAAGTTAGCCTGGATTTGTTTTACAGACTAACCAATGCTACACTCATTCCAGCTCCAATTCTTGCTAATTAGCTTATATTCTATGGATGACTCCAGATTTACCTTCACCTTTGTCAATAATAAATATCCAAGAGATAAATAAATAACCAGTTCGGTCCCAGGTTACCAAAACTAAAAACAAAATAGTGCTAGATCCATTCTCAAAAGTTGCTAGAATGTCGCTAGATAGTGAAATACTGGCAACAATATATAGAATAATACCATGATCTCTCTATTATTGTTCAATATCGCTAATATTCCTAAAAATAAAACTAGAATTCATGTCACTGGATGCAAGAAAATGCTATTAGATCGAAGTAAATTCCTCCAGATCTAGCAATACATATGCTACATTGGCACTACTGTTTTTTCAAAAGATTAGCCCTCTGAAATTACCGCTATGGGTAAGTTTATATTGTAGGGTTACCACCAGGTGTTAGCATCTAGACGCCATCTTGACTCCGTTATACTAGTATATTTATTAGTGGCCCCTCCATCATTGACGAACATGCCTATTACATAAGGCACCCTCTTCAAACACTCATCCGCCGTAGTTTGAATCTACCGCGCAGAGCATTTAAAAAACTGAGGAGCCTTCATCATGAGCGCACGCGACCTCACTCATGGCTTCAGTCATAATGAATTGGGTTCTCACTACGAAAAAACTTTGTAAAAAATAAAAACAAAAACAAAATAAGAATAACTATTCAATAAGCTTTCCATCATATCGTGGATGTACTTGTGTGGATCTTTTGACCAGACGCTACTGCAGGCGTCATTCTTCCTTCTCTGCTCTGCGCTCAGCCTGCCCGGACGTGTCTCCCCACGCTCCGCGGGTTCCGCATTTGTTGCGTCCCTAGTGAGTTTTTTCTCATTTGTTTACTCCGGGATGTATCGAGTAAGGTTAGGATATGCGTAGCAGGAGTGTCCTGGGCTGGTTGCCCGCAGTGCAGTGTATTTTGGGTCGTGTGTTTGGGGCATCTATTTCGGATGTACCCTCGTGGTCCTGTTGTGGACAGGTGAACTTTTTCACAGCTTTGTGATGCAGGCGGCTTTCATTACACGTTATTGCTTCCTTTTATCTTTCTGATGAGGTAGCGTATTTTTGCTGTCGTTCCCAGCGTATTTTTCTTCACTTAGTGAAGTTTTTTCTGGGTCCCGAGTCAGTTCTTCCCTTTGCCGGAAGTGTTTGCTACAGTGGTGTGTTGGCGGTGGTTCCTGTTGTGATATAATTCAGTGCTTTTTGTTTATATTCCGACATGTTACTGTTATCCGTCTGCCTAGGCCTAGCCAGCCTCTCGTAGCTTTACCACATATACAAGTGTTATTGATTTATTTTCTAAATATGTACTACTGTGTCATGTGTGTCCTGGTTTAGTTGTGTATTGGCTAATTCCACGGACTATTTATGTGTCCTGGGTTAGTTGTGTATTGGCTAATTCCTCGGACTATGTTGGGCCCGGCGTTAGTTGTGTTTTAGCTACGCCTCGGTCCGGTGTTGCGTTCAGATGGTATCTGGACGGGGTGGGTTATTTCCGGCGGAGTTGTTCTCGGCTTCACCTTGATAACCCCGGCTGGTTGCCAAGTTTTGGCCACGCGTGGTTTAAAACAGGCTTGTTTCCCCGGCGAGTGGGTGTCTGTGGCTCCCCAGGACTGCGTCTCTGGGGTGCCTGTTTCAGGCTCCTTCTGATTCCCGGCGGGTTGGCTGTACCCATCTAACAGTGTTCATACGGACACGTGTTGTTTGTAGTTTTTTCGGTTTTGCAAAGCCAATATAAAACTATGCTGTAGTTGTATTTCCTCCCCGGCGATCTGTTACAAAGAAGTGGGGATAGGAACAATTGGGGTTAACTTTTAAACTTTAAATCACCCGGTGGGTGCAACCTGGAAGGGTGGGATGACCGAATTTGCAAAATTCAGTTTAGATAACCAGACAATTGAGGGATGCATTGTGTATCGCCTCCTTCAACATACGGCGCTTTAGGGCACAATTGGGGTTAACGTTTTTTAAACTATTATTCACACCCGGCGGGTGCTCCTTGGACGGATGGGAATAACGAATTTACAATTCAGTTAGTTAACCAGACAATTGAGGGATACGTTTTGTATCGCCGCCTTCAACATACGGCGATCTAAAAAGATACTTCGGCAGAAGTTAGATCTCGTATATTTGTCAGGCTTCCCAGTTTTTGATCTACGAGATAATTCGGGGGCCGGCGTCTTTTTTGGGTTTTTTTTTCCAAAATTTAATCTGGAAACAAACACCACCGGAAAGACTTAATCACTTATAAACGCCATGCTGGTCTTTATATATTATGTCAGAGGGTATTCATAAATCTTTTGGACAAATTAAGATATTCTGAAATCCTTTACTTAGGAAACCCCACCGTGTAGCGAGCTGTGGTCGTTGAGTATTACGTCTCGTTACCCGGCGGGTTATTTAACACTTGTGTGCGAACATGATTGGGTTAACCTTATGAGCATTAATTCCTGGAAATTTTATTTTTTCCAGAGCTGGGTCCCGGCGGGTCTATGCAGAACCTGGAGTAAGTTTCCCACCAGTCTCTGTCATGGCTACCTTTGCCCCGGTTTTTGCTTTATGCATTACGCCCTCCTGTTCAAGTATCCCTATTTTTGCGCACACCCTTTGTATAAACTGTGTTAAAATGTCTCGTTTGGTGGGGGTTACCTTTCCGGCGTTTTTCTCGTTGCTCCGAGAACACCGTTTTTGTTTACCGAGTTTTAGTCAGGATGGCTAAAATAGGTAAGTTACCCCGACGAGTTTGGTCGCTTGAGGGCTTATCAGAAACTGCGTTTTCTGTGGTCGAGCCTGGGATCAGGCTTCCTGTGTTATTCATTGCTTTATGCATTACGCCCTCCTGTAATGTCTCGTTTGGTGTGGGTTACCTTTCCGGCGTTTTTCTCGTTGCTCCGAGAACACCGTTTTTGGTTACCGAGTTTTAGTCAGGATGGCTAAAATAGGTAAGTTACCCCGACGAGTTTGGTCGCTTGAGGGCTCATCAGAAACTACGTTTTCTGTGGTCAAGCCTGGGATCAGGCTTCCTGTGTTATTCCCGGCGAGGGGGGCTCCACACAGTTATTTTGTTTGGTCTTTCCCTCCCGGCGACCTTTTTACAAAGAGGTCTGGGGCAGGTATAATTGGTTTGACATTTTTTTTTTTTTTTTTTTTTTTTTCTATATTCCAACTACTCCCTCTCGGCATAGGCTGAGAGCCTGTACATTCCACCGCTCAACACGGTGAAGCCCGTGAGGTCTTGTTCCAGCCTGGGGAGTGAGACATGTGAAGCATCCATCATGGCTCAAAGCAGCTCCATCTCTGAAGCGGCTGGTTGCTTCGCTCAAGTGCTTCACCGTCTCACCCTCCAGACTCAGACCCTCACTCTCAGAACGCCACCTATTGAGCAGTGAACTCACTAGGCATTGTCCCCCTGTAACATATTTTGAATATGGGAATATTCATACAGTGTTATTTAATCAGGGAACAATGAGGGTATTTTTTTGGCATTTCGGTGGGCTTTGTGGTAATGCACTGATACTAGGTACAGCACAAATTCAATCCCAATAATATCTTCCCATTGACATATCGGGATTTGAACCCGGGTCCATTGGATTACCAATCCAGTGGCATGACCACTGGATTGCATATAAAACCCGGCGATTGTACCTTCGGGTGGTTATATTATAGGTTTGACTCCTGTAAGGAGATAAAGAAAACCTAATATTTAGTAGTGGCCCCGTAATCATTGACGAACATGCCTATTACATAAGGCATCCTCTTCAAACACTAATCCGCCGTAGTTTTGAATCTACCGCGCAGAGCATTTAAAAACTGAGGAGCCTTCATCATGAGCGCACGCGACCTCACTCATGGCTTCAGTCATTATGAATTGGGTTCTCACTACGAAAAAACTTCGTAAAAAATAAAAACAAAAAGAAAATAAGAATAACTAGCCAATAAGCTTTCCATCATATCGTGGATGTACTTGTGTGGATTTCTGACCAGACGCTGATTCAGGCATCATTCTTCCTTCACTGACATATCAAGTAAACCAAAATCCTTAATACATCAACGAATGGGAAGGGGACGGTCGGGAGGGCCCCAGTCGTCAATGATTACGGGGCCACTACTAAATATTAGGTTTTCTTTATCTCCTTACAGGAGTCAAACCTATAATTTATTAGTGGCCCCTCCATCATTGACGAACATGCCTGATTTCTAAGACTGGAGGGGGACATTCGTAATCATATCATAACTCTAGAAAAGCAGATAATAAAAACAACCACATAGTATTCTTACTTTGAAAATATTTAACAACGGCGTAGCCGAAAAAATACAAGAAAAAGGGGGTTCAGGCAGGTGCGTGCTTCAAAGAAGCCTGCCTGACAAAAAATGGGTAACCCTGAAGATTCTGAACACAGATCTGTAGTTACAAAGGCACCCCACTCAACGAGTGGTGACAAAAAATAACAAGTTATAAGTTTATATGTGCACATAATAAACCCCAACATAAACTTGGAGATAAATTGCAAAGGAACTCCATTATTCTAAAATTAAATTGCTTTCGCAGCTAAACTACTCTAACAACACCGTTGTTTTGTACTTAACATTGTACTAGCACAATTTCTCACTGAGAAATTTTCATATCACATTTTAACCTTAAATCGTATCACAGCTCTCATACTCCGGCGGGGTCTAGGGTGTCCTATGTCAACTGACTGCACCCCCCCCCCCTTTCCCGTGAAAGTAAACAAAAGTGACTGCAGGGCCACCTAGACCCTCTGCCTTAAAGCTATACATGGTAAGGAAGGTTTGTCTAGAGCAACTGACAAGTATCTAGACAGAAACGTATGATTAGACGCCCACAACTGTGTGGACGCTATGTCTTCAACTGAAACAAATTTCAGGAAACGTAAAGAGGCTGCCCATTTGCGTAAATCGTGGGCCCGACCCACAACGCCGGGATTACTTTCTTTAATGACTTCTACCAGAAGAGAGGCTAATCACCGTTTAAGTAAGCGTTTACCCGTACTCTCTCTCTCCGCCGCAATGTTGCATCTCTCTCGCTATTCTATCGCTACTATAATAATCAGTGTTCCTCAGAGCTATCCCAGTGCATACCACCTCCTTTACGTAGGACACGTGGTACCCGTCTTGCAACTCAATCCCACCCCTACTCTGTGCAACTCTCCAACCCAAGAGTGAAATGTTACTCTCAAACTTTCTTCTACTCAACATCTGAGCTCTGGAACTCTCTCCCAGAATCAGTCTTTCCCTCTTCCTATGACTTAAATTGCTTCAAACTCCATGTGTCCAGGCATTTTGGCTCGAACGTCCCTTGATTTTGGCCCTGTCACTCTTTCAACTATGGGGGAGGCACTCGCTATAGGCAGTTATGCCTTTTGCCTCCCTCAATCACATAGAAAAAAAAAAAAAAAAAACTTTCTACCCATAAAGCACCTTGGGGGTTTTGAGGAGCTACTCTCAAATATTTGGTTAGAGCTTGCACTGGACATAAATTATGATGCACCTTTCCCCTTTTTAACGCCGGCACCGTGAACTCAGAAAACACGTGTGCACTATGCTCATTCTTGGCTACAAAACCTTGGGAGGGTGCAATGGAAATACATTCATTAAGTCTACCAAACCTAAGACAATTAGGTGTGTTGCTCATCGCCGCCAGCTCAGACACTCTGTTTCCGGTGGCCAAAGCCAAAAGGAAAACCGCCTTTTTTAAGAGTAATGCAAAGTCTGCAGTATTTTGGTACAGACGAGAGTGAAGCAAAGACAAAGCTTTGTCCAGAGACCAAGTAGGCATGAGCTGACGGGGAGGTGGGCGGAGTTTAAAACATGCTCTCATAAAACCTGTTTCCTCCGCTACCGGTATGGAAAGACCCGTAAGGTCTAAAAAGGGCACTCTAATCGCAGTTAAGTGATTTTTAATGTTACCACAGATAAACGTTTCTGCTCAAACAGATAATTCAAATAATTAAAAACTAATGCCACTGAGGGTACAGTTTGTTCTGTCCTAACGATCCAAGAAGTAAAGGCTTGCCAATGTGATTGATACTGTCGTTTTGTAGACTGAGTATATTGATTAAGTAATTTATTTGTCACATCTCTACCGTATGGTGCTAGCCACTTGGCCTCCTGAATGTCCATAATGCAAAAGTCAGCGAGGTCGCTAGGTTGCCAATCGTGTCTAAGTGGAAATACCCGACCGGGAGCGATACCGGGTCCGGGCACCACATTTTCAATTGCTGGTACCACAACTGCGCCGGCCACAGTGGCGCGATTAGCGAGACTAAGCCTCGATAATCTCGTAATTTGTTCACTACGTGGCACATTAGTGACGCATCTGGCGGCGGAAACAGATAGATGGAGCTCCATCTGTTCCAGTCTGTCACTAGGGCGTCTGGCCCCCCTGCCGGCGTTTTCGCCCGGCGGGTGAGGTATAGAGGGAGTTTGTGAGTCTCCTCGGACGCAAAAAGATCCACTTGTGGATGGGAGAGCTCTGCAATCATTTGGTTGAAAATGGGTTGCTTGAGCTCCCATTCTACTGTCGTGCTCTGTCTCCGGGACAGAGCGTCTGCCCAGACGTTCGCTACGCCTGGAGATAAGATGCGTGAAGATAAATATCTAGACTGTTGGCTAGAGCAAAAATCTCTTCCGACACGTTTAGCAACTTCCTTGACCTCGTTGACCCTTGTTTCTGAATACAGTGGACTGCATTCAGATTGTCCATTCTGAAGGCCACCGACTTGCCCCGTAACACCGGGCCGTGAGCCTGAAGGAAATACAAGGGGACTAGTAATTCTTTGACATTGATGTGCGAGATTTCTAAGTGGGACCAAAGCCCCTGACCCTGGTGCCCCTGATTTGACTGAAATCCCCAACCTATTGTGCCTGACGCATCCGTGTCTACCCATACCGTTGGTGGAGGAGAGGTCCATGACATTATTGAGTGCAATGTTTCCCTCTTCGCCCAGACCGCTAGTAAGGTGTGGATTAATTTCGGGATGGGCCGGTAAGAGCGGGAAATATTTGTTGCCTTCCAATATTAATCGTTTTACTTTCAACCGGCCCAACTTGACAGTTAGTTGAATCCAGTTGAGAGAGCCGACCAGAGACTCCCAGACCCTTCGCGTCGTAGTCAGACTGTGAAGAAACCTGAACAGTTTCCTGCGAAACCTGTTGCGATTGTCCACACTCTGACTCAGAGTGAGAGCGGCGGTGTCCCAGACCAGCCCTATCCACTGAATTACTCGTGAGGGCACAAGGTTTGACTTTACCAGATTTACCTTGAACCCTAGAGTTTTGACATGATTTAAAATGATATTGACATGTTTTATGCATAATTGATGTGTCTCTGCCACCACCAGCCAGTCGTCCAGATACCACAACACTCTGATCCCCTGTTTTAACAATGGCATCAGGGCTTGCCAGACTAGTTTTGTGAATAATCGAGGTGCCAGGTTCAAGCCGAACGGCATCCTCTGAAAAACAAAATTTTGGTGCCTGATTCGTAAGGCCAAAAACCTTTGAAATCTTTTGTTGACCGATACGTGCCAATAGGCGTCTGTCAGGTCTAGTGAACACATCCAACCTCCCGGCGGAAGTGTTAGCCTGATTTGGTGTACTGTTAACATTCTGAAAGATTCGTTGTGAATGTGAAGATTCAGATAAGACAGGTCTACGACCGGCCTCATCTGAACACTGTCCCTTTTGGGAACCAAAAATAGTTTGGACGTGAATACAGGGTAATTTGGGGGGACCGGGATGATGACATTCTTGGCAATCATTTCCTGGGCTAGTGACTCCACCTCTAAAGAAACAAAATTCGCCGTTGTCGGCTGACGTAAACGAGGTCGCCGGAGCCACTGCCAAGTGATGCCTTTGCGTGCCACCATCCGTGCCCAAGTGTTTAACGGCCATGCTTGGTGACACGTTCGGAACGACCCAGTTAGCAGACAAGGGTTCGCCGGCTGTGCTACCCTCGGTTCCTCCGGCCTTAAGGTAGGCGCCGGGAGTGAGAGAGACTTTATTTTTTTATGGTGGGGTTGGTGCTGGACGCTTCGCCGGCTGGCTGGTGTTGGCCGAAGACTGGCCCTGACCTGGTTTATGTTGGCCGCGTCCTCTCTGACCTGAAAACCTACTCTGTCTATGCCTGAACTGACCCTGGGGGGCGTGGGAGGACTTAGGCGGAAGAAAAGGTTTAGATCCCCCTGGCTGAGCTTTAGTAGTAGGCCTGGGTTTGGGGAAGTTAAATGCAGGTTTCTTAGAAGGGGTGGGACTGTGCTTAATGGCCTGTGCCATATTGAACACAGTTCGCCACACTTCAGGGGTCATTAAAGAGGGAGTAAGCACTGGTGACATAACCACCTGATTAGCAATGCGATCAGGTAGCTTGCGAACTAACGACATCCTAAGATCTTGTCGTGCTCGTACCGCCTCAAGCAAGGCGGTACGTATGTCACCCAAGGATTGGATTGACGACTGAAGAATCAGTCGCCGGGATAACTCAACCGATCTTCGAGTATCCGCATCTGCGATTGCCTGAGTGGATCGTAGTAAAGACTTAGCCACCTGCTGAGATACTATGTACTGTGAGAACAGGCGAAAAGCTTTTCCCCATAGCCTAAATTCTCTGTCTAGGTGAGTAGGGGTAGGGGTAGTGAACGGGTCCTTCAGCTCACAAAGATTAATCTTAGGGGCAGCTAGAAATGAAAACAAAGCTGACGGGACTCCGCCGGCAGAACCCACTGGCATGGAGAACCATGAATGAGTATCCTGAGGTATCTGGTGGGAAGATTTAGAAGTGAAAGTGGTTGCAAAGTTTTGAGCCTCTACCTCCCAATCTACCCAAGGTCCTGGTCCCAACTGTCCCACCTTCAAAACTGGATTAGCTGCGTCGTCTGTGACGGTCTGTAAATCTAGTTCAGGAGTGAGAGCTGACAGAGTCTTAATATCATTAAACCCATCCAGCTTAGACCAGTCCGAAAATAGTTTTGAAGCTGAGGCAGGGGGTAAAGCAGGCTTAGAAGCATACACAAAATAATCTTGATGATAATAACTAGGTATAGCCTTGATGTTTACGTCCAGAACATTACCTAAAGTATCCACGGCCCTTAGTTTCTTTGACTTATTGCCCTGGATGACCCACTCACGCGGTACCGGGAGTTCCCCTGACAAAGTAGGTTGGGCAAGCTCTGGTTTAGAGGAGTTCAAAAGAACCCATGACTCGTCTGGCCCATAAAGTAAGGGCATAGCTACCTTTCTAAGAGGCGCTTTGTCTAGAGGGGGTGGATTGACATCCGTTATGACCCTGACATTTGAAGTTGTCAAAGCCGCCGTAGCAGGCCTATTGATCCCTGAGGTTAACAGAGTGGGAGGGTTAGGGATCTTAGATAAATCAATCGAAGTCATCAGAGGCCGCACCGTAGAACTTGTCTTGGGAGCCCCCAAGTCCGTTGTGGGGTTTTCCTGTTGTTGACCATAAAATTTAGATAAAGCATGAGTAAGCAGCCCATTAATTTCTTGTGCCGTAACAAACTGGTTTGATGAAGAACTTACAGGTGAATCATTAGTATCCTGTGCGGCGTCCAAGCCTGAGCCTGACCCTTGTCCTTCCATCTCCGAAATTATAGAAACTTCATCTTTCTCCTCCTGATCCTCCTGAGAAGACCCCGCCGAGGCAGGGGTACCTTGTTGCCAAGATAAGTCTGGGATAGAGGATGGGATCGCCGCGTCCCTGTGGACATCGGCTACTGTGTGACTCGTTTGAGTCGGACGTGGGTGATCAGACCCTGGTTGCGCAAACCGCCAAACACCTAGGCCCTGGCCTACGCTCTCTTGAGAGTCTGAAACATTCTCAATTACTGAACCCCCTGAACTTTCGAATTCCAGGGTTAAAATATTAAGTGGCAAATCCTCTTTTGGGACAGGCACTGCACTGGACTCTTGGGCCTTAACACAAACTCTGTCTGGGGTAGAGGTACGATGAGATGCACTAGAAGTTGGTGAATGTCGAGAGGACTTCCGTTTATGAGAATCCTTTTTAGAGGATTTATGGCTACGGTGTGACCGCGAACTATTCTTAGATCTAGAGGAATCCTCGCCGTGACCACTGGTGGAACGTTCCGTCCTGCTCTTCTTACTCGCCGGTGAAGAGGCCCGACTAGATGACTGGTGTCTAAGAGGAGACCTAGACCGGGATCTCGCCCGAGACGAAGAGGCGGATACCGGGGGTGTAGGCTCTCTTGGGCGTTTAGGTGTAGCCGCAGAGGATACAGAACCCTGACCAGTCTCCGCCGGCTTAATACTCGTGACTCTAGAGGAACGTTTAGGGGGAGGGTGTTCGGAGAGCAATCTATCCCAAAGTGGGACGTTGTCACATTGAAGTGATTTATGTGCAACAATGGTAGTGTAGGCTGACATCTGTTGCCTAACCTCTCTTAAGGCTACCGCCGCGGTCTTATCATTATCACAAAGGACCTTTAAAGCTAATTGGGAGCAAAAGAACAATTACGCATAACCCAGAGACCCCTTGAACGGTCTAGACATTTAACACACCTTATGCAACGGGTATGCGCAAAAATAGGGATACCAGCACAAGCAGTGGTAGTGCACAAAGCAAAAACTGGGGCCACGGTAGCCATGACAGAGACTGGTGGGAGGAAACTACCGCCGGGTCTGTATTGGTCCGCCGGAGCTCAGCTCTGGAAAAAAAGAAAATTTCCAGGAATTAATGCTCATAAGGTTAACCCAACATGTTCGCGCACAAGTGTTAATAACCCGCCGGGTAACGAGATGTAATGGCACAAACACAGCTCGCTACGCGGTGGGGTTCAGAACTCTAAACAAATCTTTTGTTAAAGAAAGTGAAGAATACCCTCTGATATAATATAACGGTCCAGCATGGCGCTTATAGTCTCTTGGTGGTGGCGACTGTCTCAAGATTCAATTTTGTAACAAAGCAACCCCCCAAAAGACGCCGGCCCTTGAAATATTTTAGTAGAATAGCACAGGGCAGGATGATACGAGATCTGATGTCTAACGAATTGTCACAAAAGATCGCCGTAAGTTAGAAGGCGGCGATACCTACTTGTATCACTAAATTAAGTGGTTAAATCGAAATCGAATTTTGTAAATTCCTTAGTTCCTCCACCTAGGAGCACCCGCCGGGTGAGAAGAATCGATATAATAACCTAAATTGAACCTTCAATTGCCGTAAAAGTAAAGGCGGCGATACACATAGTATCACTAAATGGATTGGTTAACTAACTGAAAGACATAAGTCGTTCATCCCACCCTACCCAGGTGCACCCGCCGGGTGAGATGTCCAAACGTTAACCCCATAAGTTCCTGTCCCCACTTCTTTGTAAAAGATCGCCGGGGAGGAAAGCCTAAAACAACAGCTAGGTTTTTCAAGTGGCTTTTGTAAAACCGGGTAGAAAAACTACAAACGTATGTCCGCATGAACAATCGTTTTATAGATGGGAACAGCCATCCCGCCGGGAATCAAAGGAGGCCTGAAACCAGGCATCCACAGAGACGCAGTCCTGGAGAGCCACAGACACCCCAACGCCGGGGAAACAAGCCAGTGTTAACAACCACGTGTGGCCCAACACGGCTCGCGGCCGGGATTTTCATGGTGAAACCGAGAAAACCCCGCCGGAAGGCAACCCACCCTGAACAGACACCATCTGAACAACAAGAGACACGAGGAGAGCCACGCACGACAACCCCAAGGTCACACCATAATCCGTGGAATTAGCCAATACACAACTAAACCAGGAAACAATTATAGTCCGAGGAATTAGCCAATACACAACTAAAACCCGGATACACATGACACAGTAGGGCATATTTATCAATAATAAACAATAACACTAGTACATGTGGCAAAGCTACGAGCGGCTGGCTAGGCCTAGGTAGACGGCATAATAAAAGTTGAAATATACACAAACACTGGAAATATCACAACAGGAACCACCGCCAACACACCACCGTAGCATAAACTTCCGACCAAGGGAAGACTGACTCGGGACCCAGAAAAAACTTCACTAAGTGAAGAAAAATACGCTGGGAACGTCAGAAACAAAGCTTACCTCATCAGAAAGATAAAAGGCAGCATTAACTAACGCGTAGTGAAAGCCGCCTGCATCACAAACTAACTCAGCTGTGAAAAAGTTCACATGTCCACAACGGGACCACGAGGGTACATCCGAAATAGATGCCCCATACACTCGACCCAAAATACACTGCACTGCGGGCAACCAGCCCAGGACACTCCTGCTACGCCTATCCTAACCTTACTCGATACATCCTAGAGTAAACAAATGAGAAAAAACTCACTAGGGACTCCACGAATGCGGAACTAGCGGAGCGTGGGGAGGCACGTCCGGGCAGGCTGAACGCAGAGCAGAGAAGGAAGAATGACGCCTGAATCAGCGTCTGGTCAGAAATCCACACAAGTACATCCACGATATGATGGAAAGCTTATTGGATAGTTATTCTTATTTTCTTTTTGTTTTTATTTTTTACGAAGTTTTTTCGTAGTGAGAACCCAATTCATAATGACTGAAGCCATGAGTGAGGTCGCGTGCGCTCATGATGAAGGCTCCTCAGTTTTTAAATGCTCTGCGCGGTAGATTCAAAACTACGGCGGATTAGTGTTTGAAGAGGATGCCTTATGTAATAGGCATGTTCGTCAATGATGGAGGGGCCACTAATAAATTAACGGATTTACGATTCGCGATAATTTGCCAAACAATTGATTGATACAATAGGGTATCACGGCCTTCAAGACGGCGATCTATGAGGGCTTCTGGGAGAAGCCGGATTAGAGATTAAGATAGGCTTAGACTTTTTATGGGATAAAAAGATGCCTGAATCTTACTAGTGTTTCAAGTGTAAAGGGATACTTGAAAGACTTCATCTTTAATAAAGATATGCTTCATCTTTATGAGGATTCAGAAGTTATGCTTAATTCTTTTGAACAGGTAAAAGATATGCTGAAATCGTTAATAAACAATTGAAACAATGTTGTTTGTTTGTTTAGTCTTTCCCTCCCAGCGACCTTTTTACAAAAAAGGTCTGGGGCAGGTACAATTGGTTTGACATTGCATATATATCCCGGCGGTTGTACCTTCGGGTGGTTATATTAACTGATTTGCAATTCGCGATCATTTGCCAAACAATTGATTGATACAATAGGGTATCACGGCCTTCAAGACGGCGATCTATGAGGGCTTCTGGGAGAAGCCGGATTAGAGATTAGGATAGGCTTAGACTTTTTATGGGATAAAAAGATGCCGGAATCTTACTAGTGTTTCAAGTGTAAAGGGATACTTGAAAGACTTCATCTTTAATAAAGATATGCTTCATCTTTATGAGGATTCAGAAGATATGCTTAAATCTTCTGGACAGGTAAATATATCCTGAAATCTTTAATATGAAACTAAAGGAAAACGAAAAGTAGTGGTGGAGTGCTACGGTTCGTTGACCGGCGGTTTTGTGGCACATATTTTGTACCATTTTTTGGGTGTAACCCCGGAAAATTCTCTTTCCAGGGCGGAGTACTGGTGTTGCACCAGGTGACCAGGTAGTTCCCGGGGGCGGGGTAGTTTTCCCCCAGTCTCTGTCATGTCGGCACTTGAACCTCTCATTGCTGTATGTTCAACGCCGTTAAGATCAGGTATCCCTATATTATTTTTATTTGTTAATGAAATAATTTAATCACTGAATAATAATAACCATATATATTTTCTATGATTATATTATGATAATATTGTGTTTATTTATAGTAATTTATTTTAATACAATTAAATATAAATTAAATTAATTACTATACTTTATGATTTTGCTCACCAGCTCTGCTTTCAATGTGTTAATGAGCTAAGGGAGCTTTTAATTATCATAAACCTTTACAGGGCTCTCTTTCAGAGAGTATACCGAGCTCGCAAGCGAGGGACAGCCACAGCCAAGGTGTATGGCGATACTCACAGTCCTGGCAGGACAGAACACATCCCTTTGTGACTCAACTAGTGCTGACGTCCACCGGGATGCCGATGTTCCATCTTCTATCCCAGTTTTAACATGGCAACATGTGGAGGTCCCGGCTTCGGCGGGATCTTCCCATGATAAGCCAGACTTAACGGATGAAGAACAACGATCTCTGGTCTCAGAGATGGAGGTTGAAGAGTCCAGTCACCTTCTAGGCGACTCTCAGGGTACTGTCGAATCTCCACGGAGTTCGTCATCGGCTAGGTATGTACCGGCGGAAGAGATTGATGGACTACTATTGAATGCACTTAATAGGTTCTTTGGCCCTACGCCGGAAACTCCTTCTGATACGGGAGATCCCGCGATGTCGACGAATGTGCGACCTCTGGCTACATCCTTTGCTTTAGCTAAAATACCTAACCATCCGCTTGTGTCAGACCCAATTTCCAATGTGCCAGGCACAGCAGCTCTCACTACTTCCACTGTGCGAGTCATATCAGACATATCTCCCCCTCCTTTAGACAAGGCGCCAGTCAAAAAACAGGAGCTATGCCTCTTTTATATGGGCCTGATGAGTCAGGGGTAGCAATGTTACGGAAATGTTTTGGATGTTCATATTAAGGACATTCCAAGTTATTATAACCATGACTTATTCTTCCCACCAAATCCCTCCAGAACGCCATTCTTGGTTCTCTCTTCCGGTTTTTGGTGCCGGCGGAGTCCCCTCTGCTTGGCTGCCATTAGCACGCCTTCCCCAGCTTACCTAGACCGCGAGTTTAGGTTAAGAGGAAAAGCGTTTAAACTGTTTTCGCAATATATGGTTCCCAGCAAGTAACAAAGTCTCTGTTACGCTCTTCTCAGGCAATAGAAGCCGCGGAAGTCAGGAAAGCCATTGAACTTTCCCGGCGCTTGCTTCTCCAGACTTCCATCCAAGTCTTTAGGAGATATTCGGACGGCCTTATTAGAGGCAGTTCGAGCAAGGCAGGATCTGAGGATGTTCATAGTGAAGAAACTTCTTGACCGTATTGCAAGCCAAGTAGTTCTGTCTCCAGTTCTAATTCCTTCTTTGATTTCACCAGCAGTTTGGAAGACTGTTTTCAATTTGGCACAAGCATTCAAGCAAGGTCCCCGCAAGCCCTGATGCCCTTGTTAGAACAAGGGATCAGGGTCTGGTGGTATCTGGGCGACTAACTGGTGGTGGCAGAAACAGAAAAGTTACGCATCAGTCATGTCTACGTTACGTTAAACCATCTCATATCTCTAGGATTCAAGGTCAACTTAGTAAAAGTCAAACCCTTGTTCCCCCACGAGTATTTCAGGGGATAGGGCTGGTCGAGGTCACAGCTTCTCTCACTCTGAGTCAGAGTGTGGACACTCGAAACAGATTTCGCAAAAACTGTTTATGTTTCTCCACAGTCTGACTACGACACAGAGACTTTGGGAATCTCTAGTCGGTTCTCTCAACGGGGTTCAGCTAACTGTGAAGTTGGGCCGGTTGTAAGTCTAACGTTTAATCTTGGAGGGCAACAAATTTTTCCCACTATTACCGGCGGGGATAGTATGGCCTATCCCAACGTTATTACACAACTTACTAGCGGTTTGGGCGACGAGAGAAATGTTGCACGCAGTCATGTCATGAACCTCTCCTCCGCCGTCGGTATGGGTGGACATGGATGCGTCAGGCACGATAGGTTGGGGCTTTTAGTCAAACCTCGGGCATCAGGTCAAAGGTTTTGGTCCCATTTAGAAATCTTCCACATCAATGTCAAAGACTTACTAGTCCCCTTATCTGTCCTTCAAGCTCACGGCTCTGCTTTACGGGGCAAGTCGGTGGCCTTCAGAATGGACAATCTGAATGTGGTTCACTGTATTCAGAAACAAGGGTCAATAAGATCTCGGAAGTGGCTAAACGTGTCAGAAAAGATTTTTATACTAGCCAACAGGCTGAACATTCATCTTCACGCATCTTGTCTCCCAGGCGTAGCAAACGTCTGGGCAGACGCTCTGTCTCAGTGACAAAGCACATCAGTAGAATGGGCGCTCTTGCGTGTGCGGAGCATTACCATCCACAAGTGGATTTGTTTGCGTCTGAGAAGACTTGCAAACTCCCACTGTACCTCACCCGCCGGACGATAACGCCGGCGGGCGGACCTGACGCTCTGATGACGGACGAGAACAGGTTGAGTTCCATTTATCTATTTTCCGCCGCCAGGCGCGTCTCTAATGTGCCACGTAGTCAACAAACTACAGGATTAGCGAGGCGTAGTCTCGCTAATCGCGCCCCTGTGGCCGGTGCAGTGTGGTACCAGCATTTGTACACGTGGTGCCCGCACCTAGTGTCACTCCCGGTCGGGTTGTTCCACTTAGAACACAATTGGCAACCTAGAAACCTCGCGGACTTGTTCATTATGGACATTCAGGAGGCCAAGTGGCTAGCACCATATGGTAGCGACGTGACCAAGATATTCACGAATCAATATATCCAGTCTACAAAGCGACAGTTTCAATCGCATTGGCAAGCTTTTATGTCTTGGATTCTTAGAACAAAACAAACTGTGCCCTCGGTGGCGTTGGTTGTTAATTATTTAATGTATCTGTTCATGCAGAAACATTTATCTGAAATTGATTTATGAGGGCAGGTTTTAAACTCCGCCCACCTCCCCGTCAGCTCAGGCCTACATGGTCTCTGGACAAAGCATCGTAGTTATTCACGTTCCCGTATGTACCAAAGACTGCAGATTTTACAAAAGGGCAGTATTCCTTATGGCTTTGGCTACCGGGAACAGAGTTTCTGAGCGGGCTGCGATGAGCAATACTCCTAATTGCCTCAGGTTTGATAGGCTTCATGAGTGTATTCACATTTGCACCTTCCCCAGGATTCGTAGCCAAGAATGAGCACAGTGAACACGTGTTTTCAGAGTTCACGGTGCCGGCGTTAAAAAGGGGAAAGGTGCACCATCTTTTTTTGCCCAGTGCAAGCTCTAACCAAATATTTAAGAGTGGCACCTCTAAATCACCAGGGTGCTTTATGGGTCGCAAGTCCGGGTGAACGCTTGATGGAGCGTACACTGGCTTCTCTCTTGGTCAAGGACTTTAAAGAGAAGAATCCCGGCGTTGTGGGTAAGACCCACGATTTACGCAAGGGGACAGCCTCTTTACTGTTTCTTTAATAATCTTTCGGTGGAAGTTATTAAGTCCACACAGTTGTGGGCCTCTAATCAGGAGTTTTTGACTCGATACCTTTCAGTAGCTCTGGACAAACCTTCCTTGCCATGTATAGCTTTACGGCAGAGGGTCTAGGTGTCCCTTTGAGTCACGTTTTGTTTAATTTCAAGAAAAAGGGGGGGGAGGGTGCAGTCAGTGTGACATAGGACACCCTAGACCCCTCCGGAGTATGTGTTCGGAACATACGAGCTGTGATACTGTTTGTAGGCATTGTATTATAAAATTTCTCTGTAGTATTCATTGCAGGAAATTGTGCTAAAGGCCAATAGTAGTGTTACAACAATTCTTGTTGTAAGTAGCTTTGGCTGTGAAGCAATAGATTTTTGAGAAATCTCGGTAGTTGCAACTACGACTTTTACTTTTGAAGTAATTACTTCTCCATAAGTACACGAGTTCAGTACTTCTACGAATGTACAA
Organism: Paralithodes platypus; assembly: GCA_032716605.1. Lineage (NCBI taxonomy): Eukaryota > Metazoa > Arthropoda > Malacostraca > Decapoda > Lithodidae > Paralithodes > Paralithodes platypus. The sequence goes on from CM064575.1 coordinate 37,968,470, forward strand.
GAATTAATTTATGTTTGGTTATATTTTTAGGAATATATCCACTAGTTAATGGGGTTTATATGTGCACATGTAAACTTATAAGTTTTTAGTTTTCACCACTTACTTTAAGTGGGGTGCCTTCTTAACTAGCAGATCTGTGTACAGAGTCTCAGAGTTAACCCTTTTTCAAGCAGGCTTCTTTGAAGCACGCTCCTGCTTGTACCCCTTTTTGAAGATTTAGGCTGTATAAAGTTTATGCACCCGAATATCTCTTTTTTACAAGAGTAAGAATACTATGTGGTTGTTTGATTATCTGCTTTTCTAGAGTTATGATATGATTACGAATGTCCCCCTCCAGTCTTAGAAATCAGGCATGTTCGTCAATGATGGAGGGGCCACTAATAAATTATAGGTTTGACTCCTGTAAGGAGATAAAGAAAACCTAATATTTAGTAGTGGCCCCGTAATCATTGACGACTGGGGCCCTCCCGACCATCCCCTTCCCATTCGTTGATGTATTCAGGATTTTGGTTTACTTGATATGTCAGTGAAGGAAGAATGACGCCTGCAGTAGCGTCTGGTCAAAAGATCCACACAAGTACATCCACGATATGATGGAAAGCTTATTGAATAGTTATTCTTATTTTCTTTTTCTTTTTATTTTTTACGAAGTTTTTTCGTATTGAGAACCCAATTCATTATGACTGAAGCCATGAGTGAGGTCGCGTGCGCTCATGATGAAGGCTCCTCAGTTTTTTAAATGCTCTGCGCGGTAGATTCAAACTACGGCGGATGAGTGTTTGAAGAGGGTGCCTTATGTAATAGGCATGTTAGTCAATGATTACGGGGCCACTACTAAATATTAGGTTTTCTTTATCTCCTTACAGGAGTCAAACCTATAGTTATAACATAATACTTTGTTGTTTCTGCTTTTCACACAAGGTTATATAGTCAACCCCCAATAAGACCGAGAGATAGGTTCCCAGCAAAGTTAGGTCAAAGCCCTAAATACAGTATAGGCCTACTGTAGGCTACCGGTCATGGTAATAAACGAATTATAACTTCTCATTCATCCTACTCAATTCGTGGTGATCGAATTTAAAATGCCCCAGAACAAGAAGCCCACCACAGAAGCCACGAGCGAACACCACACAGAAACACCCGGAAGAAAGGTCCACAGAACGAAAGGACCAGCTGACCGAGCCCGCCATTCCAGACAGGCCCAAGCCCGCAGGGCTAAACAGCTCCAGGACACACCCATTTACCTTTTCTAAACCGACCATTTTCCACACCTCACGTACACTAACCCCCTCGTGTCCTACACTTATTAACTACAAAGATGATGAACAGGAATATACATTCATATTAAAAACACCCATGCCTGTCCCGACGTTGAGCCAATGCCAACACATCAGACAGCCATAATTATATCTATGTATGTTCTTGCATCCGAGAAGTAGATGTTATATATCTTAGAAGTTCAAACACCCACGCTTGTCCCTAGACCTCGTATATCATTTTCCATGACGAGTATAGATATATGTAACCCGTGCTCAGTCGCCCCTTGCATTGCTCCTCTAGTAACTAAGTATTAATATTAACATTCCCTAACATCTTGTCTTGCCAGACTAGGCTTCTGAAGACCCATCGCCCCATAAATCTATGTATGCAATCCTTAGGTTAAGTATTTTTATCCGCCATTGTGTTCACCTTTTTCCATTTACTTTCCACAATTGTCATACGTCTTCCCCTTGCCTCCTTCGTATCCACAGCCCACACTACGCCAATTTATTTCGTGTCTTACACCTCTTACCCCAACCAGAGATTGTATAAGATAACCTGGTTACCAGTATCTGTCATAAGTACCCCGAAACAATAACTAAGTACCCCTACGAACTGCCGCTGTGGTTGGTATTTTATATTTAATAGAAAACGCAGTTCCCAGGGCCAACTAATAGTATCCATAACCCTCTGACTGATCACATAACTCTATCTTTTCCAGACTCATATACCACCCCATAGTTGCATTCCCCGGTAGCATTTGGGTAACGTATTCTACTGCCTTTTCAAACTTCCATATCAATTGTAGCCTAATGCCACCCCCACGCCCAGGGACCTTAGGGGCAAAATTTCCCTGTAGCCCTTGAACTCCCCCCCCCTCTCATTAAGACACCCGCGCTTCTCGACTCTTGTCCGACCTAGCCTCTCTCTCATACCTCTTGAAGATCCTTGAATTGTCCGTTACTAACGCTCTCCAACCTTTTATATATATACTCCTATCCAGCCTACCTTCACTTAGTAGGCCAGAACAACATTAGAACTTTACTAGCCCCTTGCATGCCATCTATTCTCTTACAACACATTCACAACCCTGCACCCAATGGTCGTCGGTGCGAGGCTAGCCGCCCCGCCAGTAACTAACTTCTATTGTCATACTTCCAGATAAATGTGGCAGAGTTAGCAACCCAGTCTCCACCATATCCAGCAAACCCTACAATTAACAACCAGCCGAGTAAAACCAGCTAGCTAAGGCACCTTCGGTTTTGGTATTAAAGACACTCACATCTGTCTCATACACAGAGGGTTATTACAAACACTGGTGATATGGCAAGCCCCTAGCCACAGCCGCCGGACGACTATATCAGAGAGAGGGCGCCCAGCTCCCCCTTTTTGCCCACCCGAGGAGGGAGACCCCCACCCCCGCGGAGGTATACCTGGCCCCTGTTTTGACTTTCGAGTCATTGCCAGGTAGCACAGGAATTCTTCCTATCAATGAACTAACCATGAATGACTAACACCTTTACTAACCTCTATTACCTCACAATAAACCATTTACCTTTCTTGCATACTCTGATCACTAAATTAGCACCTCAGCTATACCATAGAATGAAGATTGAACAATCTAGAGAGACGCTCCTATCACAGCTGTCCCCATCCTCCTCGCAAAGTAGATCCAGTCTCTCTCCCCTAAATACGTCCAGTATAGCCAAAATAGTACCTCTTACTAAGGCTCAGTTATATGAAAATATAAAGGCTTCCTATCGCCCTGTGCCACAACAGTAAATACCATCTTACCTAGTCCCCATATCTATTGAGAGCTCAATTAAGTCCATAAGACTCGAGATCCCTACTGTCTACAGGGTCCAGAACCGAGCCTATAAATCTAACTCCCGCCCCCAGTCAAATCAGTTGAAAGCTAGACACCAACCAGTGGTCACTACCCTGCAGTTTACCTCTAGCTCTGCCCTTGTGTTGTTCCGGAGTTGAGAGATTCCAGATCCGGCAGACTCCGTGGCAGAGAAGACTGATAGAAGCATCTGTCCATGTACAAGTCCTAACGTGCACCTTATAACCTTCACACAAATTCGTGGGTATATAAGTGTGTAGCCAGCAACGATCATCAAGAGATCCGACTTGAGAACTTCCTACATTTTGGACCATCTGGACGGCCGAGGAACCAGTCGTTAGCCCCCAACATCACCGGAAGCAAGATAACCAGGACCAGACCTACCCATACTATTCAAGATTCATGTTACTAGTACTAAGTGTTATAGTACTAGCTTGATACTCACCTATTAACTTTCTATAAAGTGGCTAAGACCTTGCCCAGTGTAATTCATATTTAACCATTCCATTTGGGACGTACTAAGCGATCAGTGTTTTTTATTAACAGGCGACCTTGACTCTCGTAATTACCTTATTCAGATATTAAAACTCTAGTGATATCTAACGTTCGCCCACTGATTCGTGTTCTACATATTTCTGCCTTAAGAATATCAAACTTAGTTCAGTACCCCCATGAGGTTGCTAGAGATTTCCGTGTTCTATAATATACGCGTCTAATCCTAACTGTGAGTTGCTACGTGGGCACGCGACCAGCCAGCAAGAGGTAAAATCAGTGACATTGAATTATACGAATATATTGAGGTCTTCCAGTAAAATATAAACTTGCTAATTAAACCCGTGATCAGAAGAATATACCTGAACGTTGGAAGTGGGAGACTAGGCTCCATCCAAATCCGCAAATGCTAGCAGTTCCCTTCTATCATTTGTTTTGTGCGAATATAACTATCTTTCTATGCTCTTTATTTCTTTATTTCAATAAACGTGAACTTGTGTCGTGTTACCGTGTGTTTATTTTGTGTTCTCTATTCCTCATACCTTGTATTGTGCATGCAGCCTTCTATACCCAGTCATTCAGAACTCACATTACCCAAGTTAAACCTGTAGAAAAACAGGGCATAACAGAATTACTAATATATATATATAGGGGAGAGCGGTGATGGTTCGGACAGAAGGATGGTTCGGACAGTGCATTTCCTGAGAAACGTATGGGACCTAAGGCCCCGAGATTTTGCGTGAAACTGCGAGAGTTTGTCTACTTTCATCACGCATGATTTGGTTCCTACATCAGCTACACTTTTTAATGCAGGTCCGATTTTATGGTTTTTTGCACTTCCTATGTAATATTTTTCACTTTATATCGTAAGCTCTACCTCCATGAATATATCAACCAGCGAAATATGCATTATTATGGTGAAACTATGTTGTATGCCGTAAATATTGCCGTAAATAACAAATGCTGAAGTCGCTTATGTGAACGTTGAGCGTACCCATCAATTAACTATATAGATTCGGGATCATTCGGACAGTTGAGGGTGGTGATGGTTCGGACCAGTCCGAACCATCCTTCCCACTAACTATGAGCAATGATCTGTGCAATAGGTGTTAACCAACATTGAGCAATAGCCTTAGTTAGCCTATCTGTGTTATATTGTGACAAAATGTGATATGTGCTCTATTCTGTAAATAGGCCTACTGTATTTTTTATTTTATTGTGTCTTTATTAATATATCTTTGTGTATAATTATTATCTGTGCTCTGACGAGAAGTGTATGTGATATGGACCATTAGGTCGTACTGTATTTATACTGTATCTATCTTATGTGTCTGGAATAAAGAATTATTATTATTATTATAATTACCCCAAAATTACCTTATCAATTGATAACACTACTTCTTGTAAACATCTATATTATGAACACATAGTGAAACACAACTCTTAATATCCATCAGGGAATAATATATATATTTTATTATGCATTTATCTGTGCTAATACAATATAATATAAACTAAGTCAATTATGTAATTTATTTGAAGTAATATAGTCCTAATCCATACCTATAATATTGTTTATACAAATAAAGGTACTGTATGTTTATTTGATTTATGGATAAGTACATTATCCATAATTCTGGTTAAGTATAATCCAGTTTGTTGTCAATATTATTTGTTTACAAATATGAAGAGGTTAATTTCGATTATGAAGTTTAATTTTGTATTTTAGCAAAATAAAATATCTTTGAATTGATAAATTCTTGTTTCTAGCAAATCCAACTCACATAATTTTAAGATTATGCTAATAAATATACGTGACCGAACCATCCCACCCTTCTGACCGAACCATCACCACTGGTAGCGATGGTTCGGACGATTTAGAAACTTGTGTTTCGGGAACTATAGCTCAAAACTGAAAAGAGCTAAGGGTTTGAAATAATTAGGCTAAATAACCAAATAACGAAGCAACATTTTAACATAGTAGTTTGATGACCACTGTTTTTGGTTGAGGCAGTGCTGTGAACTACATGATAGCAAGCTGGGTATTATTTAATTTCTTTTTATTTTATGTAGCCTATGTACAGTAGCTAATATATATTTATGTTACTGTAATACTGTAAGGTATATATGGACCCCAGTATGATCCCCTCTGTACAGTGTGAGTCTGAAATAAAGTATTATTATTATATTATTATTATTATACTACTGCTTAACCCGGGAACTGCCGGGAGACTCTTAAGAGTTCCCCCGGCGGACTGCGGGAAGACTCTTAAGAGTAAGGGGATAAAAATCCATTTAAAACACCCCCCAAAAAAAAAAAAAAAAATATTTTGTTATTTTCATTTTTTTTGCCCCTGGGCCATGCCAAATATCTCTCCTCCACCTCCCCTCCTTCCCCACTTTCCTCCCCTCCTTCAGTTATCACCTATTTTCCCTGTTATTCCCTTATTCTGTGGTTTATTTTCGTGCTAACATTAGCGAGTTGGTAGCAGGGCGTTGTCATCACTGTTACCAAACGTGGGAAAGAGCGAGAGAGAGACTATTGCGGAACAGTGTCTCTCCAGACAAGGGGAGGGGTGGAGGGCAGGGAGGTTGCCTCAGCCATACATTATGTAACTCCCGGCCTGTATCGCCGATTTTGACCATCCAAACACTGTTTCCACTTGTTTTATTGTTGTAACAGGTTAATACCTTTATAATCAACCTATAATAGGCGCATATGGATAAGTATTAATGCTATTTATGGTAAAATAATGATGTTAGTGATGGGAACAGCTCAAATACGTCAGCACAGGAGTGTGGTGTCTCATACCCCCCATGCGCACTTCTTAGGTTAAATCTGAATTTCTACAAATATTTAAAAAAAAAAACGTCCGAACTATCACTGCTCTCCCCGGGAGAGCGGTGATGGTTCGGACGGAAGGATGGTTCGGACAGTGCATTTCCTGAGAAACGTATGGGACCTAAGGCTCCGAGATTTTGCGTGAAACTGCGAGAGTTTGTCTACTTTCATCACGCGTGATTTGGTTCCTACATCAGCTACACTTTTTAATGCAGGTCCGATTTTATGGTTTTTTGCACTTCCTATGTAATATTTTCACTCTATATCGTAAACTCTACCTCCATGAATATGTCAACCAGCGAAATATGCATTATTATGGTGAAACTATGTTGTATGCCGTAGATATTGCCGTAAATAACAAATGCTGAAGTCGCTTGTGTGAACGTTGAGCGTACCCATCGATTAACTATATAGATTCGGGATCATTCGGACAGTTGAGGGTGGTGATGGTTCGGACCAGTCCGAACCATCCTTCCCACTAATTACCCCAAAATTACCTTATCAATTGATAACACTACTTCTTGTAAACATCTATATTATGAACACATAGTGAAACACAACTCTTAATTATCCATCAGGCAATAATATATATATTTTATTATGCATTTATCTGTGCTAATACAATATAATATAAACTAAGTCAATTATGTAATTTATTTGAAGTAACATAGTCCTAATCCATACCTACAATATTGTTTATACAAAGCAACGGCTGGCCACACTGCGTTGGCGTCTAGTACTTTCCCTCCCCCCCTCAAGATTCATGATAATTCGGCGTTCCGTAATCTGTGCAACTCGGTGAGGAAGTGAATTAACCCTTTACGAATGTTTTATTGCGATCGGGACTACCGGCAGTAATATTATATTGGTAGACAACAAATTCACAAATTATTGATTGTTTCATTAATTTCTGATAGTGCACCACCCGCTACTTGAGATACGAACGATCATAACTCATAACTGATCTAAGGCAGAAAGATCTTGTTATGTTAGAAGGGATTATGCGAGAAACTCTTGAGTGAGAACTCTGCAAGAATAACTCCTTGGCAACAATTGACTGTAGGCCCCATCAGCATTTGTTGACAAAAAAGGTGCAAAACCGCCCGCGCTCCTTGAACCTCTTATAAGGACCAGAGATAGTTAAACAGTCCTACCCAATTTGTTAGTAGTCTTGGCAAATCCAACGTCAAGGCTGCATAACAAATAGGAGGACATCCAAGCCCAACATACCAAAAAAAAACAATGCATAAAACAAAATTATGAATGACAAAGACACAATTTAAACAAGAGAGTTTAATAAAAGAGTGAAAAACTGAGGAGTAGCTAAAAAGAACAGTTTTAACACATGCCCGTCATTCATAGTAATGCAAAAACATAGACTTGCCTTAAACCAAAAAGGTACTGTACCCAAAATCCCTTTTCTTCCAAAACCAACAAAAACATTGAACACAATAACAAAACACAATTTTCAATGTGGCAAAAACACTTATGTACTGTAACAATACACAATCCCAAACTTGCAATCAAGTGTTGCAAACCCGTACTCCCCCCCCCCCCCCCTTTGTCAAATAAAACAAAGTAAAAGAACGAGGGACAAGGGGAGAAGACCAGGTATCTTCGCCAGAGCAATAGGAAACACGACCCCCGAGAGCTATCATCGGCCGAGGGGGTCGAACACCGGACATGGAGAGGTAGGACGAGATGAAGGAATTGATAGAAGACCACAAAACTGCTGAGGCGATGTCAGGTAAGGATCAACGTTGCAGGAACCGGAAGGAGGCAGCAAAGGATCGCACATCGCGCGCAGAACCCCTACAAACAGGGTGACTGGCACGAATGGTCCGACAAATGTGGCGTTCCATCCGCACCTGCGAGAGCCTCCCACCTGTCCGAGGAGACACCCACACAGCAGTACCCGAAGACGGCGCCACAGACGCAACAGAGGAGTGCAAGGCGGACACCGGGCACAACACATGGCGAGTATGCCCACGCTGTAAAGCCTGGACGGTGAAAGGCTGGAAAACGCGGGTCTCCCTCTCATTCGTGGCAACAAAATGAGGGGAGGAGGCGAACGTGACGCCATGCAAGGACGGGGAGAATTGCACGCAGCCCTGGGGCCGTGACAATGCCGCCAGTGCAGACACCCGATCCCCAGTGGCCAGAGCGACAAGGAAGAGCGTACGCCCGAGCAACGGAACCGGTGTAGCGGCCCGTGTATACGTGGGTGATGCCAGAAGGTCCAGAGCCCGCCCCAGATCCCACTGTGGAGGGACCTGGCGCGGAGGCGGTCGGTTCCGGAAGGCAGCCGTCATGAAGGAATCCAGCTCCTGCGGCAGAACGACCAGCCCAGCGACGGACTCAAAGACCCCCTGGACGGCAGACAAGTGGTTACGTATAGCGTCGACGTGAAAGTGACGTGTATGGAAGAGGTGAAACAAGGAGTGTAGGACGAGGGAAGGAGAGCCAACTGTCTGGCGAGTGTCCTGTATCCACCTAGTAAAAGACCTCCAGCGGGACCCGTAAGTCCCCCAAGGAGAAGGCGGCCAGGAACGCTTCAGGAAGTCAGTCAGGTCCCGGCCGTGGACTGGGAGCCACCGTGCCTCATGAACATTCACGATGCGAAGGCCAACGAGGTCCGCAGGTCCCCAACCTAGCTCAAGTGGAAGTCGGAGACAGGTAGAGGGACCGGACTCGGGCACCACCGCGTCAACCGGGCGTACCAAGCTCGTGCCGGCCACAGAGGCGCGAGTAGCCAGACGCCGCCGCGGTACAGCCGCAGCCTCGCGAGGACTTTGCACATCAACAGTGCGTCTGGTGGCGGAAATATGTATATCGACCGCCACCTGTTCCAGTCTACCATGAAAGCGTCCGGACCCCCCTCCGGAGTGCGAGGCCGGAGGGATAGGTACTGAGGCAACTGGCGCGGCACCTCCGATGTGAACAAGTCGACCTCCGGAACACCCCAGGAAGCCGCGAGGTCGTCGAACACAGTCCGTTGCATTGCCCATTCTATAAGAACGCCCTGTCCTCTCGACAGGGCGTCCGCCCACAGGGTGGCAGTCCCGGGCAGGGAGGAGGCATGCAAGGAGAAGGTGTGTCGGTTCGCGAGGAAGAACAACTCCACCGAGATCCCCAATAGAGTCAATGACCTGGATGACCCCCGCTTTAGGAAACAGTGGACAGCTGTCCGAGTGTCCATCCCGAAGGCCACCGACTTTCCCCAAAGGGCCAGCGCGTGGTCCCTCAGGAAGAACAAAGGAACCAACAGTTCAAGGGCATAGACGGGTAAGGGGAGGGAGACCCACCCATCTGCCGGGAAGTGGACGTCCCAGGTTTGAATGGGAACCTCACCCTACCTCGCTCGACGCATCTGTGTCTACCCAATTTGTCGGCGGGGGGGCGGTCCAGGGCACAGCCGCAGAGAGCGTGCCCCGAGCAACCCAGTGACCGAAGCGTCTGCGAACGGTACGCGGGAGCGCAAAAAAGCCCCGACGGAGAGAGCGTAGAGTACAACAAACCCTGACGAATATCCAAGGGGGCTGTCCGGCAGAACGAGGACCGGACCATCCGGCGTTGCCGAGTTGCCACGCACAAAACCGCCTTCAGCTCGGGAACCAAAGACACCGCGAGCCGAAGGAGGATCCGCCGAACACGGCCCAAACCCTCGCGAAGATCGCCTGGTGCAGACGCCACGATAAGCCGCAGGTGGTGAACAGAAGTCTGGAGATAACCAAAAGACAAGAGAAGAAGTTCAGCACCCACCGCCGCAAGGGAAAAACCCTGTCGACAGAGGACTGAACTGGGTGAGAGAAGAACGGGGTAGCAATAGAACAAAGTTCAAGAACGGGCGCGCTGAACCAGGACCAGAACGCGCCGTCCAACCCGCCGACAGACACAAGAGGAGGCAAAAGCAGTGACGATTCCGGGGGAGGGACTGAAGGAGAGCCGGCGACGTAACGGCCGGCGAAGTCGAAGGCCTCAGCAAACCAGGCCCCCAATGGGAGAGGGTGATCGAGCAAGATGGCGAAGCCAGGCGTACCGTCGTCGCACAAACCCGTCCCATAGGAGGACAGTCCCGTCAACACAGCCAGGGACTGAACATCCTGAAGGATGTCCCGGCGGCTGAAGTCTGACCAGAGCGTAGGCCTGCAGAAGGGAGGGGGACCGTAGCAGGGGTAGGTAGGGTGAGGCGCTGAGGGTGTGTCACCGCCAAGAAGCGCGATAAGAGGGAGTCTTCCATCGACTCCAAGCACCCGTCGATGCGTGACACAAGCCACCCCTGCATAGCCGACAATCGATCCGAGAGGCGACCCCCCCACCAAGAATGGTCGGCCCGCAGGGGTGAGCGCGAGCGGGAGCGAGATCCACGACACGAACCAGCAGAGTCGCGGCCCAAGGAAGGCGAGCGACCACGGTTGTGTCGCCGCTGAGGGACTCGTCCCTGAACACGAACGCCCGAGGGGGAAACAGCACCATCCCCCTCGTCCAGTGACACGTCAGCCCCTGAGAAAGGGGACCCCGAAACCACGCTATATCCCACCGAGCCAAGAGGAGGGGTACCCCCGTGGCGAGACGGTAAGTGAAGGTCAGGGAGAGAAGAAGGAGGAGGAGCAGGACGACGGGAGTGGGAAGGCTGGCCGAGTGAAAAGAGGTCAGAAGGAGCCGCGGGGGGAAACAGAGCAAGGATCCCCGGGGCAGAGATAACAGGGCGGCCCGACACCGAGGCGGAGGAGGGAGGGACCGCCACCATGGGACGAGACCGTGAAGGAAGAATAGGCACCGAAGCAGGTGAAGTAGGAGGAGAAGCAACTACATCCTGGCGGACCCTCCTGGACAGTGTAGGAGGAGGGAGCAGAGGGCCAGCTACAGCCTGAACCTCCGCGCGCATAGAGGACAAAGGAAGAGGACGTCGTTCGAGCAGGGGAAGCGGGCGGAAGGTAGTAGAGCCCCGACCCGGAGAGGCCAGGGGAGGGCGCACAGGGGCAGAGCCGCTAACCCCGGCCGCAGGGCGAGAACCATGACGAGGGCGATGGGCGCCGTCAAGGCGATCAGGAGGACAACAAGGGGCAGTAGAGGACGGGCGACGAGGCGAGCGAGAGCGTGGACGGAGCAGGGGATCCCCCCGACGATGTGACGACCGGCTGCGGGACCCAGGGGAGAGGGCCCGAGCAGGGAGAGGGCCAGGCGAACGGCCTTCAGTCGGGTCAGGGATACCCAGGGCGACGCGGATCTGGGCGGCAACAAAGGCCGGGGAACGGTGGCCCACAGTCCAAAAGTGGCGGGAGACTATCGCCCACACTGACTGAAGGGAAGCAGAGGCCACAGCCGCCGCCGAGGAACCAGGGCTATGGTGCACCACATCCACCAGGGCGAGACATGGGCCACACAGAGCAGGGAGGTAGGCCGTAGAGGACACACAGTGCGAGTGGCGCAAGCAGGACTTGTGGCTCTCCAAGCACGGGGAGCTACAATCATGGCGAAAGCAAGGCAGCCTACCTGCACTGGAAGAACACACACCATAATCAGCACGTCGAAGGAGTAAGTGGAGAGAAAGTCTAAGAAGAACCAGGGAAGGAGCATGGGGAAACAGGAACACACATGCAAACAGGTATCCGTACTCACCCTAAACCGGGAGCACAGAGGTAGGTGAGTAGGGCGGGCGAGGTGGAAGAGCACGAGCAGAACCTGCAAAGATGGAGAAAGTGTTAACCACCACTCAACATCTTACATGCAGGGCCTATAACACCAGTAAAGTGCACACACCAAGATAGGTTCAGGCAACAAGATGACATAAAAAAGGTCAACAGTGAAAGCCAACTATTACCGCAAATTTGCGGGCCAATGGAGGCATAACCGTACCGACACAACCCTCCCGCATCTTTGAGGGACCCCCCAGCGATCTCCGCAAATTTGCGGGGAGCCGAAACGTCCCAGAGGACCGAATCGAGCTCCCGCAAATTTGCGGACCGGCCGAGATGGTCCGGCGCCGAAAAAGCGAGAGGAGCGTCTAGGGAATACCAAAATAGGCCACAAAAATGCGTCATCTCCTTATGAACTCCAAGCGATGATGGCCATCAAGCTGAGCAGTGTCTTCCTTGAATTTATCCTAACTCAACCGGTAAAGGGAGAGGCAAGGAAGACACACCAGGGGAGAGGAGGCACATCCCCCAGGAACCACCCAACCCACAGAGATAGAGCAAAGCCCATGAGGAGAAGTGGCAGGGAGGGTGGTTTCGCACAAACAGGGGCCCCCGTGGGGTACCCCTGGATTGGGCAAAAAGACTAAGAAAGGATGGAGGTGAAACAGGAAGAGAAAACAAAAACCAGTAAATGAAACTGGTGAGAAAAAGGGTGTCAGGGGCGAAAAACCCTGTGGTGTGAAGGAGGGGCCCCCGTGGGGTACCCCTGGATATCACGAACCACCTGTCGCCCAGGCCCTTGAGACACAGTGAAGGCTCGAAAGGGGGGACTCGGGAATAACGCTAATAATGCGGCCGACACAAACTCTACAAACAGCGCCGCCACCAACGAAATCTCAGATTGTTTACCAACGGTACACCTAGGCTATGAAAAAATGAAAACTCATAGGGGCATAGCAATTCCTGAATGAGAAAACGAGCTAGGCTAAAATAAGCTAAAAGCTAAACTATGCCCAGACTAACAGGAAAAAAGAATATGAAAAGAGAAAGAATGAAAAACATACGAGGAACGCCAGGCGCCCCCGTACCTTCGGTAGGCTATTTCCACACGCGTCTCCATTATACACACTTAGGAGCCCATTTACGTGTGCCCTAGATCACGTAACATCTGTCTAACAAAAAAGAAGGCCAGATAAGCCGAAACGAACCTAAACAGGGTGAATTAAAGGAGCACAACAAAAGCGGACTCAATCAATGGAGGCGCGTGAAAAAATGATGACAAGAGAGGGTCGCTCATGCGCACGTTCGACAGGGATCTGCACATGACGGAACACGGGATGGGCCTTAAGCGGTAACTAAGGTAAACCCCTTTTTCTTCTCTTCTATGCTTTTTTCACCTTCGGTGGTAGTTTTGGTTAATGTACAACGTCTCCTAGAGCAAGATAAGGAGTAGACTCTAGACGTTTTCTTTTTTAACCGCGGTTGGAATGACGACATAGCAGTCAAAATAGACAAGTCGTCATTGCAATTAGGTTAATAGCCTTGACGTTGGATTTGCCAAGACTACTAACAAATTTTGTATTTTAGCAAAATAATATGTCTTTGAATTGATAAATTCTTGTTTTTAGCAAATCCAACTCACATAATTTTAAGATTATGCCAATTAATATACGTGACCGAACCATCCCACCCTTCTGACCGAACCATCACCACTGGTAGGGAAGGTTCGGACGATTTAGAAACTTGTGTTTCGGGAACTATAGCTCAAAACTGAAAAGAGCTAAGGGTTTGAAATAATTAGGCTAAAGAACCAAATAACGAAGCAACATTTTAACATCAACTAGATTATACTACTGCTTAAACCTGAATTTCTACAAATATTAAAATAAAAAAAAAAGTGTCCGAACCATCACCACTCTCCCCTACGTAGTGAAAACAGGAAAACAGTTAACCAAGCATGCATTCACCATCACCAAGCCGTTTTCCCTCTTCTCCTACCACGTACTACACCTCCTCACCACAGTGCAAGAATGGGAAACAGTTCACCGCCACACCACCAGGTGACGTGTCGGAGGCAGAGTTCACTACCACATCGCCAGGGGAGCAACAACTCAAGGTTATCTCCCTGTACCAACAATGATATATACCCTGCAAATCCAGAACACGAATTGCCACCATCAATATGACACGTCCTCCAACACCAGAAGGGAACATACTCATCACCATCAACAATTCCAAAGTCCAGAGAAAGGAAAACAGTAAACAAGAAAGAAGAAAATCTCCCATCCACCTCCAACGCAACAAGGGCACAACCTCCGAACCAGACAGACGTGCTTGCAACATTACCGATGAGATGAGGTGCCCTCCAACACCAGAAAAGGACATAATCATCAACTGGGACAATGCCAATTAAAGCGCCAAGAAGTGAGAGAAGTGGGAAAGACAGGCGACACCAAGAATGGCACCATCAATACCGCGGACATCCCCTCGCCACTCTATAGACCGCAGCCGCCCCGCCACCATGTTCAGAGGCGAGGTACACAGTTAACCCCTGTCACCCCCCCTCCAAGCCACACAGAGCCAACTGCCCTACAACACCCGGCCTACCCCTAGGCGCCTTTATGATGCACAGCCACACCACCACCAAGATGCTGATAAAAGAGGTGACCTCAGCAGGCAATTCTAAGATCGACATATCCAATCGTTTAAGTACTGTTCCTTGTGATCCATGGGCGGAATGACTGTAACTTTGGAAGGCTGTTTCTTGTGATCCATGGGTGGAAGAGCAGCTGAAAAGATTGAAGACACAGTAGTCATAATTGTTTTTGTGACCAATGGGCGGAAAAACAATTGTGATACTGCCGCTCACGTATCCACCTATTTGTTTAAGTACTGTTCCTTGTGATCCATGGGCGGAAGGACTGTAATTTTAATAAACCACAAATGGTGCATCAAAGTTCTTTTTAAAGAATTCGAGTTAAGCTGTGCCAACCCAGTCACGTCAGGACAACCCCACGGCCAATGCATCTGTAGCCTATACCTATGGAAGACCATGACCGCCACCGGTACGCGCAACTTCTGGAGTTACACGTAACATATATACCCAAGTTTGGATTACTAATTCTACACGCATTGGATTAATAATTCTACACCATTGGATTACTTACTCTATGTTATGCCCTGATTTTATACAGGATTAACTTGGTATAGGTGAGTTCTGCAAGATTGGGTTATTGGATTTCATGCAAAATACATAAAGAGAATCAACAGAGGACATAGATAATCTCGGACAAATGGTTTGTAATACAGCTTTATTCTAAATAACACTCAGGTATAAGGTACGTAATAGAATTCATACGAACAATAGATGTTGGAGCACTCAGCTAGGTAGGTTATTGGACTTATTACAATCTCCCAGCACTTATCGCGGTTTTGGATAGAGACATACTTCCCACTTCCAATGTTCAGGCATTATTCTTCTGATCACATTGCTTTATGATACGTAGGGTACATGAATCACACAGGTTAGGTATTTCGCTTTGTTAACTCTCTGGTAATATGACTTAATCAAGGATGAAAGTATAAGTAATATGGTTATTGCCCAAGAATTAACGTAAAGGGATAACTGTAGCTAGTTGCACTGGTCTAGGATGTTCACTTGTCTAGTATCACGACCGAAAATATCAGTGAGGGCGAATCAGGTTTCTGGTGGAGAATCACAATCACTTATTTCAGAATTGCTTTCGCTCGAGCCGTAGTCCAATTGATTCGGACTTATTTCTTTGGCGAGGTTAAACCTGATGGCAAGAATAATTACGGGAGTCAGTTCGCCTAAGCTACATTTCACTGATATATATTAATACATACTAGCATAATAATCACTTGCTTCCTAACATCAGAGAAAATTGAGACATAATCGAATACACTGGATGGTTGAGTTAATAGCACCGTAACACTGGTACTTTGCGAAGTAACACTGTGATAGAGTTTTCCTGGTTATCTTGCATTAGTGATGTTGGGGGTTAACAGTAGCTCTGGGGCCGTCCAAGCTGTCTGGTAGTGTAGAGAAGGTTTACAGATGGGTTGCTTGCGTAACCGATGATGACGCTCCGATATGTTACCCTTGCTGGGGACCTTAAATAACGCTGTCTCAGGCTCAACCGGACTAACAACGTGTCGGATTAACGTAAGACAGTCGAGAAAAGCGACTGCTTAACTATCTCTGGTCCTTATAAGAGGTTCAAGGAGCGCGGGCGGTTTTGCACCTTTTAGTCAACAAATGCTGATGGGGCCTACAGTCAATTGTTGCCAAGGAGTTATTCTTGCAGAGTCCTCACTCAAGAGTTTCTCACATAATCCCTTCTAACATAACAAGATCTTTCTGCCTTAGATCAGTTATGAGTTATGATCATTCGTAACTCAAGTAGCGGATGGTGCACTATCAGAAGTTAATGAAACAATCAATAATTTGTGAATTTGTTGTCTACCAATATAATATTACTGCCGGTAATAATAATAATAATAATAATAATACTTTATTTCAGACTCACACAGTACAGAGGGGACCATACTGGGGTCCATATATACCTTACAGTAACATAAATATATATAAGCTACTGTACATAGGCTACATAAAATAAAAAGAAATTAAATAATACCCAGCTTGCTATCATGTAGTTCACAGCACTGCCTCAACCAAAAACAGTGGTCATCAAACTACTGTGTTACCAAAACCACTGTCCTAATTGTGTACAGTACCATGCCTCACATCATTTAGCTTCCGGTACAGTATGTTGCTACAGTACAGTATAGGAATATCGGTACTGTACTGCACTATGAGGATCAGTACCGGTATGCTAATTCTGTAGAGTAGCAGACCTGAAATCATTACTTAAGGTTAAATATAGAGCAACTTCCTCCAGTGTGCCTGGATCCTGGAGGTGTACACTATGCTTGGAGTTTGTAGCATTTTAATGATCCTGTTCTCAGAAGTGTTAAGGCGCTGAATGAATTTATATGTTAGCTTTCTAATGAGTGATTTGTAACAGTGTAAGTTCATATAGGCACATAGCGTACTTGTACTCTCATATTTTGAGAGCCCCAGAAACATTTTCATGATATTGTGATATGAGATACTTAGTCTATTCACTGTAATTTTCTTATAGTTCCACCATAGTTGTGCTGTATACATTGGTGAGCAGTAGGAGTTGAACAATGTTATTTTTGTATCCCATGTGCACATATGAAATTTTCTTAATATTGAATTTCCCTGCATGTAAAGTTGCCTTCGCTGACGACCCATATCCTCATCATCTGAGCGATCACATGAAATATAGTGTCCTAGATACTTTACTTTACTTACTTCTTCTATAATTTCTTCATACAAATGGAATTTAGGTAGCTTTGATTTCAATAGAAGGTTAGATTTAAATATTATGATATTGCTCTTTATAGGATTAAATTTGACTGAATGTTCAATTCCAAATTTTTCACATACTCTTAATAATTTATCCAGTCCTGCTCCAGAGGGCGCGATTAAGGCTAGGTCATCAGCATACATGAGATGATTTACAATGGTGCTGCCAATACAGCACCCAGTGCGAGTCTTGTTCAGCTCCAGACTAAGATCATCCATGTAGACGTTGAAAAGATACGGAGACAATATCCCCCCCTGCCTAACACCATTGGTTACGGCGAAAGAGCCTGACAGGATGTTGCCCCATCTTACACACATTTTTTGATTAGCATACCAGAAAATAAGTATCCTAACAATATAGCTAGGCACTCCCCTGTTAACTAATTTTTCAAATAAGGTTTTGTGACACACCCTATCAAAAGCCTTACTTGCATCAAGAAAACAAGAGAAAATTGAGCTATTTAGTTTGTTGTATGTATCAATCACTTCTTTCAGCACATATATGCATTGGTCTGTGCCGTGATTTTTCTTAAAGCCAAACTGATTGCTGCTGGTGACAATATATGGAGACATTCTTTCTAGCATTATCATTTCAACTACCTTACTCACCACACTAGCAAGTGCTACTGGGCGGTAGTTGTCTTTTGCTGTAATTTTACCTGATTTATCTTTAATGACAGGAACAAGTATTACGGATATCATAGACTCCGGCAGGACACCATGCGTAAATAGACTGGTGATGCAAGAACTAAGTTTATCTATTAACAACTTATCTGCATATTTAAGATGTTCTGCATATATACCATCCAGCCCACAAGCTTTATTTAGGTTAAGTTTTCTTATGGCATTCTCAAGATCACTTTCAGTCACTTTAATGTCTTCATAATTACTATCTTTCACATATTGAATTGCACCATTAGTAGACCTTTGGTTTACACTGTTAAGTAGTTCCTTAAAATGAGTTTTCCATAAGTCAGCAATGTTCTCTTCACCCGTAACCCCCTCAACACTGACAGGTAATGGTGTGTTACAATTTTGCATGGATCTGATGTCCTTCCAAAAACAGTTAGTATCCTTTTCTGCCAGACTCTTTGCAAGGGCTTCCTTCCTTAATTGGTTTTCATTTTGCTTAATAAATCTAATGGCATATTTGGTCCTAGCCTTTGCTCTTTTGTGAAGTTCAAATATAGGCCCCTGTCTAGGCTGACCTACTTCAAGCCAATGAGATCTAGCATCTCTGGAGGCCTGATACAGGTCAGCCACATAGTCTTGCCAACCTGGCTTATTGAATGAGGACTTATATTTACGGCTATTAAAAATACTTTCCCCCGCTTTTGATAAAGAATCTATTATACTATTGTAAAATTTAATAATGTCCTTTCTGTGTTGTGCATCACTACATTTTGGATCCCTGCATTGTGCTACACCATTACCATCATATTGCACCCTATTTAATAAATCCTTGGTTTTATCACAGTACATTTGGCACTCTTCATTTGAGATTACATTCCATGGAACTTTTGCCTTGATGCTATTGCTAGTTTCTGTTATTTCCGGTGCTTTATTAATTTGGATTGTTAATTCTATAGGTATGTGGTCGTCATCCGTAATGTCGTATCTTATGGCCATTTCTGAGATAGAGTCATGAAAGTCAGAGCTAGAGATTGCATGATCAAGCCACGACCTGGTCTCCCATGCTTCACTAACATATGTATAGCTATTTTCTGGAAGCAGGTTTTTGGAGGACAAAATTAAACCTTGCTCCTCACAAAACCTTAACATATGTTTAGCAAACATGGAACCACCCAACTCGTGAGGGGTAGCATTCCAATCACCTACCACTGAGTAACACGTTATCTCTAATTCAGAAATTAGGCCACCAAGCTCCCCTAACTTTTCCAAATAAAGTTCTTCATTTTCTGCACACTGATACGGTAAGTAAACACAAAATATTGCAAATTATCTGTGTCCCACTTCCAGCTGTATTCCCGCACACCAGCTTAAATTTGTCTCAATGGTTTTAATTACACTATCTAGGCACGATCTCCACATTATTGCAACTCCCCCTGGGGGGTGACCTGCCACAATACCATCACGTGTGTCCGTAGTGGAGACCCCGTACCCATGGAAATCTTTATCTAATATGTTCAAATTACCTAAGTCCTGTTTTGTGTACCAGGTTTCCTGAAGGCAGACTATGTCACTGGTCCTTAATGTAGATACGATGTCAGGTCGCAACAGGAGATTCCTCTTTGTTTTGGGGAGTCCTCTGCAATTGTATGAAGTTACTTTTATACTTGCTGCTGTTGTTGGTATCCCCTCCATTACTGCGAGTTGGATAGTGGTGTGCGATGCCTCCCAGTCCCAGAAGCCTCTGCACTGTCCTCATTGGGATATTGTCTTGGTTCTCTGTACCAGTTGACATATGCATCTTCTGGCCACAGGTCAGGATTCATGAAAACATCTGGATCTGGACATTCGCTAGTTATACAAAAGGAGGCACAGGTAGTGGACCTGGAGAGGGTGGTCAGCTGTCTTACCTCTATATTTATAAGTAGATTATCAGCCAAGTATGTCTTGAGATTCTCAGCAGTAACACTAGGGTTGAATCCTGTGGCAAACACCCTAGCTAGTCGGGGCCTTTTGATGGTATTGAGGCCAGTATCCTTGAGCCTACCTTTAATTCCTGGCTGGTTTCTCGGTCTAGGGTGAACCTGCTCGCCTTCCCTAGAGTAGCGAGGCTTGCCATTCACCCATTTGACCATAGTCCATGGGTTTTCCCTTGCATTGGCTCCTTCATTTGGTTCAGTTTGTGTAGGTAAATTTGAGGATGGTGTAGCTGGCACTGTATTATCTTCTCTCGTTGCCGACGATAAAGATTGCTGTTGTGTTCGGTGTTGTTGCTGTTGTGGTCGCTGCTGCTGCTGCCACACCTGGTGTTGCCTTTGATATGAATGCTGCTGCTGGGTTAGTTTGGATTGTTGTAGTTGTCGCTGGTGTTGTTGTTTTTGTTGATGCTGTTGCTGCTGCTGCACCTGCTGTTGTTGCTGCTGCACCTGCTGCTGTTGTTGCTGCTGCACCTGCTGCTGTTGTTGCTGCTGCACCTGCTATTGTTGCTGCTGCATCTGCTGTTGTTGCTGCTGCACCTGCTGTTGTTGCTGTTGCACCTGCTGGTGCTGCTGCTGTTGACAGTAGCCTGTTGTGGTTGTTGCTGCTGTTGTGGTTGTTGTTGCTGCTGTTGTTGTTGTTGCTGTTGATGCTGTTGTTGTATGGGTCGCTGTTGTTGCTGGGGCTGTTGTGTTTGGAGTTGTTGCAGCTGTTGCTGTTGTAGTTCAGCCTGCTGTTGCTGGGGATGGTGTTGTAGGCCTATGGGTGGTTGTTGTTGTTGATGCTGTTGTTCTAGATGCTGCTGCTGTTGTTGTGTCACTTGTGCCTGTGGTTGAGGTGGAGCGTTAGTAGAGTTATTTTCTAACTTATTCACTCTGTCAGCTACATTTGAAACCACACTGTTTATGTCCACTATGGTTTCTTTTTGACCTGTGGTACACTCTCTCAGTAATTTAACTTCCATTTGGGTGTTCTTGATTTCACTAAGTAGCACTGACACATCTATCTTATCAAATTGTATAGGTGGTAGGTCCTTTAGGTCCATGGCCACGAAAGTGGGTAAGCCCACAGCCTTACTCTCTTGTAGCAATTTAATAATGTCTTTAATGTTCTCAGCACTTTTGTTTGCACCAACTCGTTTCATATTTCGATAATTGTTATTTTCACTGGTACCAATAAGATCGAACACTCTGTTCTTGGCTGCCACAATTTTATCTTCATCATAAAAGGGCACACACAGCTGCACAATACTGTCTGTAGGTAGACTATCTATTTTATTTGATATAAAGCATAACAGTTCGTTGATTTCAAGGCCATCACTATTTCGTCCCTGGGTTGAGATTGTCCCACCTCGCCCCGCCATATTGTTTGATACCCAGATGACCAGGGGGGGCAGATATTCCACTTCACTTTTCACTCACTTATGATGGACTATTCACTATGCTTGGAGTTTGTAGCATTTTAATGATACTGTTCTCAGAAGTGTTAAGGCGCTGAATGAATTTATATGTTAGCTTTCTAATGAGTGATTGGTAACAGTGTAAGTTCATATAGGCACATAGCGTACTTGTACTCTCATATTTTGAGAGCCCCAGACACATTTTCATGATATTGTGATATGAGATACTTAGTCTATTCACTGTCATTTTCTTATAGTTCCACCATAGTTGTGCTGTATACATTGGTGAGCAGTAGGAGTTGAACAATGTTATTTTTGTATCCCATGTGCACATATGAAATTTTCTTAATATTGAATTTCCCTGCATGTAAAGTTGCCTTCGCTGACGACCCACATCCTCATCATCTGAGCGATCACTTGAAATATAGTGTCCTAGATACTTTACTTTACTTACTTCTTCTATAATTTCTTCATACAAATGGAATTTAGGTAGCTTTGATTTCAATAGGTTAGATTTAAATATTATGATATTGCTCTTTATAGGATTAAATTTGACTGAATGTTCGATTCCACATTCTTCACATACTCTTAATAATTTATCCAGTCCTGCTCCAGAGGGCGCGATTAGGCTAGGTCATCAGCATACATGAGATTATTTACAATGGTGCTGCCAATGCAGCACCCAGTGCGAGTCTTGTTCAGCTCCAGACTAAGATCATCCATGTAGACGTTGAAAAGATACGGAGACAATATTCCCCCCTGCCTAACACCATTGGTTACGGCGAAAGAGCCTGACAGGATGTTGCCCCATCTTACACACATTTTTTTATTAGCATACCAGAAAATAAGTATCCTAACAATATAGCTAGGCACTCCCCTGTTAACTAATTTTTCAAATAAGGTTTTGTGACACACCCTATCAAAAGCCTTACTTGCATCAAGAAAACAAGAGAACATTGAGCTATTTAGCTTGTTGTATGTATCAATCACTTCTTTCAGCACATATATGTATTAGTCTGTGCCGTGATTTTTCTTAAAGCCAAACTGATTGCTGCTGGTGACAATATATGCAGACATTCTTTCTAGCAATATCATTTCAACTACCTTATAATAATAATAATAATAATAATACTTTATTTCAGACTCACACAGTACAGAGGGGACCATACTGGGGTCCATATATACCTTACAGTAACAAATATATATAAATATATATAAGCTACTGTACATAGGCTACATAAAATAAAAAGAAATTAAATAATACCCAGCTTGCTATCATGTAGTTCACAGCACTGCCTCAACCAAAAACAGTGGTCATCAAACTACTGTGTTACCAAAACCACTGTCCTAATTGTGTACAGTACCATGCCTCACATCATTTAGCTTCCGGTACAGTATGTTGCTACAGTACAGTATAGGAATATCGGTACTGTACTGCACTATGAGGTTCAGTACCGGTATGTCGATCGATACTCTCTCTCTCTCTCTTGCACTCGCTTGCTATCAGTGATGACCACACCCTCCAATCGGATTTCTAATGTTAGCACGAAAATATACCTCAGAATAAGGGAATAACAGGGAAAATAGGTGATAACTGAAGGAGAGGAGGAAAGTGGGGAGAGAGAGTATCGATCGACTGTGTCTCAGTGGCCTTGGGGGAAATTGGCGGGAAAGCAGATTGCCTCACCCATACATTATACAACTCGCGGGCTATATCTCCGATTTTGACCATCCAAACGCTGTTTTCACTCGTTTTATTGTTGTTTCAGGTTAATACCTTTATAATCAACCCATAATAGGCGCATATGGATAAGTATTAATGCTATTAATGGCACAATGAATATTTTAGTGACGGAAACACCTCAAATACGTCAGCACAGGGGGACGTTTCCAATTACCCCCATGCGCACTTCAGAGGTTAACAACTTATCTGCATATTTAAGATGTTCTGCATATATACCATCCAGCCCACAAGCTTTATTTAGGTTAAGTTTTCTTATGGCATTCTCAAGATCACTTTCAGTCACTTTAATGTCTTCATAATTACTATCTTTCACATATTGAATTGCACCATTAGTAGACCTTTGGTTTACACTGTTAAGTAGTTCCTTAAAATGAGTTTTCCATAAGTCAGCAATGTTCTCTTCACCCGTAACCCCCTCAACACTGACAGGTAATGGTGTGTTACAATTTTGCATGGATCTGATGTCCTTCCAAAAACAGTTAGTATCCTTTTCTGCCAGACTCTTTGCAAGGGCTTCCTTCCTTAATTGGTTTTCATTTTGCTTAATAAATCTAATGGCATATTTGGTCCTAGCCTTTGCTCTTTTGTGAAGTTCAAATATAGGCCCCTGTCTAGGCTGACCTACTTCAAGCCAATGAGACCTAGCATCTCTGGAGGCCTGATACAGGTCAGCCACATAGTCTTGCCAACCTGGCTTATTGAATGAGGACTTATATTTACGGCTATTAAAAATACTTTCCCCGCTTTTGATAAAATATTATACTATTGTAAAATTTAATAATGTCCTTTCTGTGTTGTGCATCACTACATTTTGGATCCCTGCATTGTGCTACACCATACCATCATATTGCACCCTATTTAATAAATCCTTGGTTTTATCACAGTACATTTGGCACTCTTCATTTGAGATTACATTCCATGGAACTTTTGCCTTGATGCTATTGCTAGTTTCTGTTATTTCCGGTGCTTATTAATTTGGATTGTTAATTCTATAGGTATGTGGTCGTCATCCGTAATGTGTATCTTATGGCCATTTCTGAGATAGAGTCATGAAAGTCAGAGCTAGAGATTGCATGATCAAGCCACGACCTGGTCTCCCATGCTTCACTAACATATGTATAGCTATTCTCTGGAAGCAGGTTTTTGGAGGACAAAATTAAACCTTGCTCCTCACAAACCTTAACATATGTTTAGCAAACATGGAACCACCCAACTCGTGAGGGGTAGCATTCCAATCACCTACCACTGAGTAACACGTTATCTCTAATTCAGAAATTAGGCCACCAAGCTCCCCTAACTTTTCCAAGTAAAGTTCTTCATTTTCTGCACACTGATACGGTAAGTAAACACAAAATATTGCAAATTTTCTGTGTCCCACTTCCAGCTGTATTCCCGCACACCAGCTTAAATTTGTCTCAATGGTTTTAATTACACTATCTAGGCACGATCTCCACATTATTGCAACTCCCCCTGGGGGGTGACCTGCCACAATACCGTCACGTGTGTCCGTAGTGGAGACCCCGTACCCATGGAAATCTTTATCTAATATGTTCAAATTACCTAAGTCCTGTTTTGTGTACCTTACTCACCACACTAGCAAGTGCTACTGGGCGGTAGTTGTCTTTAGCTGTAATTTTACCTGATTTATCTTTAATGACAGGAACAAGTATTACGGATATCATAGACTCCGGCAGGACACCATGCGTAAATAGACTGGTGATGCAAGAACTAAGTTTATCTATTAACAACTTATCTGCATATTTAAGATGTTCTGCATATATACCATCCAGCCCACAAGCTTTGTTTAGGTTAAGTTTTCTTATGGCATTCTCAAGATCACTCTCAGTCACTTTAATGTCTTCATAATTACTATCTTTCACATATTGAATTGCACCACTAGTAGACCTTTGGTTTACACTGCTAAGTAGTTCCTTAAAATGAGTTTTCCATAAGTCAGCAATGTTCTCTTCACCCGTAACCCCCTCAACACTGACAGGTAATGGTGTGTTACAATTTTGCATGGATCTGATGTCCTTCCAAAAACAGTTAGTATCCTTTTCTGCCAGACTCTTTGCAAGGGCTTCCTTCCTTAATTGGTTTTCATTTTGCTTAATAAATCTAATGGCATATTTGGTCCTAGCCTTTGCTCTTTTGTGAAGTTCAAATATAGGCCCCTGTCTGGGCTGACCTACCTCAAGCCAATGAGACCTAGCATCTCTGGAGGCCTGATACAGGTCAGCCACATAGTCTTGCCAACCTGGCTTATTGAATAAGGACTTATATTAAATGGCTATTAAAAATACTTTCCCCCACTTTTGATAAAGAATCTATTATACTATTGTAAAATTTAATAATGTCCTTTCTGTGTTGTGCATCACTACATTTTGGATCCCTGCATTGTGCTACACCATTACCATCATATTGCACCCTATTTAATAAGTCTTTGGTTTTATCACAGTACATTTGGCACTCTTCATTTGAGATTACATTCCATGGAACTTTTGCCTTGATGCTATTGCTAGTTTCTGTTATTTCCGGTGCCTTATTCATTTGGATTGTTAATTCTATAGGTATGTGGTCGTCATCCGTAATGTCGTATCTTATGGCCATTTCTGAGATAGTCATGAAAGTCAGAGCTAGAGATTGCATGATCAAGCCACGACCTGGTCTCCCACGCTTCACTAACATATGTATAGCTATTTTCTGGAAGCAGGTTTTTGGAGGACAAAATTAAACCTTGCTCATCACAAAACCTTAACATATGTTTAGCAAACATGGAACCACCCAACTCGTGAGGGGTAGCATTCCAATAACCTACCACTGAGTAACACGTTATCTCTAATTCAGAAATTAGGCCACCAAGCTCCCCTAACTTTTCCAAATAAAGTTCTTCATTTTCTGCACACTGATACGGTAAGTAAACACAAAATATTGCAAATTTTCTGTGTCCCACTTCCAGCTGTATTCCCGCACACCAGCTTAAATTTGTCTCAATGGTTTTAATTACACTATCTAGGCACGATCTCCACATTATTGCAACTCCCCCTGGGGGGTGACCTGCCACAATACCATCATGTGTGTCCGTCGTGGAGACCCCGTACCCATGGAAATCTTTATCTAATATGTTCAAATTACCTAAGTCCTGTTTTGTGTACCAGGTTTCCTGAAGGCAGACTATGTCACTGGTCCTTAATAGGAAGGAAGAAGGTAGGAATGAAGGAAAGAAGTGATGGGAAGGAAGGAAGGAAACAAAATTAATGTAGATACGATGTCAGGTCGTAACAGGAGATTCCTCTTTGTTTTGGGGAGTCCTCTGCAGTTGTATGAAGTTACTTTTATATTTGCTGCTGTTGTTGGTATCTCCTCCATTACTGCGGGTTGGATAGTGGTGTGCGATGCCTCCAAGTCCCAGAAGCCTCTGCACTGTCCTCATTGGGATATTGTCTTGGTTCTCTGTACCAGTGACATATGCATCTTCTGGCCACAGGTCAGGATTCATGAAAACATCTGGATCTGGACATTCGCTAGTTATACAAAAGGAGGCACAGGTAGTGGATCTGGAGAGGGTGGTCAGCTGTCTTACCTCTATATTTATATGTAGATTATCAGCCAAGTATATCTTGAGATTCTCAGCAGTAACACTAGGGTTGAATCCTGTGGCAAACGCCCTAGCTAGTCGGGGCCTTTTGATGGTATTGAGGCCAGTATCCTTGCCCCTACCTTTAATTCCTAGCTGTTTTCTCGGTCTAGGGTGAACCTGCTCGCCTTCCCTAGAGTAGCGAGGCTTGCCATTCACCCATTTGACCATAGTCCATGGGTTTTCCCTTGCATTGTCTCCTTCATTTGGTTCAGTTTGTGTAGGTAAATTTGAGGATGGTGTAGCTGGCACTGTATTATCTTCTCTCGTTGCCGACGATAAAGATTGCTGTTGTGTTCGGTGTTGTTGCTGTTGAGGTCGCTGCTGCTGTCACACCTGGTGTTGCCTTTGATATGAATGCTGCTGCTGGGTTCGTTTGGATTGTTGTTGTTGTTGCTGTTGTAGTTGTCAATCGTGTTGTTGCTTTTGTTGATGCTGTTGCTGCTGCTGCACCTGCTGTTGTTGCTGCTGCACCTGCTGTTGTTGCTGCTGTTGCTGTTGCACCTGCTGGTGCTGCTGCTGTTGTGGTTGTTGCTGCTTCTGTTGTTGTTCCTGCTGCTGTTGTTGTATGGGTTGTTGTTGTTGCTGGGGCTGTTGTGTTTGAAGTTGTTGCTGTTGTAATTCAGCCTGCTGTTGCTGGTGGTGGTGTTGTAGGCCTATGGGTGGTTGTTGTTGTTGATGCTGTTGTTCTAGATGCCGCTGCTGTTGTTGTGTCACTTGTGCCTGTGGTTGAGGTGGAGTGTTAGTAGAGTTATTTTCTAACTTATTCACTCTGTCAGCTACATTTGAAACCACACTGCTTATGTCCACTATGGTTTCTTTTTGACCTGTGGTACACTCTCTCATAATTTAACTTCCATTTGGGTCTTCTTGATTTCACTAAGTAGCACTGACACATCTATCCTATCAAATTGTATAGGTGGTAGGTCCTTTAGGTCCATGGCCACGAAAGTGGGTAAGCCCACAGCCTTACTCTCTTGTAGCAATTTAATAATGTCTTTAATGTTCTCAGCATTTTTGTTTGCACCTACTACTACTACTACTACCACCAACTCGCTTAATATTTCGATAATTGTTATCTTCACTAGTACCAATAAGATCGAACACTCTGTTCTTGGCTGCCACAATTTTATCTTCATCATAAAAGGGCACACAAAGCTGCACAATACTGTCTGTAGGTAGACTATCTATTTGATTTGATATAAAGCATAACAGTTCGTTGATTTCAAGGCCATCACTATTTCGTCCCTGGGTTGAGATTGTCCCACCTGGCCCCGCCATCTTGTTTGATACCCAGATGACCAGGAGGTGGATTCACTAACGGTCGTACGATCCGAAAACTCCCTTACCGTTCCCTTACGTCTCAACGCTGGTATTCACGAATCGTCGTAGTGGCCATCTTTGATCGTAGGAAGCCCCTAAAATCCCCTTTCGCAAAGGGTGGTCCAGACCACCCTTACATGAATTTGACCCGGATATATATATATATATATATTTTTTTTTCTATATTCCAACTACTCCCTCTCTAGGCTGAGAGCCTGTACATTCCACCGCTCAACACGGTGAAGCCCGTGAGGTCTTGTTCCAGTCTGGGGAGTGAGACATGTGAAGCATCCATCATGGCTCGAAGCAGCTCCATCTTTGAAGCGGCTGGTTGCTTCGTTCAAGCGCTTCACCGTCTCACCCTCCAGACTCAGACCCTCACTCTCAGAATGCCACCTATTGAGCAGTGAACTCACTAGGCATTGTCCCCCTGTAACATATTTTGAATATTGGAATATTCATACAGTGTTATTTAATCAGGGAACAATGAGGGTATTTTTTTGGCATTTCGGTGGGCTTTGTGGTAATGCACTGATACTAGGTACAGCACAAATTCAATCCCAATAATATCTTCCCATTGACATATCGGGATTTAAACCCGGGTCCATTGGATTACCAATCCAGTGGCATGACCACTCCACCACACCTCCAATAACACAAATATCGATAACACAACCCGCGACCATAACAAATTCGTCTGCAGTATAGCTCTTTATGACACA
The DNA here is from genome assembly GCA_032716605.1 of Paralithodes platypus. NCBI lineage: Eukaryota > Metazoa > Arthropoda > Malacostraca > Decapoda > Lithodidae > Paralithodes > Paralithodes platypus. The sequence goes on from CM064575.1 coordinate 37,997,397, forward strand.
CTAAGTCATTATTGAGGCAATAATAGCGCAATATGATTGTTAACTTGTGTTTACAACACTATTAAGGCATTTAATACAAAGTATGAATATATTTGTATCCTTAATGTCTTATGACAGGCCGAATTAAGCTATGAATAGGCTACATATGCCAGCCTAGACCTAGTCAAGGTTAATTGATGCACAAATTCATGTGCTGCGACAACACGTAGCCTACCATTAGTAGATTTTAACCCTCATTTATTGCGGAAATGTTTTATTCCAACTCCCCACCACCTCTGAGTTAGATTAGGGTAGCCTATTCCTCAACAAATTTGAAAGTATCACAGGAACAAAATTATGAAAAGAATTACCCTAGGCCTAGCCTAAAAAATGAATAAATAATAAACGCTGTGTGAATAATTTTGTTTAGCCTAGCCTAGGCTATAACCTAGTTTTATTTTGAAAAAGTTAGCAGGGTGTCAATCCACAAAATATGAATTGTGTTATCATTATGATTTATTATTTTGTTATCATTATAGCGCGACGGAGTGGCGAAGGCGCGAGGTCTAGGGGGGTCCGGGGGCATGCCCCCCCGGAATTTTGTTGAGAATTTAGGTGTCTAAAACAGCATTTCCTGCAATCTAAAAGCAATCAAGATGGAAAATATGGAGACCAAAATTGTGTCAATTTACCTTTTTTGTTTAAAAAAAAAAAAAAGGGTTGGGGGAGTTTCTGTTATCATTATACAAAAAGCTCATTTGCGTTATCACTAAAAAAAAACAGCGTCGTTTGACACCCTGAAAGTTAGGGCTATTTAGGCTAGACAAGTTAGGCCTATGTATGGTATTTTGGTTAGGCTAGCAATGCCTAGCTGGGTTAGATTAGGGTAGCCTATTTCCTCAACAAATTTGAAAGTATCACAGGAAAAAAATTATGAAAAGTGTTATGCACGGTCCAAATTGGAACGCGAGATATTCTTTGTACAATGAGCAGCTCTCTAACTGGATAGGTATACCTTAAACTTTAAATAAAGAGACAACACGGCAGGATAGTAAGCACACAGGTGGCAAGTTAACATGGGTTTTATTCAGTTTAACACCTGGTTCATGGAGGAGCAAGACATATATTTTATACCTGTAACCTGGAGATCAACAACAATAAGAATAATTAAGACATACAATACTCAGGTTATCAAGTAAGCAATAGGAGTCGGACAATGGGTCCGGACTCAAGGTAATAATAATACTCCTAGGATACAATTATAAGGTATCCAAAAATGGTGGAGGTACACCTACCCAAATAGATCTCAGAGAGGATCTCAACAAAAGACAAGAGTGCAGTAATGGCAAATGCCGTCTGGATCATGCAATGATGTCCCCGGCATATAGTGACGTTAACTGACTAAAGCAATAATAGCCAAGTGGTCATCAACAATGAAGTGGGCTCGGAAAGGCTCACAAATGATATTAATACTATAGGTGTGCTAGATCTCACCTGGCAAAGATTAATCCTTAACTCTAATTGTGTACTAGCAAGGTGCTGAAGGCTGAGGCAACAATCGTCGGGAGCTGAGATAGAGTGAAATCTATTAGAGTTATGAACCTGACAGAATGTTAAATGAATTAGGCTAGAAGTTATACAAAGGGACTAGATTACGTGCAAATATGTGTTTGTGTTTGATGCTATGGGTCTTATATAAGCACGCCCCCTCTGTCGGGCTATGGGAGACCAATAACCCGGGAAGGTGCATATATTATAAGGATCCCCTGATAGGTATGTATAATGGGTCCCGGCAAGTGGGCAAATTAACATCAATTTAAGTAGGGAGAAGAAAGACCTCTCGCAAGACGTAATGTTAATGAGAACCCCTGAAGATAACTTCTACCACAACCCTGAGTCAACTCTATACCCATAAACGGTACAAAAGCACTTAAAGGAGAGCTGTAGTGAAGAGGAGGGCCCGTAGATCGAGGGAGGATCCAGTAGTCCGGAGGGCGGCTGGGCGTGATGACTCCGGAAGTTGGTCCAGGGGGGGGCCGGCTGGGCGTGATGACTCCAGCTACTGGTCCAGGGTGAGTCACAAGATGATTCCTTAGACCTTGGCGCCTACCACGGGACAACCGGGTTCCTCTTGCACTCCCACAGTGCAGTGATCCCCAAAGGATATGCTGGAGTTCTGCTACAAGGTTAGGGTGACTAGCATAATGATCTACCTAGAGTGGCAAGCAGTCTAGATAGTGACATTATAGGTAGTCTAAGGGGGGTCAAGGTAAGTGTCTTCCTTCCTTGCTAGTTCGTGGACCTATCAGAACCATGTAGCAAAACGAGAATCCAGAAAGGGGAGCCCAAAGTGGGTTGCCCAAAATTAGTCCTCTTCCTGATGGGGGGAACCCGATCTGGTAGATCTCAAGTTACTACACTATCCTCATAATCCCTTGAACAAAACAAGGTAGGAATCCTTTGGTACTTGGTTTGTGCACCGCATCGAAGGCCAGAAAGGGGGAGCCCAAAGTGGGTTGCCCAAGCTAGTACTCTTCCTGATAGGGGGAACCCGACCGGGTAGATCTTTGATCACAGCACACAACTGACAAGTTGAACACCAGCTATCTCTGGCTGTTCTTACCCTGAACTAAATAATACCAAATGGCAAGCTTAGTTACTGATGTCAGTCAAATTGAGTAGTGACAGGGGGTTAGGGGGAAGTGGGGATAGGACAAGAATTAGTTGGATGAAGTGAATTTTAGCAGGAGAAAAAGGTGTCCAGGCATAACTGGAGCTGCCTGAGGGTTTTCCTGATTTAGCTGCTAAAGAGACTGGCCAGGGCAAGGTCGACAGGGGCGCGTTGGGGGTGACTCCTTGCTTGCTTGGGTATCACATGCCATGCCATTCCGACATGTCTGTTCGGGGGGGGTTGTGAGCCTCCCCCGAACAGACATGTCGGAATGGCATGGCATGTGATACCCAAGCAAGCAAGGAGTCACCCTGATGTCAAGTCAAGTCAAGTCAAATTGAGTAGTGACAGGGGGTTAGGGGGAAGTGGGGATAGGACAAGAATTAGTTGGATGAAGTGAATTTTAGCAGGAGAAAAAGGTGTCCAGGCTTAACTGGAGCTGCCTGAGGGTTTTCCTGATTTAGCTGCTAAAGAGACTGGCCAGGGCAAGGTCGACAGGGGCGCGTTGGGGGTGACTCCTTGCTTGCTTGGGTATCACATGCCATGCCATTCCGACATGTCTGTTCGGGGGGGGTTGTGAGCCTCATGGATTTGATATGTTTTCGTGATGTGAGACCCGTGAGGCTGCGTGGTGAACCCATGAGACGCGAGACGTGGTGCCGCCACTGGAAGGGGCCCTCCCCCCCAATCACCAGGGGCGCCGCTGCACGGCTATGGGGTCAAGAAAACACAACCTAGAAATAATAGTAGGAGGATGATTGTAGTAGAGAAAGTTTTGAAGAATGAAGGTATTTTTAGTGGTAGAAAAAGAGAAAACAAATTTAGTGGTAGGGATAAGTAGTGGTGAGGGCTTTTTTAGTCAGAGGGAAAGAGTTGTGAAATTTTTGTTTTTATATAGAGGTTAAGTGATCTAGGAGGAATAGTAAGAGGTTGATTGTAGTAGAGAAAGTTTGATATAGGGAGTAATTTTTAGTGGTAGAGAAAGGGAAAACATTTTAGTCTTAGGGATAAGTAGTGGTGAGATGTGTTTTAGTTGTAGAGAAAGTTGTGATGTTGTTTAGTCTTAGAGAAGCTGTAATTTGGTCTTGAGGTATAGTAGGAGGTTTTGTTGTGGTAGGGAGAGTTCGGAATAGAAGATATTTTTAGTAGTAGAGATAGGGGAAGATATTTTTTAGACATAGGGATAGGTAGTGGTTAAAGTGGTAGTAGGAGTCATAGGGAGAAGTAGGAGTAGCTTGTTGAGTTTTGTTTAATATGCAGGAGGGGGGTAAGGGGTTTGTGGCCTGTTGAAGATGGCCGGGTTGTTGTTTCTTAGTCTGTGAGGGAGTGTGTTGTTGAAGAATTGTTGCCAGTGGGGGGTTGGTCTCATTTAGTTTATTTAATTGTTTATCGCCTAGTTGCCTCCAGTATATGTTTAGTGGGGGTATGTTGCTTCTGATGTGTAGTGTTTCGTTTCTAGCGAATTCTGTCCAGTGTGTGTTATGTATGAATCTTAGTGCTTTATTTTGTATGACTTGTAGTTTTTTCGTGTTAGTTTGGGCTGCTAGTTGGAGTGTGTTTGGTGCATATGTTAGTAATGGTCTGATTAGAGCTTTGTATAGGTTTGTTTTTGTCTTGGTTGAGGCTGATCGGAATCTGTACAGGGATCTTAGTGCATTGGCTGCTTGGTCTTTTTTTGAGGTTATATGTTTTGACATTGTGAAAGTTTTGTCAAAGTTAATTCCGAGGACTTTGTTACAGTGTTTGATTGGTATTGGTGTACGGTTTTGGTTGTATTGGTTGAGGATGATGTGTCGTGGTTGTTCTCTCTTGGTCCCAAAGTTGGTTACTTGTGATTTGGTGGGGTTTGTGGTGATACGCCATTTTTGTTCCCAGGTGGTTACTCGTTGTGTTTCAGTGTTAGCTTTGTCTGTGAGTCTGTCGAGTGAGTTAAAATCCCGCACTAGGTGTGTTACGTCGTCAGCATATTGTATGGTGAGAGAGTCGTTGTGGTATGGATTAGGTAAATCGTTAGTGTATAGGATGTATAGGGTTGGAGATAGGACGGAGCCCTGAGGTACTCCTGCTTGAAGTTGGAAATAGTCTGAGAAGTGGTTGTTGAACTTAATCCGCATTTTTCTGTCTGTGAGGAAGCTGCATAGTAGGCGTTGCGATAGTGATGGGAGGTTGAAATTGTTGCATATTTTGTATTTTAAGCCATCGTGCCATACAGTGTCGAATGCTTTTTGTACATCTTTAGTGATTAGAGCTGTTTTGTATCTGGCAAGCTTGTTGGTGTGTATGTAGTTTGTGATTATATTGAGTGCGTCTTGGGTTGAGTGTCTTGCTCGGAAGCCAAACTGTTTGTGTGAGAGTAGTTCATGTTCGTCTAGGTGTAATCTGAGTCTGTGGTTGTATATTCTTTCGAATACTTTCCCTAGTGTCTCGAGTAGGCTGATAGGTCTGTAGTTTTGGGGGTCAGTGTGGTCTTTTCCTGGTTTTGGAATGAGTATGGCTGTTGCTGTTTTAAATTTTTGGGGGAAGTATCCTGTTGCTAGTTGTGCATTGAAGATGCAAGTGATGGCTGCGATTGTCTGTGGTGGGAGGTGTTTTAGTATGAGGTGTCCGATTTCGCTGTCTCCTGGTGCTCGTTTTTTGGTGTTTTTGATAGTTTGTTTTACTTCTTCGGTGGTGATTGGTGTAGTGAGGATGTTGTTGTGGTTGAGGTTGTTTGTGTTTATTGTCGGGAGGGGAGAGGTGTGTGGTTGAAGTCTTAGTGTTTCGTTAGTTATATTGTTTATGTGGTTTAAGATGGGTGGGTGTTGAGAAGGAGGTTGTGGGCGGAATATAGTTTCCCAGTGTTGTTTCATAATTTGTGTTACTTGGGCGGGGTCTGTAATTTTTCTGCCGTTTATTTGTAGGGATTCAAATTTGTTTTTTTCTGTGCCTCGGAGGCGGGAATTTTTTTGCCAGAATTCACTTGGGTTGTTTGATCTGTGGGTCTCGGCTTCGTGAATTAGTTTTTCCCAGTGTTTGTTGTGATCTGTATTTAGGCTGTTGATAGACCCTGATGTCCAGGCTGGGTGAGTATAAGGCAATCTTCTTGCCCCTACTTAAGGCGCCCGGCTTGAGAGGATCAAGGGCGCTGGGGTGGTGTTGGCACGTGGTGGTTATGTCCTTGTAGCTCTGGGGGTGGCGCGCCTGGACTCTGGCTGTACCTTGTAGCTAGATGCCCCCGGGCAGATTCTGTTATAAGATGGGGGTGATCACTTTCTGGTGGGAGAGGAAGTGGATGAGAAATGGCATGTGCAGGAGTAGGGTTGGCTGCAGGTTTAGTGGCAGCTAGAGATGCGGTCTTATCATCCTGAGACTGCATCTCACTACCGTCTGGTAGAGAAAAGTCCCGACCCCGGGACTGGAGATGGTAATGTCTTGAAGTATTATCTTCGTAGACAGGGGTCAGGTGCTGGAGGAAGTGGTAATAAATTACTCCCTGGTTGTTAGGGGTGGCCATCTTGTCTCCGGTGAGGGTGAGGAGAGAAGAGAAGTCACAGTACCTCAAATGGTTCAGGAGTTGGTGAGGTGACTTGATTACTTTGGTGGAGTCCTTCCGCGCCAGGGTTATCATGTCAATCCGCATCTTGGTGGTGGTCGTCAGCGAGGGTGTTGTCGTGGCTGGAGGTGGTTGGAGAGTGATGACAGAGAGCCTGGCTTGGCCCAGGTCATGAGGTTGTGCAGACGCCGAAGTACCAGGCTGGGGGGAGGAGCTTGAAGACGCTTGATCCTTAACCTTTCTCACTTTAGGCTGGGACAGGGCTGGTTCCCATCTGGTGGGTGGCTTCACAGGTCTTCCACAGCGGGTATGAGAAGGCAGTCTGGGAAATGGGGGAGATGGAGTTAGAGGTGACATTGAGCGAAATTTGGATATTGTTTTTCGCCTGGGAAGTTGAGAAGGAGGGGAAATAGATTGAGGAGAAGAAGGTAGGGTTTTAGAGATAGGAGGAGTAGGTGAGGGGTTTTTAGGACGGAAGCTGGGGGTGATAGGCAAAGTGGGGGGTATGTTGGTGAGTTGTGGTGGCGAGGGGGGAAGACTAGACGTGGCAAGGTTAATTAAAGGCGATGGTTGAGAAGGAGGTTGCGGAGGTGAAACGAAAGGAGAGGAGATGTGAGAAGATTTGGGCTTAGGAATGCGGGAAGGGGTGAAGGTGAAAGAGAAGAGGGGGAAGTTTGGGTTTGAGTAGAGAGAACAGGAGGAGGTCGATGTTTAGGAAGGTGAGAAGGGGTGAACTGGGTGAGGCGAGTGGGAAGGGTGACAGGAGGTTGCAGTACAGGAGAGTGAAGGGCAGGCAAAGGAGAATTGAGAGGGGGAGTGGAAAGAGGTGGAGGGAGAGGGACAGCATGGTTGAGAGGGACAGGTCCGGAAAGACAGGAAGTTTGAGGGTGAAGATTTGAAACAGGGGTACAGTCAACATCCTGATCAGGCTCAGCTACAACAGTAATATTCTTATTAATAGGTTGAAACCTTCTGACAAACCTATTCCTATAAGTGCGAGATTCCCCATGATAGTTAAGGGGAGGCTAAAGGCTTTACGTAAAATCCTCGAGTTTTCAACATTTGGCAAATGTTTGATGTTAGTATAGTTAGTAGTAGTATTCTCCATATTCTCAAAGTTAGTTTTTTTTTTTTATGTTTTTTTTTTTTTTTATTTATTTGATTTTACTTGTAAATGTATCGGGCATTTTGAAAAATCGGCAAAATATCCTAATTTTGGTTGAAATCACTTGTAACTTCCAGGATGCATCCCTAGTGTATGTATTCACAACATATAAGGCTTAGAAAGTGTGTTTTATGAGTAGAAAGTACTAATTTTAATTTCTTAAAGTATTTAATTGTTTTTTCCAACTTTGCATCTAAATATCACCTAAGTAATTTCCATTTTGGAAAAACTATAGCCAAAATCCCAAATCTGGCTCTTATATTACGTTTATACAGGCATACTACATATGTTACCATCAAAACACCAACATCTGACAGTAAATAAGCCTATAAAAGCATCCCAAACATCGAAAATGTGTTAATGAGATACAGGAAATTGAAAGTTCAAGACATATCATATTTACGAACACTATGAAATTACAGTAGACCCCCCTGATTAATAACTTGTGCAATTGTCCATAGAAAACTAGGAAGCTACTGGACCTCTAGGGGTAACTATGTTTTTTTTTTTTTCCATATTGTCCCATATTTATTGTATCTCATGGCCTTTGCCGGGTGGCGGGGGGGGGGGGCGGGGGGGTTAGGAGGGGCGTGGGGGCGGTTTTTCCCACGGAATATGTTTCTTATACCTTCTCCTTGATGAAAGGAATTTTTAAGACCAAAAAAAAAAAAATCCATTTCCCATGACCAAAATCGAGTTCAAGCCTTTAGCCTACCCTTAATTATGACCTGGAAACAGTTTGGGGTCCTAAGGACCTCAAATGGACCCTTGTACCGTGGCTTCAGTTTGGAGGGTACAGGTAAGATGGCGACCATGACTAAGTCGCCTACTTGGTGAGGGTTGTTCTTGGGGGCTTCATCAGGCTGGAGATCTTGGGTAAACTGGAGCTGACGTAGGCGGTTCCTGAGGTGGACGAGGTTGGTATTTAGACCTGGTGAGGCCTCAGTAGGGGCAGCTAGGTGACGTAGTGGTATGAGGAGAGGTGGGCTCCCAAAAACCATCTCATGAGGGGTGATCCCGTTGTCTCTGGGGCAGGTGTTTATTCCCCATTGTATGATGCGAATTTGGCTGGTCCAGTCCGATGAGTTCATCTGTTGGAGGCGTGTCCGGATTTGATTGGCGATGGTTCTATGAGATCGCTCGCAGATGGAGTTTCCTTTTGGCCAGTAGGGTGAAGAGTGGCTGATGTGAAATCCAAACATTTCAGAGATCTGCGTCCAAATTTGTCCGGTGAATTCAGGGGCATTGTCGGAGTGGATTGCCTGTGGCAATCCAAAATAGGGAAAGACATGTTGTAATAATGCCTCGGTGACGGCCATAGCAGTGTGTTCTCTGGCAGGGCAGGCGATCACGTATTTTGAGTACGTGTCCACGAAGGTGATGATGTAGCGGTATCCCCTGTCGTTTTGTAGAGGTCCCATGACGTCCACTGCCAAAAGTTGCCAGGGTTTAGAAGCGATGAGTTTGCCGGAAGGTCCTGGGGTGCGTGTTTGGTCTTTTCCCAGGGTGCAGGCACGGCAAGCTTCAGTGATTTTCTTGGCCGTGGTGTAGGGGCGAGGAGTCCAGTAGATGTTGTCGGGAATAGGGTAATGATCCCGACAGGTTTTGGTCCAATAGGACATTTGAATTTGGCGGTATCGTATCGCTTGTACGATTTCGGCTGGTTCTTTGTGTATTGTAGTTTATTCATAAGTTAGGTTAAATATTAACTGTAATGTATAAATATCTACATCAGCTCTAGATGTATTATGAAACCAAGTTATGGGTTATAATTATTATGAGCCGGCAGCCATATGTAATTTCGCGAAGCGATCGGACGCCGGCCCTTTAGTCTCTCAATCAACACCATACAGCCAACATCTCCTCCCCCGGCTCTGACTCAACCCACAGTTCACCATGTGCTACAAATATTAATCTATAACAATATTAACAACAGTCCTACATCACCAGTCCTCTAAGCTAAGTTCATTGTATCGATATTGTATTATGTGAACATTCCTACATGTCATGCAATTGAATTAGCCGCGTGTGGGGGACTGGATTACACCCATGAATACCTCGTTGGTAATTATATTATAACTATTTGTTGGGATATTTCATGTACCAGTGATATGTAATTTAACCTCTTTATCTAAATTCCCGACAGATGTCTTTGAACGTGTTCAACTTCTTTTGGCCTAGATGGATCCCGTTGTTGGTGTGCAAGGAAGACATAATTTGTTCAGCATCCTCAGGCCCTAGTACGATCTGGCCTTCTGGGGTAAAGAGGGCGTCACCCCTTCTTTGTAAGAGGCCAAAAAGTCGGGTGGAGATCCAAGTTGGTTTGTCGTTCCGGAGGTAGGCCTGGATGAGAGGGGGAGTGGTAGTAGGTGGTGGTCGAGGTTCTTGGATGGTGTTGAGTTGTTCTGGTGCCAGTGGGAGCCGGGATAAGGCGTCTGCATTGGTATGGAGTTTTCCCGGCCTGTAGGAAATCTCAAAATCAAACTCCTCAAGTGATTCTCGCCAACGGACTGTTAGGGCATTCTTAGAGTCAGATTTCCTGAGCCATTGTAAGGCTTGGTGGTCAGTGATGATGGTGATCTTGACGCCAGCTAGGTAGGCCCGGAAGTGTTGGAGGGCCCAAACGATGCCTAAGCATTCTCTTTTAGTTACCGGGTAGTTGGTTTCAATGGTTTCTGCCGGGGTTAAGGTCCGGCTGGCACAAGCAATGATGTGCTCTCGTCCTTCTCGATTTTGGGAGAGGACTGCACCGACGCCGAGAAGGGACACGTCAGTGTAGAGTCTAAAGGGTAGTTGGTAGTCCGGAAAAGAGACGACAGGGGAAGACACGAGTAGGTCCTTGAGGGAGGTGAAGGCTTGGAGACGGTCGGGGGTCCACACAAAAGGTTCTTCCTTCCTATTTAAGTCGTGTAGAGGTCTGGCAATGGTGGCGAAATTCTTCACAAACCTCCGATAGTAGGAGGCAAGGCCTAGGAAAGCTCTTACTCCTTTTACTGACTTCGGGGGTTGGATCTCCTGGATGGTGTTTCTTGGGGTCAGGTGCAAGTCCTTCTTCTGACACCAGATGTCCTAAGAATTGGACCTGATGTCGAGCCATGGTGCATTTAGTAGGCTTCAGCTTTAATCCGGCTTGTTGGATCCTCTGGAAAACTTGGCGGAGGCGTTGGAGGTGTTCTGCCCAGGTACGACCAAATACTATGATGTCGTCCAAGTACGCCAGACATTTTTCCCAAGATAATCCCTGAAGTACGGATTCCATCAGTCGGGAGAAGGTGGCGGGACCGCTACATAATCCGAATGGCAGCACTGAGAACTCGTAAAGCTTCCCTTGGCTGGTGGAGAAAGCTGTTTTTTCTTGGTCGGTGGGGGCGACGGGGACCTGCCAGTATCCGGATTGCAGGTCCAGTGGGGAGAACCATCTGGCCCCTAAGAGGGAGTCTAGGGAGTCGTCGATGCGTGGTAGTGGGGTGGCATTTTTGATGGTGACATCGTTGAGTTTTTGTTTTGTTTTTTTTCTATGTGATTGAGGGAGGCAAAAGGCATAACTGCCTATAGCGAGTGCCTCCCCCATAGTTGAAAGAGTGACAGGGCCAAAATCAAGGGACGTTCGAGCCAAAATGCCAGGACACATGGAGTTTGAAGCAATTTAAGTCATAGGAAGAGGGAAAGACTGATTCTGGGAGAGAGTTCCAGAGCTCAGCTGTTGAGTAGAAGAAAGTTTGAGAGTAACGTTTCACTCTTGGGTTGGAGAGTTGCACAGAGTAGGGGTGGGATTGAGTTGCAAGACGGGTACCACGTGCCCTACGTAAAGGAGGTGGTATGCACTGGGATAGCTCTGAGGAACACTGATTATTATAGTAGCGATAGAATAGCGAGAGAGATGCAACATTGCGGCGGAGAGAGAGATTGCAGAGAGTTGGTGAGTTAATGATACGAAAGGCCTTCCTTTCAACTTTGTCTAGGAGAGCGGTGTGAGAGGAACCTCCCCACACATGTGAACAATACTCAATACAAGGGCGCACTATGCCCCTGTACAGAGCAAGAAGCTGTGCAGGGGAAAAGAACCCCCTAAGGCGGTTGAGCACACCCAGCTTCTGGGAGGCTGCCTTAGCAAGACTGGTAATATGGTCCTTCCAAATGAGAGCAGAAGAAAAAGACACACCAAGAATATTGAGAGAAGATGAAAGGTTGATTTTTGTATTGCTGAAGAATAAGGGATAGTCCGCTGGGAGATCCTGACGGGTAGATAGATGGAGAAATTGGGTTTTGGAAGCATTAAAGTTAACAAGGTTTCTCTGCCCCAATTGGAAATAGTATTTAGATCAGAATTTAAGAGTTCTATAGCTTCATTACGTTTGTCGTTGAGGGATTGCTGGCTGGGGCGTTCTGAAAAACTAATGGAGTAGTGTAAGGTTGAGTCGTCTGCGTATGAATGGATGGGAATTAAGGTACAGTTAAGGAGATCATTTATAAAAATTAGAAAGAGAATAGGAGATAGGACAGAGCCCTGAGGAACACCGGAGTTTATAGGGTGAGGAAGTGAACAATGGCCGTCCACAACCGCAGCTATGGAACGGCCGGAAAGGAAATTAGAGACAAAGGCACAGATGGAGGGATAGAAACCGAAGGAGGGTAGTTTAGAAATTAAAGATTTATGCCAGACTCTATCGAAGGCTTTCGATATGTCTAGTGCAATAGAAAAAGTCTCACCGAAGTCCCGAGTTGCCGGTATTCGATGCAGAATCGAGATGACCCATCCTTCTTCTTGACCAGTACCACTGGAGAGGACCAAGGGCTAGTTGAGGGGTTGACGATGCCAGCTTCTAACATCTCTGCAACTTGCTTCTGTTCTTCTTGGCGCTGAAGGGGGTTCTTTCTTCGTATAGCCTGTCTGACTGGGGGTCCAACAGTGTGAATGTGGTGTTCTAGGACATGGGTGTGGCCTAGATCTTGGGAGTTGGTGGCAAAGATGTCCTGGTATTCGGCCATTAACTGGCACAGATCGTCCTTTTGTTGAGGGGTGAGGTGAGTAGGAACATCTGGGAGTGATGGAGTTGATGCAGGAATGGAGGTGGTGGTGTCGGTTGAAGGCTGGTCATCATAAGTCTCTAGTTCTCCGATGGTGAGACCCCTGGGTAGGGTGATAGGGTGGTCGGAGATGTTGGCTATTCTTACTGCATTTTGTTTTAAAATGGCAGGAGCAGTGAGACAATCCCTGTCAAAAGGGCTCTGAAGAGAGGGAGTGTGAATGAGTTCTCCGTTGAGGGCTGGATGGATGGGTACCCAATGTTCATGATGTGGCAGCAAGGTGATGGGTTGAATGGTGATGGCCGATGCAACACGGATGGCTTTCAAGGTTTGAGGAGGGTCATGGAGCGGTGTGGCAATCTTCGGAGTGGTGAGTCCTGGGGGTTTGGTGGAAAATAACAATCTTCTTTCAACACACTGGATAATAGTGCGAAGGGCCGTGAGAAGGTCGAATCCCAGGTATCCGTCGTAGGTGGTTTCTGGGGAGGGAAATACCATGAAAGCGTGGTGATGGCCATGGTTAGGTTGAGGGGTGGCCACATACAGTGGGGCCGTGATGCCAGTACTAGGAATAAGGTTGTCGTTGGCATCAATGAGGGTGGTGGACGAGTGTTGAATCAGTCCAAAAGTGTTGTGATGTCTCTGGTGGTAAGAGGAAAAAATACAGGATCTTGAAGCTCCGGTGTCGACAAGGAGTCGAGAGTTGACTCCCTGGATGGTCAGGTGGGTGTAAATGGGAGGCTTTATCATATCATAGCTGCCCCTATCTCGAGCCCCCGCCAGTTTGCAAGTTGGTGGTCGGGGGCGGTCTAAAAACCCGGTTTGATGACTTTCGGCTCGACTGTACTGTGGTCGTCCGGGTCACCAACCTCTGCAGCTGTCTCGTCGTAATCCTCAGCTCCTGCGGTGCCGTCTTCTAGGATGGTGGCAACTCTTCTGGAGGGCTTCAGCCAGGGAATCTGTCCCCAGAACAGTGGAACCCTCGAGCGTTTGGCCAGCAACTCGGCAAAAGACCTCTTCAACCCATTAATAGGGCACTGGGACCCCTTCCAGTCTCCAGGCTTGACGCTGGCCCATTCTTCCGGCTTGTCCTGGTTGCGGCTAGGGTGGTAGGTTGGTCCGGAATGAGCTCCTTGTGGCTTAGTGGGAGCTCGTTGGACACCCGCGATCTTTCCTTGCTCCTGGGACTTTTGCAGGGCCAGAATACGGCGTATGATAGGGAGGTCTGTATCATATCCGGCCGGTTCTGTGATGGCAAAGTGGTCCCGGACTGCACGCAGAAGGATCCTCATCAAGGTCCGGCGGACGTTCTCCTTCCTCTCTGCAGCTGTAGCCATTGTGAATGCGGTGGAAGCCAGCCTGGTAAGCTTGCTGATGGTGGCGTCGAGGTCCCCGTCGTAGGTGATGGCGTGAAATTGCTGGTCGGCTATCACAGTACCTAAGACGGGGTTAATGGCAGTTTTAGTGTATGTTTCAAACTGTTCCCAGGTCATTCCGGGGTTCTCTTTTACATAACTGGAAACTAGGGCCATAGACTGCCCTAGCTTCATGACTACAGTATGTATTTTAGGGGCAACTTCATCTTTAAATATGATGTCAAGCACTGGCTTGACAACCTCTAAATAGGTGGCAATGTCAGTTTCCTCTGGTCTGAAAGGAATAATATCCAGTGCTTTCCCTGCCATCCTGACTACTTATCCCTGTCGTGATACTCTCAAAATATTTAAAGCAGGAGAAACCTGAAAGGCTACCTTCGAGAAAGAGACACCGCTGTCACCAGTGTTATGCCCGGTCCAAATTGGAACGCGAGATATTCTTTGTACAATGAGCAGCTCTCTAACTGGATAGGTATACCTTAAACTTTAAATAAAGAGACAACACAGCAGGATAGTAAGCACACAAGTAACAAGTTAATATGGGTTTTATTCAGTTTAACACCTGGTTCATGGAGGAGCAAGACATATATTTTATACCTGTAACCTGGAGATCATCAACAACAATAAGAATAATTAAGACATACAATACTCAGGTTATCAAGTAAGCAATAGGAGTCGGACAATGGGTCCGGACTCAAGGTAATAATAATACTTCTAGGATACAATTATAAGGTATCCAAAAATGGTGGAGGTACACCTCCTACCCAAATAGATCTCAGAGAGGATCTCAACAAAAGACAAGAGTGCAGTAATGGCAAATGCCGTCTGGATCATGCAATGATGTCTCCGGCATATAGTGACGTTAACTGACTCTAAAGCAATAATAGCCAAGTGGTCATCAACAATGAAGTGGGCTCGGAAAGGCTCACAAATGATATTAATACTATAGGTGTGCTAGATCTCACCTGGCAAAGATTAATCCTTAACTCTAATTGTGTACTAGCAAGGTGCTGAAGGCTGAGGCAACAATCGTCGGGAGCTGAGATAGAGTGAAATCTATTCGAGTTATGAACCTGACAGAATGTTAAATAAATTAGGCTAGAAGTTATACAAAGGGACTAGATTACGTGCAAATATGTGTTTGTGTTTGATGCTATGGGTCTTATATAAGCACGCCCCCTCTGTCGGGCTATGGGAGACCAATAACCCGGGAAGGTGCATATATAAGGATCCCCTGATAGGTATGTATAATGGGTCCCGGCAAGTAGGCTAATTAACATCAATTTAAGTAGGGAGAAGAAAGACCTCTCGCAAGACATAATGTTAATGAGAACCCCTGAAGATAACTTCTACCACAACCCTGAGTCAACTCTATACCCATAAACGGTACAAAAGCACTTAAAGGAGAGCTGTAGTGAAGAGGAGGGCCCGTAGATCGAGGGAGGATCCAGTAGTCCGGAGGGCGGCTGGGCGTGATGACTCCGGAAGTTGGTCCAGGGGGGGGGCGGCTGGGCGTGATGACTCCAGCTACTGGTCCAGGGTGACTCACAAGATGATTCCTTAGATCTTGGCGCCTACCACGGGACAACCGGGTTCCTCTTGCACTCCCACAGTGCAGTGATCCCCAAAGGATATGCTGGAGTTCTGCTACAAGGTTTGGGGGGTTAGGGTGACTAGCATAATGATCTACCTAGAGTGGCAAGCAGTCTAGATAGTGACATTATAGGTAGTCTAAGGGGGGTCAAGGTAAGTGTCTTCCTTCCTTGCTAGTTCGTGGAACTATCAGAACCATGTAGCAAAAAGAGAATCCAGAAAGGGGAGCCCAAAGTGGGTTGCCCAAAATTAGTCCTCTTCCTGATGGGGGGAACCAGATCTGGTAGATCTCAAGTTACTACACTATCCTCATAATCCCTTGAACAAAACAAGGTAGGAATCCTTTGGTACTTGGTTTGTGCACCGCATCGAAGGCCAGAAAGGGGGAGCCCAAAGTGGGTTGCCCACTTCCTGATGGGGGAAACCCAACTGGGTAGATTTTCCATCACAGCACACAACTGACAAGTTGAACACCAGCTATCTCTGGCTGTTCTTACCCTGAACTAAATAATACCAAATGGCAAGCTTAGTTACTGATGTCCAGGCTGGGTGAGTATAAGGCAATCTTCTTGCCCCTACTTAAGGCGCCCGGCTTGAGAGGATCAAGGGCGCTGGGGTGGTGTTGGCGCGTGGTGGTTATGTCCTTGTAGCTCTGGGGGTGGCGCGCCTGGATTCTGGCTGTACCTTTTAGCTAGATGCCCCCGGGCAGATTCTGTTATAAGATGGGGGTGATCACTTCCTGGTGGGAGAGGAAGTGGATGAGAAATGGCATGTGCAGGAGTAGGGTTGGCTGCAGGTTTAGTGGCAGCTAGAGATGCGGTTTTATCATCCTGAGACCGCATCTCAAAAAGAATTACCCTAGGCATAGCCTAAACAAAAAATAATAGGCTAGCCTATATGGTGTTGTGAATATTTTTGTTTAGCCTAGCCTAGGATATAACCTAGGTTTATTTTGAAAAAGTTAGGGCTATTTAGGCTAGAAAAGTTAGGCCTACGTATGGTATTTTGGTTAGGCTAGCAATGCCTATCTTGGTGTAGCCTATAAGCATGGTAAAGTAGAAGCCTAGCAGGTTAAGATGGTGTTTGCAGGCGTACCGTCCTCATTGTTAACTAGCTGTTATTAGTCCCATGCTGGTAATATATTTGATGATGGCAATAAGTCATGGGAGGTGAGGGGGACAAAGCCCCCCTCAACCTATCATTATTTCCCATGGCCAACTGTTGGATAATAGATTGAGGCCTATGCTAGACCTATTTTGAAAAGGTAGATAGGCCTTGAGGTGTTGTGAATAAAAAAAGATTACCCTAGGCCTAGGCTAATTCTGGCATTTTGGCTTGGCTAGAACTGCCTGTGTAGGCATAGACATAGTAAAGTCTGGCATTTTGGTTTGGCTCGCCGCTCGCCCTGTCTAGGTGTAGACATGGTAAAGTAGAACAATATACTGTGGTTAAGGTATAAATAATACACTCCCAACTAGCCTAACAGATGATTATCAATGATCAATCCGTCGAAAATCCTTTAACTTGGGCCACTAACAGGCTTCCCTGACCCCTGTAGCCTAGCTAGGCTAATTTCTTATCATCAATTCACAAGATACTCTATTCTTCTTCCTGCTGGCTGTGGTGGATCGAATTAGCCATGCTAAACAATGACAAGCTCATAAATTAAATTATATTAGATTCTTCTTGGCGCTTCGGTGTGGGTGACATATTGTTTATTTACAAAGGCCAAGCGCCTGATTGGTCAAGAGAAGCCTCGGTGAAAATAACCGAAAGGGAGCCGTAAGGGAGCTCAACGATGCGTTCGTGAATACACCTTCCGCACTCCCTTAGGAACGATCGTAGGTTGCTGTACGACATCGCACGCTACGACCGTTAGTGAATCTGGGTCCAGGGGGGCAGATATTCCACTTCACTTTTCACTCACTTGTGGACTATTCACTAACACTGTATATGTTCCACCACATTCTCTGTGCATTCATTGTGGGGTTATATACGTTGTTTGCTCTGTGTAGTGTTGACATAGGGTATATATGTTGTTTTTTGTTTTTGTGTTTTTTTTGTTAGTGGTTTAAGGGATGAGGTCACGAGGAACCTATTTACCCTGGCATAGACCTATTTTACTGTTAGGCGATCAGAACAGAGGCAAGGGGTGTGAGGAGATTGCCCAACTATCTCCACCAGCCGAGAATCGAACTCGGTCCTCCCGGTTAGAAACCGAGCGCTCTACCAATGTCGCTACTGGTCACCCCGTATATATGTTGATAACTTGGAGCAGCAGTTCACCCAAGGTACCTCTCTTCTTCTTCTTGTGCAGTTTTTTCCTATATCGGTAGTCCCGATCGCAATAAAACATTCGTAAAGGGTTAATTCACTTCCTCACCGAGTTGCACAGATTACGGAACGCCGAATTATCGTGAATCTTGTGGGGGGAGTACTAGACGTCAACGCAGTGTGGCCAGCCGTTGCTTTGAGCTCTAATATTCAACTGGCGAATATTGCCTCTGTGGCATATTTATAGGCTTGGTCAAGGGAGTCTCAGGAATATTCTAGAAGTATTGGATGTCGGGGTTGTGAAGGAGTTAATTTATTCTGGTTAACTTAGGGGGTAGTGAGGGGTCTTTATCTCGGCAATAGGTAGTCTGCAATATGATTGGTTATTGTGGATATCTTTACTCTAGTGCAAGTCACTATTAGAGTCGATTAGGCAAGATTTGTTCAAGAGGAGGTTACTACTTTGTTTGGCGCTATATGGGCCCAGGCAGGAAAGCATTATTCCTTTCACATAAGTATCCTTCTCTGGTCTAGCTGACATGCTATTCGGAATCTAGGATGGGTTAAGGAGGATTTTGGTTTTAGTTCAGGATGGGGTAGGATGGTATTTGGATAGGTATCTAGATTTGTAGGTCATAACCTGTTGGAAACTCACCTGTTGTCTGGCAAGAATTTGCTGGCTTGCGCGGGTCATGGTAAATCTCTGCGGGGGTCGGTGGGGTCCCTGTGGGGTCGGGGGGGGACATGCCGCTCCCTGAATATGGTTATATAGAGTTCTTACGTTAATTGGGTTGAGATATGAGTTCAGGTTGTCAGGAGGTATATTCCTAGTTAGGGTTGATCACTACATCTAGTTTTCATGTACGAGGATCACTCGTGGGTGTTATGAATAGTGGTTTTGTGAAAGTGCAAGTCAGTGGGAAAACTATATTTTTAAGGGGGGCGAGAGGGGGTCGCCCTAGCCTCGCTTCGGCTATCGCTCTGGTTCAGGTTGTGAGTTGGGCTAGGGAGTTAGAGGATAGTTAACCTCTTAAGTTCGCATGGGGGTAATTAGACACCTCTGCCTGTGCGCATGTATTTGAGCTGTTTCCATCACTAAAATATTCATTTTACCATAAATAGCATTAATACTTATCCATATGCGCCTATTATAGGTTGATTATAAAGGTATTAACCTGTTACAACAATAAAACGAGTGAAAACAGCATTTGGATGGTCAAAATCGGCGATACAGGCCACGAGTTACATAATGTATGGGTGAGGCAACCTGCTTTCCCGCCAATTTCCCCCAAGGCCACTGAGACACTGTCGATCGATACTCTCTCTCTCTCTCTCTCTCTCTTGCACTCGCTTGCAATGATGACAATGCCCTGCTTGCAACTCGCTAATGTTAGCACGAAAATATACCTCAGAATAAGGGAATAACAGGGAAAATAGGTGATAACTGAAGGAGGTGAGGAAAGTGGGGAAGGAGGGGAGGTAGAGGACTGATATTTTGCATGGCCCAAGGACATTTTTTTTTTTTTTTTTTTTTTTAATAGATTTTTTTTTCTCTGACTCTTAAGAGTCTTCCCGCAGTCCGCCGGGGGAGCTCTTAAGAGTCTTCCCGCGGTTCCCGGGTTAAGGGGGGTACAAGGATAGGTCTTTACCTCCCATTTATTGGGGCTAGTGAACGAACTGAGTCGGCATGTTATAACGTTCTTATGGCGCCTTTACAGGGGGAAGGTTGTGAATTGGAAGGTCTGTGGGGCGAGGCTAGGTCGCGGCGGTGCTCGTGAACTTTGACAGTGACCCTTAACCTGACAAGCGCGATATAGACCTAGGTGCTAGGGTAGTTATTTGTGCATTTCTAGCCCTGGATTCTGACAGAATTCGTTATATTTACAATATAAAGCATTATTTGTTTTCGGTATGCTTTTATTTTACATATATGATGTATATATGAACCTTCAAGAGTGCTAAAATAAGTGGGAAAAGCATTTGGGTGGTGAAAAACGAAGATATTGGCCACCCGGTCATAATCTCAGGCGAGAGAGAGCCACAGGCAGCACTCCCCTCTCGCTGTCTGGGAGTCAACTGAGACGAGCGGGGCGGTGTGCGGTGTTGGGTGTTGCATAACGATCTTTTATGCAACCCACTTGTGCTACATTATCGCGGGAGAGAAAAATAACCGATAAATGATGATAATAAGAGGATAAATAGGTGATAATTGAGGAGGGGGGGGAGGGGGGAATAAGGATGGGAAGGAGGGGAGGGGGAGGGGTGAGAAACACATGGATGAGTACTAGAGGGGAATTATCTCACCTAGAGACAAAATCCTTTGTTTTGATAGGCCCTTTTTTTTTTGGAAGGCTTTTTTTATGGTCTTGCTTCCGTGAGGCCTATCGCGTTCCCTATAGGAAGCCTTCCGTGAGGCCTATCGCGCTTGCCGGGTTAATGCACGGGACATAGAGGTGGCAGTTCCCTACGATAAAACAGGTAGTGTGGTGTGTGCAGCGGCACGTGAAGGAAAAAGTGACAGGGTGACCCAAAAGGTTTCAACTGGCCATGGGATCGCGAGGTAGAACAGAGTAGTGTGGATTGTGGGTAAGGAGGAGGTGATTGGAAGACGTATAACAATTGTGGAAAAGTAAATGGAAGAGAGGAATAACATGGCGGATAAAAGATAATTACCCTAAGGATTGAAATACATGCATGAATGACGGTATTAGTCGTCGTCAAACTAAGGTGAATGGGACTTGGTTGGAATGCACGGAATACGATTCGACATGGGCAGTGCCTCTGTGTCGTAGCAATATCGATCGGGTAAATTCTGGTTAATATTATATATACACTTAGTTACTAGAAGAACAAGACAAGGGGTAACTGAGCACGGGGGTATATCTATAGTTACTACAAAAGAAAGGAACAGCTGAGCATGGGATTGGTATGTGGGTGTTGTAACTGAGCAGGGGGGCAGCATATATCTATTATCGTAATGGAGAGAGATACTAGGTAGCTTTCCTGCATTCCTCTTGAGATGATCGCATGCAGATTGGTCATAATTAAACATATATAAATCAACAGATATGAATCAATACAATAACTGACAGGGGGTTAGTATTGCGGGTTAGAGGTTAGGTCAGAGGACGAGGGGGGGTTTTAATTAATTATAGGGCTGACATAATCATGATTGGATTCGTTGTGGACTGGAAATCGAAGGTGTCCTGAGATCGCCTTCGCACCTACACAATGAAAATACTATAACCCACAAGGTGGTTATCTAATTAAATACATACTTAGTTGGTAGGCTACATCAAAAGGAGGAAAGTCATGTGGTTTGTATTCTACAAGACTGTGATTTAGAGGTGTAACATGCAGAGGTAAGTGGAAAAGAGAAACAACATTGTGGACAGATAGATAATGAATACATGCATGACGGCATTAGAGCCGTCGTCCTAATAAGAGGATGAAACCGGGTTGGTATGCACGTGGCACAATACGACAATAGGACAGTGCCGCTAGGTCGTATCAATATCGGTGGGCATACTCCGGTTAATATTATATATACACTTAGTTACTAGAAGAAAAAGAAAAAGGGGAATATATCTATACTCGTCATGGAGAGAGAGATACAAGGTAGCTTTCCTGCATCTCTCCTGATAATCGTATGCAGATTGGTTATAGTGAGTTTATCCGAATTAACAGGCCTAAATCAATACAATAACTGGCATAGGGTTATCGGGTGTATAGAGTCGTGGTTAAAGGTTGTTACATAACTCGTAATTAACTTATCTAAATCAACAGGCATAAATCAATATAAGAACTGGCAAGGGACACAAATTGACAGACGAACAATGCAACGTGAGGTTATGTATAGCTAACTGCTAAAAATGGGGGAACGAAGATAGGTGTCTTCCCTTTTTACAGTTTCCTAAATTATGTTAACATTAGGGAGTTGGTACATCAATAAAATAGCAATCTCAGTGAGTTATGGGGCTGTCTAGTGTAATTTCATAATCTCGGAATTAGTGTATTTGTCTAGTGAAATGGAGGTTGTATTAGGAAGGTTGGGAATATATATAGTTAGTGGATAAAGCAACGGGAGGTTAGAGACATATAATTGCTAGAATTGGGGGGACTATGATTGTTATATAACTAAATACAGGGCTGACGTAATCACGATCTGATTTGGTGTGAAATGGAAGCTAAGGTGTCTTTTAGATCGCCTCGAACCTACACAATGTAAGTATTATAGCCTGTATGGTGGTTACATAATTAAATACATACTTAGGTGGTACATTAAGAATGTCAGTGAGTAAAGTATTGTGGTTTGTATATTAGAAGACTGTGATTGAGAGACGTATAATATGTGGAATGAATTGGGAGAGAGAGAGACCAAATCGGGGATGGAAATGGGACCGGGGATCTCGTTGGGGGTGGGGGTTTCGCTCTCAGGATTTTCGTTCCTGTGGCTCGTTAGGGGTGGGGGTTTCGCTCTCAGGATTTTCGTTCCTGTGGTATTTCAAAACATAATTCCATTTGATAGGTCAAGGTCACAGGTCAATGTCAAATATAAGGTCAATATGCTAATTTCTTTACTATTCATGTAAACTTCACAAAATTCGATGAGACAGTTGTGCTTTAACACCTTACGAGCGGCCTATGCGGTTTATTTATGTGTACCGCCCAGCTGGGTGTTTTTAGCCAAAATAGGGCTGTTTACGTGATCATTTTCATGCCTAAATAAGACCCAGAACGTAAAACAAGTACCTATCCCTGAAAGGGCATAAACAGAGCTTTCGAATGACACCATAACGATCCTTGTATGATGGATAGTTTTCTTGCAATAACCGTGCAACGCGAGTGCAAAAAGCAGGTAATTCGGTACTTTCGGTACATAATTGAGTATGTAGCGAGTGAGAGAGGGAGGAGGGAGCTGAGATTTGTGTCAGTAGGTTCGCCGCGGTGGTCTGGAGCAGTCATACGCTCGCTAGTCTCCTGCCACCACTTGTCTCTCTCTCTCAGCCACATTACGTGCTGAAATTGCCACTCGAGTTATGTCGAGCGCCGCCACATAGTCCAGCTTTATTTAACTCGACTTATGTTGCTCGCCGCTAATTAAGGGTTAAGGGAAAATTAAAATATTAAATTTTCAGACATCATGAAGGTCAAGATGAAGGTTAAGGGTCAAGGTCAACTATTCCTTTAACCTCTGAAGTGCGCATGGGGGGTATGAGACACCACATTCCTGTGCTGACGTATTTGAGCTGTTCCCATCACTATCATCGTTATTTTACCATAAATAGCATTAATACTTATCCATATGCGCCTATTATAGGTTGATTATAAAGGTATTAACCTGTTACAACAATAAAACAAGTGGAAACAGCGTTTGGATGGTCAAAATCGGCGATACAGGCCGGGAGTTACATAATGTATGGCTGAGGCAACCTCCCTTTCCACCACTTTTCCCCACGTCTGGAGAGAGACTGTCAATCGATACTCTCTCTCTCTCTCTCTTGCACTCACTTGCTAACAGTGATGACAATGCCCTGCTTGCAACTCGCTAATGTTAGCACGAAAATATACCACAGAATAAGGGAATAACAGGGAAAATAGGTGATAACTGAAGGAGGTGAGGAAAGTGGGGAAGGAGGGGAGGTGGAGGAGTGATATTTGGCATGGCCCAGGGGCAAAAAAAAATAAAAAAATAAAAACAAAAACAATATTTTTTTTTCGGTGTTTTAAATTGATTTTTTAATAGCCTTACTCTTAAGAGTCTTCCCGCAGTCCGCTGGGGGAACTCTTAAGAGTCTTCCTGCAGTTCCCGGGTTAATACCTCTGAAACTAAGTGATGATCTTTAATGAAATTTGACACACTTATTTGATTTTCTAGGGTTACATCAAAGCAAACACAAATTTAATCCTACATAAAGGTCAAGGTCACAGGCCAAGGTCATAAGTTAACGTTCATCATAAAAAACTCAATTTTCGATAAGCTGACGACTGTTAGTTACATTTTACCTAAATAACATATATGTCAATCATATAATATTATAGGCTACAGTATATATATTATAATACTTAAGGTTAACCTCTGAAGTGTGCATGGGGGGTAATGAACACCTCTGCCTGTGCGCATGTATTTGAGCTGTTTCCATCACTAAAATATTTATTTTACCATAAATAGCATTAATACTTATCCATATGTGCCTATTATAGGTTGATTATAAAGGTATTAACCTGTTACAACAATAAAACAAGTGAAAACAGCATTTGGATGGTCAAAATCGGCGATACAGGCCGGGAGTTACATAATGTATGGATGAGGCAAGCTCCTCTCCCGTCAATTTTCCCAAAGGCTGGAGAGACACTGTCGATCGATACTAAAATGCCCCAGAACAAGAAGCCCACCACAGAAGCCACGAGCGAACACCACACAGAAACACCCGGAAGAAAGGTCCACAGAACGAAAGGACCAGCTGACCGAGCCCGCCATTCCAGACAGGCCCAAGCCCGCAGGGCTAAACAGCTCCAGGACACACCCATTTACCTTTTCTAAACCGACCATTTTCCACACCTCACGTACACTAACCCCCTCGTGTCCTACACTTATTAACTACAAAGATGATGAACAGGAATATACATTCATATTAAAAACACCCATGCCTGTCCCGACGTTGAGCCAATGCCAACACATCAGACAGCCATAATTATATCTATGTATGTTCTTGCATCCGAGAAGTAGATGTTATATATCTTAGAAGTTAAAATACCCACGCTGTCCCTAGACCCCGTATATCATTTTCCATGACTAGTATAGATATGTGTAACCCGTGCTCAGTCGCCCCTTGCATTTGTTCCTCTAGTAACTAAGTCTATAATATTAACTGCCACCAGCATTGATACGACATAGCGGCACTGTCCTTGCTACAAAGATGATGAACAGGAATATACATTCATATTAAAAACACCCATGCCTGTCCCGACGTTGAGCCAATGCCAACACATCAGACAGCCATAATTATATCTATGTATGTTCTTGCATCCGAGAAGTAGATGTTATATATCTTAGAAGTTCAAACACCCACGCTTGTCCCTAGACCTCTTATATAATTTTCCATGACGAGTATAGATATGTGTAACCCGTGCTCAGTCACCCCTTGCATTGTTCCTCTAGTAACTAAGTCTATAATATTAACTGCCACCAGCATTGATGCGACATAGCGGCAGTGTCCTTGTGTCGTATTATGCCAAGTACAGATCAACCAGGTTTCATCACCTTATTAGGACGACGACTATAATGTCATCGTTCATCGATGTATGCAATCCTTTAGGTTAAGTATTTTATCCGCCATTGTGTTCACCTTTTTCCATTTACTTTCCACAATTGTCATACGTCTTCCCCTTGCCTCCTTCGTATCCACAGTCCACACTACGCCAATTTACTTCGTGTCTTACACCTCTTACCCCAACCAGAGATTATATAAGATAACCTGGTTATCAGTATCTGTCATAAGTACCCCGAAACAATAACTAAGTACCCCTACGAACTGCCGCTGTTGTGATATTATATTTAATAGAAAACGCAGTTCCCAGGGCCAACTAATAGTATCCATAACCCTCGGACTGATCACATAACTCTATCTTTTCCAGACTCCTATACCACCCCATATGTTGCATTCCCCGGTAGCATTTGGCTAACGTATTCTACTGCCTTTTCAAACTCCAATATAAATTGTAGCCTAATGCCACCCCCACGCCCAGGGACCTTAGGGGCAAAATTTCCCTGTAGCCCTTGAACTCTCCCCCCCCTCTCATTAAGACACCCGCGCTTCTCGACTCTTGTCCGACCTAGCCTCTCTCTCATACCTCTTGAAGATCCTTGAATTGTCCGTTACTAACGCTCTCCAACCTTTTATATATATACTCCTATCCAGCCTACCTTCACTTAGTAGGCCAGAACAACATTAGAACTTTACTAGCCCCTTGCATGCCATCTATTCTCTTACAACACATTCACAACCCTGCACCCAATGGTCGTCGGTGCGAGGCTAGCCGCCCCGCCAGTAACTAACTTCTATTGCCATACTTCCAGATAAATGTGGCAGAGTTAGCAACCCAGTCTCCACCATATCCAGCAAACCCTACAATTAACAACCAGCCGAGTAAAACCAGCTAGTTAAGGCACCTTCGGTTTTGGTATTAAAGACACTCACATCTGTCTCATACACAGAGGGTTATTACAAACACTGGTGATATGGCAAGCCCCTAGCCACAGCCGCCGGACGACTATATCAGAGAGAGGGCGCCCAGCTCCCCCTTTTTGCCCACCCGAGGAGGGAGACCCCCACCCCCGCGGAGGTATACCTGGCCCCTGTTTTGACTTTCGAGTCATTGCCAGGTAGCACAGGAATTCTTCCTATCAATGAACTAACCATGAATGACTAACACCTTTACTAACCTCTATTACCTCACAATAAACCATTTACCTTTCTTGCATACTCTGATCACTAAATTAGCACCTCAGCTATACCATAGAATGAAGATTGAACAATCTAGAGAGACGCTCCTATCACAGCTGTCCCCATCCTCCTCGCAAAGTAGATCCAGTCTCTCTCCCCTAAATACGTCCAGTATAGCCAAAATAGTACCTCTTACTAAGGCTCAGTTATATGAAAATATAAAGGCTTCCTATCACCCTGTGCCACAACAGTAAATACCATCTTACCTAGTCCCCATATCTATTGAGAGCTCAATTAAGTCCATAAGACTCGAGATCCCTACTGTCTACAGGGTCCAGAACCGAGCCTATAAATCTAACTCCCGCCCCCAGTCAAATCAGTTGAAAGCTAGACACCAACCAGTGGTCACTACCCTGCAGTTTACCTCTAGCTCTGCCCTTGTGTTGTTCCGGAGTTGAGAGATTCCAGATCCGGCAGACTCCGTGGCAGAGAAGACTGATAGAAGCATCTGTCCATGTACAAGTCCTAACGTGCACCTTATAACCTTCACACAAATTCGTGGGTATATAAGTGTGTAGCCAGCAACGATCATCAAGAGATCCGACTTGAGAACTTCCTACATTTTGGACCATCTGGACGGCCGAGGAACCAGTCGTTAGCCCCCAACATCACCGGAAGCAAGATAACCAGGACCAGATCTACCCATACTATTCAAGATTCATGTTACTAGTACTAAGTGTTATAGTACTAGCTTGATACTCACCTATTAACTTTCTATAAAGTGGCTAAGACCTTGCCCAGTGTAATTCATATTTAACCATTCCATTTGGGACGTACTAAGCGATCAGTGTTTTTTAATTAACAGGCGACCTTGACTCTCGTAATTACCTTATTCAGATATTAAAACTCTAGTGATATCTAACGTTCGCCCACTGATTTGTGTTCTACATATTTCTGCCTTAAGAATATCAAACTTAGTTCAGTACCCCCATGAGGTTACTAGAGATTTCCGTGTTCTATAATATACGCGTGTCTAATCCTAACTGTGAGTTGCTACGTGGGCACGCGACCAGCCAGCAAGAGGTAAAATCAGTGACATTGAATTATACGAATATATTGAGGTCTTCCAGTACAAAATAAACTTGCTAATTAAACCCGTGATCAGAAGAATATACCTGAACGTTGGAAGTGGGAGACTAGGCTCCATCCAGATCCGCTAATGCTAGCAGTTCCCTTCTATCATTTGTTTTGTGCGAATATAACTATCTTTCTATGCTCTTTATTTCTTTATTTCAATAAACGTGAACTTGTGTCCTGTTACCGTGTGTTTATTTTGTGTTCTCTATTCCTCATACCTTGTATTGTGCATGCAGCCTTCTATACCCAGTCATTCAGAACTCACATTACCCAAGTTAAACCTGTAGAAAAACAGGGCATAACATTGGCGGCAGCGGTGGTTCTTGATTCGGATAAAAGGTTGCATTACATTGCAAGTTTGGAACAGCTAGAACACGAGAACATCATGGCGCAACCTACCCACACTTCCATCCCAAATTATGATGAAACAAATTATGGGATCGAAGTATCATGGACGTAGTGAAACTCTTACTTGACGTTACTTATACCACGGACGCACAAAAAATAGCCGTAACATTACCACACCTGGGAAAAGCCGTTTCCTTGGTGGCCTATCAAGTGCACTCTGACCTCACCTGGAACGATTTTCGCACAATAGTGATAGAAGCCATTAAACCTTCGTTGGGCGTTTTCGTGGCCGACACCCGTATCTTAGACACGAAATTCGAAGGCGATCTAGATACCACAGTGAGTAAGCTTGCCCAACACATAAAAAATTCTTTCCCCACGTTGACCAAAATCCAACAAGAACAGCAAATTCTGGTCAACCTTGTGTCGATATTGCCCTCAGCAGTAAAAAACCATTTCCGGGTGCACGATTTCGTCGGATACAAAAAAGACCTCATCACGATCCGACGTATTTTGGCCGTGCGCACAGAAGCGCCCACCCAAATCGCTGCAATCAAGAGGTTTCCCACGCACCCGCAGCAAACCAACCACCAAAACCCCAACAATGCCTACCCAGCCTCATCTTTCAACAACAGACCCACCTACCCTTCCGGCAAGCCCCAACCCAGTAGACCCCGGTTCCAACCGTCCCAGCCACGCAGAATCTTCAACCGGAACAGCAACTACAACACCTACCAAAGTAAAAACCCTACCTTAGTCATTATCAACCCCTATGATTTCCCTGCCTGTAATGCTCAGTGTGCCCTCCACCAAATTCGTGACTCTGCCAAACCTCGCCCCTCTACTCCTCGCATTTCTGTAAATGAAGAGGAGTGGGGACAAGAGGAAGAAATTGCCCCCCATACCATGACCTCAGACGATACCGAGGAAACCCTGGAAGAGGTAGATACCGACCCCCAGGATTTTTAAAGTATCCCCCGCCCACGATGGGCTCGGCGGGGGACGCCATAACTAGTCGCACTGCCCCCATTTATTACATGGCCAAAATCAAGGACATTCCTGTCCGCTTGCTAATCGACACGGGAGCTGCCAAGTCATGTTTGTTCAAATCTTACTATGAAAAACATCCCCGACGATTTGGCCCTTTGTTAAACACCAAAACAGAACTCATCTCAGCTGCTGATACTTACTTAAATCTCCTAGGAGACACTTTACCCCTATCAGTAACCACTCCTGGCCCCCATGCTCGTTGTTATCACACATTTACAGTATTTTCCTCCAACTGTAAACATTATGATGGTTTCCTTGGACTTGACCTCCTTCAAAAACTAGAGGCCCAGATTGACTGCGGCCAAAGGCTGATCTCATTCAAAAACAAATTCCAGCCCAAAGCCTCTGACAAACCAATCACGCAGAAACCCATTCCCAAAAAGAAAAAACAACCTCCCCCTCAACAAAACCTGATTCAGGGTTACCAAGTTGCAGCTAGCACTAAGGTTACTCCTAAAACCTCCCCTTGCCCCGAGATCTCTCAAAACCTCACTCAATTCAGTAAAAAAATGCCTCAACAAACGAAAGAAGACAAGTCCAAGCAACTCCCCCTCGGTAATCCCCTCAATTCTCGTAACTCTGTCCAGAATAAATCCTCCCATGTTTTCAGGACAGACTCTGATATATGTAACCCTAATTCTATCCAATGTTTATGTACACATGTTTCCAGAGAAAATGCCGACCAATGTACCCAACAATGTTCCCACCATGCCCCCAGAAATGCCCAGCTATTCCACCACCCCCCCAATCCCCCTTGTGACAGTTTTTCGTCAGTAGCTCCCTTCCACCCCCCCACAATTCACACCCCTAATAAACTTCAAAACCCCACACTTGACTCACCCCCTCATGACAGACAAACCCACCAACCCCAGATAACCTCTAAACAAACCGTTACTGCCACCGACAACGCTCACCCCACCAACCCTCCGCAGTCCCTCCAACAAATCCCGTTTTCTAACCCCCTCACACCGCGCCCCACTGATCCTCTCACACGCGCCGTTAATCCCCCCCTCACGCGTGACCCCCACCAAAGTGACCTTGCCCCCCTTATAAGTACCAAGCACCTGCTCGCCAGTCAATCCCCCACCATCATTAGCCCAGCGGTAGTTCAGGATAAATGCCAAATTCCCCCCCACCATCAAAAATGGGTGAACCTGCGGCCTATACCCCAAACTCACATGGTATTTTCCCCCACTAACACATACCCAACCCCCATCGCTGCCTCTTACAACCCGCCATCATTCCCGCTCGTATCAACCACATTATCGTGGCTAATATCTCAGAGGAACCCCTGACATTACCGAAAGGTCTCATTATAGGAGATCTCGAAACTTTCGATGACCTCCCCATACATTGTAACGACACCCCTACCAGCCTCCAATTGCCCCCTCTTCCTGAGACACTATCTGACCACCAAAAGAACGGCATGTACGACCTACTGATGGAATTCAGTGACGTCTTTGCCCAACAACCCACCGAAATCGGACAGACGGATGTAGAACAACACATCATTAACACCACAGGCCCCCCCATACGACAACCATCCCGTAGAAAGAACCCCATACAACGTCAGGAAGAGGAACGCCAAGTCCAGGAAATGTTAGAGGCCGGGATTGCCACCCCGTCCATTAGCCCCTGGTCTTCCCCTGTTGTCTTAGTCAAAAAGAAAGATGGGACAACCCGTTTTTGCGTCGATTACAGGAGGTTAAATGACATAACCATTAAAGACGCTACGCCCTTACCCCGAATAGACGATTCCCTTGACTCCCTATACGGATCCAAATGGTTCACTACCCTCGACTTGCAAGCAGGGTATTGGCAAGTGCCTATCAAGGCCGAGGACCAAAAGAAAACAGCATTTTCCACTATGAATTTAACGTCCTACCTTTTGGCCTCTGTAACGGACCCGCCACTTTCTCCCGTTTGATGGAAACGGTATTGCATGGCCTAACCTGGGAAACCTGCCTAGCCTATCTGGACGATATTATTGTGTACTCTCCAACCTGGGAAGAACACCTCCTCAGGTTGAGACAAGTCCTGCAAAGAATCCGAGCCGCCGGGTTGAAATTAAAACCCTCAAAGTGCGTGATTGCCCGGAATAAGGTAGATTTTCTCGGACACGTGATATCTGAACATGGTATTGCGCCAGACCCAAAGAAACTTCAAGCCATACAAAACCAAACCCCACCCACCACGGTTAAAGGAATACGTTCGTTTCTAGGTTTAGCCACGTACTACAGACGTTTCGTCCCCCACTTTGCCACCATAGCCAGACCCCTCCACCAACTTACCCACAAAGACACCCCGTTCGCCTGGACACCTGAAAGAGACCTCGCGTTTAACACTTTGAAGCAAAAGCTAATCCAAGCCCCTATTGTCGTTTTCCCTGACTACCAGAAACCTTTCCGTCTTTATACCGACGTATCTCTGTACGCCATAGGTGCAGTATTAGCTCAATTCAGAGATGGAAAGGAACATGTGATAGCGTATGCCAGCTACACACTCACCCCACCCCAACAGAATTACGCAGCCACCAAGAGAGAGTGCTTAGGGATCATTTGGGCACTCAGCCACTTCCGGTCATTTGTGTTAGGCGCAAAACTCGAAATAATTACCGACCATCAATCTTTACAATGGCTGCGTAGGTGCGAAACCAACTCAGCCATTTTGGTACGTTGGAGAGAGACACTAGAGGACTACGACTTTACAATACAATATCGTCCCGGGAAACTCCATACTAATGCAGACGCCCTGTCACGTTTGCCAGTACCAAAAGACCCCCCCACCAACCTAGCCGCCTTACAAAACACTCAATTGGTATCTACCCCCACCTCCCGACAGAATGCCCCCCCAGCCCCCTCCCTAATTCAATCTTGGGAAGCACGAATCAGACCCCCCTGGAATCCCGTAAACGTCTTCAGGAGACTGACTCGCTGGGGAGATCAACTTGCCACAGACACTGGTCACATAATCTTGGACCCCACCATAGCCCACGACTACATGATTGCCATCCACGAGGGAAACGGCATACACCTTGGACAAAAGAAAATGTTAAAGATCTTCACAGACCAATACTGGACCCCCAACCCCTCCAAAATTGCACAACGAGTGACAGAATCCTGCAAACCGTGTTTATTGGGAAAGGATAGATCACGCACCCCAGGCCCAGCTGGTACCATTTCTGCCAACAAACCGTTCCAAGTCCTATCCCTCGACATCATGGGCCCGTTCCCTTCTTACGCTGGCAACCGCTATATCGTCACATTTGTAGACGTATATTCAAAATTTCTAATAGCCTGCCCAGTTAAAGACCACACAGCCACCACAGTCGCCACACTGCTTGCCACCGAAGTGTTCCCTATATTCGGCCTTCCCCTTGCTCTTCTATCGGACAATGCCCCCGAGTTTAGTGGACACGTTTGGCAACAATTCACCCAACAATGCGGTATCAAGATTAAACACTCATCCCCGTACTGGCCTCAAGGAAATGCTATCTGCGAACGCAGCCATCGCACCATCAACAACCAGTTACGTACAAGAATGATTGCTCTTAATACCTCAGACTGGCCATCACAACTAAAGATGATACAGTGGGGTATGAACACCTGTCCTCGGGAAGACGGTATTTCCCCTCATGAACGTGTTTACGGTGTACCCCCCCTGTTACTGCCATTCCACCACCACGCTCACCTTCCCTCCACCACCTCCACAATTGACCCATTGCAACATCTGCAAAACACCCTCCATACCGCCCAGATCTGTCAAGACACCAAAACTGATAACATCGATGAAAAAAACCCTTTCGCCATCCATGACACCGTAATGGTAGCCAACCTCCCTATCACCAACAAGTTAGGCCCTCGCTATGTTGGACCCTACACCGTAATACAAGTCCCAAATGCCTTTCAAGTCACCATCGACTATCACGGCGTAACTCGCACGCTCCGAACTAGATTCGTCCGAGCGTTTAAACCTCTAAAGCCACAAGACATTACCCCACCCCACACGTCCGACCCTAAATTAAATACCCCTACTCACCCCCTCACTCAGGCTACGAATATTCCCATACAAACCCCTAAGGACCTAAGCCCTCCAGCACCGAACCGACAAATCTTTTCTCACCATACCCCCCCAACTAACTTCCACAAACCCCAAGCCCCCAATATCACACCCTCTTCCACCATGACACCTTCTTTCACTTCTGATAGTCAAGTTCCTCCCCAACTTATCCAAGTACAAAAACCTCCACCCACAACCCCGACCACAACAGAAACCCTCCCGTCTAGCCCTGACATACCTCCACCAGGCACCACAGTGAGAAAACCACCACCGCCACCCCAAACCAAGTACACACCCAACCGCACCACACAATCTACCTCAGTAACCTCACGCTACAACTTACGCCCACGACAAACATCGTTTAAAACCTCCAGAAAACACACCCTACTAACCAAGTTCCGTAGGGCTGCCAGACCACTACCCTCCTCCTCCTCCTCCTCCTCTTCTTCTTCTTCGTCGAATTCTCCCCCACAAAGGGAAAGAAGACGAATAATCACCAGCAAATCACCAACCTCATCAAACAACACACGCCCCTACCCCCAACCCTCCAACTTAAATCTACACTCCTTACCCACCCGTCTAGCCCCCCCCGCCCCTTTCCCCTCCACGATCCCCACCACCCCACCCACACACCGACCAACCTCCTCATCTCACCGAACCCCCAACCAACCCCCCCTAAGAAACCCCCCCCCAAAGTCACCCCCGAGAAAACTCCCACATGTCATTTACCTATAAAACATGCTTCCCCTCACTATAAAACATCGTCGAGCGACTCAAGTCCCACGACAAACATCTACCTTCCCACCAGGACCGCCAGAGGTAGAATAATCAACAGACCCATCAGATTTAAAGACAGCGATACAAAAATAACACCCCGTTCTGACACTAAGGACCCAAGCCACACAACACACACACCCCCTCCTTCCCACACACCTCCTTCACCCACCTTACCTACACCGATTTTGCGCATTGCCTCACTATATATTCCCAACCTACAACACCGCCTAAGAAAACCAAATACAACCCAGACTCACATTCCCCCTTCATCCCCAGCCCTGTTGTCACGCGCGAATCCCCTTTCGGTTAGTAACCCATTCACCACACTAAACAGACTTCCTGTCAATCCCACACACCTCACTCCGACCCCCACGGGGGAAAGCTACAAACCATTCATACGAAAGGTTAAAGTAAAGACCCCCACTGGACACTTGGCCCGTGTACCACACCCACACCAAGCCCGGGCAGCCGCCCGCCACAACACAGAGGACACATTCTTACAGGTATACATTGACCTGCAAAAGAAACCTGACCGTCGCTCTCGTGTTTGGTGGAACTTTCTAAATACCCTGAAAATGACCCACCATCACAATGATTCTTTTAACTTCACCCTTGAGGCTCGAGGACGAGCCTATAATGAAGGAGAGGGAAGTAAAATGCCCCAGAACAAGAAGCCCACCACAGAAGCCACGAGCGAACACCACACAGAAACACCCGGAAGAAAGGTCCACAGAACGAAAGGACCAGCTGACCGAGCCCGCCATTCCAGACAGGCCCAAGCCCGCAGGGCTAAACAGCTCCAGGACACACCCATAGGACACACCCATTTACCTTTTCTAAACCGACCATTTTCCACACCTCACGTACACTAACCCCCTCGTGTCCTACACTTATTAACTACAAAGATGATGAACAGGAATATACATTCATATTAAAAACACCCATGCCTGTCCCGACGTTGAGCCAATGCCAACACATCAGACAGCCATAATTATATCTATGTATGTTCTTGCATCCGAGAAGTAGATGTTATATATCTTAGAAGTTAAAATACCCACGCTGTCCCTAGACCCCGTATATCATTTTCCATGACTAGTATAGATATGTGTAACCCGTGCTCAGTCGCCCCTTGCATTTGTTCCTCTAGTAACTAAGTCTATAATATTAACTGCCACCAGCATTGATACGACATAGCGGCACTGTCCTTGCTACAAAGATGATGAACAGGAATATACATTCATATTAAAAACACCCATGCCTGTCCCGACGTTGAGCCAATGCCAACACATCAGACAGCCATAATTATATCTATGTATGTTCTTGCATCCGAGAAGTAGATGTTATATATCTTAGAAGTTCAAACACCCACGCTTGTCCCTAGACCTCTTATATAATTTTCCATGACGAGTATAGATATGTGTAACCCGTGCTCAGTCACCCCTTGCATTGTTCCTCTAGTAACTAAGTCTATAATATTAACTGCCACCAGCATTGATGCGACATAGCGGCAGTGTCCTTGTGTCGTATTATGCCAAGTACAGATCAACCAGGTTTCATCACCTTATTAGGACGACGACTATAATGTCATCGTTCATCGATGTATGCAATCCTTTAGGTTAAGTATTTTATCCGCCATTGTGTTCACCTTTTTCCATTTACTTTCCACAATTGTCATACGTCTTCCCCTTGCCTCCTTCGTATCCACAGTCCACACTACGCCAATTTACTTCGTGTCTTACACCTCTTACCCCAACCAGAGATTATATAAGATAACCTGGTTATCAGTATCTGTCATAAGTACCCCGAAACAATAACTAAGTACCCCTACAAACTGCCGCTGTTGTGATATTATATTTAATAGAAAACGCAGTTCCCAGGGCCAACTAATAGTATCCATAACCCTCGGACTGATCACATAACTCTATCTTTTCCAGACTCCTATACCACCCCATAGTTGCATTCCCCGGTAGCATTTGGCTAACGTATTCTACTGCCTTTTCAAACTTCCATATAAATTGTAGCCTAATGCCACCCCCACGCCCAGGGACCTTAGGGGCAAAATTTCCCTGTAGCCCTTGAACTCTCCCCCCCCTCTCATTAAGACACCCGCGCTTCTCGACTCTTGTCCGACCTAGCCTCTCTCTCATACCTCTTGAAGATCCTTGAATTGTCCGTTACTAACGCTCTCCAACCTTTTATATATATACTCCTATCCAGCCTACCTTCACTTAGTAGGCCAGAACAACATTAGAACTTTACTAGCCCCTTGCATGCCATCTATTCTCTTACAACACATTCACAACCCTGCACCCAATGGTCGTCGGTGCGAGGCTAGCCGCCCCGCCAGTAACTAACTTCTATTGCCATACTTCCAGATAAATGTGGCAGAGTTAGCAACCAAGTCTCCACCATATCCAGCAAACCCTACAATTAACAACCAGCCGAGTAAAACCAGCTAGTTAAGGCACCTTCGGTTTTGGTATTAAAGACACTCACATCTGTCTCATACACAGAGGGTTATTACAAACACTGGTGATATGGCAAGCCCCTAGCCACAGCCGCCGGACGACTATATCAGAGAGAGGGCGCCCAGCTCCCCCTTTTTGCCCACCCGAGGAGGGAGACCCCCACCCCCGCGGAGGTATACCTGGCCCCTGTTTTGACTTTCGAGTCATTGCCAGATAGCACAGGAATTCTTCCTATCAATGAACTAACCATGAATGACTAACACCTTTACTAACCTCTATTACCTCACAATAAACCATTTACCTTTCTTGCATACTCTGATCACTAAATTAGCACCTCAGCTATACCATAGAATGAAGATTGAACAATCTAGAGAGACGCTCCTATCACAGCTGTCCCCATCCTCCTCGCAAAGTAGATCCAGTCTCTCTCCCCTAAATACGTCCAGTATAGCCAAAATAGTACCTCTTACTAAGGCTCAGTTATATGAAAATATAAAGGCTTCCTATCGCCCTGTGCCACAACAGTAAATACCATCTTACCTAGTCCCCATATCTATTGAGAGCTCAATTAAGTCCATAAGACTCGAGATCCCTACTGTCTACAGGGTCCAGAACCGAGCCTATAAATCTAACTCCCGCCCCCAGTCAAATCAGTTGAAAGCTAGACACCAACCAGTGGTCACTACCCTGCAGTTTACCTCTAGCTCTGCCCTTGTGTTGTTCCGGAGTTGAGAGATTCCAGATCCGGCAGACTCCGTGGCAGAGAAGACTGATAGAAGCATCTGTCCATGTACAAGTCCTAACGTGCACCTTATAACCTTCACACAAATTCGTGGGTATATAAGTGTGTAGCCAGCAACGATCATCAAGAGATCCGACTTGAGAACTTCCTACATTTTGGACCATCTGGACGGCCGAGGAACCAGTCGTTAGCCCCCAACATCACCGGAAGCAAGATAACCAGGACCAGATCTACCCATACTATTCAAGATTCATGTTACTAGTACTAAGTGTTATAGTACTAGCTTGATACTCACCTATTAACTTTCTATAAAGTGGCTAAGACCTTGCCCAGTGTAATTCATATTTAACCATTCCATTTGGGACATACTAAGCGATCAGTGTTTTTTAATTAACAGGCGACCTTGACTCTCGTAATTACCTTATTCAGATATTAAAACTCTAGTGATATCTAACGTTCGCCCACTGATTTGTGTTCTACATATTTCTGCCTTAAGAATATCAAACTTAGTTCAGTACCCCCATGAGGTTACTAGAGATTTCCGTGTTCTATAATATACGCGTGTCTAATCCTAACTGTGAGTTGCTACGTGGGCACGCGACCAGCCAGCAAGAGGTAAAATCAGTGACATTGAATTATACGAATATATTGAGGTCTTCCAGTACAAAATAAACTTGCTAATTAAACCCGTGATCAGAAGAATATACCTGAACGTTGGAAGTGGGAGACTAGGCTCCATCCAGATCCGCTAATGCTAGCAGTTCCCTTCTATCATTTGTTTTGTGCGAATATAACTATCTTTCTATGCTCTTTATTTCTTTATTTCAATAAACGTGAACTTATGTCGTGTTACCGTGTGTTTATTTTGTGTTCTCTATTCCTCATACCTTGTATTGTGCATGCAGCCTTCTATACCCAGTCATTCAGAACTCACATTACCCAAGTTAAACCTGTAGAAAAACAGGGCATAACAGATACTCTCTCTCTCTCTCTTGTACTCGCTTGCTAACAGTGATGACAATGCCCTGCTTGCAACTCGCTAATGTTAGCACGAAAATATACCACAGAATAAGGGAATAACAGGGAAAATAGGTGATAACTGAAGGAGGGGAGGAAAGTGGGGAAGGAGGGGAGGTAGAGGAGTGATATTTTGCATGGCCCAGGGGCAAAAAAAAAACAAAAAAAAAAATCTGTGTTTTAAATTGTTTTTTTTCCCCTTACTCTTAACCCGTTGAGCCCCGGCTAGTTATAATATTTTGTTCACCCCAGTCCCAAGCCATTTTCACTTCTTTTTTTTGTTTGCTAAAATGGAAGACAAGGATGAGAAATTAAAAAAAAAAAAAAAAAATCACCTCGGATATTTTTTTTTGGGGGGGGGGAGCCTCAAAAAATTTGTTGAGCCAAAATGGAAGAGAATGGTGAGAAATGAAGAAAAAAATAAAAAAAAAATCACCTCGGTCATTTGGGGGGCAGGGGGGGGGTCGAAAGTTCGTCTCCCCCGCATGACCACCCGCCCGGGAGCACTAGGGTGAAAACTGAGTATGGCATTGTACGGCATACATCCTAAGGAGTGTCTCACATAAATCTCAAGCCTCTAGCTCCCATACGACCGGAGTAATGAAGGTTCAAAGTGGCGGTGAACTAAGGGTGTAAAGTATCCCCACTAAGCCCACCACCACCAGCCGCGCGGCTGTCTCGGCCCGCTCACACCTACCGGCCCGGCTCCCACACACACTACGGTACCTCCCCCTCCTATACTCCCACCATTTCCTACCTTACGAGCCACGTAAGTGTTTTTTATATGTCGGACGCACGTGATGCGTCGCTGGGAGTTGGTGATCAAACACTGCCGACGCATCACGTGCGACGCTGGGTCTCACCGGGTTAAGAGTCTTCCCGCAGTCCGCCGGGGGAACTCTTAAGAGTCTTCCCGC
This sequence comes from Paralithodes platypus, assembly GCA_032716605.1. Classification (NCBI taxonomy): domain Eukaryota; kingdom Metazoa; phylum Arthropoda; class Malacostraca; order Decapoda; family Lithodidae; genus Paralithodes; species Paralithodes platypus. The sequence continues at coordinate 38,035,977 of CM064575.1, forward strand.
AGTTCCCGGGTTGAAGGTCAAGGTCGATAGAAGGTGGTTATCTAATTAAATACATACTTAGTTGGTACATCAAGAATGTCCAGGAGGAAAGTCATGTGGTTTGTATTCTAGAAGACTGTGATTTAACGCGTGGAGCCTCGCCTAGTTTTTTATTTTTTGTTCACCAGAACCCGGCCCGTTTTCAAAAAATTATTTTATTCCAGAAACAATAGCGAATGGGTTAGGAATAAAGGAAAAACCACGAAAAAACGCTCAAAAAGCTTAAAAAATGGTCCTACAGAGCCCCCGAAAACGTATTTTACAAGAGTACAAAATTGAAGGCAATTTCCCCAAAAAAACAGGTTATTGCGTGCTCACGCGCACGCACGTGGACTTTGAGAGTTTTCAACCATCGGCACGGTTGCGTGGGATATGTACACAGTTCCCATACAAATCTGAGCCCTCTCGAGTGGCTACACCTGAGGTTACGGTCGGAGCAATTAGGGTGACTCGTCAGACGTGTCGCTGGGGCTGTGCGTTACATACATAGGCGACGCATCAGACGCGTCGCTGGGGCTGGACGGGTTAAGAGGCGTGTAACATGCGGAGTTAAGTGAAAAAGAGAAACAACATTGTGGATAACAGATAGTTACCCTAAGGATTGAATACATGCATGAATGATGGCATTATAGCCGTCGTCCTAATAAGATGATGAAACCGGGTTGGTATGCACGTGGCACAATACGACACTAGGACAGTGCCGCTATGTCGTATCAATATCGGTGGGCATACCCCGGTTAATATTATATATACACTTAGTTACTAGAAGAAAAAGGAAAAAGGGACAACTGGGCACGTGGGTACATGTATCTATACTCGTCATGGAGAGAGAGATACGAGGTAGCTTTCCTGCATCTCTCCTGATAATCGTATGCAGATTGGTCATAGTGAGTTTATCCGAATTAACAGGCCTAAATCGCCACCCAGGCCGAAACTTGAGCTTTAATACCTGGCCACCAGAACAACCTAGATAACAAGGCCAATGTTTTACTCACTCCCAAGTGACCTGCCAACGGAATATCATGCGCCAACCGCAACAGGCTATCACGGCACTTCTCAGGGACCACCAGCTGATCAACCACTCTTGCCCCACCATCCCAACTACGTCTGGGATCCACAAAACGGCGGTACAGGATTCCCCCAACATAAAAAAAATCTCCCGACTTTGCATCCCCGTCCTCGTCGAGTTCTATAGCCCCGTTCCCACAACTCTCAAGTCCAGGATCTTCTACTTGCAGCCGACATATATCCGAGGGTGCCAACCTATCTAAATGCTCCTGAAGCAACTTGTGGCCACCCCCGATACTGGGCTGCTCAAGCCTTGCCTGCTTCGCCTGGGAACGTCTCTGTCGCGGAGTGCTCTCACGCCCTACCATGTCACTAGGGGGGACAGGTTCTGGGGCCACTCCGGACCTCATAATGGGTGCAAGTACCGAGTCACCAAGGAGTGTCGCTGGATCCAAACTCTCAACCCGACCAGCCTTGACTTTCTCCTTCTGACCCTTCCTCCGCTGGTCTAGAACTTGAGTATTAGGCTGTGACACCTGAGCGGACTGAGACCTGGTGACAGCACACGCCATCTGCGTCATCTGGCACCTCTCGAGCCACTCTCGCCCCTCCCTACTCGTGTCGGCCGCCCTCTCGGCAACGACTAAGGGTGGAACCTCGGAAGTGAGCACCGCAAAGTCGTTACCGAGAAGGAGGTTGACCCCCTCAACTGGCAACTTCTCCACAACCCCCACATCCAACTCTCGTGTCACACCGTCCATCTCAAGCTCTACTCTGACCAGCGGGTAAGACCGTGTAGCATTGATGCCTTGAACCACCACAACCCGAGCCGCGTTAATAGGCTTGACAGTGAAATTCTTAACAAGTGTCTGGGAAGCGCCCGTATCACGCAACAACTCAAGCCTATGCTCCACACCAGCCCCCCTCACAGTGCCGTGCCCCCTATGACCACAAAAAACATCTCGGATGGGTGACGAGCCCTCCTGCTGCTTCTGCACCGGCGATGACTTCGCAACCGACTGTTTACCCCGGGCAAATGCGGAAGACCTCAAAGACACGCCAATGTTGCTCACTAGTGACACCACTGCTGTAGGCGGTGTGCTCGGACATGAGCGCGCAATATGCCCCTTCTTATGACACTTGAAACATTCCACTTCACTCTTGGACTTCCCCTGAGGTGGGTAAGGGCCCTGGCCTTTCTTTAACGGGAAGGGTTTCGACTTGGGATCATAATTGGCAACAGTACTCTTAAATGGATAATTGTTTGTGTCATTAATTCGGGGGGGGTGGAGTGGTACGCCCCTTGTTACCTGCCTCAGCTCTCTGTGCAGACCCGCACCCACGAATCAATGACAACCTGAGGTCAGCCAGCTCAGCCGCCTCCTGCAGAGTTTTTGGATGCTTTTCTTTCAGGTTAAGAGTCAAGTCACTGCCAGTACATTTAAAAAATTGCTCTAACAATACTAGTTGCTTCAGCCTCAAAAGTAGTTGCCTTCTCTGATCTTAACCAATTCTCAAATGCATCTGACAGCTCTCTAGCGTGTTCCTGGAAAGTACTCTCCTTTCTTTTGGGAACAGCCCTAAATTTCAGCCTATAGGTCTCTGGCTGCAACTCATACGCCCTCAGGACAGCCTCTTTCAACGCCTCATAATTCACGCAGGAATCTAGGGGAAAGCATCATACGCCTTGAGTGCTTTCCCCGTCAAACGTGACGAAACAAGGGCTGCCCACTTCTCCTCGGGCCATTGGTGCTCCTGGCACTTTTTTTCGAACCGGAGACAAAATTTGGTAACTCCTAACTCATCAAACACCGGAACCAACTTTAGTAGATGCGACAGGGACTGGTCATGGGGTCGACCCCCCTGGACGACACGGTTCCTTGTCACCTCTACCCGAGTTTTCTCTAGATCAACATCGGCACAATACCTTTCAGACTCATACTTAAGCTCAGCCTCTCTCTGCTTGAGCTCATTCTCACACTTATACTTGAGCTCAGCCTCATGCTTTTTCTGCTCGAGCGACAGCTCAGCCTCATGCCTCCGCTGCTCTACCTCAGCCTGTCGCTCTTGCTGCTTAAGTTTGGCGAGCTCGAGCTGAAACAACATCTCGGAAGACAAACCCTGAGGAGGGGGTGCTACTATTGGGGACCCACCCCGTGAATCACCTAGAGGCATACCCAACCGCCAACGGGCATCGGCCTGCGGGAACGTACCCGGCTCCGGAGCCCGAGGGGGCGCCATGATAGGAGTCGAGTGGAATGGGGGCTGGGCCGAAGGTGCCCCAGCTCCCGCTCTACCTGAAGCCCCATGCACCCCACCGAGCACCCAGGTAACCAGCTCACCTCTCGAGAAACCGCTAGTACCGGACAACCCTAAGACCGTGGCTACACACTGCAGTCCGTACCGGTCCAGCCCCGACACCCGATCCGCCGACACCGGCTCCTCCAAAAAAATCCGAGCATCCTCCTCATTGTTCACCACCCGAACGCCGTTAGACAACTCCACCTTCTCCACCTCCTCGCCTGTCTCTCGCACTGTGCCCTCACTATGTTCAGACCCGTCCAGTGACATGATGGAGTCAACAAAAAAATTCTCAAGTCAAGACAAAAGTAGCCAAACTCTCGCGTAGCTTTATTCACAAAAATATTCGAAGATGTTCTTGAGTGCAATACTAGGTCACCAATAAACTCCAACAAGTTCTATATATCCTCAAAACAATGTCCACTGCCAACAATGCGAGAAATAAATTCAACCCCAAATGGCAATAAGATTTCTCAAAAAAAAACTGCAATATTCAGTTCACTATATTCTGGTCTAAGGTCGCCATTTGTTACGACCGGCACTACGAAATAAACAAGGGCACTTAATAATGGACTATATGATAGGCTATATCTGTAACAACGGTACGCTAATTCCAAACCCTCGAACTATTACGCCGGTGAACAAAACACTTAAACCCTCCAGAGTTAATCTACTGGATAACGGGGTATCAATTAACTGGGTTTTAGTGCACTTCTACAAAGGCCTTCCGGTGACGGCAAAGCCTACTCACAACAGGAGTACTTTACGTTAATAAAATGCTCTTAAGTAATAACAATGCTTGAATAAACTATAACAAGATTTAATAAAGAAATATATGCTTACGTTAACTTTAGTGTGAGTCTGTACTCAACACTAAACTCTTCAATGCTCTATGAAAACACTGGTAGTCTATTCCTACAGCAAACAGATAAAGAATCTTCTGAAAACGTCTGATGCTCTAAGATGCTCTATAATATAGAACAGAAATAATGCAGGGGCAGGACACCAAAGCATGTATCTTAACCTAAGAAGTGCGCATGGGGGTAATTATAAACGTCCGCCTGTGCTGACGTATTTGAGCTGTTTCCATCACTAAAATATTCATTTTACCATAATATAGGTTTGACTCCTGTAAGGAGATAAAGAAAACCTAATATTTAGTAGTGGCCCCGTAATCATTGACGAACATGCCTATTACATAAGGCATCCTCTTCAAACACTAATCCGCCGTAGTTTGAATCTACCGCGCAGAGCATTTACAATCTGAGGAGCCTTCATCATGAGCGCACGCGACCTCACTCATGGCTTCAGTCATTATGAGTTGGGTTCTCACTACGAAAAAACTTCGTAAAAAATAAAAACAAAAATAAAATAAGAATAACTATCCAATAAGCTTTCCATCATATCGTGGATGTACTTGTGTGGATCTTTGACCAGACGCTGATTCAGGCATCATTCTTCCTTCACTGACATATCAAGTAAACCAAAATCCTTAATACATCAACGAATGGGAAGGGGATGGTCGGGAGGGCCCCAGTCTTCAATGATTATGGGGCCACTACTAAATATTAGGTTTTCTTTATCTCTGTCCATACTTAGTGTACTCAAACTAGTATGAACAGTCTCGATGTTACGTAATCTGGGTTGATGTAGCGTTACGTATGATTCCGTAGTCTTAAGTTGAACGCTTCCATAACCTTGGTCGAACGTTCCATGATTGGGTAGAATATATTATTCTATAGTTTTATATGGGAAAGTATTGTAGTATTATAATTCCCATATATATATATATATATATATATATATATATTTGTATTATTTAAGATTGTTTGCAAGTATCTCATTGTAAAGAAGATGGGATACATTTTCCATATGTTATGCGTGTGCGCGGTATGTCACGACAGAGACAAACATAACGCGCTCGCGCACTCTCCAACCAACCTCCGTCCCAGCTACACACGCTAAGCCTTCTTTCTCCTAGTTATTTCACCAGGTGTTTTTGCTTCACTTTTCATCTCATACTCCATAGTCACTACATCATCATCTTTGTTACTTAGCACAACTTAACGTAAATATCTAGCCTATCCTAGCCTATTGTAGCCTCTTTTCATACTCTGTTTACTATACTAACCACTTCCAGTCATCTAGCCTATTTTCCGCCATCCTCCAATCACCAGCTGAGTTCATCAAAGGGTAATATATTCTATATGGTTAATGTTCCTTTAATATCAATAATATACAGTCCACTTATCTAAATTAGCCATATAATTGGTCCTTAAACCTTTCACTAATTTGCCCCCCCCCCCCCTTTTTTTTTTTGTTGGGGAGTTATTCGGCGGTCGGTAGTTGCCTTGCTTGGAGTGGGGCTGGCCTATCCCTATTTTTGTCATGAGTCCTACTACGTCCTCCTGGCCCCGGTCTTTTTGGCCTCATGGGGCTGTCGGGTTTTTTTCGTCCGCTCTTTGCTCTGGCCGCCCCAGGTGCCTGACCACCAGTGGGACAGGATGTGGAAACTAGTGGATAGGTCAGGGCTGCGACGGGAGTTTTACCCAGAATGAAAGTTATAAATCTGATTCAGTACATTACTCAAAACAATAATTAGCCTACTTTAAATGCTTTTTCGGGCTCATTACATTATATTAAAACTACTTTAGCCCTAGAAAATATTGCACAATTGGCACGGCATTAAGATTAAGTTCATCCATACTGTACTGTATTTTAAATTTAATCTAGATTTAATTTATATCTAGATCAAAATTATACTGAAAAATAACTTCTTTAAAATTTAAAGTTTATTCATTCACATATCTTTCTAAATTCTACTCTCGTCGTGTGCCCTGAAGGCGGGGTAATATGATAGCTGATAGGCTGAGTGTGTTAATCCAACTCAAAAACTGTTTTCCTTGTGACTTCTTGAGATGAACTTTTCTTGTGTACAATTTTCACATTTATTAAATTTAATAATATAGAATTAGCGGTACCCATTGAGTTTAGCCTGTATAAATTACCCTATAGGCTCTCTCTCTTCAAATTCTTGAATTTATTATAACGTTAAACGGTACCTCTCTTTTTTGACACCTGGAGACTTTTGGCCTATACTGTATTGTACTAAATTTCCCTCTCGGCTTTTCTTAACTTATGGTGTAATGATTCTATAATTTCATAACTATTATGTAAGGAGTTAAATTGAAAAGCTCCAGATTGCTAGTCTACATTGCGCACAATTCTTATTCCGCATTTCTTGAGGGTGTTTTATTTTCGGCTCGCGATTTATTTGATTTCTCGGAGTACTGTATTGTTGTCCGCAACTTATTCGGTCTGGCATTGATAGTTTGATTTAACGTCAATATATTTCCTTCCCGTATAATCATGGCTAAAAGACTTAGTGTACAAAAGCGACGGGCTGGACTTAAGGGCTCCCCGCAGCTCCCGGGTTAAGGGCTCTTTGACGGTCTTGACCTCTGATATTGACGAATTCCTTGATTCGGCGTCTAGAGTGGAGGTGGAGGCCAGGTTGCTCAGTATTCAAAAGCAACTTGACAAGTATGAGGTCACACAGGAGGACCTGGCCGACACTTACGAGGACGCCGAGTATATCGAGGTGATAAGAGAGGATACCCTATATATGGAGGGCATACAAGTAATCGTTGCCACACTGAAGGGGATCTTGATTCTAGAGGTCAAGAAGGAGGTCAAGAAAGAGCCAAAGAAATCCGCAGTCAAATTACCACATCTTACTCTTCCAAAATTTGTGGTCGGGATTTTGGAAGATGTTCAAGTGTACCATCCATGACAATCCCGACCTCACGGAAATACAACGCTTCACCTATCTAAAGGGTCAGCTTCTGGGTGATGCACATAAGCTAGTCGAAGGATTCATTATCGAAAGTGCAAGCTATGCCCCAGCAATTGAGCTCCTGCAAGAGACATATGGGCATCCAGATCGAATCAAGGCAGCTTATGTTACCAAATTCAATCAATTAGTGTCACCCAAACACCAAACAGCTGACCTGAAGGACTTCTATGCCAATACAGAGAGTGTGGTGAGGTCAATCATTAGCCATGGTATTTGTTTGGAGGAATTTTGTGTGGTGACTCTTGTCTTTTAGTTACCATCACCACTAAAAGAACCATAAAACGGGAAATGGGAGACTCGAGCCTGGATTATAAGAAATTCACTCATTGCCTCCAGGCTGAAGTGTACAATATGGCGGGTCAAGACAGAGTAGGGGGTACACCCATGGCTACGGCAACATTTACCGCCCAGAGTGAGTACAGGAAATTCAACTGTGTTCTGTGTAGTGGCACCAATCATTTATGGTACAAGTGTATGAAGTATAAGACGGGGCCTCTTAAAGTTAAAAGAGCCCGTCAACTACATCTCTGCACTGGGTGCTTGTCAAAAGACCATGGCCATTCGGGTTGTACTAATCCTAATGTAAGAAGCTGCAAGTTTTGTAAGGGCAAACACTTTCATTCCCTGTGTACACAAAAACAAGGGAAAGAAAGTAGACCAGCGGAGGATAACACCAAGAGAGAGCATACTGCTGCTACTTCAACTACAATGTCCGTTGCCACAGGTAAAATTACAGTAATCTTGCCCACCGTACAGCTGCCGGTAAAGGGTAAGGATAATAATTGTGTTAAAATTAGATCGCTACTTGACCAATGTTCTCAGAGGACCTTTGTGAAGTCTTCTGTTCTATCCTCCCTTTCCTACATTTCTAAAGGAACTGAGGAGTTATGTCTTCGCGGATTTACCGGGAAACAGGCCTCTAGGGAATATAATGTTGTGGCACTGCAATACAAACACAAAGGTAAATTTCATCATCTAGACGCAATAGTGGTTGATGAATTGCCAGAACATAAAGGTGAACTTAACCTAAAGTCTAAACTGGTTAGTTTACAAAGTAAAGGCATAAAATTAGCCGATCCTCACGCAACGGACACAGATCAGCTGGAGCTGCTCATCGGTGCGGATCACTACTACGATATAGTGCGACCTGGGTATAAAAGGTCAGGTAGCCTAATTCTGCTTCCTACCAAGTACGGGTACGCTATCAGTGGTTCATATGTGACACAGCCTACTAGCTCCAGCACAGAAGTAATTACTGTATTGAAAGTAGCAGTAACACCAATGGACGAATACATGTCCACTGGTAATATTCCACCATGCAAAAATGACTTAAATGTTTTGTGGGAATTAGATCATATCGGGATAACCCCTAAGGAATACTCACTGGTTGAGCGGCAAGCACTATCGTCGTATGAGGATACCGTTACCTACGATCCCGACAGCCAGCAGTATAAAGTGAGACTGCCCTGGAACAATTCTAAGGATCAGCTGCCATCTAACAAGGGTTTGGCCATAGGCCGTCTTCGGGGACTTCAGAAAAGATTCCTCAAGGAGCCTGACTTTTGCGAGGAATACTCAAAGGTCATAAAGGAACAGGTGTCCCGGGGTTTTATAGAAGAGGTGCCTTTTGATACATCATATACCGGGCATTACTTGGCTCATCACGGTGTAGTCAAGGAGAGCAAAACTACACCAGTGCGTATGGTCTTCGACTGTTCCGCCAAGATGAGTGAACGTCATCCTAGTCTTAATGACTGCCTGTACACTGGACCATCACTGGTACCAGATTTGGCGCAGGTTTTGCTCCGATTTCGACTCGGTAAGCATGCCTGGGTGTCTGATATTGAGAAGGCATTTTTAATGTTAAGACTCCATGAAGACGACCAGGACTATACGCGATTTATGTGGCCCAAGTATCCGAGGCAACTGGATTCCCCCCTAATTTGTTACCGATTCCGGGCAGTTTTATTTGGAGCGACTTGTTCCCAATTCCTTTTAAACGCCACCATTTTCAAACATTTGTCTTATGTCAGTGCAGATCCGCAAATTATTCATCAGATTCGGTCAGGGTTGTACATAGACAATTTATTGGGTACAGGAAATGAAGATTTCCTGGTTGATACCTATGCTGTAGTCCGAGAGATTATGAATGACGCCCATCTACATTTGCGTGAATGGGTGACTAATAATTCTGTTTTGCGGACTGTACTGCAACGGGATGGTGTGGCGGCTGTACAGCAGGAATATGTTAGAGTGCTAGGGTTGTTTTGGAAAACGGACACCGATACCCTCTCATTCGGCGTTCAGTACGCGCAATATTCGCAGATTACAAAACGAATTTGCTTGAGTATGACAGCTAAACTTTTTGACCCCTTGGGGATAGTTCTACCGGTGTCGATCAAATCGAGATTATTCCTTCAGCAATTATGGAGGATAAAATTAGGATGGGATGAGGTTTTGACTGGCGATCTGGTTCAGGAGTGGGAAGACATTATTTCGGATCTTCGTCTCTGTAAGGGTTTTAATTTTCCTCGGAGAGTTGTCATGGACCATCCTGTTTCCCTTCATGCCTTCTCAGACGCTAGCAAGGTCGCGTACGGCACCGCCATATACTTTGTTGACACAAGTGGCAGCCGTCTCGTCATAGCGAAGGCGAAAGTCGCCCCGATCAAATCCCTTTCCATCCCAAAATTAGAGCTGACTGCAGTTCTGTTGGCTGCTAGACTCGTTCACTTTGTAGAGGAAACTTTTAAAAATTTACTAAATATCTCGGAGACAGTTATATGGAGTGACAGCCAAATTACGCTCTACTGGTTACATAGCCGTAAGAAGCTACCAGTGTACGTCACCAACCGTGTCGACGAAATTCGTACCCTGCTCCCAACCGCACAGTTCCGGTATGTGTCTACCAAAGAGAATCCAGGTGACTGCATTACTCGTGGTGTCTCTGCTAAATTTCTCAAATCTTCTGCGTTGTGGTGGAATGGCCCATGCTGGCTTAATGATCCCAACGAATGGCCAGAGAATATAGATTTGAGCGAGCAACACACTGCTATTGTGGCACCGGTAATTGACTCGGTGCCTGACGAAGACACACGGTTATGGGACTGGGATAGATTCAGCAGCTATGAGAAATTACAACGTGTTACAGCATGGGTGTTACGATTTGTAGAAAATGTAAAAGCAAAAATTAAAGGCACACCGCCCACAGGTAGTGCTTACCTCAATGTGAAGGAGATCAGAATTGCAGATCAATTATTACATAAGCTCTGTCAACAAGAAATATATACGCAGGAATAACCTGAGCAACCAGTTGGGCTTACACTTGAAGGGGGACTTGATACATTGCGGAGGCAGATTACGATTGGCAGCCCTCTCTGAGGCAAGTAAGTATCCAATACTACTGCCCCCCAATCATCCCTTCACCCATCTTATCATCGATAGGTGTCACCGACTCTGTTGTCATTATGGGGTTGGTCATATAGTCACCTATGTAAGACAACGATGGTGGGTGCCTAGAATCAGGCAGGTGGTCAAGAAAGTCCTTCGCAAATGCTTAAAGTGTAGAAGAGTACAGGGAACACACTATGATCCCGTCGGAATTCCTCCCTTACCAAACCTGCGAACCACCCCAGGTGACCCTTACAAAGTTACCGGGGTTGACTACAGTGGAGCAATCCCTGTGAAAGATTCACCCAATCTTAAGGTGTATATGATACTTTTCACTTGTGCTGTTACCAGGGCAATTCACCTGGAACTGGTCACCAACCTCACTTGTGATAGCTTCCTACATGCCTTCCGAAGATTCTGCAGTAGACAGGGATATCCGCGTATCATGCTGAGTGACAATGCAAAAACTTTCATAGGGGCATCTACATATCTCAAAGAAGTGAGCAACAATCCTAAGATACAGACCTGCCTAGCGGATGTAAAATGCGAAAGGCGTTTCATTCCCGCCAGAGCGCCTTGGTTTGGCGCCATATGGGAGAGAGCCATAGGCATCGTGAAGGCGGGTCTGAAGAAGGTGTTGGGTAGAGCTCTCATCTCGATTGAGGAACTCAACACCATACTCTTGGAGATTGAAGCCACCGTAAATGATCGCCCTCTATACTATGCTTCTGGTGATTTGGAAGACCTTACCCCAATCACACCCTCAGTACTGGTACGTGGATACAGACTGCGGGATCTTCCTGAAGGGCATGACGAGGATACTATGGAGGATCCAGACTACATAAGTAAGGAAGTGATATCGGCCCGCTACAAATACATTCGTAAATTATCGCGAGATATTTGGCATCGCTGGTCAACAGAATATCTGGTGACTTTAAGGGAAGCACAAAAGAATAAACTAACACCATTAAAAGGTCATTGGCCTAGGGTAGGGGACGTGGTAACCATCCATGAGGAGGGCCCGCGCGCATTTTGGAAATTGGGTCGGATAGAGGAGTTATTACCAGGTCGTGATGGTGAGGTTCGGGTAGCAAAGGTTCGCACCAGGACTGGAGTAATCACACGGCCAACAGTCCGACTATATCCTGTTGAGGGTGACCTCGATCGCAAGGACACCCCCTCGGATCAGTTATCCATTGAAGTCCCCTCTCTGGCTTCTACTTCGGTGCAGCCTGTTGACGCGTCCGGCGGACGCCCACGTCGACAGGCAGCCCAGATATCCTCCCAAGTTTGGCGGGATAAGATTGCCTCCGGGCAAATCTAATCATGTAAATTTTGTATATTTTCTGTTGGTGGGAATATGTCCATACTTAGTGTACTCAAACTAGTATGAACAGTCTCGATGTTACGTAATCTGGGTTGATGTAGCGTTACGTATCATTTCGTAGTCTTAAGTTGAACGCTTCCATAACCTTGGTCGAACGTTCCATGATTGGGTAGAATATATTACTCTATAGTTGTATATGGGAAAGTATTGTAGGATTATAATTCCCATATATATATATATATTTGTATTATTTAAGATTGTTTGCAAGTATCTCATTGTAAAGAAGATGGGATACATTTTCCATATGTTATGCGCGTGCGCGGTATGTCACGACAGAGACAAACATAACGCGCTCGCGCACTCTCCAACCAACCTCCGTCCCAGCTACACACGCTAAGCCTTCTTTCTCCTAGTTATTTCACCAGGTGTTTTCGCTTCACTTTTCATCACATACTCCATAGTCACTACATCATCATCTTTGTTACTTAGCACAACTTAACGTAAATATCTAGCCTATCCTAGCCTATTGTAGCCTCTTTTCATACTCTGTTTACTATACTAACCACTTCCAGTCATCTAGCCTATTTTCCGCCATCCTCCAATCACCAGCTGAGTTCATCAAAGGGTAATATATTCTATATGGTTAATGTTCCTTTAATATCAATAATATACAGTCCACTTATCTAAATTAGCCATAATCTCCTTACAGGAGTCAAACCTATAATTTATTAGTGGCCCCTCCATCATTGACGAACATGCCTGATTTCTAAGACTGGAGGGGGACATTCGTAATCATATCATAACTCTAGAAAAACAGATAATCAAACAACCACATAGTATTCTTACTTTGAAAATATATTTAAATATGGCGCAGCCCATATATATATACAAAAAAGGGGTTCAAGCAGGTGCGTGCTTCAAAGAAGCCTGCTTGACCAAAAAGGGTAACTCTGGAGATTCTGTGAACAGATCTGTAGTTACAAAGGCACCCCACTCAACGAGTGGTGACAAAAATAACAAGTTATAAGTTTACATGTGCACATAATAAACCCCATAATAATCGTGGAGATAATTTGCAAAAGATCTCCACTGTTTAATACTAAATTGCTTTCACAGCTAAAACTACTATAACAACCCCGTTATTTTGTACTAACATTGTACTAGCACAATTTCTCGCAGAGAAATTTTCATATCACATTAACCATAAATTGTATCACAGCTCTTACACTCCGGCGGGGTCTAGGGTGTCCCATGTTACACTGACTGCACCCCCCCCCCCCTTTTTCCTTGAAAGTAAACAAAAGTGACTGAAGGGCCACCTAGACCCTCTGCCTTAAAGCTATACATGGTAAGGAAGGTTTGTCTAGAGCAACTGACAAGTATTTATTAGTGGCCCCTCCATCATTGACGAACATGCCTATTACATAAGGCATCCTCTTCAAACACTAATCCGCCGTAGTTTGAATCTACCGCGCAGAGCATTTAAAAACTGAGGAGCCTTCATCATGAGCGCACGCGACCTCACTCATGGCTTCAGTCATTATGAATTGGGTTCTCACTACGAAAAAACTTCGTAAAAAATAAAAACAAAAAGAAAATAAGAATAACTATCCAATAAGCTTTCCATCATATCGTGGATGTACTTGTGTGGATTTCTGACCAGACGCTGATCCAGGCGTCATTCCTCCTTCTTTGCTCTGCGCTCAGCCTGCCCGGACGTTCCTTTCAGGCTCCGCTGGTTCCGCATTCGTGGCGTCCCTAGTGAGTTTTTTCTCATTTGTTTACTCTGGGATGTATCGAGTAAGGTTAGGATAGGCGTAGCAGGAGTGTCCTGGGCTGGTTGCCCGCAGTGCAATGTATTTTGGGTCGTATGTATGGGGCATCTATTTCGGATGTACCCTCGTGGTCCTGTTGTGGACACGTGAACTTTTCACAGTTTGGTTTAGTTGGTGATGCAGGCGGCTTTCATTACGCGTTAATTATTGCTGCCTTTTATCCTTCTGATGAGGTAAGCTGTATGTTTGCTGACGTTCCCAGCGTATTTTTCTTCACTTAGTGAAGTTTTTTCTGGGTCCGTGTCAGGCTTCCCGGGGTTGGGAAGTTATCGCTTCGGTGGTGTGTTGGCGGTGGTTCCTGTTGTGATATTCCAGTGTGTGTTTATATTTCAACTATTTTCTTGCCGTCTACCTAGGCCTAGCCAGCCGCTCGTAGCTTTGCCACATGTCTAGTGTTATTATTTTTAAATATGCCCTACTGTGTCATGTGTATCCGGGTTTTAGTTGTGTATTGGCTAATTCCTCGGACTATATTTGTTTCCTGGTTTAGTTGTGTATTGGCTAATTCCACGGATTATGTTGTGACCTTGGTTAGTCGTGCGTGTCTCTCCTCGTGTCGTATTGTTCAGATGGTGTCTGTTCAGGGTGGGGTTTGCCTTCCGGCGGGTTTTTCTCGGTTTCACCGTGAAAAAACCTGACCGATGAGCAGTGTTAGGCCACACGTGGTTGTTAACACTGGCTGGTTCCCCGGCGGGGGAGGTGTCTGTGGCTCTCCAGGACTGCGTATCTGTGGGTGCCTGGTTTCAGGCCTCCTTTATTCCCGGCGGGATGGCTGTACCCATCCTTACATATATATTTAGTTATATATAAAGAAACGATGTTCGTGAGAACACTTGTTTTTTATAGGTTTTTCTACCTGGTTTACGACAAACCACGGGGAAAACCTAGCTGTTGTTTAGGCGTTCCTCCCCGGCGATCTTTTACAAAGTAGTGGGGTCAGGAACTTGTGGGGTTAACTTTTAGACTTCTCACCCGGCGGGTGCACCTTAGCAGGGTGGGATAAAACGACTTAGGTCTCTTATAGTTAACCAATCCATGTGAGTGATACTCTGTGTATCGCCGCCTTTACTCTTACGGCATTTGAAGGATCAGTGAGGTTTAACCAAATCGATTTCCACACCCGGCGGGTGTCCCTAAGTATAGGAACTAAGGAATTTATAAACAAATTCAATTTCGATTAACCTTAATTGGGTGATACTTTCAGTATCGCCGCCTTCTATTTTTACGACGATCGTTTGGGACAATTTGTTAAAAAATCAGATCTCGTATTTTCCTGCCCTGGGCTATTCTACTAAAATATTTCAAGGGCCGGCGTCTTTATGAGGGGGGCTTTGTTACAAAATTGAATCTTGAGACAGTCACCACCTCCTACAGACTATAAGTGCCATACTGGACCATTATATCAGAGGGTATTCTTCATGTTCTTAGCTAAGAAGACTTGTTTAGCCTCTTTATACCCAGCCGCGTGGCGAGATGTGTTAGCTGTGTCTTTGCATCCCGTTACCCGGCGGGTTATTAACACTTGTATGCGAACACTTGGGTTAACCTTATGAGCATTAATTCCTGGAAATTTTTTATTTTTCCAGAGCTGAGCTCCGGCGGACCAATACAGACCCGGCGGTAGTTCCTCTCACCAGTCTCTGTCATGGCTAATGTCACCCCAGTTTTTGCCCTGTGCATTACCCCTACTTGCGCGGGTATCCCCATTTTTGCACATACCCTTTGCATAAGGTGTGTTAGATGTCTAGACCGTTCAAGGGGTCTCTGGGTTACAAGTAATTGTTCTTTTTGCTCCCAATTAACCAATAAAGTCCTGTGTGACAATGACAAGACCGCGGCGGTAGCGTTGAGAGAGGTCAGACAACAAATGTCGGCCTACACTACCATTGTCGCACATAAGTCACTTCAATGTGACAACGTCCCACTTTGGGATAAGTTGCTGTCAGAGCACCCTCCCCCTAAACGTACCTCTAGAGTAAGGGGTTTTAAGCCGACAGAGACTAGCCAGGATTCTGTATCGTCTGTGGAGACGTTTAAACGCCCGAGAGAGCCTACTCCCCCGGCAGCCACCTCCTCGTCGCAGGCGAGATCGAGGTCAAGGTCTCCCCTCAGACAACGGTCTTCAAGTCGGGCCTCTTCCCCGGCTAGTAAGAAGTGCAAGACTGAAGCTTCCCCCAGGGACCATGGTGGTGATCCGTCCAAACCTAGGTCCAGTTCGCGGTCACACCGTAGCCATAAATCCTCCAAAAAGGATTCCCATAAGAAGTCCTCTCGACATTCTTCTAAGTCTAGTGCATCTCATCGTACCTCTACACCTGACAATGTTTCTGTTACAGCCTCAGAGTATAGTGAAGCGCCTGTCCCTAAACAAGATTTACCTATTGATATTTTAACCCTAGAAATGGAGAGTTCAGGATATTCAATAATTGAGAATGTTTCAGACTCTCAAGAGAGTGTAGGCCAGAGCCTAGGTGTTTGGCGTTTTGCTCAGCCAGGGTCTGTCCATCCACGTCCGACTCATACGAGTCACACAGTAGCCGATGTCCACAGGGACGCGGCGGCCCCATCCTCTATCCCTGATTTATCTTGGAAACAAGGTGCCCCTGCCTCGGCGGGGTCTTCTCAGGAGGATCGGGAGGGACAAGATGAAGTGTCATTAATTTCAGATAGGGAAGGACAAGGGTCAGGCTCAGGCCTGGACGCCGCCCATGATAATACTAATTCACCTGAAAGTTCTGCACCTAACCAGTTTGTTACAGCACAAGAAATTGATGGGTTACTTACTCATGCTCTATCAAAATTCTTTAATCAACAACGAGAAAACCCCACAATGGACTTGGGGGCTCCCTTGACAGGTTCTGCGGTACGGCCTCTGATAACGTCAATCGATTTATCTAAGATTCCTAACCCTCCTACTTTGTCACCGGCAGGGAGCTCTAAGCCAGCTACGGCGGCATTCACTACGTCAAATGTCAGGGTCATTACGGATGTTAATCCACCCCCTCTAGACAAAGCGCCTCTTAGAAAGGTAGCTATGCCCCTGCTTTATGGCCCAGACGAGTCATGGGTCCCTTTGAACCCCTCTAAGCCAGAGCTTGCCCAGCCTACCTTGTCAGGGGAACTCCCGGTACCAAGTGAGTGGTTTATCCAGGGAAATAAGTCTAAGAAATTAAGGGCATTGGATGCCTTGGGTAAGGTGTTGGATGTAAATATCAAGGCTATACCTAGTTATTATTATCAGGATTATTTTGTTTATGCATCTAAGCCTGCTTTACCCCCTGCCTCAGCTTCAAAACTTTTTTCAGACTGGTCTAAGCTGGATGGGTTTAATGATATTAAGGCTCTGTTGGCTATTACTCCTGAACTAGATTTACAGACCGTCACAGACGAGACAGCTAATCCAGTGTTGAAGGTGGGACAGTTAGGACCAGGACCTTGGGTGGATTGGGAGGTAGAGGCTCAGAACTTTGCAACCACTTTCACTTCTAAATCTTCCCACCAGATCCCTCAGGATACACATTCATGGTTCTCAATGCCGGTAGGTTCTGCCGGCGGAGTTCCGTCAGCTTTATTTTCCTTTTTAGCTGCCCCTAAGATTAATCTTTGTGAACTAAAGGAACCATTCATTACCCCTACCCCTTCTCACCTAGACAGAGAATTTAGGCTTAGGGGAAAAGCTTTCCGCCTGTTTTCACAGTACATAGTTTCTCAACAGGTGGCTAAGTCTTTACTCAGGTCGACTCAGGCAATCGCAGACGCGGATGCTCGAAGATCAGTTGAATTATCCCGGCGTCTGATTCTTCAGTCGTCAATTCAATCCTTAGGTGACATACGCACAGCCTTACTTGAGGCGGTGCGAGCACGACAGGATCTTAGAATGTCATTAGTTCGCAAGCTGCCTGATCGCATTGCTAACCAGGTGGTTATGTCCCCAGTACTTACACCTTCTTTAATGTCCCCTGATGTATGGCGAACAGTGTTTAACATGGCACAGGCCGTGAAGCACAGTCCCGCACAGGCTAAGAAACCCGCATTTAACTTCCCCAAACCTAAGCCTCCTACTAAAGCTCAGCCAGGGGGTTCTAAGCCGTTTCTTCCGCCTAAGTCCTCCCAATCCCCCCTGGGTCAGTTCAGGCATAGACAGAGAGGGTTTTCAGGACAGAGGGGACGCGGCCAGTATAAGCCGGGTCAGGGCCAGTCTTCGGCCCACACCAGCCAGCCGGCGAAGCGGCCAACACCACCAAAACCACCATCAAAAAACTAAAGTCTTTCTCACTCCCAGTGCCTACCTTAGAGCCGGAGGAACCGAGGGAAGTACAGCCGGCGAACCCTTGTCTGCTAACTGGGTCGTTCCGAACGTGTCACCAAGCATGGCCGTTAAAAACATGGGCACGGATGGTGGCACGCAAAGGCATCACTTGGCAGTGGCTCCGGCGACCTCGCTTACGTCAGCCGACAACGGCAAATTGTGTTTCATTAGAGGTGGAGCTGCTGGTCCAGGAGATGATTGCCAAGAATGTCATCATCCCGGTACCCCCAGATTACCCTGTATTCACGTCAAAACTGTTTTTGGTTCCCAAACGGGACAGTGTTCAGATGAGGCCGGTCGTAGACCTGTCGTATCTGAATCTTCACATTTACAACGAGTCTTTCAGAATGTTAACAGTTCATCAAATCAGGCTAACACTTCCGCCGGGTGGCTGGATGTGTTCCCTAGACCTGACAGACGCCTATTGGCACGTGTCGGTCAACAAAAGATTTCAAAGGTTTCTGGCCTTGAGGATCAGGCACCAAAATTTTGTTTTTCAAAGGATGCCGTTCGGTTTGAACCTAGCACCTCGATTATTCACAAAATTAGTCAGGCAAGCCCTGATGCCATTGTTAAAACAGGGAATCAGAGTGTTGTGGTATCTAGACGACTGGCTGGTGGTGGCAGAGACACAACAATTATGCATAAAACATGTCAATATCATTTTAAATCATGTCAAAACTCTAGGCTTCAAGGTAAATCTGGTAAAGTCAAACCTTGTTCCCTCAAGAGTAATTCAGTGGATAGGGCTGGTCTGGGACACCGCCGCTCTCACTCTGAGTCAGAGTGTGGACAATCGCAACAGGTTTCGCAGGAAACTGTTCAGGTTTCTTCACAGTCTGACTACGACACGAAGAGTCTGGGAGTCTCTGGTCGGCTCTCTCAACTGGATTCAGCTAACTGTCAAGTTGGGCCGGTTGAAAGTAAAACGATTAATATTGGAGGGCAACAAATATTTCCCACTCTTACCGGCGGGAAAATTATGGCCCATACCAAAATTAATCCACACCTTACTAGCGGTCTGGGCGAAGAGGGAAACATTGCACTCAATCATGTCATGGACCTCTCCTCCTCCAACGGTATGGGTAGACACGGATGCGTCAGGCACCATAGGGTGGGGATTTCAGTCAAATCAGGGGCACCAGGGTCAGGGACTTTGGTCCCACTTAGAAATCGCTCACATAAATGTCAAAGAGTTACTAGTCCCATTGTATTTCCTTCAGGCTCACGGCTCGGCGTTACGGGGCAAGTCAGTGGCCTTCAGAATGGACAATCTGAATGCAGTTCACTGTATTCAGAAACAAGGGTCAACGAGGTCAAGGAAGTTGCTACTCGTGTCGGAAGAGATTTTTGTCCTAGCCACCAGTCTAGATATTTATCTTCACGCATCTTATCTCCCAGGCGTAGCGAACGTCTGGGCAGACGCTCTGTCCCGGAGACAGAGCACGACAGTAGAATGGGAGCTCAAGCAACCCATTTTCGACCTAATGATTGCGGAGCTCTCCCATCCACAAGTGGATCTTTTTGCGTCCGAGGAGACTCACAAGCTCCCTCTATACCTCACCCGCCGGACGATAACGCCGGCAGGGGGGCCAGACGCCCTAGTGACAGACTGGAACAGATGGAGCTCCATCTATCTGTTTCCACCGCCAGATGCGTCACTAATGTGCCACGTAGTGAACAAACTACGAGTTTATCGAGGCTTAGTCTCGCTAATCGCGCCCCTGTGGCCGGCGCAGGTGTGGTGCCAGCAGTTAATAATGTGGTGCCCGGACCCGGTATCGCTCCCGGTCAGGTACTTCCACTTAGACACGATTGGCAACCTAGAGACCTCGCTGACTTTTGCATTATGGACATTCAGGAGGCCAAGTGGCTAGCACCATACGGTAGGGATGTGACCAATAAATTGCTCAATCAATATACTCAGTCTACTAAGCGACAATATCAATCTCATTGGAAAGCTTTTACTTCTTGGATTGTTAGAACGGAACAAACTGTACCCTCAGTGGCATTGGTTTTTAATTACTTGAACTATCTGTTTGAGCAGAAACGTTTATCTGTGGTTACTCTGAAGAATCACTTAACTGCGATTAGAGTGCCCTTTTTCGACCTTACAGGTCTATCCATACCGGTGGCGGAGGAAACAGGATTTATGAGAGCGTGTTTTAAACTCCGCCCACCTCCCCGTCAGCTCATGCCTACTTGGTCTCTGGACAAAGCTTTGTCTTTACTTCATTCTCGTCTGTATCAAAATACTGCAGACTTTGCTTTAATCTTAAAGAAAGCAGTTTTCCTTTTGGCTTTGGCCACCGGAAACAGAGTGTCTGAGCTGGCGGCGATGAGCAACACACCTAATTGTCTTAGGTTTGGTAGACTTAATGATTCCATTTCCATTGCACCCTCCCCGGCGTTTGTAGCCAAGAATGAGCATAGTGCACACGTGTTTTCTGAATTCACGGTGCCGGCGTTAAAAAGGGGAAAGGTGCATCATAATTTATGTCCAGTGCAAGCTCTAACCAAATATTTAAGAATAGCTCCTCATAACCCCCAAGGTGCTTTATGGGTAGCGAGTACGGGTAAACGCTTACTTAAACGGCGATTAGCCTCTCTTCTGGTAGAAGTCATTAAAGAGAGTAATCCCGGCGTTGTGGGTAGGGCCCACGATTTACGCAAGTGGGCGGCCTCTTTACGTTTCCTGAAAAACTTTTCAGTTGAAGATATTGCGTCCACACAGTTGTGGGCGTCTAATCATACGTTTCTCTCTAGATACTTGTCAGTTGCTCTAGACAAACCTTCCTTACCATGTATAGCTTTAAGGCAGAGGGTCTAGGTGGCCCTGCAGTCACTTATGTTTATTTTCAAGGAAAGGGGGGGGGGGGGGGGTGCAGTCAGTTGACATAGGACACCCTAGACCCCGCCGGAGTATGAGAACTGTGATACAATTTAAGGTGGAAATGTGATATGAAAATTTCTCTGAGAGAATTTGTGCTAGTACAAAGTTTAGTACAAAACAACAGTGTTGTTATAGTAGTTTTAGCTGCGAAAGCAATGTAACATTAGTTCAATGGAGTTCATTAGCAATTGATCTCCACATGTATTTTGGGGTTTATGATGTGCACATATAAACTTATAACTTATTATTGTCACCACTCGTTGAGTGGGGTGCCTTTTGTAACTACAGATCTGTGTTCAGAATCTTCAGGGTTACCTATTTTTGTCAGGCAGGCTTCTTTGAAGCACGCACCTGCCTGAACCCCCTTTTTCTTGTATATTTCCGGCGTACGCCGTATTAAATACATTTTTCAAAAGTAAGAATACTATGTGGTTGTTTTTATTATCTGCTTTTCTAGAGTTATGATATGATTACGAATGTCCCCCTCCAGTCTTAGATATCAGGCATGTTCGTCAATGATGGAGGGGCCACTAATAAATTATAGGTTTGACTCCTGTAAGGAGATTAGGAAAACCTAATATTTAGTAGTGGCCCCGTAATCATTGACGACTGGGGCCCTCCCGGCCGTCCCCTTCCCATTCGTTGATGTATTAAGGATTTTGGTTTACTTGATATGTCAGTGAAGGAGGAATGACGCCTGGATCAGCGTCTGGTCAGAAATCCACACAAGTACATCCACGATATGATGGAAAGCTTATTGGATAGTTATTCTTATTTTCTTTTTGTTTTTATTTTTTACGAAGTTTTTTCGTAGTGAGAACCCAATTCATAATGACTGAAGCCATGAGTGAGGTCGCGTGCGCTCATGATGAAGGCTCCTCAGTTTTTAAATGCTCTGCGCGGTAGATTCAAACTACGGCGGATTAGTGTTTGAAGAGGATGCCTTATGTAATAGGCATGTTCGTCAATGATTACGGGGCCACTACTAAATATTAGGTTTTCCTAATCTCCTTACAGGAGTCAAACCTATAATCTAGTCAAAAACGTATGATTAGACGCCCACAACTGTGTGGACGAAATATCTTCTACTGAAAAATTCTTCAGGAAACGTAAAGAGGCTGCCCATTTGCGTAAATCGTGGGCCCTACCCACAACGCCGGGATTACTCTCTTTAATAACTTCGACCAGAAGAGAAGCTAATCTCCGTTTCAGTAAGCGTTTACCCGTACTCGCTACCCATAAAGCACCTTGGGGGTTTAGAGGAGCCACTCTCAAATATTTGGTTAGAGCTTGCACTGGACATAGATTATGATGCACCTTTCCCCTTTTTAATGCCGGCACCGTGAACTCAGAAAACACGTGTGCACTGTGCTCATTCTTGGCTACAAATCCCGGGAAGGCGCAATGTGAATACATTCATTAAGTCTACCAAACCTAAGGCAATTAGGTGTGTTGCTCATCGCCGCCAGCTCAGACACTCTGTTCCCGGTGGCCAAAGCCAAAAGGAATACAGCCTTTTTTAAGAGTAATGCAAAATCTGCAGTATTTTGGTACAGACGAGAGTGAAGTAAAGACAATGCCTTGTCCAGAGACCAATTAGGCATGAGCTGACGGGGAGGTGGGCGGAGTTTAAAACATGCCCTCATAAAACCTGTTGAGACCTGTAAGGTCTAAAAAGGGCACTCTAATCGCAGTTAAGTGATTTTTTAACATTACCACAGATAAACGTTTCTGCTCAAACAGATAATTTAAATAATTGAAAACTAATGCTACTGAGGGCACAGTCTGTTCTGTTCTAATGATCCAAGAAGTAAAGGCTTGCCAATGTGATTGATACTGTCGTTTCGTAGACTGAGTATATTGATTTGATAATTTATTGGTCACATCTCTACCATATGGTGCTAGCCACTTGGCCTCCTGAATGTCCATAATGCAAAAGTCAGCGAGGTCGCTAGGTTGCCAATCGTGTCTAAGTGGAAATACCCGACCGGGAGCGACACCGGGTGCGGGCACCACGTCTTTAATTGCTGGTACCACAACTGCGCCGGCCACAGGGGCGCGACTAGCGAGACTAAGCCTCGATAATCTCGTAGTTTGTTCACTACGTGGCACATTAGTGACGCGTCTGGCGGCGGAAACAGATAGATGGAGCTCCATCTGTTCCAGTCTGTCACTAGGGCGTCTGGCCCCCCTGCCGGCGTTTTCGTCCGGCGGGTGAGGTATAGAGGGAGTTTGTGAGTCTCCTCGGACGCAAACAGATCCACTTGTGGATGGGAGAGCTCTGCAATCATTTGGTTGAAAATGGGTTGCTTGAGCTCCCATTCTACTGTCGTGCTCTGTCTCCGGGACAGAGCATCTGCCCAGACGTTTGCTACGCCTGGGAGATAAGATGCGTGAAGATAAATGTCTAGTCTGTTGGCTAGAGTAAAAATCTCTTCCGACACGTTTAGCAACTTCCTTGACCTCGTTGACCCCTGTTTCTGAATACAGTGAACTGCGTTCAGATTGTCCATTCTGAAGGCCACCAACTTGCCCCGTAAAGCAGGGCCGTGAGCCTGAAGAAAATACAAGGGGACTAGTAATTCTTTGGCATTGATGTGGGAGATTTCTAAGTGGGACCAAAGCCCCTGACCCTGGTGCCCCTGATTTGACTGAAATCCCCAACCTATTGTGCTTGACGCATCCGTGTCTACCCATACCGTTGGCGGAGGAGAGGTCCATGACATTATTGAGTGCAACGTTTCCCTCTTCGCCCAGACCGCTAGTAAGGTGTGGATTAATTTTGGGATGGGCCATAACTTTCCCGCCGGTAAGAGTGGGAAATATTTGTTGCCTTCCAATATTAAATGTTTTACTTTCAACCGGCCCAACATTACAGTTAGTTGAATCCAGTTGAGAGAGCCGACCAGAGACTCCCAGACCCTCCGCGTCGTAGTCAGACTGTGAAGAAACATGAACAGTTTCCTGCGAAACCTGTTGCGATTGTCCACACTCTGACTCAGAGTGAGAGCAGCCGTGTCCCAGACCAGCC
Organism: Paralithodes platypus; assembly: GCA_032716605.1. Lineage (NCBI taxonomy): Eukaryota > Metazoa > Arthropoda > Malacostraca > Decapoda > Lithodidae > Paralithodes > Paralithodes platypus. The sequence continues at coordinate 38,059,966 of CM064575.1, forward strand.
CTATCCACTGAATTACTTGTGAGGGAACAAGGTTTGACTTTACCAGATTTACCTTGAACCCTAGAGTTTTGACATGATTTAAAATTATGTTGACATGTTTGATGCATAATTGCTCTGTCTCTGCCACCACCAGCCAGTCGTCTAGGTACCACAAAACTCTGATTCCTTGCTTTAACAACGGCATCAGGGATTGCCGGACTAATTTCGTGAATAATCGAGGTGCCAGGTTCAAACCGAATGGCATCCTTTGAAAAACAAAATTTTGGTGCCTGATCCGTAAGGCCAGAAACCTTTGAAATCTTTTGTTTACCGATACATGCCAATAAGCGTCTGTCAGGTCTAGGGAACACATCCAACCTCCCGGCGGAAGTGTTAGCCTGATTTGGTGTACTGTTAACATTCGGAATGACTCGTTGTGAATGTGAAGGTTCAGATAAGACAGGTCTACGACCGGTCTCATCTGAGCACTGTCCCTTTTGGGAACCAAAAATAGCTTGGATGTGAATACAGGGTAATTTGGGGGGACCGGGATGATGACATTCTTGGCAATCATTTCCTGGACCAGTGACTCCACCTCTAAAGAAACAAAATTCGCCGTTGTCGGCTGACGTAAGCGAGGTCGCCGGAGCCACTGCCAAGTGATGCCTTTGCGTGCCACCATCCGTGCCCAAGTGTTTAACGGCCATGCTTGGTGACACGTTCGGAACGACCCAGTTAGCAGACAAGGGTTCGCCGGCTGTACTACCCTCGGATCCGCCGGCCTTAAGACTGGCACCGGGAGTGAGAGAGACTTTAGTTTTTTGATGGTGGTGGAGTTGGTGGTGGTGGACGCTTCGCCGGCTGGCTGGCGTTGGCTGAAGACGGGCCCTGATCTGGCTTATTATGGCCGCGTCCTCTCTGACCTGAAAACCTACTCTGTCTATGCCTGTACTGACCTTGAGGGGAGGAGGAGGACTTAGGTGGAAGAAAGGGCTTAGATCCCCCCGGCTGAGCCTTAGCGACTGGCCTGGGTTTGGGGAAGTTAAAGGCAGGTTTCTTAGAAGGGGTGGGACTGTGTTTAAAGGCCTGAGCCATATTAAACACCGTTCGCCACACATCAGGGGACATTAAAGAGGGAGTGAGCACTGGTGACATGACCACCTGATTCGCAATGCGATCAGGCAGTTTACGGACTAAGGACATCCTGAGGTCTTGTCTCGCTCGTACCGCCTCAAGCAAGGCGGTGCGGATGTCACCCAAAGATTGGATTGATGACTATGAAGAAGCAGTCGCCGGGACAATTCAACCGATCGTCTGGCATCCGCGTCTGCGATTGCCTGAGTGGACCGGAGCAAAGACTTTGCTACCTGTTGAGACACTATGTATTGAGAGAACAGGCGAAAAGCTTTCCCCCTTAGCCTAAATTCTCGGTCTAGGTGAGTTGGGGTAGGGGTAGTGAAAGGGTCTTTTAGCTCACAAAGATTAATTTTAGGGGCAGCTAAGAAAGCAAACAAAGCTGAAGGGACTCCACCGGCAGAACACACTGGCATGGAGAACCAAGAATGAGTATCTTGAGGGATCTGGTGGGAAGTTTTGGAAGTAAATGTGGTCGCAAAGTTTTGAGCCTCTGTCTCCCATTCCACCCAAGGTCCTGGACCCAACTGCCCCACCTTCAAGACTGGATTAGCTGCTGCATCTGTGACGGTTTGCAAATCGAGTTCTGGAGTGAGAGCTGACAGAGTCTTAATGTCATTAAACCCATCATGCTTAGACCAGTCTGAAAACAATTTTGAAGCTGAAGCAGGGGGTAAAGCCGGCTTAGTAGCATAAACAAAATAGTCCTGGTGATAATAACTAGGTATAGCCTTTATGTTGACATCTAGTACATTTCCCAAAGTATCCAAGGCCCTTAATTTCTTAGATTTATTGCCCTGGATGACCCACTCACGCGGTACTGGGAGTTCCCCTGACAAGGTAGGTTGGGCGAGCTCTGGTTTAGTGGGGGTCAAAAGGACCCATGACTCGTCTGGTCTGTAAAGCAAGGGCATAGCTACCTTTCTGAGAGGCGCTCTGTCTAGAGGGGGCGGATTGACATCCGTTATAACCCTTACATTCGAAGTGGTCAATGCCGCCGTAGCAGGCCTAGTAACCACTGATGGTGACAGAGGGGGAGGGTGAGGGATCTGAGTCAAAGCAATAGAAGTCATCAGAGGCCGTACCGTAGAGCTTGTCGTGGGAGCTCCCAAGTCCACTGTGGGAGTTTCCTGCTGTTGGCCAAAAAATTTAGATAAAGCATTACTAAGTAGCCCATCAATTTCCTGTGCAGTGACAAATTGACTTGATGATGTACTCACTGGTGAATCATTAATATCTTGCGCGGCGTCTAAGCCTGAACCTGACTCTTGCCCTTCCATATCCGATATAATTGAAACCTCGTCTTTATCATCCTGTTCCTCCTGAGAAGATCCCGCCGAAGCTGGGGTACCTTGTTGCCAAGATAAGTCAGGAATAGAGGATGGGATCGCCGCGTCCCGGTGGACGTCAGCCACTGTGTGAATAGTTTGAGCCGGAAGTGGGTGGTCAGGCCCTGGCCGAGAATATCTCCAAACACCGAGGCCTTGGCCTACACTCCCTTGGGAGTCCGAAACACTCTCAACCACTGAGCCCCCTGAACTCTCCAATTCCAGGGTTAAAATGTTAATGGGTAAATCATCTTTAGGTTTTTTTTTTTTTTTTTTTTTTTTTTTTTTTGAGACAATGAACGGAGGAAGGAAAAACACAGATAAAACAAAAAGGTCCATGTGCCTAAAGGCATCCTCCATTCATAAAATGTTTGTAACAACTGGATTTAAACTTTTGTAGATTGTAAGTTTGTGGAAAGCAACTCGAGGGAAGTGAATTCCAAAGAGTAGTAGTTCTAGGGATAAATGAATTTTGATAAGCAGAAGTTCTGCATTGTGGAGGAGAAAATGTAAATTCATGGGCGCTCTCAGCTGCCCTAGTTCTACGGGGAAAGATGTGGAGAGGCGGCACAATTGAAGCAAGTTCCTCGGAACAATTGCTGTGAAAATATCTGTAGAATAAGGCAAGGGATGTAACGTTTCTTCGTATGGATAATGTAGGAAGGTCCTGTGTGATTGCAGGGTTATTGATTAATCTAATAGCTTTATTTTGAATTTTGTCCAACTGCCTCAATGCAACCACTCCACTTCCACTCCACAGAGGTGAACAGTAATCCATCTGAGAACGCACATGACTTTTATATATTACGGCCAACTGCTCGTCAGTGAAGAATTCTCGAACTCTGTACAGGAGTCCCAGTTTTTGAGAGGCATTCTTAGCAATGCTTCTAACATAATAGGTACAGGCACTATACTGGACCCTTGAGACCGAACACAAACTCTGTCTGGGGTAGAGGTACGATGAGAAGCACTAGAAACTGGCGAATGTCGGGAGGCCTTTCTATCATGGGAATCCTTTTTTGAAGATTTATGGCTGCGGTGTGACCGTGAACTACTCTTCGATTTGGAGGATTTATCGCCGTGACCACTGGTGGAACTTTCCGTCTTACTCTTCTTACTCGATGGTGAAGAGGCAAGACTAGGTGGCTGGTGTCTGAGAGGTGACCTAGACCGAGATCTCTCCCTAGACGAGGAGGCTGCCGCCGGTGGTGTAGGCTCTCTTTGACGTTTCGCAGTAGCAGCAGGAGAAGACACAGAACCCTGACCAGTCTCCGCCGGCTTACGACTAGTTACTCGAGAGGAACGTTTAGGGGGAGGGTGCTCAAAAAGAAGCCTATCCCAAAGAGGGAAGTTGTCACATTGAAGTGACTTATGAGCCACAATCGTAGTATACGCTGACATCTGTTGCCTAACCTCTCGTAAGGCGACCGCTGCGGTCTTATCATTATCGCGGAGGACTTTGACACTTAATTGGGAGCAAAAGGAACAGTTGCGCGTCACCCACAGACCCCTTGAACGGTCTAGACATTTAACACACTTGATGCAAAGAGTGTGCGCAAAAATAGGGATACCGGCACAGGTAGGGGTAATGCATAAAGCAAAAACTGGGGCAAAGGTAGCCATGACAGAGACTGGTGGGAAAACTACTGCAGGGTCTGTATTGATCCGCCGGAGCCCAGCTCTGGAAAAAAGAAAATTTCCAGGAATTAATGCTCATAAGGTTAACCCAACATGTTTGCACACACGTGTTAATAACCCGCCGGGTAACGAGACGTAATGTCACAACGATCACAGCTCGCTACGCGGCGGGATTCTATAAAGATTTCAGAATATCTAAACATGTCTTAAGAAAGTTAAGAATATCCTCTGACATAATATAAAGGACCAGAATGGCGTTTATAGTCTTTCTGGTGGTGACTGTTTCAAGATTCAATTTTGGAAAACAACCCCCCACAAAGACGCCGGCACCTGAATTATCTAGCAGAATAACACAGGACAGGCTGATACGAGATCTGAATTCTAACAAATTGTCACAAAAAATCGCCGTAAGTTTGAAGGCGGCGATACATTAACGTATCTCTCAATTAACTGGTTAACGAAATTGAATTGTAAATTCCTTATTTCCTCCTCCCAGGAGCACCCGCCGGGTGTGAAAAATTTGTGAAAAAGATGTTAACCCTAATTGAACCTTCGATCGCCGTAAGTGTGAAGGCGGCGATACATATAGTATCACTAAAATGGATCGGTTAACTAAACTGAATGACCAAGTCGTTCATCCCACCCTACCAAGGTGCACCCGCCGGGTGAGATGTAAAAACGTTAACCCCATAAGTTCCTGTCCCCACTTCTTTGTAAAAGATCGCCGGGGAGGAAAGCCCTCAACAACAGCTAGGTTTTTCCTTTGGTTTGTAAAACCGGGTAGAAAAACTTCATAACATAATAGTCCGCATGAACAATGTTAGATGGGTACAGCCAATCCGCCGGGAATCATAGGGAGCCTGAAACAGGCACCAACACAGAGACGCAGTCCTGGAGAGCCACAGACACCTCATCGCCGGGGACACAAGCCTGTGTTGAAACCACGCGTGGCCCAACACGGCTCTCGGCCGGGTTTTTCATGGTGTAACCGAGAAAAACCCGCCGGAAAGTAACCCACCCCGTTCAGAAACCATCTGAACGCACATAGGACCCGAGAGAAAGCCAAGCACGACTAGCCTAAGGCCCACACAATAATCCGTGGAAATAGCCAATACACAACTAATCCAGGAAACATACATAGTCCGTGGAATTAGCCAATACACAACTAAACCAGGATACACATGACACAGTAGGACATATTTATAAAATAAACAATAACACTTGTACATGTGGCAAAGCTACGAGCGGCTGGCTAGGCCTAAGCAGACGGCATAAGAAATGTTGAAATATAAACAAAAAACACTGGAAATATAACAACAGGAACCACCGCCAACACACCACTGTAGCAAATACTTCCGACAAAGGGAAGACTGACTCGGGACCCAGAAAAAACTTCACTAAGTGAAGAAAAATACGCTGGGAACGTCAGTAAGCAAAGCTTACCTCATCAGAAAGATAAAAGGCAGCATAAATAACGCGTAATGAAAGCCGCCTGCATCACAAGCTAACTCAACTGTGAAAAGTTCACATGTCCACAACAGGACCACGAGGGTACATCCGAAATAGATGCCCCAAACACACGACCCAAAATACACTGCACTGCGGGCAACCAGCCCAGGACACTCCTGCTACGCATATCCTAACCTTACTCGATACATCCCGGAGTAAACAAATGAGAAAAAACTCACTAGGGACGCAGCAAATGCGGAGCCAGCGGAGCGTGGGGACACACGTCCGGGCAGGCTGAGCGCAGAGCAGAGAAGGAAGAATGACGCCTGAATCAGCGTCTGGTCAAAGATCCACACAAGTACATCCACGATATGATGGAAAGCTTATTGGATAGTTATTCTTATTTTCTTTTTGTTTTTATTTTTTACGAATTTTTTTCGTAGTGAGAACCCAATTCATAATGACTGAAGCCATGAGTGAGGTCGCGTGCGCTCATGATGAAGGCTCCTCAGATTTTAAATGCTCTGCGCGGTAGATTCAAACTACGGCGGATTAGTGTTTGAAGAGGATGCCTTATGTAATAGGCATGTTCGTCAATGATGGAGGGGCCACTAATAAATATAGCATTAATACTTATCCATACGCGCCTATTATGGGTTGATTATAAAGGTATTAACCTGAAACAACAATAAAACGAGTGAAAACAGCGTTTGGATGGTCAAAATCGGAGATACAGGCCGCGAGTTATATAATGTATGGGTGAGGCAACCTGCTTTCCCGCCAATTTCCCCCAAGGCCACTGAGACACAGTCGATCGATACTCTCTCTCTCTCTCTTGCACTCGCTTGCTAACAGAGATGGCAATGCCCTGCATGCAACTCGCTAATGTTAGCACGAAAATATACCTCAGAATAAGGGAATAACAGGGAAAATAGGTGATAACTGAAGGAGGGGAGGAAAGTGGGGAAGGAGGGGAGGTAGAGGAGTGATATTTTGCATGGCCCAGGGGCAAAGATTTTTTTTTTTTTTTTCCCGATGTTTAAAGTTGATTTTTATTATCTCTGACTCTTAAGAGTCTTCCCGCAGTCCGCCGGGGGAACTCTTAAGAGTCTTCCTGCAGTTCCCGGGTTAAGTACACCAATAAGTAGGATACATATATATAACAAGGGAGTGCAACAACTCTGTGACAGCACTAATAATAGCCACTCAAAACAGTACTTCCTTAGCCAAAGTAACAGCCATACTTGGTTGTGCACCAAGCATCAACCTAGGCTAAAATAATACGTGAATTCCTAAAGCATACACAGTTAAAGTTAATGAACACAATGCTGTCTTTATTACTAATAAAGTCTAGCAGCGGCATAAAAGGTACCAGGAGGCTAGGCAGAGCGCAAGCATGCTCGTAGCCTACTGTCTCCCCTTGAACAGATTTCCCTTAAGTTACGTTAATTGACTAGGAGTCTCTCTTGGTAAGTCCAGATCTCAAGTATCTGGTCTTGCCCTGGCGCTCCACAAAGGTCAACACAAAGAGGTAGCGAGCATACGAGCAAGAGTAGGCAAAAGCCCTTCACTCGTATACTCCTACACTCGCAAAGGAAAAATATGCACAAAGGTTACAGGCACCTAGCTCCGTCGAAGTCGTATAGGCTTTGACTCGCCATATACATAACTCAGACCACGACTAAAGATACCTTCCACTGTCTAGCATTAAATAGTAACAAAGAACAACTCAATAATTAGAAGCACCCAATGATAATATGACTCATGTGACTATGACTAATAATCCCTAAAGCTAGTGCAAAACATATGTGTGAGAACTGGTGCTGGTAATACGACTGGCCGACTAGGGAAGTCGTATGCAGAACCAGAAGGGATAAGTAATTGAATAAAGGTGAGAAGTAATGGAAAAGAAGAAGTTCAGAGAGAGAAACAGTAGTACAGGGGGTTAGATTGGGGGACAGATTGCAAGGGACGTCTAGTACCAAGCACACTATGCGAAGCTCTGCAGGAGACACGCGGGAAGGATCCCCGCACCACCCTCCCAGGACAGCGGCCTCCAATCACAGACCACTATATCATGAAGAGCAAGCGTCCTATGACGTAGCCAGGCCCGCTGGCCAATCAAGGGCGTGGGAAAGCCTGCGCGAGCGAGGGAGGCACGCGTACATACACACGCACATATTACTACCTTGCTGCCTTCTTCGCTCTTTCTCTTTAACTTCACACTGCATATCTTATACTCTATGACTGATATAAAATACTTCCATGTGTCACAGACAAGAATAAAGACCACCACTGATCTGGCTGTGACTACATGAATACTAGGAAAGAAAGAACATTGTTCTACGATTATTATAGCCCATTCCACTGCCCTGGCGAGCGCTAGCGAATACGAGCACATTCTGGCAAGCTGGCCAGCGTAACAGGGCAGACTTGCACTACTAGTACTAAGTTCTTGGTCTAGGTTGAACTTATCATCGAATGCTAACGAGGTTATAGTGACTCAATCTCCGTCCCATTTTTGTTGATGCGGTCACAGATTGATGTATAATCATAGGGCCTATCTTGCCTTTGATGGCGTGGCTCGATCTTGGTCCCACTTATGTTGGTGTAGACCCCGATTGAACTATATTCTCTGTCCCATTTTTGTTGATGCAGTCAGAGAATAAAGAATTTACTTCTTCACAACAATCAATGTTATTCTTTCTCCTTTCTAACCTAGGAGTATCGAATACAGAACCAAAAATATGGTTAAAGCCAGCAGGCTGATTGCTTGATTCTACTTTGTTCAGCGCGCATAGTGATTCTGTTTTTGTTGTCGTTCTGGTTGAACGATTTCGGGGCAAGAGGGGCATGAGTAATCACCGATTTCTACAGTAGACACTCTGGCTTTGTGTTCTTTCAGGGAGCCAGTCGCACTAGAGGTTATTTGTACTTTGGATTTATGTCTGGGTAGTGCATACATGGATATCATTTTGGTATTGGATTCGGTCAGGTTCTGAGGGATATTTGCATAGGACATGTGAGGCTTTTCTGCTATTTCTGGCCTGTTTAGTTCTTCGTCGTATGAGTTGTTATGGTACGTTAACACTTGTTTTAAGCATTTGACCCACATCTGGGTGTACACCACTATTTAGATTGTAGTCTATCAAGGCAGACGGTTGAGGTTGATGCCTGACTTTCATAGGACTGATGGTGTCGTGGGTGTATAGGGTGTATAGGGTGTATAGGTGTATGTGGTTGTCCATGTGGTTGGAATAGCTTGCCCTGTCGGCCGCGTTTTCCATTTTGGTTTTCTTTGTCTTTTGTCCTGTTACTGTTGAATGTCTTTATGCTTGCAATCCTGGTTGGTTGGTCTTGCAGGTTGGTTGTTAGTGTTAATTCGTTGGTGCTTAATTCTTCTTCTAATTCTTTCTCGTCTGACATCTCAACGGGTGCTACATATGCTTTACGAAGAGGTGGTGGTATACACTGAGAGAGCTCTAAGGAACACTAATTATTGTAATAGTGGTAGAATAGGGAGAGATATGCAACATTGCGGCAAAGAGAGAGAGACTGCAGAGAATTGGTGAGTGGACGTGAGTTAATGAGACGGAATTAAGGCTTTCCTTTCTACTTTGTCTAAAAGTGCTGTGTGAGAGGATCCTCCCCACATGTGTGAACAGTACTCAATACATGGATGCATTGTGCCCCTGTACAGAGCAAGAAGCTGCGCAGGGGTGAAGAACCCCCGGAGGCATTGAAGCAACTTAATTAATTAATTAGCTTCTGGGAAGCTGTTTTAGCAAGAGTGGTAATATGATCTTTCCAAGAGAGAGCAAAATAAATAGAGACACCAAGAATATTAAGAGAATGAGATGCGAGGGGAGAAAGAAATACCAAAGCACCCTCACCAACCATCCCAGCCATCAGCAACAGCTTCCCAGCCTCCAACCAGGATTGCTACCATAAAAGGATGCAATATCAACCACCTCACAGGGCAGCCACATGACTCCAGAGAAAAATGTGCTAAACAGGGAAGACTATATCGACACAGCCGACGAGCAGCAACATGGCACAAAAGAAAACATGCTAAGCAGGGGGGACTATTTTTACACCGACAGAAATGCACCCCGCAACATCCTTCACACCAACCTTCCGGTCTCCCTACCAATTTAAGAGGCGCCCAAATTCAACCACATCACCACACCAGGGCCGTGCATCAGCAGAAACAACAATTAACCACTTCTGCAACCTACATCATACCAGAAAAGGCGAAAGAGTGGTGTCCACGTTGAGTTGACTAGAGTAGACGATTCAACACTTCTCCCTCTGCCTGGCAAGCCTATAGACAACACCCAGTACAGCCAAACTACACACACATCAATGGCTCCATGGCGTGCACCAGGGAAAAATATCTAGCCTCAGCTCCAGCACCTAATTTTCCAAATCAACGAGGTGAAGATTACATGCCAGACTTGGGGAAAATGCACACCATTTCAAACCTGAATATCTACAAATACTCAACAGTCCCAACCACCATCCCAGTTTCACCAAATGTGCAAATATTAAGTCCACCTGAAATGCAAGCTGCAACCAATGCATCTTTCCCCACAACTGAAAATAAAATTGAAATAGTACCCCAGTAACGAAATTCCCAGGAGCGATATCCCCATTCCTAACGAGATCCCCAAGAACGAAGGTACCCGGCGTCACAGGGAAGGATAACTATAATTATCACCAACTTCGTTTTTCTCTCTTCCACTTAACTCCACATGTGGTGATGGGCTGGTCTATCAGTGGTGATGGGCTGGTCTATCAGAGTGAGAACTGAGCGATCTCTGCCATACCCATAGCTTACTCTGACTGTTCCTTTTACTTATATATTTTCTAGATCTCAAGTGACGGCGTCTCTTCCGTGGATTGACCTCCCAATCTACCATGATTGGAAGCCAAAGCGTCACATTTTTCCTTTGCCCCTCAACTTTCTCTTCATAATTGCTGAGGGGTACAGGGCCCTGGGTGGGGCTTTGGTTTCCCGGGCGTTTCCGCACCCTCCTTAGCTCCCCGCCATGGAGTGGCTTCGGTCACCCAGGCTTTATTGTGGTCGGCAGGGAGGGTTCTATGGGGGCGCTCGATTATAGCCTTGGCCTTATTCGGGGCCTTGGAGCTGTTCGGCCAGGCAGCTTGAGGAACAACAACAACAACAACAACAACAACCTCACATGTTATTACGTCGTCTCTTCAATCACAGCCTTCTAGTATACAGACCACATTATTTTACTCCTTGACATTCTGAAAGTACCGACTAAGTATGTAATTAATTAAGGTAACAGCTATGCAGACTATATATAATATTGTCATTGTGTAGGTACGACGGCGATCTAAAGACACCTCAGTAAACTACATGCCCCTCCCCCCTCTGTTATAGTGGGAGGGCCACTTGAGTCCACCGCGACCGTCCGGTAATACGATCCTCAGCCGTGTGACTCGCCTAGTCATTCTGGGCAATTATTTGTTTCAATGCTCCCCATGTCTCTCAACTTGAGATATTTATTGTTGCTTTGTTTGTTATTCAGTCACTTAGACACTCGACTCAATCGATTGTTATTATTACTGGAGATTATTACTATATTCATGTTTCACCTTTGTTGCCAGTTGATTAACTGAGATTCTTAACCACATTTGTGTAGGATTTATTCTCAACCTATTATGTACCCTATCCTTTGTGTGTTATTATTATTATTGCTTCAAATGAGAAAACATCCCCGACTACGAATCTATATTCGAGAGTTGGAGATTGAAATAATAATAATAATAATAATAATAATACTTTATTTCAGACTCACACAGTACAGAGGGGACCATACTGGGGTCCATAATTATATACCTTACAGTAACATAAATATATATAAGCTACTGTACATAGGCTACATAAAATAAAAAGAAATTAAATAATATCCAGCTTGCTATCATGTAGTTCACAGCACTGCCTCAACCAAAAACAGTGGTCATCAAACTACTGTGTTACCAAAACCACTGTCCTAATTGTGTACAGTACCATGCCTCACATCATTTAGCATCCGGTACAGTATGTTGCTACAGTACAGTATAGGAATACCAGTACTGTACTGCACTATGAGGTTCAGAACCGGTATGCTAATTCTGTAGAGTAGCAGACCTGAAATCATTACTTAAGGTTAAATATAGAGCAACTTCCTCCAGTGTGCCTGGATCCTAGAGGTGTAGCCTATGCTTGGAGTTTGTAGCATTTTAATGATACTGTTCTCAGAAGTGTTAAGGCGCTGAATGAATTTATATGTTAGCTTTCTAATGAGTGATTGGTAACAGTGTAAGTTCATATAGGCACATAGCGTACTTGTACTCTCATATTTTGAGAGCCCCAGACACATTTTCATGATATTGTGATATGAGATACTTAGTCTATTCACTGTCATTTTCTTATAGTTCCACCATAGTTGTGCTGTATACATTGGTGAGCAGTAGGAGTTGAACAATGTTATTTTTGTATCCCATGTGCACATATGAAATTTTCTTAATATTGAATTTCCCTGCATGTAAAGTTGCCTTCGCTGACGACCCATATCCTCATCATCTGAGCGATCACTTGAAATATAGTGTCCTAGATACTTTACTTTACTTACTTCTATAATTTCTTCATACAAATGGAATTTAGGTAGCTTTGATTTCAATAGAAGGTTAGATTTAAATATTATGATATTGCTCTTTATAGGATTAAATTTGACTGAATGTTCGATTCCACATTTTTCACATACTCTTAATAATTTATCCAGTCCTGCTCCAGAGGGCGCGATTAAGGCTAGGTCATCAGCATACATGAGATGATTTACAATGGTGCTGCCAATGCAGCACCCAGTGCGAGTCTTGTTCAGCTCCAGACTAAGATCATCCATGTAGACGTTGAAAAGATACAGAGACAATATCCCCCCCTGCCTAACACCATTGGTTACGGCGAAAGAGCCTGACAGGATGTTGCCCCATCTTACACACATTTTTTGATTAGCATACCAGAAAATAAGTATCCTAACAATATAGCTAGGCACTCCCCTGTTAACTAATTTTTCAAATAAGGTTTTGTGACACACCCTATCAAAAGCCTTACTTGCATCAAGAAAACAAGAGAAAATTGAGCTATTTAGCTTGTATGTATTAATCACTTCTTTCAGCACATTATAGGTTTGACTCCTGTAAGGAGATAAAGAAAACCTAATATTTAGTAGTGGCCCCGTAATCATTGACGAACATGCCTATTACATAAGGCATCCTCTTCAAACACTAATCCGCCGTAGTTTGAATCTACCGCGCAGAGCATTTAAAAACTGAGGAGCCTTCATCATGAGCGCACGCGACCTCACTCATGGCTTCAGTCATTATGAATTGGATTCTCACTACGAAAAAACTTCGTAAAAAATAAAAACAAAAAGAAAATAAGAATAACTATCCAATAAGCTTTCCATCATATCGTGGATGTACTTGTGTGGATTTCTGACCAGACGCTGATTCAGGCGTCATTCTTCCTTCACTGACATATCAAGTAAACCAAAATCCTCAATACATCAACGAATGGGAAGGGGACGGTCGGGAGGGCCCCAGTTGTCAATGATTACGGGGCCACTACTAAATATTAGGTTTTCTTTATCTCCTTACAGGAGTCAAACCTATAATTTATTAGTGGCCCCTCCATCATTGACGAACATGCCTGATTTCTAAGACTGGAGGGGGACATTCGTAATCATATCATAACTCTAGAAAAGCAGATAATAAAAACAACCACATAGTATTCTTACTTTGAAAATATATTTAATAACGGCGTAGCCGAACAAATACAAGAAAAAGGGGGTTCAGGCAGGTGCGTGCTTCAAAGAAGCCTGCCTGACAAAAAATAGGTAACCCTGAAGATTCTGAACACAGATCTGTAGTTACAAAGGCACCCCACTCAACGAGTGGTGACAAAAAATAACAAGTTATAAGTTTACATGTGCACATAATAAACCCCAACATAAACTTGGAGATAAATTGCAAAGGAACTCCATTATTCTAAAATTAAATTGCTTTCGCAGCTAAACTACTCTAACAACACCGTTGTTTTGTACTTAACATTGTACTAGCACAATTTCTCACTGAGAAATTTTCATAACACATTTAACCTTAAATTGTATCACAGCTCTCATACTCCGGCGGGGTCTAGGGTGTCCTGTGTCAACTGACTGCACCCCCCCCCCCCCCCCTTTCCCGTGAAAGTAAACAAAAGTGACTGCAGGGCCACCTAGACCCTCTGCCTTAAAGCTATACATGGTAAGGAAGGTTTGTCTAGAGCAACTGACAAGTATCTAGACAGAAACGTATGATTAGACGCCCACAACTGCGTGGACGCTATGTCTTCAACTGAAAAAAATTCAGGAAACGTAAAGAGGCTGCCCATTTGCGTAAATCGTGGGCCCGACCCACAACGCCGGGATTACTTTCTTTAATGACTTCTACCAGAAGAGAGGCTAATCGCCGTTTAAGTAAGCGTTTACCCGTACTTGCTACCCATAAAACACCTTGGGGGTTTTGAGGAGCTACTCTCAAATATTTGGTTAGAGCTTGTACTGGACATAAATTATGATGCACCTTTCCCCTTTTTAACGCCGGCACCGTGAACTCAGAAAACACGTGTGCACTATGCTCATTCTTGGCTACAAAACCTGGGGAGGGTGCAATGGAAATACATTCATTAAGTCTACCAAACCTAAGACAATTAGGTGTGTTGCTCATCGCCGCCAGCTCAGACACTCTGTTTCCGGTGGCTAAAGCCAAAAGGAAAACCGCCTTTTTAAGAGTAATGCAAAGTCTGCAGTATTTTGGTACAGACGAGAGTGAAGCAAAGACAAAGCTTTGTCCAGAGACCAAGTAGGCATGAGCTGACGGGGAGGTGGGCGGAGTTTAAAACATGCTCTCATAAAACCTGTTTCCTCCGCTACCGGTATGGAAAGACCCGTAAGGTCTAAAAAGGGCACTCTAATCGCAGTTAAGTGATTTTTTAATGTTACCACAGATAAACGTTTCTGCTCAAACAGATAATTTAAATAATTAAAAACTAATGCCACTGAGGGTACAGTTTGTTCTGTCCTAACGATCCAAGAAGTAAAGGCTTGCCAATGTGATTGATACTGTCGTTTTGTAGACTGAGTATATTGATTAAGTAATTTATTTGTCACATCTCTACCGTATGGTGCTAGCCACTTGGCCTCCTGAATGTCCATAATTCAAAAGTCAGCGAGGTCGCGAGGTTGCCAATCGCGTCTAAGTGGAAATACCCGACCGGGAGCGATACCGGGTCCGGGCACCACATTTTCAATTGCTGGTACCACAACTGCGCCGGCCACAGTTTTTTTTTTTTTTTTTTTTTCTATGTGATTGAGGAAGGCAAAAGGCATAACTGCCTATAGCGAGTGCCTCCCCCATAGTTGAAAGAGTGACAGGGCCAAAATCAAGGGACGTTCGAGCCAAAATGCCTGGACACACGGAGTTTGAAGCAATTTAAGTCATAGGAAGAGGGAAAGACTGATTCTGGGAGAGAGTTCCAGAGCTCAGATGTTGAGTAGAAGAAAATTTGAGAGTAATGTTTCACTCTTGGGTTGGAGAGTTGCACAGAGTAGGGGTGGGATTGAGTTGCAAGACGGGTACCACGTGCCCTACGTAAAGGAGGTGGTATGCACTGGGATAGCTCTGAGGAACACTGATTATTATAGTAGCGATAGAATAGCGAGAGAGATGCAACATTGCGGCGGAGAGAGAGATTGCAGAGAGTTGGTGAGTGGACGGGAGTTAATGATACGAAAGGCCTTCCTTTCAACTTTGTCTAGGAGAGCGGTGTGAGAGGAACCTCCCCACACATGTGAACAATACTCAATACAAGGGCGCACTATGCCCCTGTACAGAGCAAGAAACTGTGCAGGGGAAAAGAACCCCCTAAGGCGGTTGAGCACACCCAGCTTCTGGGAGGCCGCCTTAGCAAGACTGGTAACATGGTCCTTCCAAATGAGAGCAGAAGAAAAAGAGACACCAAGAATATTGAGAGAAGATGAAGGGTTGATTTTTGTATTGTTGAAGAATAAGGGACAGTCCGCTGGGAGATCCTGACGGGTAGATAGATGGAGAAATTGGGTTTTGGAAGCATTAAAGCCAACAAGGCTTTCTCTGCCCCAATTGGAAATAGTATTTAGATCAGAATTTAAGAGTTCTATGGCTTCACCACGCTTGTCGTTGAGGGACTGCTGGCTGGGGTGCTCTGAAAAACCAATGGAGCAGTGTAAGGTTGAGTCGTCTGCGCATGAATGGATGGGAACCAAGGTACAGTTAAGGAGATCATTTATAAAAATTAGAAAGAGAATAGGAGATAGGACAGAGCCCTGAGGAACACCGGAGTTTATAGGGTGAGGAAGTGAACAATGGCCGTCCACAACCGCAGCTATGGAACGGCCGGAAAGGAAATTAGAGACAAAGGCACAGATGGAGGAATAGAAACCGAAGGAGGGTAGTTTAGAAATTAAAGATTTATGCCAGACTCTATCGAAGGCTTTCGATATGTCTAGTGCAATAGAAAAAGTCTCACCGAAGTCCCGAAAGGAGGATGACCAAGAGTTAGTAAGACATGAAAGAAGATCACCAGTAGAGCGACCCTTAAGGAAGCCATACTGGCGATCTGAGAGCAGATTATGAGAAGAGAAATGCTCAAGAAATTTGGAAGCAAGAATAGTTTCAAAAACTTTAGAAAGACAAGAGACGAGCAATTGGACGACAGTTGGAGGGTCGAGAGCGGTCACCCTTCTTTGGGACAGGTTGAATGTGAGCAAACTTCCAGCATGAAGGGAAGACGTTAGAGGATAGACAGAGACGAAAGAGTTTGCCTAGGCAGGGAGTCAGCACGGAAGCACAGTTTTTGAGAACAACAGGAGGAACACCGTCCGGACCGTACGCCTTATTAGTGTTAAGCCCAGAGAGGGTAGAAAGTACATCTTTAGAAGAGATTAGGATATTAGGCATAAGTAAGAGAGAGGAGGGCGGAGAGGGAGGAATAGCACCGGAATCATCCAAGGTGGAGTTTCTAGCAAATGTTTGAGCGAAGAGTTTAGCCTTGTCAGAGGAAGAAGTGATGGTTGTGCCATCAGAGTGGGAAAGGGGAGGGAAAGACGAGGAAGAGAAATTGTTGGAGAGGTTTTTGGCTAGTGGCGCGATTAGCGAGACTAAGCCTCGATAATCTCGTAGTTTGTTCACTACGTGGCACATTAGTGACGCATCTGGCGGCGGAAACAGATAGATGGAGCTCCATCTGTTCCAGTCTGTCACTAGGGCGTCTGGCCCCCCTGCCGGCGTTTTCGCCCGGCGGGTGAGGTATAGAGGGAGTTTGTGAGTCTCCTCGGACGCAAAAAGATCCACTTGTGGATGGGAGAGCTCTGCAATCATTAGGTTGAAAATGGGTTGCTTGAGCTCCCATTCTACTGTCGTGCTCTGTCGCCGGGACAGAAGAGCGTCTGCCCAGACGTTCGCTACGCCTGGGAGATAAGATGCGTGCAGATAAATATCTAGACTGTTGGCTAGAGCAAAAATCTCTTCCGACACGTTTAGCAACTTCCTTGACCTCGTTGACCCTTGTTTCTGAATACAGTGGACTGCATTCAGATTGTCCATTCTGAAGGCCACCGACTTGTCCCGTAACGCCGGGCCGTGAGCCTGAAGGAAATATAAGGGGACTAGTAATTCTTTGACATTGATGTGCGAGATTTCTAAGTGGGACCAAAGCCTCTGACCCTGGTGCCCCTGATTTGACTGAAATCCCCAACCTATTGTGCCTGACGCATCCGTGTCTACCCATACCGTTGGTGGAGGAGAGGTCCATGACATTATTGAGTGCAATGTTTCCCTCTTCGCCCAGACCGCTAGTAAGGTGTGGATTAATTTCGGGATGGGCCATAATTTTCCCGCCGGTAAGAGCGGGAAATATTTGTTGCCTTCCAATATTAATCGTTTTACTTTCAACCGGCCCAACTTGACAGTTAGTTGAATCCAGTTGAGAGAGCCGACCAGAGACTCCCAGACCCTTCGTGTCGTAGTCAGACTGTGAAGAAACCTGAACAGTTTCCTGCGAAACCTGTTGCGATTGTCCACACTCTGACTCAGAGTGAGAGCGGCGGTGTTCCCAGACCAGCCCTATCCACTGAATTACTTGTGAGGGAACAAGGTTTGACTTTACCAGATTTACCTTGAAGCCTAGAGTTTTGACATGATTTAAAATGATATTGACATGTTTTATGCATAATTGTTGTGTCTCTGCCACCACCAGCCAGTCGTCCAGATACCACAACACTCTGATCCCTTGTTTTAACAATGGCATCAGGGCTTGCCGGACTAGTTTTGTGAACAATCGAGGTGCCAGGTTCAAACCGAACGGCATCCTCTGAAAAACAAAATTTTGGTGCCTGATCCGTAAGGCCAGAAACCTTTGAAATCTTTTGTTGACCGATACGTGCCAATAGGCGTCTGTCAGGTCTAGTGAACTCATCCAACCTCCCGGCGGAAGCGTTAGCCTGATTTGGTGTACTGTTAACATTCTGAAAGATTCGTTGTGAATGTGAAGATTCAGATAAGACAGGTCTACGACCGGCCTCATCTGAACACTGTCCCTTTTGGGAACCAAAAATAGTTTGGACGTGAATACAGGGTAATTTGGGGGGACCGGGATGATGACATTCTTGGCAATCATTTCCTGGGCTAGTGACTCCACCTCTAAAGAAACAAAATTCGCCGTTGTCGGCTGACGTAATCGAGGTCGCCGGAGCCACTGCCAAGTGATGCCTTTGCGTGCCACCATCCGTGCCCAAGTGTGTAACGGCCATGCTTGGTGACACGTTCGGAACGACCCAGTTAGCAGACAAGGGTTCGCCGGCTGTACTACCCTCGGTTCCTCCGGCCTTAAGGTAGGCGCCGGGAGTGAGAGAGACTTTAGTTTTTTGATGGTGGGGTTGGTGCTGGCCGCTTCGCCGGCTGGCTGGTGTTGGCCGAAGACTGGCCCTGACCTGGTTTATGTTGGCCGCGTCCTCTCTGACCTGAAAACCTATTCTGTCTATGCCTGTACTGACCCTGGGGGGAGTGGGAGGACTTAGGCGGAAGAAAAGGTTTAGATCCCCCTGGCTGGGCTTTAGTAGTAGGCCTGGGTTTGGGGAAGTTAAATGCAGGTTTCTTAGAAGGGGTGGGACTGTGCTTAACGGCCTGTGCCATATTGAACACCGTTCGCCATACTTCAGGGGACATTAAAGATGGAGTAAGTACTGGTGACATCACCACCTGGTTAGCAATGCGATCAGGTAGCTTGCGAACTAACGACATCCTAAGATCTTGTCGTGCTCGCACCGCCTCAAGCAAGGCGGTGCGTATGTCACCTAAGGATTGGATTGACGACTGAAGAATCAGTCGCCGGGATAACTCAACCGATCTTCGAGCATCCGCGTCTGCGATTGCCTGAGTAGACCGTAGTAAAGACTTAGCCACCTGCTGAGATACTATGTACTGTGAAAACAGGCGAAAAGCTTTTCCTCGTAGCCTAAATTCTCTGTCTAGGTGAGTAGGGGTAGGGGTAGTGAACGGGTCCTTCAGTTCACAAAGATTAATCTTAGGGGCAGCTAGGAATGCAAACAAAGCCGCCGGGACTCCGCCGGCAGAACCCACCGGCATGGAAAACCATGAATGTGTGTCCTGAGGGATCTGGTGGGAAGATTTAGAAGTGAAAGTGGTTGCAAAGTTTTGAGCCTCTACCTCCCAATCCACCCAAGGTCCTGGACCCAACTGTCCCACCTTCAAAACTGGATTAGCTGCGTCGTCTGTGACGGTCTGTAAATCTAGTTCAGGAGTAAGAGCTGACAGAGTCTTAATATCATTAAACCCATCCAGCTTAGACCAGTCTGAAAATAGTTTTAAAGCTGAGGCAGGGGGTAAAGCAGGCTTAGAAGCATACACAAAATAATCCTGGTGATAATAACTAGATATAGCCTTGATGTTTACGTCCAGAACATTACCCAAGGCATCCATGGCCCTTAATTTCTTTGACTTGTTGCCCTGGATAAACCACTCATGCGGTACCGGGAGTTCCCCTGACAAGGTAGGTTGGGCAAGCTCTGGTTTAGAGGGGTTCAAAAGAACCCATGACTCGTCTGGCCCATAAAGCAGGGGCATAGCTACCTTTCTAAGAGGCGCTTTATCTAGAGGGGGTGGATTGACATCCGTTATGACCCTGACATTTGAAGTTGTCAATGCCGCCGTAGCAGGCTTAGTGCTCCTTGCAGGTGACAGAGTAGGAGGGTTAGGAATCTTAGATAAATCAATTGACGTCATCAGAGGCCGTACCGTAGAACTTGTCGAGGGAGCCCCCAAGTCCATTGTGGGGTTTTCCTGCCTGTTGTTGACCAAAAAATTTAGATAAAGCATGAGTAAGCAAACCATCAATTTCTTGTGCTGTAACAAACTGGTTCGATGAAGAACTTACAGGAGAATCATTATTATCTCGTGCGGCGTCCAAGCCTGAGCCTGACCCTTGTCCTTCCATATCCGAAATTATTGAAACTTCGTCTTTTTCCTCCCGATCCTCCTGAGAAGACCCCGCCGAGGCAGGGGTACCTTGTTTCCAAGATAAGTCTGGGATAGAGGATGGGATCGCCGCGTCCCTGTGGACGTCGGCTACTGTGTGACTCGTATGAGTCGGACGTGGGTGGTCAGACCCTGGATGGGCAAACCGCCAAACACCGAGGCCCTGGCCTACGCTCTCTTGAGAGTCTGAAACATTCTCAATTATTGACCCTCCTGAACTTTCCATTTCCAGGGTTAAAATATTAATTGGCAAATCCTCTTTAGGGACAGGCGCTGCACTGGACTCAGAGGCCGTAACACAAACTCTGTCAGGTGTAGAGGTACGATGAGATGCACTAGACTTTGGGGAATGTCGAGAGGACTTCCGATGTGAATCCTTTTTTGAGGATTTATGGCTGCGGTGTGACCGCGAACTAGTCTTAGATCTGGAAGAATCTCCGCCGTGACCACTGGTGGAACCTTCCGTCTTACTCTTCTTACTCGCCGGTGAAGAGGCACGACTAGATGACTGGTGTCTGAGAGGTGACCTTGACCTAGATCTCGCCCGCGACGAGGAGGCGGATGCCGGGGGTGTAGGCTCTCTCGGGCGTTTAGTTGTAGTCGCAGACGATACAGAACCCTGACTAGTCTCCGTCGGCTTAACACTCGTGACTCTAGAGGAACGTTTAGGGGGAGGGTGTTCTGACAGCAATCTATCCCAAAGTGGGACGTTGTCACATTGAAGTGACTTATGCGCGACAATGGTAGTGTAGGCCGACATCTGTTGTCGAACCTCTCTCAACGCTACCGCCGCGGTCTTATCATTTTCACAAAGGACTTTAACAGCTAATTGAGAGCAAAAGGAACAATTATGCATAACCCAGAGACCCCTTGAACGGTCTAGACATTTAACACACCTTATGCAAAGGGTGTGTGCAAAAATAGGGATACCAGCACAAGTAGGGGTAATGCACAGGGCAAAAACTGGGGCCACGGTAGCCATGACAGAGACTGGTGGGTGAAAACTACCGCCGGGTCTGTATTGGTCCGCCGGAGCTCAGCTCTGGAAAAAACAAGAAAATTTCCAGGAATTAATGCTCATAAGGTTAATCCAACATGTTCGCACACAAGTGTTAATAACCCGCCGGGTAACGAGATGCAAAGACACAACTAACACATCTCGCTACGCGGCGGGGTGTAAAGTCTAAACAAATCTTTTGCTAAAGAAAGTGAAGAATACCCTCTGATATAATGGTCCAGCATGGCACTTATAGTCTCTTGGAGGAGGTGACTGTCTCAAGATTCAATTTTGTAACAAAGCAACCCCCCATAAAGACGCCGGCCCTTGAATTATTTTAGTAGAATAGCCCAGGGCAGGATGATACGAGATCTGATGTTTAACGAATTGTCACAAAAGATCGCCGTAAGTTAGAAGGCGGCGATACCTAATTGTATCACTAAATTAATAGGTTAAATTGAATTTTGTAAATTCCTTAGTTCCTCCACCTAGGAGCACCCGCCGGGTGTGAGAATAGATATTTAACCTAATTGAACCTTCAATCGCCGTAATAGTAAAGGCAGCGATACACAGAGTATCACTATAATGGATTGGTTAACTAACTGAAAGACCTAAGTCGTTCATCCCACCCTAACTAGGTGCACCCGCCGTGTGAGAAGTTTAAAAGTTAACCCCATAAGTTCCTGTCCCCACTTCTTTGTAAAAGATCGCCGGGGAGGAAAGCCTAAACAACAGCTAGGTTTTTCATGTGGTTGTCGTAAAACCAGGTAGAAAAACTCCCAAAACGTATGTCCACAAGAACGCCGTTTTATATGGATGGGTACAGCCATCCCGCCGGGAATCAAAGGAGGCCTGAAACCAGGCACCCACAGAGACGCAGTCCTGGAGAGCCACAGACACCCCCCTCGCCGGGGATAGAAGCCAGTGTTAACAACCACGTGTGGCCCAACACTGCTCTCGGCCAGGATTTTTTCACGGTGAAACCGAGAAAAAACCCGCCGGATGGAAACCCACCCTGAACAGACACCATCTGAACAACACAAGACACGAGGATAGCCACGCACGACTAACCCAAGGTCACACCATAATCCGTGGAATTAGCCAATACACAACTAAACCAGGAAACAATTATAGTCCGAGGAATTAGCCAATACACAACTAAAACCTGGATACACATGACACAGTAGGGCATATTTATAAATAATAAATAATAACACTAGTACATGTGGCAAAGCTACGAGCGGCTGGCTAGGCCTAGGCAGACGGCATAATAACAGTTGAAATATACACACACACTGGAAATATCACAACAGGAACCACCGCCAACACACCACCGTAGCAATAACTTCCAACCCAGGGAAGACTGACTCGGGACCCAGAAAAAACTTCACTAAGTGAAGAAAAATACGCTGGGAACGTCAGAAAACAAAGCTTACCTCATCAGAAAGATAAAAGGCAGCAATAATTAACGCGTAGTGAAAGCCGCCTGCATCACAAACTAACTCAACTGTGAAAAAGTTCACATGTCCACAACGTGACCACGAGGGTACATCCGAAATAGATGCCCCATACACTCGACCCAAAATACACTGCACTGCGGGCAACCAGCCCAGGACACTCCTGCTACGCCTATCCTAACCTTACTCGATACATCCTGGAGTAAACAAATGAGAAAAAACTCACTAGGGACGCAACGAATGCGGAACCAGCGGAGCGTGGGGAGGCACGTCCGGGCGGGCTGAGCGCAGAGCAGAGAAGGAAGAATGACGCCTGAATCAGCGTCTGGTCAGAAATCCACACAAGTACATCCACGATATGATGGAAAGCTTATTGGATAGTTATTCTTATTTTCTTTTTGTTTTTATTTTTTACGAAGTTTTTTCGTAGTGAGAACCCAATTCATAATGACTGAAGCCATGAGTGAGGTCGCGTGCACTCATGATGAAGGCTCCTCAGTTTTTAAATGCTCTGCGCGGTAGATTCAAAACTACGGCGGATTAGTGTTTGAAGAGGATGCCTTATGTAATAGGCATGTTCGTCAATGATGGAGGGGCCACTAATAAATATACGCATTGGTCTGTGCCGTGATTTTTCTTAAAGCCAAACTGATTGCTGCTGGTGACAATATATGCAGACATTCTTTCTAGCAATATCATTTCAACTACCTTACTCACCACACTAGCAAGTGCTACTGGGCGGTAGTTGTCTTTAGCTGTAATTTTACCTGATTTATCTTTAATGACAGGAACAAGTATTACGGATATCATAGACTCCGGCAGGACACCATGACATAATGCGAAATGATTATGTTGAGACGATCTATAACTCCCGAAGATAGACGTTACCTGAATTAATATACCATTTACATATGTCTATCTGATTACGTCAGCCCTGTATTTAGTTGAAATAACAGAGAAACAGTTACCCAAGCATTCACCACCACCAAGCCGTTTTCCCTCTCATCCTACCACACCTCCTCACCACAGTGGAAGAATGAGAAACAGTGGCAGAGTAGAGGAAAGAACCAGGAACGAAAGGACCCAGCGGAGTTCCCCACCACACCACCAGGTGACGCATCGGAGGCAGGGTTCCCTTCCACACCGCCAGGGGAGAAACAACTCATCTCCCTGTACCAGCAATGATATACCTTACAAATCCGGAACACGAATTGCCACCATCAATATGACACGTCCTCCAACACCAGAAGGGAACTTACTCATCACCATCAACAATTCCAAAGTCCAGAAAAATAACAGCAAGAAACGTAAAAGGCAGAACCCTCAACTCATCAAGGACACAACAGCCAGCCCAGACAAACGTGCTCGGGCTGTTACCAAAGAGAGGGACTGTCCTCCAACACCAGGAAAGGACATAATCGTCAACCAAGACAATGCCAAAGCACCAAGAAAAGAGAGAAGTGAGATAGACAGGCGCCAACAAGAATGGCACCTCCAACACCGTATCTACCCTCGCCCTTGTTACCCGCACCCGCGTCCCCTCTGGGACAAAGGAAACAAGAGAGTAGGGTCTAGACAGTTCCCCCCACTCCAAGCCACAAGGAAATAAACACCCCAGGTTACCAGTTGCTAGGTGCCATTTTGGCCCCTAATCCATCCACCGACCTGGCAAGGTAAAAAGGTAGATATACACTCCCACCGACTTCAATTAAGTATCTCAATCTAGAGCTGTTCTTGACACCCCGGGTAAAAGGACAGATTCAATGGTTGAGGGCACAGTTGAAGAGTTGTTCAGTTGATCGCAAGGCGTAGACACAAGTACGAGACTGTAGTCACCCACGGATACTAATTATTTTGAGTGGGTATCAACAAGCTGGTTTATTAGAGCCTTCCAGGTGAAGTAATCTAATATTCTCAGCCTACCTCAACCCCGGTGCTATTGTGGATATAAGCAGACAGTCAGGTACTAGCAAGCTTTATCCGGGATAGACCAAACAGCAAGAAATTCATCAAAGTATTTTTAAAGACCAGAGTAGACAGGAGTTCACTCTCCTGCGTTAGCTCGATTCTATTTTGTCACGGCTTGGGCTAGGCAAAATAGTTATTTAAGGTCCCAAACCAAAATACTCGAATTAAGCTGTGCTAACCCAGTCACATCAGGACAACCCAACCGGCCAACGCCTCTACCCAAGATTGGATTACTAATTCTACAACATTGGAATAATTATTCTACACATCGAAAGTGAAGTTATTATACCGTAAAAGTTATAGAAGATCTAATTGTGAAAAGAAAATATACTTGGCGTATTATCAGAGAAAAGGTATATAAAGATCGAAAGTGAAAGTAGGTAAAATATATCTACTGCGTAACTATATGATAAAAAGTATTCTGGAAACATCGGATATTACGCACGTATATAAAAAGCGAGAGAAAGGAAGTTCTAAGGAAACCCAAAGAAATCAGGAAAGTACTGATAATGATTCTGTTAAAGTTAGTAACAAATAAATTCAAGTTAACGTATGCATAAACACCACAGTGATTTAACATCAGAAAAATAATTATGTTCAGCTCCCAAATCCAGAACAACTCTACGCAGGTAAATACCAAAAGTTCATATATATATTTACTACATAGCCTTTCTAAGCACAAGTGTAAATCCTCGATTGAAAGAAGTGCTGTTCTTATCTCTGAAATAAATACAGGACAAGTGTAATCTTTCAGTTAGAAAGCGGTCCCTAATACTTACTTAGATATTACATAGAATAATCCAGTCTTGCGAGTCAGGCGTAGTGGAGCCTCGTTCGTGCACTATTATTGTTTTGTTCTTGACCATTGTTGTTCTAGCTTTTACGTATGCGATATTCTTGTGAAATAAACGGAATATGAATACACGTCTTGTGATAATTATCCTCTATTGTCTTTCTGTGTCTGTGGTAAAACAATAAAACTTCTCCAGTTAGGAAGACCCCACTTGATCAAAACCAATTAAACCCCTGTAAAAACCTGGCATAACATTAGTTATATAACAATCATAGTCCCCCAATTCTAGCAATTATATGTCCCTAACCTCCCATTGTTTTATCCACTAACTATATATATTCCCAACCTTCATAATTCAACCTCCATTTCACTAGACAAAATACCTAGGAGTAATTCCGAGATTTAATTATGCAATTACCCTAGACAGCCCCCATACCTCACTGAAATCCACATTGCTATTTTATTGATGTACCAACTCCCTAAGGTTAACATAATTTAAGGAACTTCTAGAAAGGAAAAACGCCTATCTTCGTCCCCCCATTTTTACAATTATCTATCCATAGCCCCAGACCATCCCCATTTTCGTTACAACCGCCTCAAATTGTTACCCCATGAAAATCCGTTTTTCTATGTATGCCACACTCCCAGAAAATTTACATTTACGCCCCACTATTCTAATGAGTTGAGGCGTCTATAATAACTGATATTCTGTAATGAGTTCTTATAGTCAATATAATTTTCCTCGATATTCTTGGTTAATTGTTTGACCTACGAGTACCTCCGGATTATGCGGCACCGCCCTCTCGGAGAATTACTTGTAGGCAGTGGCGTAGCCAAGGTTGGGCATGGGGGGGCACGTGCCCCCCCAGGTGCCCCCCCACCAGACACCACAGTCCTACATGTATAGGCTACCTAATTTGTTATTGTTGATTTGTATTCAATAGGAAGTTACGAACTCCTGGATAGAAGGCACCACCACCTAAAACAATAATTTAAATTATTAACCCGGGAACGGCAGCAAAGCTCTTAAGAGGTTTTGCTGGGCGACGGCGGCAAAGCTCTTAAGAGGGAGGCCTAAAAATACCATTTAAACAGCACTAAACATTTTTTTTTTTTTTTCCCTATACCTCATATCACTCCTCCACATCTCCTCCTTCCTCCCTTTCCCCTCCCCCTTCAATTATCACCTATTTTCCCTGTTATCCCCTAATTTGTTGGTATATTTTTGTGCTAACATTAGAAAACTGTGTGGGGGATGTGCTTACGTGCCTAGCAGGTGTGTTACACAAGCGAGTGTGTGTATGAGTAGGCTCAGTGTGGCTTGAGGCCTCGTGGAGGGAGGGGTTGCCTCAATTTTCTCCAAAATTCATGAATGGGCTGGTTCATCTATATTCGCGATTTTGACCAGAAAAATTAAATTTTCACTTGTTTTATTGTTGTTACAGGTTACTATCTTCATAGTGAAGGTAAAATAGGCTCATATGAATAGGTAATAACGATATTTATCGTAAAATGACGATTATAGGCCTGAATGGCGCCCATATGCTCACCCATGGGGAGCTAGTTCATTACTCCCCCCTCGCCGTTCCCGGGTTAAAGATCATAAGTATTTCCATTTACAATTATCACTTCACCAACAACAGTAACAGTGAACATTTGTAAAGGAGTATAACATTATGATAGTTACCGCCTTAATCATCGGTTGGTGGCTCGTTTTCTTTCGTTTTCATATACCTGTTGGAGCTTTTATTTTTCATCCATCCTAGATTGGAAAATTGAATAGTAATGTAATATCTGAACTATTTCTTATTCTTAATATATAAAGTTTAAAAATTTTCAATTAATTTATGGCAGAAAGAAAACAAAATATTACTACAAAAGCAAAATCATTTCTCGAATGAATGCTAGGACACATTTGTCTTTGTTTATAATCACTCAGCTGATTGGTGCGTGGTGAAGAGAGGGACGAGGGTCTACAGTCGGGGGTAGATGTACTACTAACGTGGCTAGGTGACTGGGGTTTCAAGGTGAATGTTGAGAAGTGTGCCCTGATGTTTTTTACCCTAAAGCGTGCTTTACCCTCTCTGCCCACCATCAGTATTAATGGCGCCGCGGTGCCCCTCCGTCGTCACCACACCTTCCTAGGACTCAGGCTTGATGGTCCTGTATTGACTTGGAAGGCACATGTAGAGTATCTCAGGGTGGCTTGCACGAAACGGCTGAATTTCCTAAAGTGTCTGACTGGGTTTCGTTGGGGGGCCTCCCGGGAGGTGTTGCTAAAGTTTTATAAGGCCTACATCAGAAGCAAGTTGGATTATGGTAGCACACTTTATGGCTCAGCCTCCCCTTCAGTTTTACGTAAATTAGCTACGATTCAGAACTCGGCCCTCCGTATCGCGCTTGGAGCTCTCTGCTCCTCACCTGTGGATGCAATGCATGTGGAAGCAGATGTCTTACCTCTTGAGAGGTGGCGGGTGCTCCAAGATTGCTCCTATTTTTACCGTAACCGTTCCTTTCCCCCTTCCCATCCTTTGTCTGTACTGTACTCCCACCCCGGTATCTCATATGAAGACCCCTCCTGGCCTTTACGTTCCCGTACTCCTTTCCTCATCCGTGCCCTGACTTCCCTCTCTCAGTTCTCCATATCTGTACCTAGTCCTTTCCCCATGCCCACTGTTTCTCCTGCTCCCCCCTGGTTACCCCTTCCCACCCTTTTTTCTTTGAACCTTCATGTCCCCTATACTAAGTCTATTAACGGTCCCCTTGCCCTCCCCCTGTTTGGTGAAATGGTGTCCCTTCATTATGCTCATTATAAATAGAAGATATCCAACGGAAAGTAGTTATTCTTAGTGTGTACTTGCCCTACCAATGTAATGAAAATGAAGAACAATACCTGGAATGCCTTGGAGAGCTAAGTGCTCTTTTACAAGAACTAAATACCACCTGCTACTCTGTAATAGGGGACTGGAATGCTAATCTGAAGGACATGAGTAACTCTCTGTTTGCTAGTCATATGACTAACTTCTGTGGTGAGCATGATCTAATTATCTCTTCTCAGCTCATGCTCCCTCATAGTAGTTACACATGTGTCAGTGCAGCATGGGGCTCAACGTCTTGGCTAGATCATACCGTAGCTAGTGCTGATTTCCATGATATGATAACAAATATGGAAATTCAGTATACATATACAGATGAAGATCATATCCCATTGACCTTAACAGCTAGTTTGGAAAGAGCGCCAGAATTAACCCAGTCAAACAATAGTGTAAATCCAAAACTGCCATGGGGCGGGCTTGACGAGGAGGAGTGTGAGCAATTTTGCACTTTAACACACACTCTCCTTTCTGAGCTTGATCCTGGCAGTGAGGATGCCATTACCTGTGAAGACCCCAATTGTGTTAATGCTAGTCATCGAGAAGAAGTCAGCAAGCTGTACAATAATATTATATCTTGTCTTACTAAGGCTAGTGACATAGTATTTCACAAGCATAACAAAAATTACTCTTTTAACAAACCTGGGTGGAATGACCATGTTTCAGAACTATACCAGGCATCCCGAGATGCTCGTAGTGTATGGCTGGATCATAACAAACCGAGACAGGGACCCATTTTTGACATGTTCACCAGACTAAAGGCTAGATGCAAGTATGCAATCAGATATATAAAAAACAATGAAAATGTATTAAGAAGAGAAGCATTGGCCAAAAACTTTGCTAGCAAAGACACATTGGCCTTCTGGAAGGATATTAAAAAAATGCATAATAGCTGCACACCTCTACCCGTTAGTGTAGATGGGATCTCTGGTACTAATAACATAGCCAATCTTTGGAAAACACATTACCAAACTTTGTTTAACTCTGTTGGGCACCAAGGAAATACCATTGCTGCTACAACAGAGTGTAACAAAGAAGAAAAATATGACACAATTAAAGTTACAAGTGAAAAAATCAAGGCTGCAATAAGTAGGCTAGATGCTAACAAATCCTGTGGTTTTGATGGTATATATGCTGAACATTTGAAGTACTCCTCCACTCTCCTCTTGGAGAAACTCAGCAGTTGCTTTACCAGCTTTCTAATCCATGGTTTCCTACCAGAATCTATGATGTCCGTTACCTTGATACCAGTAATTAAAGACAAGGCTGGCAAAATTACATCAAAAGACAACTATAGACCTATTGCCCTTGCCAGTATTGTAAGTAAGATACTAGAGTTAATCATTTTAGACAGAATCTCAGTGTATATCTCAACTAATAGTAATCAATTTGGTTTTAAAAAGAATCATGGTACGGACCAGTGCATCTACACTCTGAAGGAGCTAGTGGATGGGTACATCAAAATGAACAGCTCTATTTTTGCATGCTTTCTTGATGCTAGTAAGGCATTTGACAGAGTCTGCCACAATATCCTGTTTGATAAATTAGCAACAAGGGGAGTGCCATCCTATATACTGAGAATCTTGAAGTACTGGTACGCCAATCAAACATTTAATGTAAGATGGGGTAACATTATTTCGGATTCCTTTACAGTAACCAATGGAGTGAGACAGGGTAGTATTCTCTCACCTTACTTATTCAATGTATATATGGATGAATTAAGTGATAAATTGAATAAAGAGCAGATTGGATGTTATGGTGGGAATAAAATCATCAACCATCTCATGTATGCTGATGATCTGGTCATTATTGCACCGTCTTCTGCGGGTCTGAGCAAACTTCTTGATATATGTGAATCTTTTGGTAGTAAACATTGTGTTAAATTCAACCCACTGAAAAGTGCTGTTCTTATATTTAGATCAAAATTACTGTATAAAAGTAAACTGCCAAATTTCTCACTCAATAATCAAATTATTCAAGAAGTAAACAAAATAAAATACCTGGGACACATTATCTCAAACGATTGCTCAGATGATGCAGATATCGGCCGTCAGCGCAGACAGCTATATTTACGTGGTAACACCATCTTGAGAAAATTCCACATGTGTAATTGGGAAACTAAAGTCACTTTGTTCCGGACATATTGTTCCTCTATGTACACGGCCCATTTGTGGTGGAAGTATAAGAGAGCCACCATAAATGGTCTGTGTACATCCTATCATAATATACTCAAGATGTTCATTGGTCTCTCTAAATATGAAAGCACTAGTATGGTGTGCACACTGTTGGATGTGCAGTGCTGTCGGGCTGTCATCAGGAGACTGGTGTACAGCTTTTCGCAGCGACTGCAATCCTCCAGTAACACGCTGATTGTAGCTCTTTGGTCTAGTGATCATATCTATGAATCCCGTATTATATCTCACTGGCAGAAGCTGCTGCACACATAGTATGTACTGTAATGTAATATATAGGTCTAATTGAACTATGAGCAATGATCTGTGCAATAGGTGTTAACCAACATTGAGCAATAGCCTTAGTTAGCCTATCTGTGTTATATTGTGACAAAATGTGATATGTGCTCTATTCTGTAAATAGGCCTACTGTTTTTTTTATTTTATTGTGTCTTTATTAATATATCTTTGTGTATAATTATTATCTGTGCTCTGACGAGAAGTGTATGTGATATGGACCATTAGGTCGTACTGTATTTATACTGTATCTATCTTATGTGTCTGGAATAAAGAATTATTATTATTATTATTATTATTATTACTTCCAGATGTATGCGGATGGTTCTCATGTCCCCTCACCTCCCTCCTCCATGGCGGCTTGCTTCATCCCATCCCTCTCCCTTTGTAGAACCTGGAGGCTTGACGGGCATCACCCTATACTAGCTGCAGAGCTATATGCCATCTTGGGCGCCTTGGAATATGTCAGAGATTCAGTTCCCCCCCGTTTAATTGTTATTTTTAGTGACTTCCAATCCTCGCTTGCCTTATTGAGCTCCAGGCGCCCGTCCTCTCATCGTAAGCTAATCTTTGACTCGCACTCCATCCTCCTCCTTCTCCACTCTCGTGGGTACACAATACACTTTCAGTGGGTCCCTTCCCACACAGGCATACCAGGAAACACCGTAGTGGATGCTGCGGCCACATTAGCACATAACACGTCCACTGTTGAATCCTATCCCCTCGATTTCTCCACTTTCTCTTCACACGTCTTTCGCTCTCTCTATATCTCTCGGAATGCGGCCGTCCCTGCTCTGCTCCGCTCCACTACCCTTTCTGCCTATCGCTCTTCCTCCTCTCCCCTCCCATGGGCGCGGTCTCCATGCCGTGCCCTGGATACTTCATTAACACGACTCCGCCTGGGTCACTCCACCCTCAACGGCCACCTCTTCCGGATCAACTTGGCCCTTAGCCCCTCCTGCCCCTGGTGCCACTCTGTGGACGAAACCATCGTCCACTTTTTCCTCAGCTGTCCCCGTTACTACTCAGCCAGGACCTCTCTCACTTCTGCTCTCACAGCTCTTGGCGTCAGCGACTTCTCCCTCCCCGTGCTGCTTGCTGGTGTTGGGGTACCGGAGACTACTAATTCCAAGGTTCTCCTGCTTACGAAGAAGTTTCTGAGGTTGGCGGGGCGTCTACGTCAACTGCGGGGCATGGGTGCCCTCCCCTGACGTCTACGGTGTCCACATCCTCCCTGTGAACCCTATCCACCCTGAGGTCCATTCCACCCGGGTAGGCTAGGGTGACATAAGCTTCACAGCTTTACTACCCTACATCCTCAACAAGAAGAAGAAGAAGAAGAGGAACGAGGGAGGACACTTTAAGTAAGATTTTTTTCTGGTTTGTGGCATTTCTTGTACGATTATCATGATGTCTTATTATCTATTCAACTCTAAAATAATTTGCAGGCATTGTGTAAACACAATATTGTCACTAAACCTTAATTATAGAGATTATACAGTAGTACAGTACACCATTTCAATACAATTATAGCCTAGCTTAATCCTGCAAGTACTGTAGGCTACATTACTGGTACTATTGGCATACCTTAAGTGAATCAATAAAGCTCTCCCTTCAACCCTCCCTTGTTTTACATAAATACGGGAATTGGGAGAATTATGATGTTTGGGTGGCAGGTTTATAGCCTAGTATTAACGCTTTTGAATTACTTCCCTAAATTCCCTTCAGGGTTAATTAATAACATTTCTGTTCTTTAATAAATCTTTATTCTGGCTATTAATTTTAAAATATCATTTTATGAGTAAAAATAGAGAAGTTGAGGCTCCCTTCTCTTATTTCCTGTACAGAGGTTCTGTAAATTAAGTTAGTGTTAGTTGTGTTTAATACAATACAATATAGGCTAATGATTAACCATATAGACAAAGCTAAAGATAAAATCAAAGTAGTTCCTTAGAATCATTAGTTTGATAATGTGCTATTTATGAAAAAAATATAGCTTCAAATTGAGTCGATCAAGTAGTGAAATTCAAAAAATCTCGTGGGGGCTCACAGCCCCCCCCCCCCCCCCCGAACCCCCCAGCTCGATTGGCTCGCTTCCCTCGCCTATCAATTTATAGAGGTCCACAGCACCAGGGCCCAATGAAGTCTCTACCTGGCCCTGAGTACCAGGTGCCCCTCCAGGTGCCCCCCTGTTGAGAAAACCCTGGCTACGCCACTGCTTGTAGGCCTACAGTATAGGCCTACTTCCATTCAGAATATTGTTTTGTTACTATAGGGTAAGACGGGGTAATTTCGCCGAAAATCGCGTATTTTGACGAATAGAAACTGCCACAAATAGAATTTTTAATTTTTTAAATTTGTATCTATACATTCAGCCTTTCTGCTATAGATGCCCAAAAAACGAAAAAAATATATAATGTTTTGGTCATGCTGCCGAATTTTAAAAAAAAGTCACTCTCGCGGCGAAATTACCCCGCCCGGCGGGGTAATTTCACCGCGACCTATTTTACGCATCATCTAGCTAGTAAACTACATAATATTATATAATTAATGGCCAGACAAAACACTAGCGCGCAGGTAAAAGCAATGAAAACATTCACAAACCCAAACTGACACTAAACATGCCAATAGAAAAAACGTTGCACACACACACACACAACTGAACAGGGCGGGCAGAGATGCAGGTGTATCACATGTGTAGGCTTATTAGGCGCCACTGTGTCTACTGCGGGTGTGGACGTGTCTAGTGCGGGTGTGGAGTTGTGGACATGTAGTGCGGGTGTGGACGTGTCTAGTGCGGTTGTGGACGTATTTATTAGGCCTACGGGTGTGGAAGTATTTAGTGCGGGTGTGGACGTGTCTCGTGTGGGTGCGGCGTGTAGGACTGTAGGTTGCTAGTACAAAGTACCAGGCAGCAGCTGACGGCTACTGCCAACACTGTGTCACACGCAAACATACAAACAAACATACACACATACAAACCACCCACAAACACCCCCACACACACCCGACCATACCGTCAGACGCGCAGCTAGCCCCGGCTCCAGGCCCCGTGAAACTGCAACAAAACCTAAGCCAAACTAAATCTACAACCTAAGCCAAACTAGCTATACAATCTAAACCAAACTTGCTCTACAACATAAACCAAAACTGCTCTACAACCTAAGCTAAACTGCAGCCGAATCCATGCAATAGTTTCGGAGATATCGGCGTTTGAATGCAAATTATTAGCGCCGCGGCGAAATTACCCCGTCTTACCCTACACCCAATAACCCTATGCCAGTAATTGTAGTGATTTAGGCCTGTTAATTCAGATAAGTGCGCCACGCGGTCCACCATGCTCTCTTTTTACAAGGCCGGCCACTGTTCTCTCCATCATTGATTATGGGCGCTCTATCTACGGCGCGGCTTCTGACGCAACTTTAAAACGTCTTGACCCCATCCATCATCAGGGTTTACGCCTTTGCTCAGGTGCCTTCCAGTCGTCTCCCACTCTATCTGTGTTAGCCGATATTGGAGAACTCCCATTACAGTTCCATCGTGATCTTGTTACTATGCGTAGGGCTTTAAGCCTTCAAGGTAGTGGGTCCCCTGCTAGTGTGCTCTTCCACGACCCTCGAGCTCCTATCCTTTCCTTCCCTAGCAGGGCTGCTCGCCTTTTAACCTCTACTTCCCTCAATATCTGCCTACCCCCTTCTTTTCCCACAAATCCCCATGGACCTTACGTTTACCTCACATCTGCACACATTTATCCTATTTACCTATAGACGTCATATTACCGATTCTACTGTTCTATGCCAGCATGTCCTCGAACATATGCGACGGAAACCACCGCACGTTGCGATCTACTCGGATGGTTCCAAGTCTTCCTCGGGTGTGGGATGTGCTGCAGTGTCCTCCACTTCATGCATTAAGACCTCTCTCCCTGCCCAGGCCTCAATTTTTACTGCCGAATTGTCTGCTATCCAGTCTGCTCTTGACATCGTCCGTGAACCTCTCCCAACTCGTTATGTTATCTACAGTGACTCGCATAGTGCACTTGAAGCACTTCAGGGATACAACCCGCGTAATTCTCTTGTTTCCTGTCTCCAACATTCCTTCCACACTTTATACGATCGTGGGTTCCAAATTCAAGTTTGCTGGGTACCTGCACACGTCGGTATCCAAGGTAACGAACTTGCTGATCGATCAGCCAAAGCTGCCTCTCATCTCCTGCCGGTTTCACAAAGTCACTTACCCACCACCGACTGGGTTACAGCGTTACGTCCGGTACTTACTCAACGTTGGCAGATCTTTTGGTCATCTCAATCTCCTGATGCTAATCAACTTCGCAGTATTAAATCTACAGTCGGCTCTTGGCCTTCTTCATGTCAACCGTCCCGTCATTCTGAAGTTATCTTGTCCCGTCTTCGGATTGGTCACACGCGATTGTCTCATGGTTACCTGATGTCATCCCCTCACGACCCTCAACCCCAGTGCACCATGTGCGGTACCCGTTTAACAATTCGCCACATTTTCACTGACTGTCGCCGGTATTCGCTACCGTATTCCCGTTTCCGATTACTTTATTTTGGCAATTCTGATTTATCTCACATTTTCGAGGATTCTCCTTCCTTTCCCTTCTACCATATTTCCTGTTTCCTCAAAGATGCCTCTCTTCTTGATTTGATTTAATTCTCTATTCCTTTATTCTTCTACTTTCGTTCTAATCCTTCGGGCCAGCCCTATGGGAGCTCTTTTGGGGAGCTCAGTGGTCTGGTTAAACTTCTCAAAAAAAAAAAAAAAATAAATAAATCGGAAAAGTTCATTACGAACAATCTGCCTACGATCATCTCAAGAGAAGTACAGGAAAGAGACCTAGTAGCTCTCTCTTCATTACGAAGATAAATGTAGGTAGCCCCCCCATGCTCAGTTGTTTCCTTTTATAGTAACTAACAAATATATATAATATTAACCAGAGCTATGCCCGACTGATATTAATACGACATAGCGGCACTGTCCTTTTGTCGGATCGTATCCCGCGCATACCAACCAGGTTCCATCATCTTATTATGACGACGACTCAGATACCGTCATTCATGCATGCATTCTTATTTCCTAGGTTAACTATCTTTTATTAATTTTCTCTTTCAAACACTCTCCTACCTGTTTCGTCGTAGGGAAATGAAGGATTTATATAAGTTAATTATACCCAATCTACATACGATCATCTCAAGAGGGATACAGGAAAGCGACCTGGTATCTCTCTCCATTACGAGAATAAATGTATGTAGCCCCATGCTCCGTTGTCCCCTTCTATAGTAACTAAGTGTGGATGTAATGGAACTCGAGTATTCAACCAGGTCCCATCATCCTATTACAACGACGGCTATAATACCGTCATTCATGCATGCATTCATTTCCTAGGTTAACTATCTTTTATCCACAATATTATTCCTCTCTTCCATTCCTTCCCACAGCTGTTATACGTCTAATCAATCGCCACCTTCTAGTCCACAATCCACAATACTCCACTTTCGTGACCCCATGCCCAGTCGTAACCTTTTGAGTCACCCTGTCATTTTCTCTTCCCATACCAACCCAAATTCACAACCCTCCCCTAGCAAGACGCCCATCAGGATGTGTATCCCGTGCCGAGTCAGTTATTTCTCAAGCCCCAGTAAACAGAGAGTACAAACCTATTCTTGTACCTCCTTTAACCCTTATTTAGCGGCGAGCAACATAAGTCGAGTTAAATAAAGCTGGACTATGTGGCGGCGCTCGACATAGGTCGAGTGGCAATTTCAGCACGTAATGTGGCTGAGAGAGAGAGACAAGTGGTGGCAGGAGACTAGCGAGCGTATGACTGCTCCAGACCACCGCGGCGAACCTACTGACACAAATCTCAGCTCCCTCCTCCCTCTCTCACTCGCTACATACTCAATTATGTACCGAAAGTACCGAATTACCTGCTTTTTGCACTCGCGTTGCACGGTTATTGCAAGAAAACTATCCATCATACAAGGATCGTTATGGTGTCATTCGAAAGCTCTGTTTATGCCCTTTCAGGGATAGGTACTTGTTTTACGTTCTGGGTCTTATTTAGGCATGAAAATGATCACGTAAACAGCCCTATTTTGGCTAAAAACACCCCGCTGTGCGGTACATATAAATAAACCGCATAGGCCGCTCGTAAGGTGTTAACTATCCTCTAACCTAAATAACCAACACTCACAACCTGAACAGTAGGGCAAGCCGCACGAGGCTAGTCCCCCCCCCTCTCACTCCCCTTAACCCGGGAACTACGGGGAGACTCTTAAGAGTTCCCCCGGCGGACTGCGGGAAGACTCTTAAGAGTCAGAGAAAAAAAAATCAACTTTAACACCTTACGAGCGGCCTAGGCGGTATATAATATGTAGCCACCAGCGGGGTGTTTTTAGCCAAAATAGGGCTGTTTACGTGATCATTTTCATGCCTAAATAAGACCCAGAGCATAAAACAAGTATCTATCCCTGAAAGGGCATAAACAGAGCTTTCCAATGACACCATAACGATCCTTTTATGATGGCTAGTTTTCTTGCAACAACCGCACAACGCGAGTGCAAAAAGCATGTAATTCGGCACTTTCCCCATACAATTCCGTATATAGCGAGTGAGAGAGGGAGGGAGGAGGTGGGATTCGTGTCAGTAGGTTCGCCACGGTGGTCTGGAGCAGTCATACGCTCGCTACTCTCCTGCCACCACTTGTCTCTCTCTCTCAGCAACATTACGTGCTGAAATTGCCACACGACCTATGTCGAGTGCCGCCAGATAGTCCAGATTTATTATACTCGACTTATGTTGCACCCCGACAGTTATTGGTTAACATCGAAAACAAAACAAAATATATATTTTTATTTTTTTATTTTTTTATTTTTTGTTGTGCCCCTGGGCCATGCAAAATATCACTCCTCTACCTCCCCTCCTTCCCCACTTTCCTCCCCTCCTTCAGTTATCACCTATTTTCCCTGTTATTCCCTTATTCTGAGGTATATTTTCGTGCTAACATTAGCGAGTTGCAAGCAGGGCATTGTCATCAGTGTTAGCAAACGAGTACAAGAGAGAGAGAGAGAATATCGATCGACTGTGTCTCAGTGGCCTTGGGGGAAATTGGCGGGAAAACAGGTTGCCTCACCCATACATTATATAACTCGCGGCCTATATCTCCGATTTTGACCATCCAAACGCTGTTTTCACTCGTTTTATTGTTGTTTCAGGTTAATACCTTTATAATC
Source organism: Paralithodes platypus (assembly GCA_032716605.1). Classification (NCBI taxonomy): domain Eukaryota; kingdom Metazoa; phylum Arthropoda; class Malacostraca; order Decapoda; family Lithodidae; genus Paralithodes; species Paralithodes platypus. Next base: position 38,097,946 of record CM064575.1, read on the forward strand.
AACCCATAATAGGCACGTATGGATAAGTATTAATGCTATTTATGGTAAAATGAATATTTTAGTGATGGAAACAGCTCAAATACGTCAGCACAGGGGACGTTTCTAATTACCCCCATGCACACTTCTTTTTTTTTTTTTTTTTTTTTTCTATGTGATTGAGGGAGGCAAAAGGCATAACTGCCTATAGCGAGTGCCTCCCCCATAGTTGAAAGAGTGACAGGGCCAAAATCAAGGGACGTTCGAGCCAAAATGCCTGGACACACGGAGTTTGAAGCAATTTAAGTCATAGGAAGAGGGAAAGACTGATTCTGGGAGAGAGTTCCAGAGCTCAGCTGTTGAGTAGAAGAAAGTTTGAGAGTAACGTTTCACTCTTGGGTTGGAGAGTTGCACAGAGTAGGGGTGGGATTGAGTTGCAAGACGGGTACCACGTGCCCTACGTAAAGGAGGTGGTATGCACTGGGATAGCTCTGAGGAACACTGATTATTATAGTAGCGATAGAATAGCGAGAGAGATGCAACATTGCGGCGGGGAGAGAGAGATTGCAGAGAGTTGGTGAGTGGACGGGAGTTAATGATACGAAAGGCCTTCCTTTCAACTTTGTCTAGGAGAGCGGTGTGAGAGGAACCTCCCCACACATGTGAACAATACTCAATACAAGGGCGCACTATGCCCCTGTACAGAGCAAGAAGCTGTGCAGGGGAAAAGAACCCCCTAAGGCGGTTGAGCACACCCAGCTTCTGGGAGGCTGCCTTAGCAAGACTGGTAATATGGTCCTTCCAAATGAGAGCAGAAGAAAAAGAGACACCAAGAATATTGAGAGAAGATGAAGGGTTGATTTTTGTATTGTTGAAGAATAAGGGATAGTCCGCTGGGAGATCCTGACGGGTTGATAGATGGAGAAATTGGGTTTTGGAAGCATTAAAGTTAACAAGGTTTTCTCTGCCCCAATTGGAAATAGTATTTAGATCAGAATTTAAGAGTTCTATGGCTTCATTACGTTTGTCGATGAGGGATTGCTGGCTGGGGCGTTCTGAAAAACTAATGGAGTAGTGTAAGGTTGAGTCGTCTGCGTATGAATGGATGGGAATTAAGGTACAGTTAAGGAGATCATTTATAAAAATTAGAAAGAGAATAGGAGATAGGACAGAGCCCTGAGGAACACCGGAGTTTATAGAGTGAGGAAGTGAACAATGGCCGTCCACAACCGCGGCTATGGAACGGCCGGAAAGGAAATTAGAGACAAAGGCACAGATGGAGGGATAGAAACCGAAGGAGGGTAGTTTAGAAATTAAAGATTTATGCCAGACTCTATCGAAGGCTTTCGATATGTCTAGTGCAATAGAAAAAGTCTCACCGAAGTCCCGAATGGAGGATGACCAAGAGTTAGTAAGATATGAAAGAAGATCACCAGTAGAGCGACCCTTAACCCGGGAACTGCAGGGAGACTCTTAAGAGTTCCCCCGGCGGACTGCGGGGAGACTCTTATGAGTGAGTGAAAAAAAAAATCAACTTTTGACATCGAAAAAAAAATATTTGTTTTATTTTTATTTTTTTATTTTTTTATTTTTGTTTGGCCCCTGGGCCATGCAAAATCTCAGTCCTCTACCTCCCCTCCTTCCCCACTTTCCTCCTCTCCTTCAGTTATCACCTATTTTCCCTGTTATTCCCTTATTCTGAGGTATATTTTCGTGCTAACATTAGCGAGTTGCAAGCAGGGTGTTGTCATCACTGATGGCAAGCGAGTGCAAGAGAGAGAGAGAGAGTATCGATCGACTGTGTCTCAGTGGCCTTGGGGGAAATTGGCGGGAAAGCAGGTTGCCTCACCCATACATTATACAACTCGCGGGCTATATCTCCGATTTTGACCATCCAAACGCTGTTTTCACTCGTTTTATTGTTGTTTCAGGTTAATACCTTTATAATCAACCCATAATAGGTGCATATGGATAAGTATTAATGCTATTAATGGCACAATTAATATTTAAGTGACGGAAACACCTCAAATACGTCAGCACAGGGGGACGTTTCCAATTACCCCCATGCGCACTTCAGAGGTTAAGGAAGCCATACTGGCGATCTGAGAGCAGATTATGAGAAGAGAAATGCTTAAGAAATTTGGAAGCAAGAATAGTTTCAAAAACTTTAGAAAGACAAGAGATAAGAGCAATTGGACGATAGTTGGAGGGTTGAGAGCGGTCACCCTTCTTTGGGACAGGTTGAATGTGAGCAAACTTCCAGCATGAAGGGAAGACGTTAGAGGATAGACAGAGACGAAAGAGTTTGCCTAGACAGGGAGTCAGCACGGAAGCACAGTTTTTGAGAACAACAGGAGGAACACCGTCCGGACCGTACGCCTTATTAGTGTTAAGCCCAGAGAGGGTAGAAAGTACATCTTTAGAAGAGATTAGGATATTAGGCATAAGTAAGAGAGAGGAGGGCGGAGAGGGAGGAATAGCACCGGAATCATCCAAGGTGGAGTTTCTAGCAAAAGTTTGAGTGAAGAGTTTAGCTTTGTCAGAGGAAGAAGTGATGGTTGTGCCATCAGAGTGGGAAAGGGGAGGGAAAGACGAGGAAGAGAAATTGTTGGAGAGGTTTTTGGCTAGATGCCAGAAAGCTTGGGAAGAGCTAGAGTTGGATAGTTCAGTGCATTTATTATTGATGAAAGAGTGTTTGGCAAGTCGAAGAACAGATTTGGCTTGATTCCGGGCAGAAACATATGAAGAATGAGAATCTTGAGTTTTAAGGCGTCGGTACCGTTTGAATGCTTCCTCCTTATTGCGCACAGCAGTAGAACAGGCGTGAGTAAACCAAGATTTTTTAGCATTAGTCTGAGAGAAAGAGAATGGAATGTATGCTTCCATGCCCGATAGGATTACCTCGGTAATGCGTTCAGCACTCTCCGAGGGTCCTCGGCCATGGAAGCAGAAATCATTTCATGGGAAATCAAAGAAGTACTGCCGAAGAGCCTCCCAGTCGGCAGCGCCAAACTGCCACAAGCGCCGCCGGCTAGGAGGATCGGGTGGCTGTACTGGAGAGATAGGACAGGTGACAGAGATAAGTTTATGGTCGGAGGAGCCCAGAGGAGAGAAAAGATCGACAGTATAAGAAGAAGGGTTAGAAGTTAGAAACAAGTCAAGAATGTTGGGCCGATCTCCGATGCGATCCGGGATACGGGTGGGTTGCTGAACTAACTGCTCTAGGTCATTTAGGATAGAAAAGACGTAGGCTTGTTCACCAGGTGGATCAGTAGTGTGAGAGGAGAGCCAATGGCGGTGGTGAACGTTGAAATCTCCTAAGATGGAGATTTCTGAGAAAGGAGAAATGGATAGAATGTGTTCCACTGTAGAGTTTAGATAGTCAAAGAATTTCGGAAAGTTGGTAGAGTTAGGGGAAAGATAGACAGCACAGAAATATTTAGTAAGAGAATGACAGGAAAGTTTGAGCCATAAAGTTGAGAATTCAGAGGAGTCGAAATCGGGAACACGAGAGCAAGTGAGTTTGTTGTGCACATATGCACAACATCCGCCTTTGGCTTTGAAACTAGGATAGAGAAAGTAGAAGGATACAGAGAAGGGGTTGCTGGAAGTTGCTACAGACACCTGAGTTTCGGTGAGGAAGAGAAGATCAGGTTTGTAGGAGGAGAGATGGTGCTCAACAGAGTGAAAGTTAGGTTACCCTCTTAGGTTAAAGAGGGTAAGTTCCCCTTCTGACTTGCACTTTACCCAAAATCACTGTTCATAACCCCCACGAGTGAATCTCGTGAGTAAGAACCAGATTACATCATCAATCATAATGAAATATATAACCCCCAATATCATCAACTCATATAGTAACCCTATTAACGTAATAAACGCCATACCCCAGTATTCAGGGCCCAGCTGGCACCCTACCCAAGAGGACCCCCCCAACCCCGCGGAGGCCTACTCGGGCACCGACGCACCCACAAAATTATTGCCAAAAAAACCCGGGCACCCCTATACCTACAACGAACTACAAGTTTCAATCCCAGCCTAAATCCTATTCCATCCCAGTCCTAACTAACCTCACAAAGTTCCCCTTAACCCGTCCTAGATTCCTAATAGCATTTCAGCTAAACCAGAGAAGGGTACTTGATGAAATAATGTAATGCCTGACCTTATGCCAGAAGGCACCCATTAAACTAGTTCCCCTTTCTTTTGCCCAAAAATCCTTCCTGATACCCCTCTAATAATAACTTGTCCTAGAGTAAAGATATCAACATTTTCGAGTCATATTTCGGCCTACGTACTAACGATAATAAAGACCTTTTTTACTACTCTCCTAAGTCAAGGGATTAAATTAACTTGTATTTCTCTCCGACATCCCAATTCTAGAACATTCGAAATCCCCCTTGACTCCCCCCTATATAAGCCTCCCCCGCGAAAAAGTGTGTCAGTTCAGAAGTAGATATCAATGCACCGGCTGTGCCGCTCTAGTTGACGTTTTACAGGCTCCAACCCTCAGAATTCGTGATAACTTGGTGTCCGCGATCAATGTTAATCTGTGAGGAAGTGAATCAACCCTTTACAAATATTTTCTTGCAACTGGATCCCCAAGGGCAAGATTATATCTGTGAACAACCGATTTACCATAATTGTTGATTGAATTATAAACGTATTGTAGTGTGGCCTCGTCTACTTGGGTTTACAAACAATCATAACTCATAACTGATCTAGGGTAGAAAGATCTTGTTATGTTAGAAGGGCAATAGACATCAAAGTACCGGCTGTGCCGCTCTGGTTGAGGTGTATAGCCCTCCACCCCCCTCAAGATTCGTGATAACCCGGTGTCCGTGGTCAATGTTAATCTGTGAGGAAATGAATCAACCCTTCGTGAATATTTTCTTGCAACTGAACCCCCAAGGGCAAGATCATACCTGCGAACAACAGATTTACAAATTGTTGATTGTCTTTTAAACGTATTGAAAGCTGGCCTCGCCACTACTTTGGGTTTACAAACAATCATAACTCATAACTGGTCTAGGTAGAAAGATCTGGTTATGTTAGAAGGGATTATGCGAGCAACTCTTGATTGAAGATTCTGCAAAAAATAACTCCTTGGCAACAATTGTCTGTTGACTCAAAGGCGAAAAGCCACCCGCACTCCTTGAACCTCTTATAAAGACCAGGATAATAATAATAATAATAATAATAATAATACTTTATTTCAGACTCACACTATACAGAGGGGACCATACTGGGGTCCATATATACCTTACAGTAACATAAATAACATGCTTCCCAGTACCCTGGAAAGAAGCAAACATTCATCCAGTTCCTAAAAAAGGTGCCTCTTCAGATCCATCAAACTACAGACCAATAGCTATAACTTCCACTCTTGGCAAAGTCTTTGAAATTATATTAAATAATCACATAATTAAGCATCTGGAGAATAATAAATTAATCAGTGATAGGCAATATGGTTTTAGACGATGTCGATCAACTGCAGACATTCTTTGCCTTCTTACGCATCAAATCAACCAAGCTACAGACCAACATGGTGAAACACATACAATAGCATTGGATATATCAAAGGCATTTGATAGAGTCTGGCATCAATCCTTATTGTCGAAGATGTCACACTACGGCCTTGCATCATTAGTTCCACTAATTTCTTCTTATCTTCATAACAGAAAAATATGTGTAATGGTAGATGGCCTTTATTCTCAATTTCACTCAATAACTGCTGGTGTTCCCCAGGGATCAGTTTTGGCCCCAACTCTGTTCCTCATTCATATCAATGATCTCATATCTACCACTCATAATCCAATACATTCCTACGCAGATGACTCAACACTCCACAGTTCCTTCACATTTACCAATTCTTTCACCCAACCCGATCTTATAAATTCAAAAATAAACACTGTAATTTCTCTGAACCAGGACCTTTCTAGAATTAATGAATGGGGACAAGAGAATCTAGTTTCCTTTAATGCACAGAAAACCAAGTACATTCAATTTTCTAACCGACAGAATCTCACTGACTCCCATATATTTTTTAAAACCTAACAAGTGCGCATGGGGGTAATTGGAAACGTCCCCCTGTGCTGACGTATTTGAGGTGTTTCCGTCACTAAAATATTCATTGTACCATTAATAGCATTAATACTTATCCATATGCGCCTATTATGGGTTGATTATAAAGGTATTAACCTGAAACAACAATAAAACGAGTGAAAACAGCGTTTGGATGGTCAAAATCGGAGATATAGCCCGCGAGTTGTATAATGTATGGGTGAGGCAAGCTGCTTTCCCGCCAATTTCCCCCAAGGCCACTGAGACACAGTCGATCGATACTCTCTCTCTCTCTCTTGCACTCGCTTGCCATCAGTGATGACAACACCCTGCTTGCAACTCGCTAATGTTAGCACGAAAATATACCTCAGAATAAGGGAATAACAGGGAAAATAGGTGATAACTGAAGGAGAGGAGGAAAGTGGGGAAGGAGGGGAGGTAGAGGACTGAGATTTTGCATGGCCCAGGGGCCAACAAAAAATAACAAAATAAAAAAATAAAAATAAACAAAATATTTTTTTTTCGATGTCAAAAGTTGATTTTTTTTTTCACTCACTCTTAAGAGTCTCCCAGCAGTCCGCTGGGGGAACTCTTAAGAGTCTCCCAGCAGTTCCCGGGTTAATGATGTAAATATTCCCACTTCCCCTAGTATTGACATTCTCGGTGTAACATTAACTACTAACTTGAGCTGGACACATTATGTTAGAAGCATTGCTAAGAATGCCTCTAAAAAACTGGGACTCCTGTATAGAGTTCGAGAATTCTTCACTGACGAGCAGTTGGCCGTAATATATAAAAGTCATGTGCGTTCTCAGATGGATTACTGTTCACCTCTGTGGGGTGGAAGTGGAGTGGTTGCATTGAGGCAGTTGGACAAAATTCAAAATAAAGCTATTAGATTAATCAATAACCCTGCAATCACACAGGACCTTCCTACATTATCCATACGAAGAAACGTTGCATCCCTTGCATTATTCTACAGATATTTTCACAGCAATTGTTCCGAGGAACTTGCTTCAATTGTGCCACCTCTCCACATCTTTCCCTGTAGAACTAGGGCAGCTGAGAGCGCCCATGAATTTACACTTTCTCCTCCACAATGCATAACTTCTGCTTATCAGAATTCATTTATCCCCAGAGCTACTACTCTTTGGAATTCACTTCCCTCGAATTGCTTTCCACAAACTTACAATCTACAAATGTTTAAATCCAGTTGTTACAAACATTTTATGAATGGAGGATGCCTTTAGGCACATGGACCTTTTTGTTTGATCTGTGTTTTTCCTTCCTCCGTTCATTGTCTCTTTAAAAAAAAAAAAAACACAAAAATATATAATTATAAGCTACTGTACATAGGCTTCATAAAATAAAAAGAAATTAAATAATACCCAGCTTGCTATCATGTAGTTCACAGCACTGCCTCAACCAAAAACAGTGGTCATCAAACTACTGTGTTACCAAAACCACTGTCCTAATTGTGTACAGTACCATGCCTCACATCATTTAGCTTCCGGTACAGTATGTTGCTACAGTACAGTATAGGAATATCGGTACTGTACTGCACTATGAGGTTCAGTATCGGTATGCTAATTCTGTAGAGTAGCAGACCTGAAATCATTACTTAAGGTTAAATATAGAGCAACTTCCTCCAGTGTGCCTGGATCCTAGAGGTGTACACTATGCTTGGAGTTTGTAGCATTTTAATGATACTGTTCTCAGAAGTGTTAAGGCGCTGAATGAATTTATATGTTAGCTTTCTAATGAGTGATTGGTAACAGTGTAAGTTCATATAGGCACATAGCGTACTTGTACTCTCATATTTTGAGAGCCCCAGAAACATTTTCATGATATTGTGATATGAGATACTTAGTCTATTCACTGTCATTTTCTTATAGTTCCACCATAGTTAAGATAGATAAGAAAGTCGCTTCTCCTGACTGTCTTACGTTCAATCGATGCATTGTTATTCCGGTTGTACCTGAGACAGTGTTATTTAAGGTCTCCAGCAAGAGTAACATATCGGAGCGTCATCAACGGCTAGACAAGTTAGCCCAACTGTAAAACTTCTCTACACTCCCGGACAACTTGGACGGCCCAGGAGCCACTGTTAACCCCCAACAACACCAGCTCAAGAACTAGGAAACTATTACAGTGCTAATTCTCGAAGTACCAGTGTACGGTACAAATAACTCAATCAGGGTATTCAATTATGTCTCGAATTTCTCTGATGCTAAGAGGAAAGTGATTACTAAGCTAGGTGAGAGCAAATATATCAGGAAAGTAAACTAGGCGAATTGAGAAAACAATTCCGAATAAGGGATTGTGATTAATTACCATAAAACTTAAGTCGCCCCCAATGACATTTCTGTCTTAACCTCTGAAGTGCGCATGGGGGTAATTGGAAACGTCCCCCTGTGCTGACGTATTTGAGGTGTTTCCGTCACTAAAATATTCATTGTGCCATTAATAGCATTAATACTTATCCATATGCGCCTATTATGGGTTGATTATAAAGGTATTAACCTGAAACAACAATAAAACGAGTGAAAACAGCGTTTGGATGGTCAAAATCGGAGATATAGCCCGCGAGTTGTATAATGTATGGGTGAGGCAATCTGCTTTCCCGCCAATTTCCCCCAAGGCCACTGAGACACAGTCGATCGATACTCTCTCTCTCTCTCTTGCACTCGCTTGCTATCAGTGATGACCACACCCTCCAATCGGATTTCTAATGTTAGCACGAAAATATACCTCAGAATAAGGGAATAACAGGGAAAATAGGTGATAACTGAAGGAGAGGAGGAAAGTGGGGAAGGAGGGGAGGTAGAGGACTGAGATTTTGCATGGCCCAGGGGCCAAAAAAAAAAAAAAAAAAAAAAAAAAAAAAATATAAATTTTTTTTTTTTTTTTTTTCGATGTCAAAAGTTGATTTTTGTTTTCTCTGACTCTTAAGAGTCTCCCCGCAGTGCGCCGGGGGAACTCTTAAGAGTCTCCCCGCAGCTCCCGGGTTAAGTATTACTCCACCAAGTGAACCTAGCTACAGTTTATTCCCTTCACGTTAATTCTTGGGAGATAACCATACTGCTTAAAATTGCATCTTTGATTTTGAATCCTATTACCAGAGTTAATTAACGAGATACCTAGCCCTTGTGAATTGTGAAACCTACGTATCGTTGAAGTAATGTGATCAGAAGAATAATTCCTGAACGTTGGAAGGGGGAAGTGAGACTCTAGCCAAATCCGCAAGCAGAGCTAGAGATTATAAAAAGTCCAATAACCTATCCGAGTGCTCCAACATCTATTGTTCGTGCGAATACTATTACGTACCTTATACCCGAGTGTTTTATTAAAATAAAGCTGTATTACAAACCATTTATCCGAGATTATCTATGTCCTCTGTTGATTCCCTTTATGCATTTTGCAGTAAATCCAATAACCCAGTCTTGCAGAACTCACCTATACCAAGTTAATCCTGTATAAAATCAGGGCATAACAAAAATCATGAAACCTGTAGTGCCCTTGATGCCCTGGAAGCTCGTACCCAGGACAACACAGAAAGAAGCTACACTACCCACGCTGACCTGCAACCCATAAGCAAGCATCCAGCCTGCTGGCTTAAAAGCACTTTTTGGATCCTTATCCAGTAATCCTAAGGTAGAAAGGATAGTTACAAATTCTGAAACTTGTCGTAATACTCAATTTAGGCATCCGACAATACCCAACTTCGAGTTGGAGGTAGAGCCAAACTGACCTGGATTTATCGCCGGTTGGGGAATTGATCTATTATGACAAATTGGAAGTAACTGATAAGTTCAAAACTTATTGCGACCCTCCCAGGCCTATAATATCTTTTAACGAACTTAGTGTTGAAAGAACGAATCTGCCCCAAATCTCTAAGGCAGGAGTTGTTCCTCAACATAATACTGTTCATAAGGACCACCCGAGACTTGTTGAATTATCTCATTATTCCCCTTTGTCTAGTGCCTCTGATAAAGTTAAGTCAATGTGTGATAATTCTCGAGTTCTCACTAAGAAAACTAATCTTCCTCCTACTCCTGGAAAGACGTTGGTACTTCCTTTAGTAGGGGAACCTTTAGCTATATTCCCCAGGTTCAGCGTGAGTGCGTGTACGAGGACCAGCGCTGTAAGCCCAGAAAGAGAAGTGATATTGCCAAACGGTTGTTGCGTTTGTTTGGGCAAGAACCTAGCCCTGACGTGTGAAAAGGACCTAAGTGCCGGAAGTACCTCGAGCGTGACGTTAAGCCCATATCGCTCTGGACACCAGCCGCCCGGCCTCTACGCAGCTTCAACCCAGTGCTCAAAATTATTCTCCCAGTGCTCTCCTCTACTCGAAACTCCTTTAAGTGCCATTCCAAGTTTTCCTAGTGGTAACAATGATTGTCGTGAGGGTCTAGGCCCAGGTATGCCAAGATTCTCCTAAGTATAACGTAATTATTGAAGTAGGCTTTACCTCTTCCTTGTTTGCTTTCGATATCCCGTTTGTTGGGAAACAATACTACCCTGTCTTACACCGGGAATCTATAGCCTATATATAGCCTACATATACTTCTCGAATTCAGGTTCCTGAGTTCCCCTCGTAGAAAATATACAGATATGCGATTCTCTGCTATAAATACATATGTTGCTCTCTTGTATAGTAGCAATCCAGACAGGTTGCTCCAATGTTATAACTGATGGCGATCCTTTGTGGTTGTCGTTTGGCAATTTTCTCCCGTCGCATATCTCACCCATCAAGATCTCTCAGTTATTATGAAGATGTAGTGAAATATTATGACCAAGTTTATAGGCCTATGCCTATAAACTTGGTCATAATATGATGCAGAGACATAGTAGTTTCATTATTCATATTTGTTCATTAAAGGTGGGTGTGCATGCTATTATTTAACTCCACAATCATTACCGGCAGTGTGCACTATAGCTTTCGGTGCAATATTTTCTGCTACAATGGCTTAATTATTTATATAATGGCCAAAATAGGATATGGGTGACACTTTTCTGGATTCAGAGTTCAAGCGCTCTGATGACGTATGCCCAGCAACACAACAAGCTCTTCTGACAGGTGGAAATGGAGGATAGTGACAGTAGTTCCGATTCGTTTGCCAATACTGAGGGTGATAACCGTGATTATGGCGAAGAACCTCAAGTGATGAATATTGGTGGTGTCCAAGCTTATATGTATGAACCTGTAGGACGAGATCCAGCAGCAGGAGAGGAGGGAGAAGCAGCTGTGATTCCCGCCCGCCTTGTTTACACTACTCGGAGCCGCGGCGGACGCTAGCGATCATGTCCCCGTCTATTTTGACTGCATTTGGATACAATAATGAAAGCCCGCCCCTCATGTCTCCATGACTTATTGTCATCATCATATACATTGCCAACAGGGTGCAAATAACAGAAAAAATCGCCGTTAAAATAGACGGGAACTTAACCGCGGCGATCGACTTATGTAAACATGTTGACCGTATCTGTATGCCTGGTCACTACATATCCTTCCCAACAATGTTTGCGCCACTCCCTTTTTTTTTTTTTTTTTTTTGTTAGCCTAGTTGCTAGTAGTTGAATTTCAGCCAATAAATGTCTGTAGCCTAGGTAAGGCCTATATCCATCGACGCTGACTGTATAATTTGGGCTAGGCTTAAGTTAGCCCATATTATCCACTCTCCTGACTCCTGAAATTGGCAAGCACGTATGGGTGGGAGGGTGGTTTGGGGGATGGTGGGGGGAAGGTAGGAGGGTAATTGACTCGCGTTACAAATATGGAGCCGATTGGTGAGGTAGTTTCGCCACCACAGATTTTCATTTTTGTATGTGATGATCTACGGATAGGCTGGAAGTGGGTGGTGGGAGGAAGTTGCGGTTGTGGTGGGGGGAAGACAGAAGGGTAGGGGACTTGTCACACAAATATGGAACCAATTGGTGCAGTCGTTTCGTCGCCATATATTTTCCTTTTTTTCCTTTGTGATGGCCTGATGCGGTGACCCATGGTCGGCGAGTGGATTGGGGAGGGGGTTGGGGTGGTGGTAGCAAGAAGCCAGAAGGGTAAGGTACATGTGGTAGAAATATGAAAGCTATAGGTGCAGTCGTTTCGCTGCTACGATGTTTTTTCGGCGAATCCGTATATATACGGACCTGGCACTGGGCGTGACAAGACCCCAGTCCGTATAGGCAATCAGCGGGTGCATCTAGCCATACCCATACTCCACCGCACTTTATTGTCAAAGCATTCATCACGAAAATGTCCATTGCATATGAAGCTTGTTTTGGGCTTTGCCTCTCACACTCTGGTTCTTTGTATAAACTTCACCCATTTGTTACAATGGTATGGATCACTTGGAAACTTGTGTAGTGCTATGTTTGGTCCAGGGATGTTGCTACACCCGAAAACAGCACACCTATTCACCATTTTTGCTATACTTGCTGATGTTTACTTCCCAAATGTTTGCCTGGGCCTACGTCACATCCTCACGTGAGTACTAGTTGCAAAGGGTCGCAATTCAATATCTATTTTTGATTTGTTCTCTAATATTGAAGATTAGTTTTGACAAAGGAGTAGTCAGGTTGATTACTGGAGAGCTCAACATCTCTTTAAATACATTATAAATTAATTTTAATTTCGCATGCCCCACCACCTTTAACCCGGGAACTGCAGGGAGACTCTTAAGAGTTCCCCCGGCGGACTGCGGGGAGACTCTTAAGAGTCAGAGAAAAAAAAATCAACGTTTGACATCGAAAAAAAAATATATATATATTTTTATTTTTTTATTTTTTCTCAGTCCTCTACCTCCCATCCTTCCCCACTTTCCTCCTCTCCTTCAGTTATCACCTATTTTCCCTGTTATTCCCTTATTCTGAGGTATATTTTCGTGCTAACATTAGAAATCCGGTTGCAGGGTGTGGTCATCACTGATAGCAAGCGAATGCAAGAGAGAGAGAGAGAGTATCGATCGACTGTGTCTCAGTGGCCTTGGGGGAAATTGGCGGGAAAGCAGCTTGCCTCACCCATACATTATACAACTCGCGGGCTATATCTCCGATTTTGACCATCCAAACGCTGTTTTCACTCGTTTTATTGTTGTTTCAGGTTAATACCTTTATAATCAACCCATAATAGGTGCATATGGATAAGTATTAACCCGGGAGCTGCGGGGAGACTCTTAAGAGTTCCCCCGGCGCACTGCGGGGAGACTCTTAAGAGTCAGAGAAAACAAAAATCAACTTTTGACATCGGAAAAAAAAAAAAAAAATTATTTTATTTTTTTATTTTATTATTTTTTTTGGCCCCTGGGCCATGCAAAATCTCAGTCCTCTACCTCCCCTCCTTCCCCACTTTCCTCCTCTCCTTCAGTTATCACCTATTTTCCCTGTTATTCCCTTATTCTGAGGTATATTTTCGTGCTAACATTAGAAATCCGATTGGAGGGTGTGGTCATCACTGATAGCAAGCGAGTGCAAGAGAGAGAGAGAGAGTATCGATCGATTGTGTCTCAGTGGCCTTGGGGGAAATTGGCGGGAAAGCAGATTGCCTCACCCATACATTATACAACTCGCGGGCTATATCTCCGATTTTGACCATCCAAACGCTGTTTTCACTCGTTTTATTGTTGTTTCAGGTTAATACCTTTATAATCAACCCATAATAGGCCCATATGGATAAGTATTAATGCTATTAATGGCACAATGAATATTTTAGTGACGGAAACACCTCAAATACGTCAGCACAGGGGGACGTTTCCAATTACCCCCATGCGCACTTCAGAGGTTAATGCTATTAACCTCTGAAGTGCGCATGGGGGTAATTGGAAACGTCCCCCTGTGCTGACGTATTTGAGGTGTTTCCGTCACTAAAATATTCATTGTGCCATTAATAGCATTAATATTTATCCATATGCGCCTATTATGGGTTGATTATAAAGGTATTAACCTGAAACAACAATAAAACGAGTGAAAACAGCGTTTGGATGGTCAAAATCGGAGATATAGCCCGCGAGTTGTATAATGTATGGGTGAGGCAATCTGCTTTCCCGCCAATTTCCCCCAAGGCCACTGAGACACAGTCGATCGATACTCTCTCTCTCTCTCTTGCACTCGCTTGCTATCAGTGATGACCACACCCTCCAATCGGATTTCTAATGTTAGCACGAAAATATACCTCAGAATAAGGGAATAACAGAGAAAATAGGTGATAACTGAAGGAGAGGAGGAAAGTGGGGAAGGAGGGGAGGTAGAGGACTGAGATTTTGCATGGCCCAGGGGCCAAAAAAAAAAAAAAATAAAAAAAAAAAAATATAAAAAAATATTTTTTTTTCGATGTCAAAATTTGATTTTTATTTTCTCTGACTCTTAAGAGTCTTCCCGCAGTGCGCCGGGGGAACTCTTAAGAGTCTCCCCGCAGCTCCCGGGTTAATGGTACAATGAATATTTTAGTGACGGAAACACCTCAAATATATGCGCACAGGGAGAGGTGTCTAATTACCCCCATGCGCACTTCAGAGGCTAAGAGTTCCCCCGGCGGACTGCGGGGAGACTCTTAAGAGTGAATGAGAAAAAAAAATCAACGTTTGACATCGAAAAAAAAAAATAATAATTATTTTTATTTTTTTATTTTTTTATTTTTTTTGGCCCCTGGGCCATTCAAAATCTCAGTCCTCTACCTCCCTTCCTTCCCCACTTTCCTCCTCTCCTTCAGTTATCACCTATTTTCCCTGTTATTCCCTTATTCTGAGGTATATTTTCGTGCTAACATTAGAAATCCGGTTGCAGGATGTGGTCATCACTGATAGCAAGCGAATGCAAGAGAGAGAGAGAGAGAGTATCGATCGACTGTGTCTCAGTGGCCTTGGGGGAAATTGGCGGGAAAGCAGCTTGCCTCACCCATACATTATACAACTCGCGGGCTATATCTCCGATTTTGACCATCCAAAGGCTGTTTTCACTCGTTTTATTGTTGTTTCAGGTTAATACCTTTATAATCAACCCATAATAGGCGCATATGGATAAGTATTAATGCTATTAATGGTACAATGAATATTTTAGTGACGGAAACACCTCAAATACGTCAGCACAGGGGGACGTTTCCAATTACCCCATGCGCACTTGTTAGGTTAAGAGTCAGAGAAAAAAAAAATCAACTTTTGACATCGAAAAAAAAAAAAAAAAAATTGGGCCCCTGGGAAAAATCTCAGTCCTCTACCTCCCCTCCTCTCCTTCAGTTATCACCTATTTTCCCTGTTATTCCCTTATTCTGAGGTATATTTTCGTGCTAACATTAGCGAGTTGCAAGCAGGGCGTTGTCATCACTGATGGCAAGCGAGTGCAAGAGAGAGAGAGAGAGAGAGTATCGATCGACTGTGTCTCAGTGGCCTTGGGGGAAATTGGCGGGAAAGCAGCTTGCCTCACCCATACATTATACAACTCGCGGGCTATATCTCCGATTTTGACCATCCAAACGCTGTTTTCACTCGTTTTATTGTTGTTTCAGGTTAATACCTTTATAATCAACCCATAATAGGCGCGTATGGATAAGTATTAATGCTATTAATGGTACAATGAATATTTTAGTGACGGAAACACCTCAAATACATGCGCACAGGGAGAGGTGTCTAATTACCCCCATGCGCACTTGTTAGGTTAAGTATGAGATATCGAGACTATAAGCTAGGGGATTCAATTTATCGTCAGCTGTAAAGAAACAGTAAATAGTAGCCTAAATAGGTGTAGGCCTAAATAATAGTAAATAGGTGTAGGAAATTACAACCCGTTTTCTCCAGCCCTTCCTGAGTTACGAAAGGTTAGCCTAATTGTAGTGGACAGACTATAGCAAGTTGGCCATGGTCATTCGACAGAAAACGGAAACAGAGGTAAAGAAAACGCGGTGTTGTCAATATCAGCTGGCTATGACGTCAGTGTTGCCAACATAGTTGCTTTTCTGCTAGATCCAGAGGTATTTACTTCAATGTAGCGACAATTTATTACATGAAGCGAGTCCAAGCGACTGTAGTGACATAATTCGTAGCAATATTATACAGATTGCAGACATTTTAAAGACATATTTTAGAGCTGGTTGAATGATTTAAGCGATGTTTTACATTGATTAAATATCTAGCGACTTTTGAGAACGGACCAAGCGGTATTTGGTGTTTTCACTGTGTTATAGGGAAGTGCCGTTGTTAAGGCATTACTTCCCGAACCACATCTGATCTGATCTGGTGTATGACGGCACAGGTAAACACCAACTCAAGTAAGGCAGCGTTGTTTTGTTTATATAGGCCTCGCCTAGGCCTATTTAGAAATCCAAAATGTGACTGCATTCAGAAGGGAATGCAATCAAATATATCCAATTATAAGATGCATATTGCATAATTTTCATTGTGTAGGCCTAGGCCTGTGTATTGTCACTGTGTCTGGCAACATATGTTATTGTTGACCATGGATGATGATCTCAACGCGGCACCACACTTTGTTTAGGCAAAGCCTAGGCCTATAGCCTTAACGTTGGCTAAAATTCTGATAAATCTACAGTTATACTACCCCTATTCTGTTGGTACTAATGGGCTAATATTATTAGTAGTAGACTTAGTATGGTTTAATGGTGCGTGGAAATTTATATTTAACTTTAAATAGATTACAATGAAGTAGGCTAGCCTATTACAAACCTTCGTGAACCCATAAACAGGAAACCTGAGCTGGGTTTAGACCGTCGCGCACCCATAAAAAGGGAACGTGAGCTGGGGTTAGACCAGTCACGAGACAGGTTAGTTTTCGGTTAGGTTAGGTTAAGTTGGGTTAGGTTAGGTTCAAGGTTAGGCTAATTTTAAAGATAATATTCAAGGACACTAGTGCGACGTTATGAGAAACAATTTAGGCCTATTAGGGAAAATAGGCATCAATAGATTCGCCATATTTTTCTCCATTTATTCCGCATGGAGGATTTTCGTTATCAACAAATTGAAAAATACCCACTTCACAGACAATACACCAAAAATCTAAGTCAAAGCGGGGGTGTGGGGGCGGCAGCCCCCACCTATAATACTAGGTTAGGTTAGGTAAGGTTGTTAGGTTAGGCTAATCTCCTTTCAAAGGGGTATAGGGTAGTAAACACTAGGATAGCCTATACCCGGTCAGAGGTAAGAAGAAGAAGAAGAGTCCTTCAGTAGTCTCCTTGAATGCTACCATTTTAAAAAGATAATATTCAAGGACACTAGTGCGACGTTATGAGAAACAATTTATCAGGGAAAATAGGCACCAATAAATTCGCCATATTTTTCTCTATAGGCTAGGCCTATAGTCCACATGGAGGATTTTCGTTATCAACATATTGAAAATATGGCGAATCAATTGGTGCCTATTTTGGTAATTCTGCATAACTACTACCGGTACTCCTGTTATTTTAGGTTTTCTTTATTTTCTTTATGTATTTTAATGCATTGTAAGTGTGTATTTTATTGTTATTGTTTTATTGTTTTATTATTATTGGCTGCCACTGTTGCTAGAATTAGGTGTGGCTGGGGGAAGTTCAGAGAATTGATGCCAATCCTGACCATGAAAAGAATGCCTCTCCCCCTGAAGGGAAAGGTGTATGCCTCATGTGTTAGAAGTGCAATGACGTATGCCTCAGAAACATGGGCCGTTAAAGTAGAGGATGTCAACAGAATGGAGCGTAATGAGATGAGAATGGTGAGATGGATGTGTGGGGCCAGGCTACAGGATAGAATAACAAATGTTGAGCTGAGGAGACGTTTAGGTATAAAGAGTATTAGCGAGGTGATGCGTACAAGTAGACTGGGATGGTATGGACATGTGGAGAGAATGGATGAACAAAATTGGGTGACAAAATGCAGGTCTGTGATTGTGGAGGGAGCTGCACCAAGGGGTGGACCGAGGAAGACCTGGGATCGGACTATACGCGCCGATCTCAAATCCAAGAACTTGACAAGTGAAGCAGCCCTTAACAGGGTTGCCTGGAACGCCGCCATTAGGACAAGAGACTGAAACTGCACTTATGTGTGGAACACTCAGTCTTAAAATGTTATGTATGTATGTTAGAAAGTGCGGAAAGCACTTTTTATTAGCATTTGCATTGTTAACCCGGGAACTGAGGGGAGACTCTTAAGAGTTCCCCCGGCGGACTGCGGGGAGACTCTTATGAGTGAGTGAAAAAAAAAATCAACTTTTGACCGAAAAAAATAAAAAATATATATTTTTATTTTTTTATTTTTTTTTGGCCCCTGGGCCATGCAAAATCTCAGTCCTCTACCTCCCCTCCTTCCCCACTTTCTTCCTCTCCTTCATTTATCACCTATTTTCCCTGTTATTCCCTTATTCTGAGGTATATTTTCGTGCTAACATTAGCGAGTTGCAAGCAGGGTGTTGTCATCACTGATGGCAAGTGAGTGCAAGAGAGAGAGAGAGAGAGTATCGATCGACTGTGTCTCAGTGGCCTTGGGGGAAATTGGCGGGAAAGCAGGTTGCCTCACCCATACATTATACAACTCGCGGGCTATATCTCCAATTTTGACCATCCAAACGCTGTTTTCACTCGTTTTATTGTTGTTTCAGGTTAATACCTTTATAATCAACCCATAATAGGCGCATATGGATAAGTATTAATGCTATTAATGGCACAATGAATATTTTAGTGACGGAAACACCTCAAATACGTCAGCACAGGGGGACGTTTCCAATTACCCCCATGCGCACTTCAGAGGTTAATTGTAATTATTCAGATACCCCAACAATCTAGGAGTTTACTCGATTTAGTCAACTTTGAAAAGACATTAGCCTAACCTAACAACCTTACCTAACCTATCCTAGTATTATGGGTGGGGGCTGCCGCCCCCACACCCCCGCTGATTAGGTATTAAAACTATACAAAATTGATGGGATAAAGTCTATGGTATTTACTCAGCAATCTTCAGCTTTGGCTGTCAATAACAGGAAAGTACCATTAAAAATGTACCGACTTCTTGTAGGTTAAGCTCCACTCTGATTGGCTACTAAACATCGGGGAGGAGCCTCCAAGGAGGCTAGAATGTAAGAAAGTGTCCTGGACTTGCTGTACAAAAATAACTCTGATAATGTTATAGGGGAGTGAAAATCAAATTGTCAAAATAAGAAAAGTAGCACTTATCCGCACATCAGTAAGGTCCCCTGAGTAAGGTAAGAGCAAAAAATAATAATTGCACGAGACAGGAATCCCGTAATCGAGGAGTAGTTGTTCTGCAGAATAGCCGAGGATTTTCTTTAGCCTATCAACAAATTGAAAAATACCCACTTCACAGACAAATACACCAAAAATCTAAGTCAAAGCGGGGGTGTGGGGGCGGCAGCCCCCACCTATAATACTAGGATAGGTTAGGTAAGGTTGTTAGGTTAGGCTAATGTCCTTTCAAAGGGGTATAGGACCATAGGTTAGTAAACACTAGGATAGCCTATACCCGGTCAGAGGTAAGAAGAAGAAGAAGAAGAAGAGTCCTGCAGTAGTCTCCTTGAATGCTACCAAAATATGTTATGTGTTTCAACTTCCGGACTCCGGAGATACATTTTTTGTGCACTAGGCCTATATAAAGTACTGTAAAAACAAAAACAAAATCTCCCTAGGCTATAATTCTCCCTATTGATGGCAGTGAAACTCGTATTAACCCCTTACCCTACTGTTTAAATAGATGCTGATTTCAATAATTCATGGGGGGAGGGAGTGATCTCAACCCATCCTGTATCCAAAGGCAAAACAAAATGTACTGTATATTTAGGCTATTCTGAAAATGACTTACATCTGAGTGGTTTAAGATCGTTGGGTAATGGGAGAAATAACATTTGCCGGGGATTGTAACTAATTTCAACTACTGTATAATGTTGAAAACTACCTAAAACCAATAACAAAAACCATGGGAAAATTAGTGGTAGCCTAGTTTCAGTTATATTTTCCCTCTAAATATCATATTAAAATGTGTTTTAACCCTCGGCAAAACCTAATACAAATATAGGGTACTAATATGTTTGAGTGTGGTTTGTGGAAGGAGGAAACTGAAGGTGAACGTCAATAAAAGTAAAGTAATGGTGTGTAATAGGGGAGAGCATAGGGTGAATCTAGATGTGAGGCTGGATGGGGAAATATTGGAACAAGTAGAGTGTTTTAAATATCTAGGAGGAACGATAAGCAGGAGTGGAGGTAAAACAGAGAGTGTGTGAAGGAAGGAAGGTTTTCGGAGCAATGGGAAGTACAGTAAACCCTCGCTATCTCGGACTAATTGGGGGGAGACCCAGTCCGAGATGACCGAAAATCCGAGGTGTCCGGGGTCCGACTTATGTCCGACTTAAGAGAGGATAAAATCCGACCTAACCAATGTCCGTCCGAGACAACAATGAAATCGGAGACTACGGAAAAAATCCGACCTCAAGAGAGACGTCCGCGTCAACCTAGAAAACGAAGACAACCCTATTCGAACCCTATAATCTGTAATAGAAAACACAGTACATGTATTTTAGTTTTACAATATGTATTGTACAGTAGGCTATATTACACTTACCCCTTCATAGCTCTTGTCTGTAGTCTTGATGTCCTCCCTCCCCCCTCCCCAACACTGCATTAATTACTGCAGCATCCCCTTTTCACCCCCCACCTCCACCTCACTGTCCTTCTCCACCTCACTGTCCTTCTCCACCTCACTGTCCTTCTTCACCCCACTGTCCTTCTTCACCCCACTGTCCTTCTCCACCTCACTGTCCTTCTCCACCTCACTGTCCTTCTCCACCTCACTGTCCTTCTTCACCCCACTGTCCTTCTCCACCTCACTGTCCATGACCACCTCACTCCCCTTCTCACTGTCCTTCTCCACCTCACTGTCCTTCTCCACCTCACTGTTCTTCTCCACCTCACTGTCCATGACCACCTCACTCCCCTTCTTCACCTCACTGTTCTTCTCCACCTCAATGTCCATGACCACCTCACTCCCCTTCTCACTGTCCTTCTTCACCTCACTGTTCTTCTCCACCTCAATGTCCATCGCACTGTTCTTCTCCACCTCCCTGTTCTTCACACCCCCACTCTTAGGACCATATCCCTTGCCTGTCATGGAACCCTTACCTTTACCCTTACCCACACTGTCCTTCTCCACCTCACAAACAATGTCAGGTTCAGGTATATCCATGGGCACAGGCGTGCTACTCATTAATTCATCCAAATCCATGTCTAAGTCTGAGAGTGGCACAGTGTCTACAGTGCTCCACGAGGTGCTAGCAACTGAGGAAACACTTGGGAGGGAGGTGGTGCTAGCAAGCGACACACCACTGGTAGCAGACGAAGTACGAGGTCTGGGAGGAGCAGAGGGTACAAAAAAGGAGCTGATTTTCTGTTGTTTTTTCCGATCAAGGTGTGCCCTCTGAATATGGAATCGACCATTACGGAGTGGTTCGTATAGGGACTGCAACTTTGAGTCATTTACTTGAGTCAGATACTGAAGAATGGTGTCAAAGGAGTCCAGGGCATGCGAGACTGATATCTTGGGCCCCCCCTCTGTCTCTTCGTCCGACTCATCCTGGGTCTCTTCCTGGGCTACCCCCAACACCTCGGCTGCAATTTGTTCGTCAGTCTTATGCTCGTGTCCAGGTAGGTCTCTGTCCTCTTGCAGCCAGTCGTCAACTTCTTCTTCGGGGAGGTCACCCTGGTTACCCTGGTTCAAGAGGTTCCTGAAGTCAGCTGCCCCAAACCCTTCAAAACCCGGATCTTGCACATTCGGGATATTTAAGACCTTGGTCCAACCATTCCTCAGTGTGTTGAAAGACACTTCACGCCACGCCTCTGCCCAATTGTAGATGCAGTCTTTCAGGGTATACTGCTTCAGTTTTTGTAGAGATTTCTTTCCGCGTGTATCCACATAACCTTCTTCGTCCATCCCATCTTCTATGATGACAAGGCATTGTTCCAGGAACTTCCTCTTGTATCGCCTTTTGCAAGCTTCAATTATTCCTTGGTCCATAGGCTGAATAACACTTGTGGTATTAGGAGGCAGGAACATTGTCTTAATTTTGCCGTTTGCACTCTCCAGTTTCGTGGTACAAGGGTGGGCAGGTGCGTTGTCGAGCAACAAAATGGCAACAGCTTCGTCATAGGGTACACCATACACTCGATTCTGGAACGAGCGAACGTCGGGTACAAATCTCTTGTGAAAGAAATCCTCGGTGATGACCTGGTTAAACCAAGCTTTCTTTGATCCATAATAGTCGACTGGGAGTTGCTTGGTAATGATGAGGTCCTTAATTACTCTCGGCTTCTGAGATTTGCCGACGATTGTAGGGGTCACACGGTGGCTTGCGTCGGCATTAGCGCAGCAAAGCACTGAAATGCGCTCCTTCACAGTTTTGTGGCCAGGTGTGGACGTGATTTCTCGGTGGGCCTGTGTGTTGGAGGGTAGAGAACGCCAATATAAGCCAGTCTCGTCAGCGTTATAGAGCTGCCAATGTTGAAGGTGTTCCTCGGTTATAAGGGCGTGGAAGCGATCAGTGAAGGGTTCTATGGCCGAAGTATCGGCGCTTAAGATTTCACCACAAATACTCCTGTTTGAGAGGCCATGGCGGTTTCGGAACCTCCACAACCACCCCTCGCTAGCCTTGAAGTCTTGGTGATGAAGATGCTGGCCGAAACGTTCTGCTGCATGCTGGATCTCTATGCCTCTCACTGGTACGCCCTCAGCACGAAGTTGTTGGTACCACTTCAGCACTGCGTCGTCGATGTCTTGATAGGCTAGCTTAGCCTTGCGAAAGATCTTGGCGGTGGAAGGACCATGAAGCACAGCTACGCCGTGATGTCGGACTTTCTCCTTGTCTCGGATGAAGTCGTAGATTGTTGATCTGCCTAAGCTATACTTCTCCTGAAGCTGCTTGGCTTTCATCCCACTGTCCAGATCCTTTAGCATCTGTAGCTTTGTTTCAAGTGATACAGAAGTCACCTTACGCTTAGGCTTATCCTTGGGAGGCATGGTGAACTAAATAATGGCACGCGTCGATGTGTAACACAACAGAGCTTGGTGCGGACTGACGCTCCCAGCATCCGAGCCGGGCGCTTGGGCCCCGGATGTAAGATGGCGTCGGACCTCCCTTCTGTTTCTCGGATATTCACCCTTATTGTCCGGTTACGTGAGGGGTCGTCCGACACGTCATCCTTTGTCGGACACCGCTACGACACATTTCGGAAATATTCGAGATATCAGAGGACGGTTATGACGGACATATTCCGAATACTTATATAAAGTCCGACAACGTCAGAGACGGTCGGAACGATGCCGGAAATGTCCGAAATACGGAAATGAATGTCCGAGAGCCGATGCCAGTCCGAGTAGTGCGGGTTTCCGACTTGTAGAGGTCCGAGATAGCGAGGGTTTACTGTATGTGGAAGACGAGAAATCTCGGAGTGAAAGTAAAAAGTGCACTGTATCAAGGAATTGTTGTGCCAACAGTGATGTATGGGGCTGAGACATGGGCTCTGAAGAAAAAGGAGAAAAGAGGGCTGGATGTGATGGAGATGAGCTGCTTGAGGAGTATGTGTGGAGTTACTCGTAGAGACAGATTGAGGAATGAAGAGATACGTAGGAGAGTGGGGCAGCAGGAACATTTGTCAGCCAGAGTGGACAGAAGGGTGCTGAGCTGGTATGGTCATGTTGAACGAATGGGAGATGAAAGGCTTACAAAGAGAATATGTGAGTCAGGTACAAGGGGAGATAGAAGGGCAGGAAGACCCCCATTGAGATGGAGAGACTGTGTAAGAAAGGCTTTGGATGATAGAGGAATGACTATAGATCAGGCAGGGGAAGTGGTGGTGGACAGGAGTGAATGGAGAATGCTTGTGAATAGTTGAGTGAACACGTGGTCATTTGGAGTAAGGGGTCGGGCGCAAATTCGACTAGATAATAGTCCATCAGGCGCCTGGCCCGGGGGGACGATTAATATGAAGGGTGTGCCTGGAAGTGTGGTGGGAGGGCTTGTGGCTTTGGCTCCGCTGCATGTCTGCCTGCCGAGATCGGAACCTCTCCGGGTGGTCAGGGGCCGGGGGAGTGCTGGAGCGACCTTGGTAACCCTGGTCTCTGGGTCTTCTCCTGGGTGACCTGGATGTGTGTGAGTTTGTGTTTTTTATCTGTGTTTATTTTTTTGTTTTATGTTGTTTTTGTGTTTTCCCTGTTCTTGCTCTGTCTTGAGTCGGCTACCCCCAAAATGGGGATTGGGCCTGAGCATATAGATAGAAAATGTTTGATAATTATAGGGAATAGGTATTATAGGCTCGCAGTCTTATTATACATAATTTATTAGTGTCAATGTAGGTCTATGGAATCCTTATACCTGTACTCATGTATAATCCACTGTGGGAGAATAATTTTGATCACATTTAAATAAAACCCGATATTATAACAAAAAAAACGCCCATTCTAATCAATCTCAGAGCTCTTTCGGACATCCTCAGATTCCTCACTGTTTACAAACGCCTTCTTTATGCATTATAGGCTAATCGATATTTACTCCCTGCTGGCAACATAGATGACGATTTCAATAATTCATGGGGGGGGGGGGGGGAAAGCCCCCCTTCAACCCATCGTGTATCCCACATTGGAATTATAACTAAGACCATGAAAACACTAATTTCTCAAAATCTGGAGGACAAAACATGAAAAATAAGACTGCAAGCCTATTCCCTATAATTACCAAAATCATATAGCAAACTGTAAAATTAATGGTGTAATGCGGATGCATTCTAGGACATGGCAAAACCCAAACACCTAAAAACCTATAATAATATCGTAAATCGGGACATCGGATAGTGAGGGAGACCTGGGTCAAATTGGATTTTAGGTCACGTATGTGTATTTTGTATTATAATCCTTTTTCTCATCAGTTCCTTCATTGATTAGTGTGTTTTAAGGTGTTTTTCCTTCTGCAAATTAATTTTTACCCAATATTTTGCAATATTAAAACATGCCCCCTAAAACCATATTTTGTCATTACCCTAACCTAACAACCTAACCTAACCTTGGGGCTGCCGCCCCCAGACCCCCGCTGGGTTAGCATTGATATAGAATATGACAAAATACTAAAAATACAGTAAAAAAGTGAAAAATATATATTAGTTCTCAGCTGATCCAAGATGGCTGCCATTTTCCCTTCCACCCTTATTTAACCCACAACGTCTAAGGAAAAATAATTTAATATGCAGCGGTAAAGACATATATTGCGGTGACTAACACTCTATGACAAAGCTATAGTACACATTTAGAACATTATATCCCATACAGTACGTGACCGAAAATCCAATTTGTCCGAGACCTGTAACATGGTTGTGACGGTTGTCAATATTTTTCTATAGATGGCACCGATTTGTATACTCGCCTTTTTCACTTGTCTCCCGAGTTTTATATGAAAATGTGTTTTAACCCTCGGAAAAACCTAATATAAAAGTATGCTACTAAAATGTAATTTTCGTAATAAGGTTGTCAATACGGTACTTTCCTGTTATCAACGTACAATCAAAGCTGAAGATTGCAGAGTAAACACCGTAGACTTCACCGACTTTTCTTTCGCCTTCGTATTATTGACAGCCATTTTTTTTTTTTTTTTTTTTTTTTTTTTTTTTTTTTTACACCAAGGGATTAGTACCCAACAGTGGGGGTGTGGGGGTGGCAGCCCCCACCCATAATACTAGGATAGGTTAGGCTAATGGGGATGGATGTAGTTTTCGGGCGTACGGTCGTCATGTTTACATAGGGCGATCGCCGCGGTTAACTTCGCGTCTATTTTGAAAGTTATTTTTCGGTTATTTGCCCCCTGCTGGCTATGATAATGACAATATGTCATGGTGGGGTGAGGGGGCAAAGCCCCCCCTCAACATATTATTGTATCCAGGGTCGGACTGGCCATCTGGAGCACCGGGACTATTCCCGGTGGGCCGGTCGGTGTATTAAAACAAACAAACAAACCTACTACTACTACTAGTAGTAACTATAATAATACAAATAATATCAATTCTTAACTATATGCATATGATACAGTAATAGTATACATACAGTATGTATAATGAAACTACATTAGACTATTAGTCCTAGTAGAGAGAGAGAGAGAGACTCGCGTGTACAGTATGGTACAGGGGTGTTCAAGATTCACTAGATACGAGATAGTTGGTTTTCAAATGTATTTTATTTAAAATATACGTTACCAAAGACATATACAGTACCGGTATATGTAAATTAATAGATGTAGTTCACATTGTGACAAAAGGTTTTTAAAAATATATTGTAAATTGGTGTTAGGACTAGGCTACTTTAAAATCAAATATACGATACGGTAATTTCTTTGTTGGCGAGGTATACGCTTCGCGGCCGCTTGATAAGCCAATGTCAGTTTATTTGAGTGCCACGCAGTGGAAAGAAGTGTGTGTTATATTGAACTATTGAATGTTCATATTTATATAGTCCCATATGTGATGATGATGATGATGATGCAGTTTTTACCACCATACACTCCCAGCTGATTAGCTGGGCTAGGGTGGGTGCCCTGATGAATCAGGGACTTCAGTGAATAGTAGCCACAGATTGCTAGACCGCACCGTTCACCAACAGCACTGACATCTGCCAATAGCTCACTGGCTGGCCCGAGGCTCGAACCGTCAACCTCACGGTCAGCAGGCGAGAGCTCTACCAACCGAGCTACGGCCTGTGGACTCCTAGACTATTAACCTCCTGAGGATCGAAGATGTATTTTAACATTATATTTACAGTATATACAGTCGATCCTCCTACTGCACGAGTTTGTGTGTGACAGTATTTGTTTGTGAGTGCGTCGTTTTTAGCAAGATTTTAAAGAGATTATATATGAAATGGCAAAATATATCCCGATCAACTTTCAGGCCCTTATAATTTATATAGGCCTACTGAACAAAATCCTGCAATGATAGTCCAAACAATTTAAACAAGCTACATTATTATTCCCGCCCACTTACCAACTCTGGAAACTCTCTCTCTTCGCTGCAATGTTGCATCTCTCGCTATTTTATCGCTACTACAATAATCAGTGCTCCTCAGAGCTCTCCCAGTGTATACCACCTCCTCTACGTAGGGTACGTGGTACCCGTCTTGCAACACAATCCCACCCCTACTCTGTGTGTTGAACTCACTTTGTATTCGTCTTACCTCGCTGTATCACCGGCAGAGTTCCATATGCTAAGTATTGCAGGCAGAGTTGGCGGATAATACTTGATTCATTGTCCAGGGCGGGGTGAGCAGATTATATTCCAGTGCACTAATAAGCTTTGAGTGCTGACTCATTTCTTGCTGCCTGGCCAGGACTTGACTCCACTGTCAGCACTTCCATCCGCTATCGTTACTCACGGTCAACTGTCTTCCGACGCCATGACTCAGTTACTCATCGCCCTGCTCATGACGTCACAACATCGACGCTCCATATACGCACTAGTTTCCGTGCCCCACTTGAATTCACTTGTTTATTATCTTTCTTTCCTTTTCCGATTACGTATCTTTTAGGCACTATATATTGTATTTATTCCACATTATTCTTATTGTACTTTCCCACTTATGTTGTGTGTTTTCTCACAACATAATTACTTAATACCCATTTATCTACTTATTCTTATTGTACTTTTTCCACTTATGTATATTGTCATAACATATTCACTTTAATACCCAAGTTTCTGATTACTAAGACTAACACATTCCCCTCTCTTTCTCTTTTTTTTTGTTTTCTTTTCTTTACTCTGCTTTGCTCAACTCCTTTAGTAATAACATAGGAGAGGCTCCTTTCTTCGTGAGACAGACTGCTATCTGTTTCGTTGTTTCTATCCACTTCACTTCTTGGATTTCTTTTCTTGCTATCATGTCTCGCAACACAGCTATATTTATCCTTAGGCTTCTGTCATCTACCAACTTGGTAGACTGCAAACAATCCACCAAAGATTTGTTGTCTGATAAACATTTTACCGGAATTGTGTGCTGATTTCCGAGGATTGTTCTCAGCATATGTGCCAAATACATCCCATTCTCTGCTGCATCTAATAGACTAAGGGATTCTGCTGCCAAAGTCGATTTCACCACCCGTCTCACCTTTCTTGATCTCCACGCAATGGGGCAGCTATTTCCCTCTCTGTCTCTCACAAATACGATGTGACCACCCTGAGACCCAAGGTCTGTCAAATTGCCAAAAGACGCGTCACTGTAGCATTCAAGTGTACACTCGTCCAGGTCCACTTTCCCAAACCAAATTGACAGTGGGTTATCCTTGACCTTCTTGACGGCTTTGTTGGCTCTGATTACATCTACAGTTGTCCGATTGAATGCCGTACTCAGTTCACATACATCATATGATATATCTGGCCTCGTTTGTGTGGCTACCCAGTTTAGTTGGCCCACAACAGATCGGTATTTTGTTCTCTCCTCTTGACTGACTTCATCATTTCTTCTGTCCTTATAAGATTTGATCATGTTCATCTCTTGGAGTCCATGTCTAATGTAATTGTCTTGATTGATCATAATGCCATCCTCTGCTTGTTCTATTGTGATACCCAGGTACTGGAAACGAGTCTTCTCTTCAGAACCAATCAGAAATAATTTTTCCAACTGGGACATTACAGATATCTTGAATGCATTTGACCCGCTCCAATAGAAGTCATCTACATAGATGCAAATGATCCCTTCTAATCTTCCATCATTATGCCAGAAGAACAGTGCTGGTTCTAAACCACACATGGACATACCCAATGTAAGCAATTAATGCTTCACCCTCTCGTACCATGCTCTGGCCGCATCATTGAGACCATATACTGTCTTCTTTAATCTCCATAGATATCCATTGTAGAATTCTTCAGGGGGCAACACGAAAATCTCTCAATTAATAGGATGCCCCTGTAAGAAAGCGGCTTTCACATCCAGTGCATGGCAGTCCCAATTCTTGGCGGACACAATACTTAAAGCCAGTCTAAAAGCTTCCTTTGAACACGTAGGAGAATCAATGGGAACATCCTTTAATTCTTCCTCAAAGCCACGTGCCACTAAACGGGCCTTAATAACCTGAGTGCCAGATTTTATTTTCTGTGTCATTATCCACCTTGTTGATATGGCCTTCTGACCTTGGTCCGCAACTTCCTCAAACACATCATTATCAATCCAATTCTTCATTTCTGCCCTTTTTGCCTCTGTGCATATACATACATAACATTTTAAGACTGAGTGTTCCACACATAAGTGCAGTTTCAGTCTCTTGTCCTAATGGCGGCGTTCCAGGCAACCCTGTTAAGGGCTGCTTCACTTGTCAAGTTCTTGGATTTGAGATCGGCGCGTATAGTCCGATCCCAGGTCTTCCTCGGTCCACCCCTTGGTGCAGCTCCCTCCACAATCACAGACCTGCATTTTGTCACCCAATTTTGTTCATCCATTCTCTCCACATGTCCATACCATCCCAGTCTACTTGTACGCATCACCTCGCTAATACTCTTTATACCTAAACGTCTCCTCAGCTCAACATTTGTTATTCTATCCTGTAGCCTGGCCCCACACATCCATCTCACCATTCTCATCTCATTACGCTCCATTCTGTTGACATCCTCTACTTTAACGGCCCATGTTTCTGAGGCATACGTCATTGCACTTCTAACACATGAGGCATACACCTTTCCCTTCAGGGGAGAGGCATTCTTTTCATGGTCAGGATTGGCATCAATTCTCTGAACTTCCCCCAGCCACACCTAATTCTAGCAACAGTGGCAGCCTCGGCCCCACCACCGGCAGAGATGGTATCTCCTAGGTAACAAAACTTGTTCACCAGCTCCAAAGACTCATTTCCAAAATTCACAGCCACAGGATCATCACTTAACACAAGCTCGCCTTTGCACACTACGCACTCAAATTTCTCTATTTCTGACTTATCCTTCGGCAGGGGCCCCTTTATTCTACTACAGCGCTTACTCCCATGGTGTACCCAACATCGACAGATGCTACATTGAATTGAGTTAACGCCCACTCCCTTTCCACACACTGCACATGGGTATGCACCGCTCTTTTCCACATTGCCTCGTCTCAAACTACAATGCATAACCTTGGTTTTGTTAATATTGACTCTTAAACCCTTGCTCGCCATGCCCTCTCTCCACTTTCTGAATTTGGCCTCAGCATCCTGCATACTGTCAGCTATTAGGACTAAATCGTCTGCATAAAACAGTTCCAACGGGAGTCCGCCTCTAAAAACTCTAGACAGCGCCTCCAAGACCATAATAAAGAGGAGGGGGCTTAACACTGAACCCTGATGGACTCCAACACGGACTGCGAATTCATCACTCAGTACACCTTTCACCCTCACCGAACTTCGCGAATCCTCATACATCTTCATTATCACACGCACCAGCCACTCTTCCACACCAAGTTTCCTCATAGCCCACTGTACAACATCTCTAGGTACCCTATCAAAGGCCTTCTCCAGGTCCACAAACACAAAGTAAAGATCCCTGCCTTTTAGTAGGTATCTTTCCTGTATCTGCCTGACTATGAAGATAGCATCGGTTGTACCACGTCCTGGCATAAAACCAAACTGCATATCATCAATAGAGATGCTTTGCCTGATCAAACCCCCAAGGACTCTCTCACAGACCTTCATGATTTGGTCAAGCATTTTCAGGCCCCTATAATTTCCTCTATCTAGCGCATCCCCTTTTCCTTTGTATATATTTACTATTACACTTTTGAGCCAATCCTCTGGGATTTTCTCATCTTTAATAATGGTGTTTATCAACTCAGTGACTAAGTTTACACCAATCTCCCCTGAGGCTTTTATCATCTCAGCGACAATGTCGGAGCAACCTGGAGCTTTACCGTCCTTCATTTTATTGATTGCGTCGCTCACTACAGCTGGTGCTATCAAAGGAGGGGGCCCAGATATTGGTTTTTCGATACTAAGCTGTTCCTTATCCCATTCAAACTCTACATTTAGCAATCGTTCATAGTGTACCTTCCATGCTTCTCTGATTTCATTTTCTGCATACACAATCTTCCCATTATCATCTCTAACACACTGTTCACCTATAATATCCCTACTGTCATTTTTAACTCGCCTAGCTAGGTTGAAGATCCCATTGGGATTGTCAGTGTTACACACTTGTTCGAGGACCAGGTCCTTAATGCGATTTTTAGCATTGTAAATAACTCTTTTGGCAGTTCGTTTAGCTGCCTGGTATTCCTCCCTGCTGCCCCCTTTCTTCCATGCTTTGAAGCATCTCCTTTTCTCTTTCACAGCATGTTCTACCTCATCGTTCCACCACCAAGAGGTCTTATTCCTGGGGTGACCCTTTGTTTTCCCACAGACTTTGTCAGTGGCAGCGATAAGGCTATGCTTAAGAAAGTTCCATTGGCTATTTACATCGTTAGGCCTAGCTTCCTTATTTCTATTCATTTCCTCCAGTTCATTATGAAACCTATCCCTAACTTCCTTGTCCTTCAGCAGCCACACTTTCCTTTTGGGTATGTAAACCTTCTTGCACTTAGGATCTCTGTATAAGCTCATGTCGCACACAAGTAGCTTATGCTGGGGGATACATTCTTCGCTCGGGATGACCTTTACATCTCGAACTAGTTTCCAGTCTTTCCTGTTAACCAAGAAGTAATCTATCTGGCTACTGGAGACCCCAGAGTTATATGTGATCAGGTGGCTCTGTCTTTTCTTGAACTTTGTGTTACACACCACCATGTTGAGTGCAACGCAGGACTCCAATATATATTCGCCTTCTAGATTTCTCCTTCCGTAACCAATTCCTCCATGTACCCCCTCGTATCCATCTGCAGATGCTCCCACGTGACCATTGAGGTCCCCCCCCACGATAGTTATTTCGTTCTCCGAGAGGCCTGAAATGACACTGACGGTGTCATTCCAGAAGTCCTCTTTTATCTCTTTCTGTAAACCAGCCTGTGGGGCATATGCAGATATCACATTCAGAATTCTTTCACCAACTTTCAACTTCAAAACAATCAGCCTTTCACTAACTCTCGTAATCTGAAGCACACTTTCCGCCAGCTCTTCAGCCACCAGAACACCCACTCCTCCTTTCGCTTTATCAGTCTCCACACCCATCCAGTATATCCTATATCTTTTCCTCCTTCCGACATGCATGCATGCATCATGCATGCATGCATCATTGGAATATGTTATCATGACTTCCTCTGTATCGTTCACAATCCGCCAATTATAGATGTCTTTATCTACATCAATCCATTTTGTCACATTACTTGTTTCGTCTCTGATGTTGAAACATGTTTTGTACTTGCCAGTTGCTTTACCGGCTCTACTTAAGATTGTGATAATTACTTTTTCCTTGTTTTCCACCATGTATCCTTCTATTCTATCCCCCACTCTAGGCATTCTAGGCACTCTAGCTTCAGCGGCTACACTGTTTCCGTCTCCGGACTCCTGTTCACCACTGCATTTCTCATTATCATCCATTTCAGCATCCTCAGGCTCATTCTCTGTTTCGTTTTCTATGTTAACGTCGTTTGATTCGTCTTCAACTGGAACATGCAATCCTGTCTCCGTTGTTTTGCCACTACTGATATCGTCCATGTCTTGCAACCTACAAGTGTGCACTCGCACATATGTTCCTCCATGTTTCACAAGAACTTGTTTACCATCCTTTCCAATCACTATACTGTACCTGGGCCTTTCCATTGGTTTTCACTGTTTCGTTTGTAATATACTCTGTCTCCATTTTGCAAGCATACCATGTTGTCTGCTCTTACGTTATGCAGTAGTGCCCTACGTATTTTCTCATTGGACTCATTTTTGATGAACACTTCTCTGGCCACACGCATAGCATTAAGGTTTTCAGCCACGATTTCCGATGATGTCCTGTTTTCAAGAGCAGGAATCTTATTATTCAGCACACTAGGTATACTTGGGTTGAATCCATACACCAGCTGGTTTGGGGAAAAGCCATTGTTGTTCTGGAGTGCATTACGTGCTGATACAGCCCATGCCAGTGCTGTAGTTTTAACAATGAAGGGAATAAACTGTAGCTAGGTTCACTTGGTGGAGTAATACTTAAGACAGAAATGTCATTGGGGGCGACTTAAGTTTTATGGTAATTAATCACAATCCCTTATTCGGAATTGCTTTCTCAATTCGCCTAGTTTACTTTCCTGATATATTTGCTCTCACCTAGCTTAGTAAAGAGCGAAGAGAAGTGCCAGTCTTGTGATGAACTGGGCAGTTTATCAGTGTCAGGTGTTGTTGTGCTGCCGGAACACAAGTTGGATGTGTGGCATGCTAAGGGCACTGATAATGTTTTGGCTGATTGTTTGTCACGGGAGGGTTTGGTTGCAGGAGAGCCCTCGCTGTTCAGTCAGTGTGTGTTGAGAGTGGAGGAAAATAGGCTACATATATTTAAAGCCGAACAAAAACAACGATAAAATTTAAAAATCAACATAAAAACTCTTTCTGTTATAGTAAATTTAAGTATGTTTTGTTACAGCTGAAGCACTAGCTATTAGTGGGCTGAGTTTCATAAAACTCGCTTTCGGAGCGTAACAATTTTAAGTTTTGCTATTGTGTTGAGGGAGTAAATATGTAAGTTTGTTTCATTTTATAAGTATGTTTTTTTTGTGAAACCTATATGCTGTATTATTGTGCTGGGGTGGGGAGGTTAGGTGACGTGTGCTGATTTCAGATATCAGAACTTGCCTAATGTTAAGTGTCTAATATCTTGGGGGGGGTGACGCATGTCAGCTCCCCAGCGACCACGAGGGGGTAGCGGTTGGCTCCCTATCCTCTTCTCCCCTCTCCCCAGGCAGTGAAATGGGCTATAGTTATCAGAGAATGTTGTTCTTTCTTTCATAGTGTTCGTGTTGTTACAGACAGTCCCGTGGTGGTCTTTACTTTCGTCTGTGACAACGGGAAGTATTTTATATCGTTAGTAGAATGTAAGATGCATTGTGGAGGGAGAGAGAGAATAGCGCGAGCGTGGTGGTAATATGTGCGTGCGTAGGTATGTGTTGCCTCCCTCACTCGAGGTGTTTTCCCGCTCGCGCGCTTTCCCGCGCCCTTGATTGGCCGGTGGATCCTGGCGCCTTCTGCAGCCCTGCGGCCTGGTGACGTAGTCGCCTGTGATTGGCGGCCGCGGTCCTGGGACGGTAGTGCGGGCTCCTGTCCTTGTGTCTCCCTCAGAGCTCCTCTTAGTGCTGTAATGCCAACATCCCTTTGCAATCTATCAGCCCACCTCACCCCCCTATTGCGAACTTTCTCTACCACTCCTTACCTTCTTCTCTGTATATCCTACTATTAATTAACTGCCCTTCCCCTTGACGTTGATTTCATATATCCGTCACTGTATTATACAGCGAGCTCTCAGAGATATTATATGTATGTAGTTAGGCATTTTGGATCAGAGGGTTATCCATTTTGGCTTGGGGAGGTTTGACATACTCATTGTGTTGCCCCAACCTTATTTTCTTGGGTGTCTGCCAGGTTAGTCGATGCTAGACTGGGGAGAGGCTATCAGGTTGCAGTTTCCTATGAGCATAGACTTCGTTGAGCCTATGCAACTGTACCGGATACCTGCGGAGGCCTAGGTAATTTTCTTGTCTGTGTACCTTAGAGTCTAGCACTGTGTTGGCGTGAGGGCGTTTGCCTAGTCCACCCAGCACTGTGCTAGCTCGTTAGCTTTTGACTTAGGAGGGTCGCCAGGAGAGAACCAGGTACACAAGACCTGGATCTCTCAAGAGAGCACCCCGTCATTTAATGTAACTAGGCGCACAGACTTGAGAACGGCACTAGGCTACCGAGCAGGTGGCTCGGCCCAGGTAGCCTAGCCTACGACTCCCTTGCTAGACTTCGTCCACCTGGCAGACCCCCGATTAGGGTTTATAATCTCATTGTGTATATGTGTGCAGCATTATTGTTCCTTATGTTTATAGTAAGTCGTGATTGTTGCTGAGAGACCCAACCAGAGCAGGCTTGTGCTTGGTGGGAGAAAGCACATCTTTTTGTGGTTAGAGTTTAGACTGCCGACTGTTTTATAATTACACCTGTGCCTGATAACACTGTATGTCCCTACACTATATATGTTCCCACCGTAATAATACACAGTTCAGAATCCGATACGTACTTCTTAGTTGCATCTGACTTTTGCAGAAGATTCCGGCATGATGCTTTAGGACTTTCTTTGTTTCACTTTCTTTCAGACAGGAGTGACCGTTTACTGATTATTTAACGTAACGTTAATTATCCTTCTTCTAGTTTGCTATTAAATCGTTGCTGCGATTTAATTACGCTATCTATCTTTTTCCTTGTATACTTTAATAAAGTAATCGTATGTTGTATGAGTATAGGCTGCTTCAGTGATCATCAACCTATGGTGTGCACCTTTTACCGAGTCATAGGATACCTCGTTGTCCAGGCACGACTCAGGGCGGTATAGGTGTTTTGTTCTCCAGTGGTTAAGGCAGGGGTTGGAACTAGTGTTACCGTTGTTGCATTTAGCCTTATCTAGTCCAATGATGGAGAGCCCCGTGTCTTGCAGAACCTGGATCGTAACACCCGACACAGACAGAGGGCTGGTACTACAAAACCAAACCGATAACCTCATCATCCTTAACGACATCCATCAACATACCCATATTCCTCACCAAGCCCTCTATAACCCTTCATCTCCAGACATCACCTTTTGCTCCCCAGAACTCGCCCCCACAACATCCTGGATGGTGGTCAGAACCTTAGGCTCTGACCACCTCCCGATCATTATCACCACCAAAACCAGACTCACCCCAGCTAGCCACAAACAAACATACACCAATTATAAAAGAGCTAACTGGGAAGCATTCATAAATGAGACAGAACAACACTTCACAACTCTAAACAGTACACCCATCACTAACATCAACAATGCTGTACACATACTCAATAAAACTATCCAAAACGCTGACAAGAAACACATTCCAAGAGGTAACAAGAAAAGACACAACCCCAACTTCGCACCAGAAATTCCAAACCTCATCAAACAACGCCACATACTCAAACACTCCCCAGCACCCCACACAAGACATCACACAACAAATTCAAGCACTCAACACCCAAACTAACAACAAAATACAAGAACAACAAAAACTAAATTGGAATAACTTCCTACAAACACTTGATCACAAAACAAACCCCAAAAAACTCTACAAAACACTAAACAGCATCACACTTTCCAACAGCAACACAACACAATCACATGCTGCAATCACAACAACAGACTCTACTCATTCATGTAAACAACAAGCAAACACTCTCATCAATTACTTCTCACATGTCAGCCACCTAAAACCTCACAAAGACGACCGACGTGTCATCCGACGTAAGAGACAATTCCCACAGACCCTGACTATACACACTTCACCAATCACCAGACAAAGCATATCATCAACAATCTCAAGCACTCACCCGCCTGTGGCCTAGACAACATACGCAACATACACCTCAGACACCTGGGACCACAAGGCATACAAGCACTCACTAACATATCAAACTACAGCTATTCACACAACACAATACCAGACATTTGGAAGCATGGTATCATCATCACATTCCCCAAACCCAACAAAGACCCCACGCTACCCTCCTCGCACCGCCCCATCACACTCCTTTGCTCCCCCTCCAAAGTCATGGAACGCCTAGTATTACAACTAATTACACCTGACCTACCCCTAGCTCCAACACAACATGGCTTTAGGCCACTGCACTCCACAAACACTCTTCTCACAGACCTTACACAAAGAGCTTTGACGGCATCAACTCAGCTAGACCACCACACAGATCACTATTAGCCACACTCGACATTAGTAAAGCCTTCGATGCCATCCCCCGCCACAACCTAAAAAACAAAATCTACAACACAAACATGCACAACAACACAAAAAGGTGGCTGGCCAACTTCCTAGCAGGCAGATGTGCACACGTATCTTTTGCCGGTCAGTCATCTAAAATCAGAAACTTTCCAAACGGAGTCCCACAAGGATCCGTCCTATCGCCCGCACTCTTCAATCTGTACATGCACGATATAACTACACCCAATACGCCCCAAATAAACTTAGCCTCCTATGCAGATGACATAACACTCACATGCACACACCATGACCCAAAAAGAGCAACAGATCTCCTTCATCCCTATCTCAACACACTACATGGCTGGTGCACTACAAACAGACTTAATCTAGCCCCAGCCAAATCCACCGCAACACTGCTCACAAGCTGGATAGGAGAACACGAATACATCCCTCAACTCACCATAAACAACACACCCCTAACACATACACACACACCCAAAATCCTAGGAGTAACATATGATACTCATATGACATTCAAACAGCACACCACAAACATTAAAAAGAAACTGACACCCAGACTTAACGCCCTCAGGTCACTTGCTCACACAAAATTTGGACACAACAAAGAAACTACCACCACAGTATATAAACAATACATAAGATCAGTGATGGAATACGCAAGCCCAGCCTGGGCTTCTAACCTAGCTGAAACACATCATAAGACCTTACAGACTATTCAAAACTATAGGTTTGACTCCTGTAAGGAGATAAAGAAAACCTAATATTTAGTAGTGGCCCCGTAATCATTGACGAACATGCCTATTACATAAGGCATCCTCTTCAAACACTAATCCGCCGTAGTTTGAATCTACCGCGCAGAGCATTTAAAAACTGAGGAGCCTTCATCATGAGCGCACGCGACCTCACTCATGGCTTCAGTCATTATGAATTGGGTTCTCACTACGAAAAAACTTCGTAGAAAATAAAAACAAAAAGAAAATAAGAATAACTATCTAATA
Organism: Paralithodes platypus; assembly: GCA_032716605.1. Classification (NCBI taxonomy): domain Eukaryota; kingdom Metazoa; phylum Arthropoda; class Malacostraca; order Decapoda; family Lithodidae; genus Paralithodes; species Paralithodes platypus. Next base: position 38,135,843 of record CM064575.1, read on the forward strand.
AGCTTTCCATCATATCGTGGATGTACTTGTGTGGATCTTTGACCAGACGCTACTGCAGGCGTCATTCTTCCTTCACTGACATATCAAGTAAACCAAAATCCTGAATACATCAACGAATGGGAAGGGGATGGTCGGGAGGGCCCCAGTCGTCAATGATTACGGGGCCACTACTAAATATTAGGTTTTCTTTATCTCCTTACAGGAGTCAAACCTATAATTTATTAGTGGCCCCTCCATCATTGACGAACATGCCTGATTTCTAAGACTGGAGGGGGACATTCGTAATCATATCATAACTCTAGAAAAGCAGATAATCAAACAACCACATAGTATTCTTACTCTTGTAAAAAAGAGATATTCGGGTGCATAAACTTTATACAGCCTAAATCTTCAAAAAGGGGTACAAGCAGGAGCGTGCTTCAAAGAAGCCTGCTTGAAAAAGGGTTAACTCTGAGACTCTGTACACAGATCTGCTAGTTAAGAAGGCACCCCACTTAAAGTAAGTGGTGAAAACTAAAAACTTATAAGTTTACATGTGCACATATAAACCCCATTAACTAGTGGATATATTCCTAAAAATATAACCAAACATAAATGAATTCTTGTACATTCATAGAAGTACTGAACTTGTGTACTTATGGAGAAGTAATTACTTCAAAAGTAAAAGTCGTAGTTGCAACTACCGAGATTTCTCAAAAATCTATTGCTTCACAGCCAAAGCTACTTACAACAAGAATTGTTGTAACACTACTATTGGCCTTTAGCACAATTTCCTGCAATAAATACTACAGAGAAATTTTATAAAACAATGCCTACAAACAGTATCCCAGCTCGTATGTTCCGAACACATACTCCGGAGGGGTCTAGGGTGTCCTGTCACACTGACTGCACCCTCCCCCCCCCTTTTTCTTGAAATTAAACAAAACGTGACTAAAAGGGCCACCTAGACCCTCTGCCGTAAAGCTATACATGGCAAGGAAGGTTTGTCCAGAGCTACTGAAAGGCATCGCGTCAAAAAACTCCTGATTAGAGGCCCACAACTGTGTGGACTTAATAACTTCCACCGAAAGATTATTAAGGAAACGTAAAGAGGCTGTCCCCTTGCGTAAATCGTGGGTCTTACCCACAACGCCGGGATTCTTCTCTTTAAAGTCCTTGACCAAGAGAGAAGCCAGTGTACGCTCCATCAAGCGTTCACCCGGACTTGCGACCCATAAAGCACCCTGGTGATTTAGAGGTGCCACTCTTAAATATTTGGTTAGAGCTTGCACTGGGCAAAAAAGATGGTGCACCTTTCCCCTTTTTAACGCCGGCACCGTGAACTCTGAAAACACGTGTTCACTGTGCTCATTCTTGGCTAAGAATCCTGGGGAAGGTGCAATGTGAATACACTCATGAAGCCTATCAAACCTGAGGCAAATAGGTGTGTTGCTCATCGCCGCCAGCTCAGATACTCTGTTCCCGGTAGCCAAAGCCATAAGGAATACTGCCCTTTTGTAAAATCTGCAGTCTTTGGTACATACGGGAACGAGAATAACTACGATGCTTTGTCCAGAGACCATGTAGGCCTGAGCTGACGGGGAGGTGGGCGGAGTTTAAAACCTGCCCTCATAAATCAATTTCAGATAAATGTTTCTGCATGAACAGATACATTAAATAATTAACAACCAACGCCACCGAGGGCACAGTTTGGTTTGTTCTAATAATCCAAGACATAAAAGCTTGCCAATGCGATTGAAACTGTCGCTTTGTAGACTGGGTATATTGATTCGTGAATATCTTGGTCACGTCGCTACCATATGGTGCTAGCCACTTGGCCTCCTGAATGTCCATAATGAACAAGTCCGCGAGGTTTCTAGGTTGCCAATTGTGTTCTAAGTGGAACAACCCGACCGGGAGTGACACTGGGTGCGGGCACCACGTGTACAAATGCTGGTACCAAACTGCACCGGCCACAGGGGCGCGATTAGCGAGACTACGCCTCGCTAATCCTGTAGTTTGTTGACTACGTGGCACATTAGAGACGCGTCTGGCGGCGGAAAATAGATAAAAGGAACTCAACCTGTTCTCGTCCGTCATCAGAGCGTCAGGTCCGCCCGCCGGCGTTATCGTCCGGCGGGTGAGGTACAGTGGGAGTTTGCAAGTCTTCTCAGACGCAAACAAATCCACTTGTGGATGGTCATGCTCCGCACACGCAAGAGCGCCCATTCCACTGAAGTGCTTTGTCTCTGAGACAGAGCGTCTGCCCAGACGTTTGCAACGCCTGGGAGATAAGATACGTGAAGATGAATGTTCAGCCTGTTGGCTAGTATAAAAATCTTTTCTGACACGTTTAGCCACTTCCGAGATCTTATTGACCCTTGTTTCTGAATACAGTGAACCACATTCAGATTGTCCATTCTGAAGGCCACCGACTAGCCCCGTAAAGCAGAGCCGTGAGCCTGAAGGACAGATAAGGGGACTAGTAAGTCTTTGACATTGATGTGGAAGATTTCTAAATGGGACCAAAACCTTTGACCCTGATGCCCGAGGTTTGACTACAAGCCCCAACCTATCGTGCCTGACGCATCCATGTCCACCCATACCGACGGCGGAGGAGAGGTTCATGACATGACTGCGTGCAACCTTTCTCTCGTCGCCCAAACCGCTAGTAAGTTGTGTAATAACGTTGGGATAGGCCATACTATCCCCGCCGGTAATAGTGGGAAAAATTTGTTGCCCTCCAAGATTAAACGTTAGACTTTCAACCGGCCCAACTTCACAGTTAGCTGAACCCCGTTGAGAGAACCGACTAGAGATTCCCAAAGTTTCTGTGTCGTATTCAGACTGTGGAGAAACATAAACAGTTTTTGCGAAATCTGTTTCGAGTGTCCACACTCTGACTCAGAGTGAGAGAAGCTGTGTCCTCGACCAGCCCTATCCCCTGAAATACTCGTGGGGGAACAAGGGTTTGACTTTTACTAAGTTGACCTTGAATCCTAGAGATATGAGATGGTTTAACGTAACGTAGACATGACTGATGCGTAACTTTTCTGTTTCTGCCACCACCAGTTAGTCGCCCAGATACCACCAGACCCTGATCCCTTGTTCTAACAAGGGCATCAGGGCTTGCGGGGACCTTGCTTGAATGCTTGTGCCAAATTGAAAACAGTCTTCCAAACTGCTGGTGAAATCAAAGAAGGAATTAGAACTGGAGACAGAACTACTTGGCTTGCAATACGGTCAAGAAGTTTCTTCACTAAGAACATCCTCAGATCCTGCCTTGCTCGAACTGCCTCTAATAAGGCCGTCCGAATATCTCCTAAAGACTTGGATGGAAGTCTGGAGAAGCAAGCGCCGGGAAAGTTCAATGGCTTTCCTGACTTCCGCGGCTTCTATTGCCTGAGAAGAGCGTAACAGAGACTTTGTTACTTGCTGGGAACCATATATTGCGAAAACAGTTTAAACGCTTTTCCTCTTAACCTAAACTCACGGTCTAGGTAAGCTGGGGAAGGCGTGCTAATGGCAGCCAAGCAGAGGGGACTCCGCCGGCACCAAAAACCGGAAGAGAGAACCAAGAATGGCGTTCTGGAGGGATTTGGTGGTAAGAATAAGTCATGGTTATAATAACTTGGAATGTCCGTAATATGAACATCCAAAACATTTCCGTAACATTGCTACCCCTGACTCATCAGGCCCGTAAAAAGAGGCATAGCTCCTGTTTTTTGACTGGCGCCTTGTCTAAAGGAGGGGGAGATATGTCTGATATGACTCGCACAGTGGAAGTAGTGAGAGCTGTTGTGCCTGGCACATTGGAAATGTACGGTCAACGAACCGTAGCACTCCACCACTACTTTTCGTTTTCCTTTAGTTTCATATTAAAGATTTCAGGATATATTTACCTGTCCAGAAGATTTTAAGCATATCTTTTGAATCCTCATAAAGATGAAGTATATCTTTATTAAAGATGAAGTCTTTCAAGTATCCCTTTACACTTGAAACATTAGTAAGATTCCGGCATCTTTTTATCCCATAAAAAGTCTAAGCCTATCCTAATCTCTAATCCGGCTTCTCCCAGAAGCCCTCATAGATCGCCGTCTTGAAGGCCGTGATACCCTATTGTATCAATCAATTGTTTGGCAAATGATCGCGAATTGCTAATCAGTTAATATAACCACCCGAAGGTATAACCGCCGGGTTTTATATGCAATGTCAAACCAATTGTACCTGCCCCAGACCTTTTTTGTAAAAAGGTCGCCGGGAGAGAAAAACTAAACAAACAAACAACATTGTTCCAATTGTTTATTAAGGATTTCAGCATATCTTTTACCTGTTTGAAAGAATTAAGCATAACTTCTGAATCCTCATAAAGATGAAACATATCTTTATTAAAGATGAAGTCCTTCAAGTATCCCTTTACACTTGAAACACTAGTAAGATTCAGGCATCTTTTTATCCCATAAAAAGTCTAAGCCTATCTTAATCTCTAATCCGGCTTCTGCCAGAAGCCCTCATAGATCGCCGTCTTGACGGCCGTGATACCCTATTGTATCAATCAATTGTTTGGCAAATTATCGCGAATCGCAAATTCGTTAATATAACCACCCGAAGGTACAACCGCCGGGTTTTATATGCAATGTCAAACCACTTATACCTGCCCCAGACCTCTTTGTAAAAAGGTCGCCGGGAGAGAAAGACCAAACAAAATAACTGTGTGGAGCCCCCCTCACCGGGAATAACACAGGAAGCCTGATCCCAGGCTTGACCACAGAAAACGCAGTTTCTGATGAGCCCTCAAGCGACCAAACTCGTCGGGGTAACTTACCTATTTTAGCCATCCTGACTAAAACTCGGTAACCAAAAACGGTGTTCTAGGAGCAACGAGAAAAAACGCCGGAAAGGTAACCCACACCAAACGAGACATAACAGGAGGGCGTAATGCATAAAGCAATGAATAACACAGGAAGCCTGATCCCAGGCTCGACCACAGAAAACGCAGTTTCTGATGAGCCCTCAAGCGACCAAACTCGTCGGGGTAACTTACCTATTTTAGCCATCCTGACTAAAACTCGGTAAACAAAAACGGTGTTCTCGGAGCAACGAGAAAAACGCCGGAAAGGTAACCCCCACCAAACGAGACATTTTAACACATTTTATACAAAGGGTGTGCGCAAAAATAGGGATACCTGAACAGGAGGGCGTAATGCATACAGCAAAAACCGGGGCAAAGGTAGCCATGACAGAGACTGGAGGGAAACTACTCCAGGTTCTGCATAGACCCGCCGGGACCCAGCTCTGGAAAATTAAAATTTCCAGGAATTAATGCTCATAAGGTTAACCCACTCATGTTCGCACACAGGTGTTAAATAACCCGCCGGGTAACGAGACGTAATACTCAACGACCACAGCTCGCTACGCGGTGGGGTTTCCTAAGTAAAAGATTTCAGAATATCTTAATTTGTCCAAAAGATTTATGAATACCCTCTGACATAATATATAAAGACCATCATGGCGTTTATAAGTGATTAAGTCTTTCCGGTGGTGTTTGTTTCCATATTAAATTTTGGAAAAAAAAAACTAAAAAAGACGCCGGCCCCCGAATTATCTCGTAGATAAAAACTGGGAAGCCTGACAAATATACGAGATCTAACTTCTGCCGAAGTATCTTTTTAGATCGCCGTATGTTGAAGGCGGCGATACAAAACGTATCCCTCAAATGTCTGGTTAACTAACTGAATTGTAAATTCGTTATTCTCATCCGTGCAAGAAACACCCGCCGGGTGTGAATAATAGTTTAAAAAACGTTAACCCCAATTGTGCCCTAAAGCGCCGTATGTTGAAGGAGGCGATACACAAAGCATCCCTCAATTGACTGGTCAACTAAACTGAATTTTGCAAATTCGGTCATCCCACCCTTCCAGGTTGCACCCACCGGGTGAATTAAAGTTTAAAAGTTAACCCCAATTGTTCCTATCCCCACTTCTTTGAAACAGATCGCCGGGGAGGAAATACAACTACAGCATAGTTTTATATTGGCTTTGCATAACCGAAAAAACTACAAACAACACGTGTCCGTATGAACACTGTTAGATGGGTACAGCCAACCCGCCGGGAATCAGAAGGAGCCTGAAACAGGCACCCCAGAGACGCAGACCTGGGGAGCCACAGACACCCACTCGCCGGGGAAACAAGCCTGTTTTAAACCACGCGTGGCCAAAACTTGGCAACCAGCCGGGGTTATCAAGGTGAAACCGAGAAAAACCCGCCGGAAAAAACCCACCCCATCCAGATACCATCTGAACGCAACACCGGACCGAGGCGTAGCTAAAACACAACTAACGCCGGGCCCAACATAGTCCGTGGAATTAGCCAAAACACAACTAACCCAGGACACATAAAAAGTCCGTGGAATTAGCCAATACACAACTAAACCAGGATACACATGACACAGTAGTACATATTTAGAAAATAAATCAATAACACTTGTATATGTGATAAAGCTACGAGAGGCTGGCTAGGCCTAGGCAGACGGATAACAGTAACATGTCGGAATATAAACAAAAAGCACTGAATTATATCACAACAGGAACCACCGCCAACACACCACTGTAGCAAACACTTCCGGCAAAGGGAAGAACTGACTCGGGACCCAGAAAAAACTTCACGAAGTGAAGAAAAATACGCTACCTCATCAGAAAGATAAAAGGAAGCAATAACGCGTAATGAAAGCCGCCTGCATCACAAAGCTAGCTTAACTGTGAAAAAGTTCACCTGTCCACAACAGGACCACGAGGGTACATCCGAAATAGATGCCCCAAACATACGACCCAAAATACACTGCACTGCGGGCAACCAGCCCAGGACACTCCTGCTACGCATATCCTAACCTTACTCGATACATCCCGGAGTAAACAAATGAGAAAAAACTCACTAGGGACGCAACAAATGCGGAACCCGCGGAGCGTGGGGAGACAGGTCCGGGCAGGCTGAGCGCAGAGCAGAGAAGGAAGAATGACGCCTGCAGTAGCGTCTGGTCAAAGATCCACACAAGTACATCCACGATATGATGGAAAGCTTATTAGATAGTTATTCTTATTTTCTTTTTGTTTTTATTTTTTACGAAGTTTTTTCGTAGTGAGAACCCAATTCATAATGACTGAAGCCATGAGTGAGGTCGCGTGCGCTCATGATGAAGGCTCCTCAGTTTTTAAATGCTCTGCGCGGTAGATTCAAACTACGGCGGATTAGTGTTTGAAGAGGATGCCTTATGTAATAGGCATGTTCGTCAATGATGGAGGGGCCACTAATAAATAAAGCCCTGAAGATCATTACAGGCTGCACAGCTACTGCACCCACAGATCACCTACATCAAGAAACCAAAATCCTCAAAGTCAAAGACCATCTGGACATGAGAGGCACTCAATTCCTGGCAGCAGCCTCCACGAACCATGACCACCCACTAAACTACATGGCAACACACCCACAGACACCAAGAAATATCAAAACAACACCCAGCACACGGTATCACACACAATTATTGTCCTCTCTCCCTCCCTGCCCACCCCGAACCAACTTCCAGAAGCACATCCATACTCATATCTCTCAACCGATCCATCCACTCACTCACAGACAACACGCAGCTGCATGCACGACCTCCCGAAATCCATCCTTCCGAATCCTCCCTTCCTCGCGAGGACAGAGTCCACCTGGCCAGGCTGAGATGCGGACACCATCCAGCTCTCCTGAGCTATCAGAAGAGACTGGATGACTCCGTTGTCGACGCCTGCCCGGGATGTAACACAGCACCCCATACCATTAAACACATCATAGAAGACTGCATTTCACACAACCACTTACGCCAACAACACAATCTACACTCAATGAGAGCTCTGTGGGAAAGCCCGATCGTGGCCATGGCCTTCCTCAGGGACTCGGGGCTGTTTGGCCAGGCAGCTTAGGGAACAACAACAACAACAACAACAACGGTTTTGACAACCCGTAAGGGAAGGAAGGAAAAAATAATATTTATTGGTGGCTCCTGGAGTCAATGACGTAAGTGCCTATGTTAATATGGCCTCGTTCCGGGCTCCTCTGAGCCCGGGTTAACCTAGATCATGGCGGTCGAGAACCAAGATCATCATAGGGGTACCCCTTAATCATTCCTACGGTACGTCATTGGGACGGAGCCACTGAAAAGTAGGAAATAAAAAAGAAAAGAATTAGCACAGTTTGAACACCGCGCCTACGCGCGCTCTGATATTCCTCTGTTTCCCATACACTGCTAGCTACTGTCCCTCTCAGGGACTTCCTCTAATGTAATATCAAGTTGAGTATGTGTATGGGAAGGGGATGGTGGGAGGTCACTCTTCGTCATTGACTCCAGGAGCCACCAATAAATATTAAGTTTTTCCTTCCTTCCCTTACGGTTTGTCAAAACCGTAATTTAATGGTGGCTTCTTACGTCAATGACGTAAGTGCCTAGAATATCACGACCGGTGGAGGGACCTACATATGCTCATCAAGCTAAACCGCGAGAATCTATTAGGAAGACCAAAACGAAAACTGTGACAGGTGTCTAAATATAAGAATATAGTCGTAAGAAAAAGATGTATAAGGCGGGTACCATTAAAGAAGCCTTATCTCGGAAAGACAGAACTACTGAGGTGTGAATACTGATAATTGTATATCATAAAATTAAAATTAGAATAAAGTTGTACATTCATAGTTGCAATAACGTATAGATATTGTTATGTAGCAGATCTAGTGCAGTAATAGCACTCTTGTTATCCATTCCGGATTGTGTGTCCTGCCAACTTGTCATGGACTTAACGCCCCCCCCCTTTTTTTTCTCCAAGGTGAAAGGTAGGACACAACTTCCATCACCTTACACGCTGGTAATAAAGCAATGAATAAACATATCCATCTACTTATTGTCTGGGGGGGGCATCATCCTGCCCCATAGCTACGTTTGGTAATTTGGGTCCTCTCCAGATGCACCGACAAGCATATGGCTAGGGACGCATTGCTTAGAGGACCAACAGGCCCGTCTGAGCTATCTCTTTCCCTGAAAAAACATTGAGGACAACTAATGGTAGTGGCCCATATATGCCCATCCTGGGATTTTGCGATCACCTGAGGATCAGCTTCCTTAATTATCTTTGCAAAAGGGATGCTAACACTTTCTTTCCTAACCCCATTGGACCATCTGGGGAAAGCACAATTGTGTCTTATTCCCAGGAATAACAGACTTAGAGTAGGTATATAGTGCATTAGCAGGGAACAGGGCATGGAGCATCTTTGCTTTTGTCATGGCAGGAATAGAGAAAGGTGTGGGGAGATGTTCCTGGTGTTCCTTTTTGTGATGACTCTTGTGTAGTAACAATATGTACAGAGTCCTTGTTAGTAGCCAAACTTAGACAGTTAATAGACCTTGTCATGGATGTCAGTTCTGAGACCCATTGGCCAATAGCCTGGGTCACTTGAAAAGACGCACTTATTAAGTTTCTTGTCATATGTGGTCTCACAGGAGAAGCCCCAGACTGTGACAGAGTTAGGGCCCTCGAGATCGAACACTGAGGAAGCAAATGGTGATTCGGGGCTCTGAGCTCAACACAAGCCTGCATAACAAAGCCCCGTTGGTCTTTCTGGGGCAGAGAATAAACCAGTAAGCGTCAAGAAGGGTTTCTTTATGACGACACGTGGTCTCTAACTGTGTTAACTGTTAGCTCTTTTTAAAGTCAATTAAGAATTTTAGGTGCTTCAACGAACCAGCAACCGATGGAGACTGCTGGTTTGATCCTGCACTCCAAGCTGTAAGTTGTTTAAAGTGTGAACTGTGCATTGAAGCTGTGCATTGACTAGTGAGCGTATCCCTGACTTCCCTGTCGCAGGACGGCAGCCACTTGGATTTGAGGATGTCCATATCGTAAGTGCTATATTTATTGGTGGCTCCTTACGTCAATGACGTAAGAGCCTATGGTAATATGGCCTCGTTCCGGGCTCCTCTGAGCCCGGGTTAATCCTGATCACTACGGTCGAGAACCAATATCTTCTTAGGGGGTACCCCTTAATCATTCCTAAGGTACGTCATTGAGACGGAGCCACTGAAAAGTGAAAAATAAAAGAAAAAGGAATAGTACAGTTCAAACGCCGCGCCACTTGCGCATTCAGATCTTCCTCTGTTCCCATGAGCATGCCTTGAAATCCCAGTTGGCCTTAAACTGGCCTCTCTCGTCCGTAGGCCATAGGAGGCAGACGAAGTTTTCTTATCTCCACCACAGTGTTTATATAGCCCCTCTTCGACGCGAAATCTTTGTCCATAGTGAGTTTTTATGCAGTTGTAATAGTATATGCGTCTAAGAAAGTATGTATATGGACTAATTTTCACTTGTAAGCCTGTGAAGTAAGATCTTTCGTCTGGCTGGCCTACGAACGTGCCATTCAAGAAGCCACTTTCCACAGAGCCGCTAACTATTATGTTTTATCTCGTTTGTTCGTATCACACGAACCTCGGCTCTATAGCTACAGTGTCTTAGTGTTCTGTAAATTTGTTTTTTGAAGTGTAATTCGTCAGTTTTTCCCTTAAGTATCAGTGTTTTATAAAGTGCCCTATCCCTTTTAACTATATCGGCTGACAGTAACCTCTGGTTGTGCCCTGGCCAGGGTTTACTCGTCACGCCACCGAAATTGTTTATTGGGGACAAAAAGTGCTTTCATTATTTACATTCAAGCATCTTTTAATTTAATTCGTTTAGACAGTAACCGTTGGTTGTGCCCTGGCCAGGGTTTACTCGTCACGCCACCGAATTTGTTTATTGGGGACAAAAGTGCTTTCATTATTTACATTCAAGTCTCTTTTAATTTATTTCGTTTAGTTTCCACTCTAGTCGGTCACGATTCACTCTTCATATTTATTACCTTCAAGTTTTGTCACATGACAATGTTTCCTATAAACCAGCATTACATCAACTAGGGATCGGATTTGTATTATCCCGCGGGTTCTGCTCATCTAAACATTCGTATATATAAATTTATTTTCCCAATGAGCTCCCATAATAATATCATAGTTGCCCTTGTCCCACTACAATGGAAAAATGATGTAAGACATGCTGATAATATTCCAATTACCCAGGTAACCTAAACCCATCACAAAGGGTCCGGTACCAAGACCCGGCCACCGGGACCGCCAGCAGGGTGGCAGTCCCGAGTGCCCGATCAGGCGGGAGACACCAGAATACCATTCAAGACCAAATCCCCGGTTTGATATTATTCCAATTACCCAGGTAACCTAGACCCATCACAAAAGGGTCGGGTACCAAGGCCCGGACACCGGGACCGCCAGCGAGGTGGCAGTCCCGAGTGCCCAATCAGGCGGGAGACACCAGAATACCATTCAATACAAATTCCCGGTTCCCGAGTCATTATCTCAACAAACCCCGGTCCCCAAGACCCGGGTTTTCAAGACTGCCGGGCAGGGAAATCCACCCAAACAGGCGGACAACACTATGTTACCATACACTCATAATTTCCCCGGTTATCCTAGTCCTCATTTCGATGAAACTCTGACACCAAGACCCGGCAACCGGGACTACCGAGTATGGCGAAAGTCCCGGGTACCCGGATGGTCTGGAAAGACATTACTACCATATAAATATAACCCAAGACTCCCGGATTTTTCCCTAGGACTTATATTTATAAAACCAGAGCACCAAGACCCGGTACCGGAACTACCGGGTATGACAACAGTCCCTGGTACCCAGATATCCCCAGACTAGAATAGGTCTTTTTATAACCCACAACATCCGGCCGGATACCATCAAGCTATGAACCGGGTACTCTAACACTAGGCTAGGCCTAAGCCTATCCCATCAACACCAGGTACCCTAAGAGAAGGGCCCCAAATACAGGATTCAAATAGAAATTATTACTGAGTACTCTTGGTTAAACCATACTATAGTAAGCTAATTAACCTTAAACATGTTAAACAATATTTAACAAAATATTCAGAATTAAGTCAAATACGAGAACTTATGATAAACACATCTGTATAACCAATTAAATTAAAGCAAATCATGCAAGGCTAGACCCTAATCCTAGCCCAAACAAAGTAAACCTAATAAGAACAATGCTTACCTCATTATGCAACATTGACTCCTTGATATTTCAACAGGCTCAGGCAAGACACGACATTACAGAGGAGGAGCTCTGATCATCAATTAGACCTACCCCCTCCATACCAAGAGACACCACAACAGGTCCTGTACATTATCCCGGACTCCAAGCCCTTGACAGCCCGAGCCAAGCCACCTGTGGGCCCCGGCCCACACCTAACAAACCTGCAATATCAGGTGAGTCTACGAGTCAAATCTTTAGACGTTTGTTCTGGTCCACCGGCTAAGATTATTCCCACTAATTACTTAATTTAATTAATTTACAGGGGTAGGCCTACGTACAAAATTTTAGTTTTTCAGGAAACAAACACAAATTGTCTTCCCTCTCTAAAAGAATCCTTTTGTTTTCTTTTCTCCCCTCTCGTCAGGGCCTACATGCAACCATAGAAGAAAGCTAAGGTGCAACAAACAGAAGTCCTCATCCTGGAAGATGATTTCTCCTTCAGAGGGTTCTCCTCCCCGGAACCCTCACCAGCCTACATGGACAGTATCACAGTACATGAAATGGACCCTCCCGAGGACTCAACCCTATGCTCAAGCAGGGATTGCACCACATTATCCCTTACAGCTCATAATCTCTGCTCCTATCACGCTATGTGTATTGATAGGACAAAAGCTAGGTGGAACCCTAAAGTTTGTGACAGGTGTAATTATTACATAGCTAAGTTCCATAACCCACTTTCTACACTAGCCCCCGACACATGTAAGAATATTCTGAAAGCTGTGTGGCATGCGGTAAAATCGTATATTTCAGGTACATTGAAGAAACACCCAGAAATTGCAAACCCAGAGTACGTAAAATTCTTAGAGATATCCGTAGCTAGATCCCGTAGCTCTTCCTCATCACACGACAGGAAAAAGTCACATTCTAGCAAGAAAAGAGAGAGGTCAACCAGCCCCCAGTCGCCCAGTAAAAGACACAAACATACAAGGAAACCCCATGCCAAAGAACCACCATGCATCCAGACTGAACCAGGCTCTGAGGAGGTCAACCCCTCCCCACTATCCCTAGACAAGTGGGCGGACTCTATGGATCAACAATTTGAACTAACCCCCTTACCTACCCCTACCGAACCAGCTCCCCCTCATACAATCAAGATATGCACAAGAGCGGAAATACATACCCCAGGACACTTACCTTACCATTCCACTCTGGCAGAACCAGACCAAGTAGGGTACAGTACAGTTGAAGAAGATCAACATACAATACCCCCTGAAGATACCCAAGAACCCTATGATATGGCCGACGACAGAATAGAGTGCTACGACATCATTTCCAGCAGCCACACTGACGAAAGTTGGAATGACAAGGACTCCCACACTTATCAGGGAGACCATTCAGGAGAAGACCCTCACCAGTCTGACATAGACTCAAGACTGAGCCCTCGTAATGACTTATGGAGAGAGATGAAAGATACTTTAAGATCATTGACCAACGAGTTAACAGACAACTTACATCAGAAATTGGCTTCTATGGATAAGGCTATCCAGGACCTTCAATGTAGGACCCTGTCCCCATCCATGCTACAACCAGCCACACCCGACCCAGTCCCTCTAGCTCAGATACCTGCCCAGCCAAAACAGCATGATCAGGAATTAACACCCACTCCGTCATCCTCCACTCAGTCCAGTCTTCAAGCCACTGGCCTTCCCAGTAACCTATTCCTGTCCCATATTCGTCCCCCCCCTATTGAACAGGAACCGGAAATCTCCAAGAAACCCTTCCCTCTTCTGTTTGGGGACTCCCGTCACTGGAAACAAATACCAGTGGAAACACCTGAAGATGCGGACACAGGCCATCCAGAACTGATACCAGTCCCAAATGACTGGGTGATCGAAATGGACGAACTGCGTCACCTCCGGGCAAAAGACGCACATAACCAAGTACTGGACGTAATCATAAAACCTTTCCCGTCTATGTCAGACGCTAGGTACTTTACGTTCACACAGACATCCGCAGTCCCCTCGGGAAAACGCTTCAAACCATGGTCGGATTTGAATAAAGCCGATGGGCATAATGCCATTAAATCTCTATCCACTCTCGCAACAGACATACAATGCTCCACAAAAATGTCCGAAAGTAAAATTCCCATGCTGGAGGTTTCATCCTTAGGCTATGGCCCATGGTCGGAATGGGTATCTGGGGCAGAAAAATTTGCCCTTTCCAGTATGGATACTACACCCCAAAGAATCCCACAAGATGATCATCAGTTTGCCACAATGTATGTGCACAACTCCGACTCCATTCCCCAGGGGTTCTGGGATTATCTCAGAGCTCCAAAGATAGTATGCAAGCCATCCAATGACCCCATGATCTCGACACCTACTCCAGCGCTCATCGACAAGGATTTTAGACTACGCCAAAAAGCCCACAGACTGCTATCAAGCTTCATCACATGGCAGCTCTCTAATTCCATGAGACAGGTGGCAGATTCCATCGCTGAACAAAAATCCAGAACAGCTCTCCATCTCATCAGGAGAGCATCTCTTGTCAACTCTCTAATGACCACGGGTGATGTCAAGACTGCTATTTATGAAGCAGCCAGAGCAAGACAAGATATACGCATCCACTTGTCCAAGAAAATGCCAAAAGATATCGCCGCTCGAGTCCTCCTCTCACCCCTATTCACCAGCAGATTAATGCCCCAAACAACATGGAACGAAGTCCACTCCCTACTACTACGACCCGAGATAGCAACGTCAAGACAGTCTCAAGCATATAGGCAAGGCCACCCTAGTAGGTTCCACCCTCACTCTCACCCTCACCGGGGAAGGGCGAAGGGCCAGTTCCCCCCTCGCCAATATACCCCTCATACATTTCAGACACACAGGGGTAACTCATCAAGCAACAGAGGGCACAGAGGACACTACCAGGCCAGAGGTCGAGGCTCACCAAGGACCCAACCATCACCCTACACACGACCTCCACCAAAACAACAAAACTACGGGTCACAACAAAGACCTCAACATACAGGACGTCAGACTCATCAAGCAGGACGCCATGCTCCCAACCACCAGAAACCACAAGGTCACCACCAATCCACCAACTCTCACCAAACGACCCAGGATCCAAAAAACTGACTTTCCAACAGGCCATCAACCAAGAAATGGCCCGGCATTCGACAGGCCAATTCAAGGAAAATTTCCAGCATTGGCCTCAAAGATCCTGGGCAAAGAGAGTGGTAAAGAAGGGCCTCACCTGGAAATGGCTGGCAAGACCCCGCCTCAGAGCTCAGCCCAACAAGATACAGCTATCTCCAGAATTGGTAACAATGATAAACCAAATGTTAACAGACAAAGTTCTCACTCACCCTCCAGAGGGCACACCAGTTTTTCTGTCACGCATGTTCCTCGTCCCAAAAAGAGACAGCCGGCAACTAAGACCCGTGATAGACATGTCCCTTCTCAACAAGTCAATTCACAATACAAAATTCAGAATGCTAACTATCTCCCAAGTAAGGCTAGTACTACAACCAAAGGCCTGGATAATTACCCTGGACCTGAAAGACGCCTACTGGCACATCCCAATAGCAAAAAGATACCAAAAGTTCCTAGCTATCCCATTCAGAAACAAAGCAGTAATGTTCACCAGAATGCCCTTCGGTCTGAACATAGCCCCCAGAATTTTCACCAAGATAGTCAAACAAGCTCTCCTCCCACTACTCGAAAATGGAGTAAAGATCCTGTTCTACCTAGACGACTGGTTGATTCTCGGGTCCACACCTCTCCAATGCCAAGAACAAACCTTGAAAGTAGTACAACATGTTACAAAGCTGGACTTCAGAGTGAACCTGGAGAAGTCAATGCTCACTCCCTCACAATCAGCGGAATGGGTAGGCTTAATCTGGGACACACAACTCCAAACGATAAAGCAAAGCCCAGCCAATGCCAAACGTCTACAATTAAAACTGTTCAGAGTATTACATGCGAAGAATATTACCAGGAAACTTTGGGAATCTTTGATGGGCTCACTAAATTGGGTACAAATGACAGTACCCCTAGGCCGCCTCAGACTGAAGAGACTAATCTGGCTAGGCAACAAAGCCTTCCCTCTAACACCTCACAATTACCCACTCGCCATCCCAAAGAGGATCCTACATCTCCTGGCTTTTTGGACAAGATCTCAAGTACGGGAATCGGTGACACACTGGTCAGATCCACCTCCCACCTTATGGATAGACACAGATGCCTCGAGCCTGATAGGGTGGGGCTACCAGTCAACGGAAGGCCATCAGAACCACGGGAAATGGACCACACTAAGTCAGTATCACATCAATGCCAAAGAGCTAGCAGTTCCTCTATTCTTTCTCAGGGACCATGCGACGCCATTGACCTCCAGATCAATAGCGTTCCGGATGGACAACACGGCTTCCGTAACTTGCTTAAAGAAACAAGGCTCCACCCGGTCCAGGATCCTTCAAGACCTCTCAGAAAAGATATTCTTTCTAGCCCAGAAATACTCCATAGTAATCCACGCAACATACCTGCCAGGGGTCTCCAATCTATGGGCCGACGCTCTATCCAGGGGAAAGAGCACTTCAGTGGAATGGGCCCTCAAACAAGAAACGTTCAACCAATTAGTGCTACCACTTTCACCACAAATCGATCTGTTCGCATCTCTTCAATCAACGAAACTCCAGGCTCACATTCCTCGGGACCTCAAGACACGGGAGGGAGGCCCGGATGCCTTCACAGTAGACTGGAACAGATGGACATCGATTTACCTCTTCCCACCCCCAGACACCTCACTAATGTGCAAAGTCATTCACCACCTCGGATCGTTCCAGGGACAAGTAACCCTGGTCGCTCCAATGTGGCCTACTCAAGCGTGGTACACTCAACTTACTCAATGGTGCAACAACCCCCTGCAACTCCCCCTAACAGATTTCCACTTGGAAGAAATTGGGAACCTGCAGACCTCGCTCAATTTTGCTATGTGGACATTCTCAAATCCAAGTGGCTCCCATCCTACGACGAGGAAGTCACGGACAAGCTCACGAACCAGTACACAGCTTCCACTCTGAGACAATACAGCTCTCACTGGAAACAATTTACAACGTGGGTTGTAGATACTAACCAGAAGAACCCATCAGCTTCCTTGTTATTGAAATACCTAAATTACTTGTTTGAAACTAAGAATCTAGCAGTTAACACACTTAGAAACCACCTGTCGGCAGTGAAGGAACCCTTCCTCACGCTTACCGGTCTATCCTTACCCCAGAAAGACGAACAAGGGTTTATGAGAGCTTGCTTCAAACTCAGAGCCCCATATCGTCAGCTACTTCCTCAATGGTCAATCTCGAGGGTCCTAGCATTGTTACAGTCTAGGCCCTACTCGGTGAAACCAAACATAGAGAAGAAACTCAAGAAGTGTGTATTTCTGATGGCCCTAGCAACTGGCCATAGGGTCTCAGAATTGGCGGCCATGGCAAGGTCCCCAAACTGTCTACAGTTTGCCCCTAATAACGACTCTGTACATATTGCACCTGCACCAGATTTTATCGCAAAAAACGAGCACCAGGAACATATCTTTACACCTTTCTCCATTCCTGCCTTGAAAAAAGGAAGGATACACCATGCACTATGTCCTGTGAAAGCATTATATACCTACTTTAAGTCTGTTATCCCTAGAAATAAGGAACATTTATGGGTTTCTCCAGATGGCTCATCAAGGTTGGGGAAAAAAGTTTTAGCATCCACGATAGTAGATGTAATTAAGGAGGCAGACCCCCAGGTGATTGCCAAAGCTCACGACGTCCGCAAGTGGGCCACTACCATCAGGTTCCTCAACAACTTTTCAGTAGAAGATATCTCTCAAACAGGTCTCTGGTCCTCGAGCAATACTTTCCTATCCAGATATTTGTCAGTACACCTGGAGAGACCCAATTTACCATGCATAGCTTTAAGGCAAGAACATACCCCTTGAGGGCATTAAGTAGTCTGTTGTATCTGATTCAACACTTTTATTACCAGTCCAACAGCATAAGAGAGAGTGTGCCCTGACAGTCACTATAAATGGAAAGAAAAGAGGGGGGCGTGTTGAAGTCCCATGACGAAAAGGCAGGTCACACAATCTGAAACATATAACAAGAATGTTATGACCACATGATATCTATTACATAGCAATACCTATGTCTATTGCAACTACAAATGTTTAACATTATTTTAGTTTTTACGCTAAATTGATGAGATAGATTACCAGTATGTATTCACATCTCAATAGTTCTGTTTCTATGAAATAAGGCTTCTTTTAATGGTACCCGCCTTATACTGTATATTTTTTCTTACTGTTATACCTTTTATAAGTAAATACATGTCACAGTTCATATATTAGTTCTCAGTCTTCCTTTTATTTTGTTTTATAGCTAAAGAGCATCTGAAGGTCCCTCCACCGGTCGTGATATGCTAGGCTCTTACGTCATTGACGTAAGGAGCCACCAATAAATTACGGTTTTGACAACCCGTAAAGGGAAGAAGGAAAAACTATTATTTATTGGTGGCTCCTGAAGTCAATGACGAAATTGCCCTCCCTCCATCCCCTTCCCATTCACATGCTCAATTTGGTATATACTTTAGAGGCCAGTTTAAGGCCAACTGGGATTTCAAGGCATGCTCATGGGAACAGAGGAAGATCTGAATGCGCAAGTGGCGCGGCGTTTGAACTGTACTATTCCTTTTTCTTTTATTTTTCACTTTTCAGTGGCTCCGTCTCAATGACGTACCTTAGGAATGATTAAGGGGTACCCCCTAAGAAGATATTGGTTCTCGACCGTAGTGATCAGGATTAACCCGGGCTCAGAGGAGCCCGGAACGAGGCCATATTACCATAGGCTCTTACGTCATTGACTTCAGGAGCCACCAATAAATAGTAGTTTTTCCTTCTTCCCCTTACGGGTTGTCAAAACCGTAATCTGTCTACGGGTTGGGGAACCCTGGTAGAACTGTTGCATGGATTACTGGGGAATGTTTTGGATTAGAAAGCCTATCTTTTCCCTGAGACATCCTAGAGAAACCTGGTCCGGGTGGGGACCTGTTTCTCCAAGCAAATTACAGTGGTCATGTTGTCCATCTGGTATGGCATTGACCTGTAGGTCAATGAAATTGCATGAACTTTGGAAAAAATAGAGGGACTGTTAGTTTTTGGGTATTGATGTGACACTGACTTAAGGTTGTCCATTTTCCTTGATACTGATGAACTTCCGAACGACTGATAGTGCCAACCTATCAGACTCGAAGCGTCTGTGTCCAACCCAAAATGGGAGGTGGATCTGACCAATGTGTCACTGATTACCTTTACTTGAGATTTTTTTTTTCTCGCAACGCCAGGGGATGTTGAATTCTCTTTGGGATGAATAGAAGGTAATTGTGAGGTGTTAGCGGAACGGTTTTGTTGCCTGGTTAGATTAGTTCCTTCAACCTGAGGGAGCCAGGGGCCTTGTAATTTTGAACCCAATTTTTTAAGGAGCCTATCGGAGATTATCAAAGTTCCTGTTTACAGTCTTGGTATGTAGTACTGTGAATGGTTATATTTAGTAGTAGCCTCTACGATCCAACGTAGAGCTTATACTATGACGATGTAATCTGCTTCGCTCTAGAGCGGCAATTATCGTATACACATAGCGCGAATTAAATCGATAACATCTAGAGTAGCACCTTACTCTCTCTACTTGGTACGTTGTACATACTTTTGAGGTCTTTTTAATAGAAAATTGAAAAGAGAAACGAGAAAGAAAAGAAAAAGTTGTCGACTAGGCCATTCCATCTGGCTCTTCACGCCGCTGTCAGGGGCGTACCTTCTGACCCGGTCCAGATTAAAGGGCATCTCTTTCGCGCTACCACTCGGGTGTACACGTGTTTTTTGTAGTGCTCCGTCATTTTGGTGCCTTCCACTCCTATCTTTGTCACCTTTGGTGAGTTTTGGGCCTTTAATTGGCGCCTGGACTTATAGATAGATGATCCGTGTTGTCGGCACAACGTAAAATGGGCACTCAGGTGTTTTATTCGAGTGTTTGCGTTGAAAGTGGAGGTCTCTCATGTTTTCAGCCCTCTGCGCATGCGTGTCTTGGGACGACGCTATTGTTGAAAGGCCTTTGCCTTATATTGCTTTTAATTTCTTTGCGGTGACTTTAGTTTAGGTTTTGATAGGTTCTATTCATTTCTTGTCACTTACTTAGTTTCTGTCTTCCGCGCATTTTTTCGGTGGCTAGGCTAACTTCGGTTTTTCGGGTGATGTTATGGTGGGGGGCGCCGACCCGGGATGTCGCTGCCCCATGATTGGTCTTTTAATGTCGCACTCACACCTCTTTGGGTGTGCGGTTGCTAGTGGCGTCCTTCTTTTTTATTTATTCCTTTCACCTAGTACCGATTAGGCTAACTTTTGTGGGTAGCCTAGCCTACGAGGGGGCGTTTTGTCGTTCGATTCTGTTGCAAACCCTGGGGATGTCCCTTGACCCCCCTTATTATATTTTGTGGGGTTCGCACCAGTTATCTGACTACCTCTGGCTTTCCAGATCCCCAATTTGTATTCTACATTTTCATTACGGCTCCCTAACCTTATTTTGCCTGCTTGGGGACTTGCGTTTAGGCTATGTCTTCCTCTGCTCCTCCCTGTTCGTGGGTCACGTCCCACGCCAGGTCGGTCTTTGGTTGGCGTTTTCCTTTTCTCGAGTCCCTGGGGGGGGGGGGCCTTCTTGGCAGACGTGACACTTCTCCTTTACATTACTTTCTGTATTAAGTGTCGTCCGTGAGTGACGCTTCGTTCCTCTGTTACTTGGACCTGGCTCGCCGCTCCGCTCTGGAACGTTGGTTTTACCGCTCCAGGGCGAGCGTCTGACGCTTCTCACCTGTCTTCTTTCACTTACCCTGGCCCTCAGACTTTTAATAGGAGGTCGCTGCTCCGCCCTGGAGCGTAGGTATTCCCACTCCTGGGCGTGCGTATGTCGCTTCGGCGATGTCTTCTCCTTCTTTGGTGCCGCTCTGGACCGAGCGTGAGGCCGCTATATCGTCCTCCCGCTCATGCGTGACCACCCCGCCCTGGAGCGCTGGTTGTTCACGCTCCAGTTCGGTTTGTTTGGTTTTTCGGCTCCCTCTCTTCATGTGTCTTCACCCGCCCTGGAGCGTGGGTTCTTCCCACGCTCTGGGTCGGTCCTCCTTATCTCTGAGGTGCTTCGGTAAGGTTCTGGTGGCTGTGGCCCGCTCTGGAGCGCCTTGGGACCGCTCCAGGGCGTGTTTACCCCCGCCCTAGAGCGCGGGTTCTTCCCCCGCTCTGGTCGGTCCTACTCGTCTTTGTGGTGCTGGTGGCTGTGGCCCGCTCTGGTGTGTATCGGGGTCCGCTCCAGAGCGTGTTTACCCCGCTCTACGGCGGCGTGTGTTTCCCGCTTTTTTGGCTGTCCTGTTGTCCCGCCCCTGACCGGAGGGTCCCTTGATGGTCCGCTCCTCTCTGGGTTTGGGTTGCAGAGTGCATTGCTCCTTGTTAATGCCCTCGTCTTGTGGTGCGGGTGGCTGTGGCCCGCTCTGGAGCGTATCGGTGTCCGCTCCAGAGCGTGTTTACCCCCGCCCTAGAGCGCGGCTTCTTCCCCCGCTCTAGGTCGGTCCTACTTGTCTTGTGCTACTGGTGGCTATAGCCCGCTCTGGAGCATATCGGTGTCCGCTCCAGGGCGTGTTTACCCCGCTCTACGGCGGCGTGTGTTTCACGCTTTTTTGGCTGTCCTGTTGTCCCGCTCCAGACCGGAGGGTCCCTTGATGGTCCGCTCCTCTCTGGGTTTGGGTTAGGGGGTGCATTGCTACTTGTCCATGCCTGTTGGTGCATCGGTTCTGGTGTTTAATGCTCTTCTCCCTTTTTTCCCAGGCTGTGCTACGCTACACATTGGGTGCTCTCCTGTGCCTCCCTCGCTTCCGCCTAAGCCTACGGGTAATGTCGCCTTCCTTGTTCACCTAGTTGGGGGTTTACATTGGGGGGGGGGGGGGGGTCTCCACTCTCCGTTATGCAGCGGGAGTTTCTTTCTCAAGGTCTAGTGATCGCTTTTGGGCGTCTCCCTGCCTTGTGATCGGTTTACCTTACGACTTTTTTATTTTGGTCTAACAAGACCGCTACAGGGTGTGTTTACACCGCCCTACGACGGCGTGTGTTTCACGCTTTTTTGGCTGTCCTGTTGTTCCGCCCCCGACTGGAGGGTACCTTGATGGTCCGCTCCTCTCTGGGTTTTGGGTTGAAGAGTGCATTGCTACTTGTCCATGCCTGTTGATGCGTCGCTTCTGGTGTTTCATACTCTTCTTCCCTGTTTCCCAGGCTGTGCTCCGCTCCCCTTTGGATGCTCTCCTCTGCCTCCCTCGCCTCCGCCTAAGGCCTACAAGTACTGTCGCCTTATTTGTTCACCTGCTTGGGGTTTACATCGGGGGGGGGGTGAGCTCGTTTCGCGAAGTGCTGTCACTCTATCGGAGTTTTCCTAGGCTAGGCTACTTTAATGTATGAAAGGGGGGCACAATCCTCTTCTTTCTCTTTCATTTAGCCTCCTCATAGGGTTCCCTTCCCTATTGGGGTCTCTTCCTCGCCCATCCAGGCCTAGTGCTGAGCCCTGGTTACCTCCGTTAGTGGATCGCCCTTCCGTCTGTTGGCGGGGGGCGTTCGTGGCCTAGCCTTCGTCGATGGAGGGCTGTTGCTCACTCTTCACACTGTTGCCAATTCGGTCCGGCATGTCATGCACGGCTCCTGCGAAATCTCAGAAATATGAAACCATCTTCTTGGTATTTTTTTGGGTTGGCAACAGTGTCAGAGTTCCTTCTCAGGTTCGTCTGCCGTATACCCCTGGATCCCCGCACATGCGGTCTTCAGTGATCCTATGATTGTTTGGCCGCTCTCTGCCGTCCGACGTGCTGGTCGGACTACCATTCCTGCAAAACTGCGGTTTTGCTGTGGGCTCTACGTTCCGACGTCGAGCTTCTTTTTTCCCTGCCCCTCTTTAGGCTAGGCCGACTTTTCGCTTAGCCTACCTTTTCGGGGGGGGGGAGTTTGCATGTCAGACACTGTTGCCTCCTCGGCTTGCTCTTGGTTGCCTGTCTACGGTTTTTCTAAACCATCTTGGGGGCACCGGTTTTTGTCTGATTCCGGCTCCTGAGACTCGGTCTTACCCTACCTTGACCTCACCAATACCTTGAGTTCCTGAGATGCTGTCTTCACCTATTTTGGACTCACCAATGCCTTGAGGTTCCTAAGCCACGGTCTTAACCTACATTGTGCTCACCGGTGTCTTGAGTGTTTTTTTCCTTCCACCCTCACCGGTGCCGCGGGTCTCTAGGACGGGCTGCAATCGGCTCGCTCCGCCCTGGTGCGTGGATGACTCCCGCTCCAGGTCGGTCCTCTGACTCGACCCCTTTTCTTACAGGTCAGCTCTCTTACGAGCCTCTGGCATCTGGGTTAGGGCCTCCCGGGGCCCGTTCCGCCCTCGGGTGGGTTCTATCCTACTCTAGGTCGGACCTATGCTTTGCCTCTCTTCTCTTTTCCCACGGACGCTCCCACGTCAGCTGTGATGCTAGACAATTCGGCTGGGACGCTTGGATGTAGATGCCTGATGATTTTACTGGCCTTTCCCCTTTACTAAGGTCAACTGCCTACTGGCCCAGCAACCCCTGTGGTGGCGGCCGCGGCTCTGCCTGCGCCAGCCCCCTCTCCGGCTCCTTCACCGTCTTTCGGCGTGCTGCCTGGGTGCGGGCTGGGGATGGTTGGCCAGCCCGTTAGTGTTCCCCCACTGTCTAAGTTTAAGATTACCAAACGTGTCCTCCCTTCTTTGTACGGTGAGCCTGCGTCTTGGCAGGATGTGGTGGCTCCTCAACCGGAACGTGCCGCCACTCATGCCCGGGGGTGAACGGCTAGTTGCTGATAATTGGAGTATGCAGATTCGTGCTCCGGGTATCTTCCGGGCACTGACTCCGGACGGCATAGTCCCAGAGGTGGATATCCGGCCTCACCCCAGTCGGTCGGATTTGAAGTTTTTACATACCGTCCTAGGGTATCTCCCTCTGGGTATACACGTTTCTGGTCGGACTACGCCTGCCAAGACTTCTTAGCTGATGCTCCCGCTCTGTCAGCCATTGCCGGTCTTCCTCTGGTGAAGAGTGCTCGCGATGATGCAGGCAACGTCATGCTCGAGCTCACCAATCTTGAGGACGGGCCTTGGGATCGGTGGCTGGCGGAGGGGGTTGGTTTGGGCGTCAGGTCTGCTGTGGGCTTTGTTTCTCTCCCGCCCCCTGCCAACACTTTGTGTCTGGGCTAGTTCTGTCATCGTCCGGGGTCTCTCCCACATCTTGGTCATGGCTGAATGCCCCTACATTGTGTTCGACCAGTTGCCCACGTCTTTCTTCGTGCTCTCGGAGAAGAGTGCCCTCGATCAGGATCACCGGCTCCGGCAACGCGCCGCTCGCTGGCTCTCCACCCTCCTCCTGCTGTTCCAAATGGCGAGGTTTCGCCTCCGGCTTCTTGATGCCGAACCTGCTGGTGACCTCAAGAAGGGTTGGGAGACCTTGCGGCGCGTGCGCCTGCAGCTCGCCCTGTCCTCAGTATTTACCTAATTGTATTTACCTAATTGTAGTTTACAGGAGTTGAGCTAAGCTCGTGTTGTCCCGTCTCTCAGTCTACTTTTTATCCAATTTTTTCTTGAAAATATGGATATTCCACCTCCTCCTCCAGCCCATTCCATTTGTCAATACATCTATAGGGGAAGCTAAACTTCCTGATATCGTTCTTGCAGGTAGGTCTTTTTACTTTGTAGCTGTGGCCTCTAGTTATTCCTATATCCATAATTAATATATCCTCCCTATCCAGCCTCTCCAGCCCCCGGGTACATTTGTACATCATTATCATGTCTCCCCTCTCTCTCCTCTCTTTTAGACTCGGTAGATTTAATTTGTCTAGCCTCCCTTCATATGGCAGTTCTCTGAGACTTGGAACCAATCTACTAACTGCTCTCTGGATTCTTTCTAACTTGTGAATATGCTTCTTTAGATGCGGGGACCACACCACTGCTGGATACTCCAATCTTGGTCTAGTGGGTGACCTTCAGGGTGCCGTCCATAAGGCTGCTACGTGTAGATCGTCGCTGAGGGTGACCTTCTGTAAGAAGGCGCCTGCGGAGGTCAGGACGAAGCTACTCCTCTCTGAGCTCGCAACTGAGGGTCTCTTCTCGGATGGTGCGTGGCAAAAGACTTACCTCTTTGCGACTGCGGGACACTTCGCACCCCGTGTTTCTGGGGCGTCGCGACCTCCCGCAGCCGCTTCCTCCCAGGGTGTTCTGGAGGGGGCGGTCTAGGCCCCCTCTCAGACGTCCTCCCCGACATCGGCACGTCTCTCCAGACGTGGCCATGTCAATACTCGAGCATGGGATTGTTCGGGTACTCTCACCACTCAGGCGAGTCTTCCTCTCACATGTGTTTCTGGTCCCGCAGAAGGACTGCGATGCGATGAGACCGGTGGTCGACCTGTCATGCATCAATTTGCATATCGTGAACAACCGCTTTCGGATGCTCACCATCAGTCTGGTGCGGTTGGCGCTCCGTCCCGGCTGCTGGGTGATATCCCTGGTTCTCAAGGACACATATTGGCATGTGCCGCTTGCACCTCGGTTCCAGTGCTATCTGGTGCTCCGGCTACACGCAAGGGTATTCACGCTCGACAGGCTGCCCTTCGGTCTCAATATCGCACCACGAGTATTTACGTATCTCGTCCAGTAGGCTCTGACTCCCCTGCTCCATCAGGGGATTCAGCTCCTGTTTTACTTGGACGATTAGCTCCTCTCCACAGACTCTCCCACTCAATGTGCACAACACACTCTCCTTGTCATCCACCACATCACAAGTTTAGGTTTCCAGATAAACGTTCCCACGTCGTGCCTCACCCTGTCCCAAGACGTGACGTGGGTGGGCCTGGACTGGGTCATGGCGAGCGCGACCGTCGGACAGATCCGGGTGACTGCCACGCAGCTTCGAAGGAAACTTTTCGCTGCGTTGCACTCGGTCTCCATTACCGGGTCACTCTGGGACTCGTTTGATCGGGTTGTTCCATTGGGCGTGTCTGACCATTCCCCTAGGGAGGTTCGGGATCAACACGCCTGCTT
Organism: Paralithodes platypus; assembly: GCA_032716605.1. Taxonomy (NCBI): domain Eukaryota; kingdom Metazoa; phylum Arthropoda; class Malacostraca; order Decapoda; family Lithodidae; genus Paralithodes; species Paralithodes platypus. The sequence continues at coordinate 38,162,097 of CM064575.1, forward strand.
CAACTGGGCGACTCAGCATTCCCACTGTTGCCTCCCCGTCGGCTTTGTCCGATTCCGCGCTCGTTCCATTTGTTTTGACACTGGGTTGTTCGGGGCAGGCTCGCGAGAGCTGTGCCTTGGACTTCGCCCCCGCCGAGCATCTGGATAGGCAACGATGCGTCGAGCGGGGTGGGATGGGGCTCCCAGTCCACCATGGGTCACCAACACCTAGGCAAGTGGTCAGGTCTCACTCCCTTACACTTACACGTCTTGATACTGTTGGTCCCGTTGTTCTTCCTGCGGGGTCAAGGGCTAGCCCTTCCCGGCAGGTCGTTGGCCTTCCGGATGGACTACATGACTGCAGTTCCTTGCATGCTGAAACAGGGCTCCTCCAGATCCGCGGTGTTTCAGGGTCTGGCGGAGGAACTGTTTTTTCAGGCAGATTGTTACAACATTACGCTGCCTGCGACCTACCTAACCGGGTCTACCGACCTGTGGGCGGATGCTCTGTCTAAGGGACGGAGCACCCAGGTAGCATGGTCATTCAACCAAACCGTATTCGACGACCTGGCAGCCTCCTGGGATGTTCCACAGGTCGACTTGTTCGTTTCTCACGTGACGACCAAGTTGCCTGTGTTCCTGACCCGCTGGCTTCACACTCCAGCAGGGGGCCCGGACGCTTTCAGCAGGGACTGGACCAGGTGGCAGTCACTGTACGTGTTTCCGCCAACCGACGCCCTTTTTGTGGTGCAAGGTCCTCCACAGGCTGAGAGAGTACCAGGGCATAGTTTGGTTGTTCGCGCCCCTATGGCCGGCCCTAGCCTGGTACACTCAGCTGATACGATGCTGCCCGGATCCCGTGCCCATGTCGGTCTCGAGCTTCCACTTGGGGTCGAATGGAGACCTAGGGACCTCGTTGGCATTCGCATCGTGGATGTTTGTGCGGCAGGGTGGCTCCCCTGGTTTGGACGATCTTTACCTACCAAATTCACTCTACTTTGGACGCTATCTACATGGATGATATATGAATCTCCCTGGCGCTGCTTTACTTGTTGGTTACACAACTCTTCACTGGCTACTCCGTCAGTGGCGCTTGTGTTTCGCTCCCTCCCTTGTTTATTTGAGGAGCGTCACTCCATATACAACACAATTAGGACCCACCTATCTGCCATTCGCGTGCCTTTTGAGACCCTCACGGGGTTGGTCGTTCCTCTGAATGAACTGGAGTTTTTTCATGCAAGCCTACTTTCGGCTCGGACCAACCCCACGTCAGATTCCCCATCAGTGGTCTCTGGCGGCGGCTCTCACATGGCTCTCGTCTGCGGCATCCACTCTTCACCCCACACCTGACAGATTCCTTGGCGGGCCACTGTTTCTTCTCGCTTTAGCTCCGGGTGAGAGGGTATCGGAGTGGGCTGCCATGTCTCGGGGCCCAGAACCGCTTGCGGTTTGCTCCCATCCTCAGGTCGGTAACTTTGACTAAGTCTGTTCATTTTCTTGCTACGAACGAACGAGAGGCACACGTGTTTAGGCTTTCCCGGTCCCCGCTCTTAAGCGCGGCCGTCGTCGTCACACGTTGTGCCCTGTTCTTTCGCTTCATTCAATTGTTCATTCCACTGTGCAGACGTTCGGGGTTGGCGCTCTGGGTGGCGCTTAAGCCCGGTAGGAGGTTGACCAAACGTGCTGTGGGACTACGCCTGTGTTCGCGTCATTAAGGATAGCAATCCTCTGGTTCGGGGTTCGGCGCATGACATTCAGTCTTCTGTGGCCACGCTCCGCTTCCTTCCCACTCACTCCCTCAGGGATCTTGCTGACACAGGGCTGTGGTCTTCCCCCGACACGTTTTGTCTCCTCCTATTTGTCCATGTCCACCGACAGGCCGGGGCGTCCTTGTGTTGCGTTGGACCAAAGGGTTACTTAGGGGTATTCCTCTATGCTTGTTCTTCCCCCTACTGTCTTTCTCCTATCCTGTCCGCTCCTATATTGGGGGGGAGGGGGGAGAGGGGTGGGACAATGGGTTACACATATATGTATATAATGTCACCTAGGGTTAAGGACCTTACCTAGGCTTAAGGATCTTGTTTTTCATTTCCTTCATTATTACATTATATGTTTGAAAGGTAGATGTTACTGTCTGTTTCATTACTTTCTTCCCGTCATCACATTCTGTTCGTTATGCATCACCCGCTTGTGTCATGCTCAAGCATTGTCGTTGGGGTGTTTGTCCTACTGTTTTCTAGCAGTCCACAGAATTAAGTGTTCAGTCCCTTATCTACTGGGTGTCATTTATCACCTCCGGCACTTTCTTCTTTGTGCGCGGTGCTGTTAGCGATGTTTACACTTGGTCTTCTCCGGTGTAGTACTTCCTACTTTACTCCATCTAAAATGGGGGGCATCCTGTCTTCCATATCCACCATTATGATATGTAACATTCATACGATTAGGTTAAGATCTAAAAGAACATGACATGACTGTACGTGGCCTCTCTTAATATGCACCTGTCTGTACACTCTTTATATAAACTCTCTTGTTTAAGTCTGTGTTTTCTGTATCATGATCCTTAACTAATTGATGTTGTTTGAGTTTTCTCGGCTTGGATGTCCGCCTCCAATTTTGGTACTCTAAGCTCTACGTTGGAACGTAGAGGCTACTACTAAATTGGGAGGTTTAACGACCCTCCCAATACCAAATAAGGTAAACCTCCTATTTGGTTGTAGCCTCGGAGTATCCAACGTCATAGTCTCCCTCCCACAGACCGTACCCCTGCCCATCCAATCTTGCCTCTTTTGTAGCTTGTTATCGAGATGCCTTTAATCCGGACCGGGTTAGAAGGTACGCCCCTGACAGCGGCGTGAAGAGCCAGATGGAATGGCCTAGTCGACAACTTTTTCTTTTCTTTCTCGTTTCTCTTTTCAATTTTCTATTAAAAAGACCTCAAAAGTATGTACAACGTACCTAGTAGAGAGAGTATGGTGCTACTCTAGATGTTATCGATTTAATTCGCGCTATGTGTATACGATAATTGCCGCTCTAGAGCGAAGCAGATTACATTGTCATAGTATAAGCTCTACGTTGGATACTCCGAGGCTACAACCAAATAGGAGGTTTACCTTATTTGGTATTGGGAGGGTTGTTAAACCTCCCAATTTGGAGACTTTTGGCATTGGATGGCCTTTGATTTATAGTCTGGAATTGTGTATCCCAGATTAATCCTACTCCTTCTGCTGATTGTGTAGGAGTGAGAATTTTGATTTCTCTAAATTTATTCTGAAACCCCCTTTTGTCACATGTTACGTGACTATCAGGGTTTGTTTTTTTGGCTATGGAGTGGAGAAAACCACAACATTCTACAATCTTGAAGGCTAAGCAGTATTTTTACGCCGACTTTGAGTAGAGGGAGAAGAGTTTGTTTCACTCACTTGGTGAAAAAACTGGGAGCTATGTCCAAGCTGGAAGGAATTCTGGTGAACATCTTCACTCTGATTCTGAATGGGATAGTTAGGACCTTTTTTTGGTACCTCTTGTTACTGAGATGTGCCAGAGGACTCTTCTATATCTGGAGCAATTATCCAGACCTTTGATTGTAGAATTAGTTCTACTTGGGAACTAGTTAATATCCTGAACTTTCTATTGTGAATTGATTTGTTGAGGAGTAAACATGTCTATCGTAGGGTTTTAGTTGTAGACTGTCCCTTTTGGGGAGAGAAACATGTGTGATAGAAAAACTAGAATGCCTTCTGGCACCCAAGTCACAACATTGTCTGTCAACATTTGGTTCATTAATGTTTTTAATTTTAGAGGTAGTTGTCCATTGTTGGCCTGAGCTCTGCGGAGGGGTTAGCTTGTTTATTAAAACTGCCCCAACCTATCTATCTGAGGGCTTAGTAACCGAGCATGAACCTCGTTCAGGTTGTTTGGGGAATCAAACTACATGTGAATCGAGGGGAAGAGAGTGCTAGAGTGGCAATATCTTTGGGTATATTCTTGGACAATTGGATGAGTGGATACTGTCTAGTTCTAGTTGCCTCAAAATTTGTAATAACGGCGGATCCCCAGATCGACCTTGGTGACTTCACCAAATGACTACCAAGGCAAACAAAAGCAACTTTTGACATTCCCAGTGGTCGTCCGAGAATTACCCCGTGAAGCTCTTCTGATAAAATGAAGTGCAGACTTGGAGTGTTGTTCAGGGATAGACTCTGCTACTTGCCTCATGGCTTGTGCAGGATGTTGTTGTGTGATAAAGTTTTGACAGTAACCTATGGGTTCTTTGACGCAGCCTAACGTCGTTGTCAATCCGTGTAGGGTAGGTGTATTGATCATGGGGTCAATTAGTTGGTTCCAACTTATTATTTGGAGATCTGAGATATTTCCAGAACGTCTGGGGAATAGAGTAGGAGTTTTATGTATGCCTATTGGTAAATTGGTGATCCTCCAATGGGAGTTTTGTGTGTGTGTGGGGGGGGGGTCATCCCCTCAAGACAGGGTCAATCATTCTGCCTCAGTCACCCCATTTGGTCCCTGGGTCATCTCTTAGAGTGTATACCTCCATCATAGGGTTTTTGTTCCCTGACATTTTTGTGGAGCAACCTACGGATTTATAGAGATTAGAGAGATTTAATGGTAATATGTCCATCAGTCTTATTCATGCCAGACCATGGTTTGCAGTGTTTCCCTGAAGGCACCGTGGGTGTCTGTGTGTAAGAAAGTTACTTAGCATCCAATCGAATTGGGGAGTGTTTTTTATGAATACGTCCAGCAATTGGCCTTGTGCTTCTTTGCACGTATATTCTTCAGCTCGTCCATTTTAATAATCCACTACTTTGGTATTGATACCAAATCTGGATGACCTGTGTCAGCATTAGTAGGTGTTACTCTGGTAGTTGTTTCCAGTATCGGGAGTTGTTATTTTATGAGCAGGTTGTTTAGGATGGACAGGCACCTGAGCCAGTGGAACTGTGTTTGTTATGGCATGTTGTAATCTGGAAGGAGCAAGAGAACTACTTGGAGATCTCGGATAGCCTTATCTAAAGGCGTAAAAATTTCCGTTGGATTTGCTTGTCACATTCCTGCATGGATTTAAGAAAATTACCTGAAATTAGCCCAACTAGCCTCCTGGGTTTATGTATTTCAGCTTCAGTATTCATCTGAATCAGTTTTAGGGCAAATCAATGTGGGTGGAGCAAACAACAGGGTTGATTCAATATGTTGTTCAATAGTATCACCTAGCCGAACTAGGGAAGGAGGAGGAGGGGATGACATGCTCAGCACTTGGCTCAGCCAAGGCGGTAGAGGAGGTAGGTAATTCTCTGTTTATTCGATGAAACAGGATTAGCAGGGTGACTGGCTATGTTAGATCAATGTCCAAAGTCTGGGGATATGAGTGTAGAGTGCAGGACTTGAAGTCCTGATTGAGAGTCAGGGAAGTTTGGGACTTAGAAGGTGGGTCGCCTTTTAGTTTGTGATTTGTTAACTTCCAAGGACCCCAATGGAAATATATCGAAAGGTCTTATTGGACTATCCTTAGTTGGGATTATGCCAGGCTGGTACATGTCATATTTGTAACATATTATGTGGTACCAATTCTGTTAAAAGCTAATTGAGTAAATGTTATTGTTATTAATATTATTATTATTATTCTGTTTTTTACTGGAAGGTCTCTGAGCTGACCGACCTATGTCTTTTCCTGTTAGATCCGGACATTTTCTTGTCAGGAGGTGGGGACTAGCTAGGAGTTCTAGAAGAGATAATTCTAAAAAACTTACATACTTTAGTATTGCTGGTACTTGGAGATTTTGTAAAAGGTACCTGAAATGTAAGGTTTTACTGAACTCCATATAGATATTATGCCCGAGGGTATACATGTTTTTTGGGTCATTGTTATAAGCAAATATATATGAATAGTGAAAGTACACTTAGCCTGTGAACCGGAAACGTCTAGTGATTTGTAAAATGAACTCACCTTAACATATAAGGTGTTAGGCTCATCCAGTGGTAGTCACTTGGAACGGGAGAGGACGTTCTACTTGTTGAAGAGATTCTTCTCCGGTAGTGCTGTAGCTCGTTGAGCCTGGAAATCATAACAAGGAGTCAATGTTGTATGGTGGAATTAATATCGGAATTATTTTGGTAAAATAGGGTCTAGTCATGTCCCGTTTATTTTAATCAGACTCCAATTGCCTTTTATGTAAGAAGTAGCCTAGTGAATTATTATTCGGTGTAACTGGATATAATTACCCGGTAATTTGTTAGTCAGGTATAGCCTTTTAGGAAGGGAAAGGAAACTTGTACTTGTTTCCTGGAAATTATTTACAATATGTGATTAGTGAGAATACACTTCGTAGGTGAATTGGAAATGTCTAGAGTCTTTTGCCCAGTGAGCTCACCTTAGAGATATCGGTTATTTAGCCGAATGAAGGGAGCAACAGGTGAGATGGTTATGTGTACCATGGCCTTGAAATCTGGAATACTGTTCATCTCCTGCTGTGGTTATCCCTTGGCTGGGAGGGGACGTTCTAATTGTTGTCCAGATTCTTCTCTGGAAACGTAGTGCATTCCCTGAGCCTGTGAATCATACCAAGGAGTCAATGTTGCATAGTGAGATGGAAATAGGACTTATTTGGGCCTACTTAACTTGGGCAAAAATGGGCACTAGCCTTGTATTGTTTTCTTTAAATAAAAATAATAAGTACTGTATGACCAAGCCTAGAGTACCCGGCAAGAATAGCCATTTGATTCCTTTCTTGGAACCCTGGTTTGTTTTTCTTAAAGTATGACAAAGTTTAGGGTACTCGGTAAAATAATATCCGTTTCTCTTCCTGGAACCCGGAATCGTTCTTGTCCTCGTATGGCACAGCTTTGACTCATCCGGCACCCTATGGTGGTGGCGTTATGATGTCACCCGGGAATATTGGCATCCGGGATTGACACACATTTTTTTTTTTTTTTTTTAAATTAACCCTTCCTTCCCGGAAGGGCTCTTGAACGCCCATAAAAAAGCATACCCAAGCTACCCGGAAGGGCTCTTGAACGCCCAGTGGTTGAAAGCCTGTGAGCTTGGTGTGCGAGGCGTCGGTCCGACGCATGTAAACAACAGCCGGCTGGACCGACGCCCCGCATCTCCGGCCACAAGAAGGAGTACGTCACTTGTTCGTGTGTGCCTGTATGTTGTTGTTAAGTATCGAAAAGTAGTGTAAAGTGGCTGTTTTTGCCATAACATTATCTCCAATGAAATCATCATCACAACTGAACCAGTTGACTTAGAGAGCTCTACTTAATGCCATTCTACAGGTAAGAAACACATCTACGCTTGGGGATGCGCGGGAATGCGGAAGCAGTCAGAATAACAAAGATACGGTAGCCTAGGCGTAGACGTTTTTCGGCCAAAACCCCCGGGTTTCGGGGAATATATATATAATACATAGCCGGGGCTGGAGGGTTAAACTGATTAGATAAACGTACTTATTTAAGCTCTCGTATTTATCTTAATTCTGACAGTTATGTTAACTACTAGTTAACAAGGTATGACTTCTTTATTCAAGTCTGACCTAACCTAGAGTACCCGGTAATAATTTCTATTTCATTTTTATATTGGGACTTGGTTAGTGAGAGCAGTGGAAATGAATTACTTAAGGAGTGCGTGCGGAGTTACATGGAGGGATAGACAGACTAATGAGGAAGTAAGAAGGAGGTGTGGTGTGGAGGTAGATGTGCTGGAAAGTGTGTAAAGGAACAACATGAGATGGTTCGGCCATATGGAACGTATGGAAAGCGAGAGAATGACTAAGAGGATGTACGAGAGCGAGGTGGAGGGACAGAGGGGGAGAGGTAGACCGAATGAGAGGTGGAAGGATGGAGTGAGGAAGTTCATGAACGAAGGCGGTGCTGGTTGGGGGGAGGGGCGTCGACTGACTGGGGACAGAGGTGTATGGGGGCGGTTCGTTCGTGGCCACCCCTTCGGGGATCACGGCGTCAGGCAATAGATAGATAGATAGATAGTTTGTTTTTATTAAAGTTTGGGTCCGCTTAGGGTACCCGGTGGAAAATTTTTTGTTTAGGCTAGGCCTAGAGTACCCGAGGCTTTCAAAAGAATTTTGTTGTGATATATGCTGTCGTTTTGACAGTCGTCAGAGTACTCTGTAAATGGCTTACATGCGCTCGGCCGTTTTTATGGCATTATGTTACGACCCGGTTGTATTGACACCCGGGTCTGTTATTATTTTGATGGCTGTTATAGTCACCCGCAACAGCCTAACTTGTGTCACCTGGGTCTGTCTTCATCTTGACAGTTGTTAGAGTACCCGGCCCATAGTTTGTTGGTACCCGGCTGGGTTTATCTTTTAAGTTTGTTGTGGGTTGTGATACCACTCGGTATTATAATGGGAGGTTTGACGTACCTCCCAACCTACCAAATAGGAAAACCTACTATTTGGTAGTAGTCATGGAAAATCCAACGTCAAGGCTATTAACCTATTTGCAATGACGACATGTCTATTTTGACTGCTATGTCGTCATCCCAACCGCGGTTAAATAAGAAAACGTCTAAAGTCTACTCCTTAACTTGCTCTAGGAGACATTGTACATTAACCAAAACTACCACCGAAGGTGAAAAACGCATAGAAGAGAAGAAAAAGGGATTTACCTGAGATACAGCTGATAGCCCAGCCCGTCTCCTGTCCATGTTTACATCTGGGCGAACCTGAGCGCATGCGCCGTTGGCCAACCATCATAATTCCACGTAGAGTAGACAGAGGAGCGAGGATGGGCAGGGGTCCGGCTTGTGGGAGGGTACTATGTACGTTGGATTTTCCAAGACTACTACCAAATAGTAGGTTTTCCTATTTGGTAGGTTGGGAGGTACGTCAAACCTCCCAATTTGTTAGTAGTCTTGGCAAATCCAACGTCAAGGCTGCGTAACAAATTGGAGGAGGACATCCAAGCCCAATTACCAAATACGGATGCAAAGCAAAAATATGAATGACAAAGAACACAAATTAACAAGAAAGTTTAATAAAAAGAGTGAAAAACTGGGGAGTAGCTAAAAAGAGCAGTTTTGTCAGTGTGACTGTCATTCATAGCATCGGAGAAAACTTGAAAAATCTACAACAGTACCGTACAAAAATCCATTTCTTCTGAAGCGTAGATATTAACAGCATACCAGCATACAAACATAGGAAAAGCAGGTCACATGGGACATATACTGTACTGTATACAGAATATATAAATATACCCAAGCTCGTGACCACAGTGTCCGTAACCCGTACCCCCTCCCTTTTCCCAAAGAAAACAAAGACAAATAAAGAACGACCCAGCCAGGGCACCAGGAGATGAGGCCCCCGAGAGCGATCACCAGCCCGGCAGGTCAGACGACGGACACGGAGAGGTAGGAGACGAAGGGTGTGACCGAGGACCACAAACACACAGAGGCAATGTAGGGCAACGATCGACAGTGCAGGAACCGTAGGGAGGCTGCAAAGGATCGAAGAACATGCGCAGAATCCCCACAAGCAGGGAAACCAGCACGAAGTGCCCGACAAAGGAGGCGGCCAATCGGCACCCTCGACAACCCCACATCAGGCCTCGGTGACACCCACACAGCCGGCACCAAAGACGCCACATATGCGTGCCGGGCAGCACACAAGGCGAGCACGGCCACGTCGGAAAGCCAGCGGCAGCCAGTCCCGCCACCCGACTACCAGAAACCAGCGCCAGGAAGGGCAAAGGACTCCCGGGCAACAGCACCGGCGTCGCGTCCAGTGTGGATATCCGCGACGCCAGAAGGTCCAGAGTCCAGTCTAGAACCCACAGAGGAGGGGGCTGGCGCGGCGGCAGGCGGGCCGGTTTCAGGAAGGAAACCAGCATGGTCGGTGGAACGACCAGCCCAGCCAGAGACACAAAGACCACCCGGATGGTAGACAGGCGGCAGCGCACAGAGCGAAACAGGAAGCGACGGGTGCGGAAAAAGCGAAGCAAGCAGCGCGAAAGGCGTATGGCCCGCATCCAGGGCGGAAGTGACATCCAGCGGGACACGGAAAACCATGGAGAGGCCGGCCAGGAACAGGAGAGGAAGGCAGAGAGGACCCGACTGTGGACCGGGAGCCACTGAGCCCGCGAACGGCAACAAGGGCCCGAGGTCGCCAACCCGGCCCAAGAGGAATCACGAGACAGGCAGGGGCACCGGAAACGGGCACCCTCACCGCAGCAGGGCGCACCAAACCAGTGCCAGCCACGGGGGCGGCAACAACCAGACCCAGCCGCGGAACTGAAGGAGCTTCAGGGGGATGTCGCACAGCAAGAGTGCGACCGGAGGAGGAATACGAAGAGCTCCGCCACATCGTTTCAGATGTCCGCGAATGCAACCAGAACCATTGCCGGGGTGCGAAACAGGAGGGAGAGGGACAAAGGCAACATATGCAACCCCCATGAGGCGAACAAGGAGAGCCCCGGAACGCCCCAAGAAGCAGTCAGGTCGACGAAGACAGTATGCGGCAGCGTCCACTCTACCAGAACAGCCTGTCCGGACAACAGGCAGCCACGGGCAGGCAGGAAGCGCGCAGGGACACGCAGTGCCGGACCGGCAGGAAGAACAACGGCTCTGCGATCCCCAACAGAGGACAAGACCTGGAGGACCTCTGTACGCGGAGACCATGGTTCTCCGATTGAACGTTCAACCTGAAAGCCACCGACTCGCCCGAAAGAGCGAACGCGTGAACCCACAGGAAGAACAACGGCACCAACAGGCCAAGAGCATTGACTGGTAGGGGCGTGGGCCCACATCGCCAGCGCAGACGTCGATGCTCCATGGACAACTGGGAGCCCGAAGCCACCTCGCACAACGAATCTGCGACCACCCAGATCGTTGGCAGAGGGGCAGGCCAGGGCACGGAAGCAGAGAGTGTGCCCCGAGTGACCCAGGACCGAAGGGAGACGTGGCGACAACGGCGACAACGGACGCCCCGGCAGAGTGTCCAACCCGAAAGTCACCGACACGCCCGAAGGGCCAGTGTGGGAACCCTCAGCAATAGCAAAGCCACCAACAGGTCGAGAGCATCGACATGCAGGGGCATGTGCCCGACCACCAGCCCTGACGGGAAAGGCCCCGAAATAGTGGGAGCTCCAAGCCACCACACACGACGAATCCGTGACTAACCAGAATGTCGGTGGTGGGGCAGACCAGGGCCCGGGCGGCGAGAGAAAGCCCGGAGCGACCCAGAGTCCCAAAGGGCCGGTAAAAGGCGCACGGGACTAGCCACAACCTGGAACGTGGCGGCCGACAGGGAGCGCGGCCAGTGCGTACCGAGCGAGGGAGTAGGAGACTACTCACCAAACGCCCATATACAACAGGAGCTACCCTTGTCCCGTGCATGGACGCGACCATGGTGGCCACGTCGCTAGGGTAGATTCCACCTGGTAACCGTTTGGCCCCACGTGCCTCGTGGCCAGTGAAGATGCATGGGCGCAAGGGAGAAAAATTCAGTGGGGATTCCTGCGACAAAGTAAGCAACCCAGCCTGAGAGGCGAGAAGGAAACTGACCTGGAGATCCGATACGTGTTGAGACGTGGAAACCACTCCGAAACGGCTCTGAGTGCCACGAGCAAGCTCTACCACTCCCCCGCCCCCCTTTTTCGACGAAAAGGGAGTGACACAGCACCACCCGTTTGGGGGAGTCCACCCCGACGAGCCGCGACCAGAGGGAGAGGGCTAACCGGCCTCGCACCAGCAGAGCCAACGCGATGAGGCCCGGCCGAGCGGGTGGACAGCGTACAGGAAACCGACCGTGACACGGCACGACGGTGCGAGCCGGAAGCAGGAGCAGCCGATAGGGAGGCGTGCAGCACCCAGGCGCTGCGGAGCAAACAACCCCGTTGTAGACAGAGCGCAGAGTAAGCAGGCCCAGACGCCCAGCGAACAGGGCGCCGCAGCAGACCGTGGACCGGACGGCGAGGCCAAGGCGAGTAGTGCCGCACAGCACCACCGGTAGCACGGGGACGAAGGACATAGCGAACAGGAGGGAAATCCGCCGCACATAGCCCACAGCGTGGCGAAGGGGACTCCGAGACAGCGACGTCGACGGTCCATGAAGCAAACAGCAGAACCCCGACAACCAGGCCCCAAACAGGGCGGTTGAACGAGCACGGCAGGAAGAGCAGGTATGCGGCCCTCGCGCAGGTCCGGCCCCAAGGAGAACAGTCCCGACAACTTCGACAAGACCGAGAGGGACCGAACAACCAGTAGGACGTCCAGGTGGCCGAAGCCCGACCAGAGCAGGGGCCTATGGGCAGATGGAGGCCTGAGCCCACCGAGAAGAACTGACGGCCCGCCCTGCACGGGGAAAGCCTATACCTCCCCGTCCACAAACAGAACGTCACCTCAGAATGCCCTGCACAGCAGGGAGACACGAAGAGGGACTGACCAACCAGAAGGAAGAGGTCACGCCAGGGCCGGAGGGCACCAGCACCCGGGCCCCCTCACTCTAAAAGAAGGCAGTCCTGGAGGAAGAGAATCCCGAAACCGTGAGGATCCCCAGGCCTGCAGAGCAAGGAGAGGGGGGGCCCCACCGGTGGAGGAGGGCGACTTCAGGTAGAACAGCAGGCGGAGGAGAGACAGCCAAAGAACGCATCCGCAACAGGGAGCATCCCCCAGGATAGAGGGGAAGACGGAAGCAGAGGAACAATGAAGGGGGGGGTGCAGAAGAAGAATCCCCCCTCGTCGTCGAAAGGCGGTGTGAGTAACGCCGGACGTTCAAGGTACTCCTTGGTACTCCTATTTACACCGTTAAATGGCCAAGAAACCAGGAAGGAAGCATGGAGAGTAACAAGTTGGCATGCAAACCGAGGTTCTGGACACACCAAACCGGCAGCGATGAAGGGCTGGTCGAAGCCTGGGAGAAAGCGTGAAACACTAACTCAACATCCAAAATGCCGGGTCTATAACACAGGAAAAACAGTGCAAACCAGATGTATAAAGGTGTGTGTAAAACACCAGCCATGTCATTGTAAAAGCAGGCAGGGAATACAAATGACAGCATTGGTTAGAAGTAAAAACTAATCACCGCCGCAATATTGCGGGCCCATGTACTGTAGGTGTGGCCTATGTGACACCACAACCCGCAAATTCGCGGGACCCCCGCAAAATTGCGGAATTCCGCAAAATCGCGGAATTCCGCAAATTCGCGGAAGCCCGCAAAATCGCGGAATTCCGCAAAATTGCGGGACCATGGCGAGGCCAGGGCCATGCCAAAAAAGCAAAAGAAGGTCTGAGACAACACTGAAGCAGGCCGCAAGGTTGTGGGCATCTCCTATGAACTCCAAGCTTGGGAGAGGGCCATACAAGCTGAGTAGTGTCGTCCAAGTGAGTAAGCTCTCCAAGCTTGTTTCTTACAGTAGATCCTCTGGAAAAAGGCAAACTAGGCCTGTGTATCCAGCTCAGTACCAGTACAGTAAACCCTCGCTATCTCGGACTAATTGGGGGGAGACCCAGTCCGAGATGACCGAAAATCCGAGATGTCCGGGGTCCGACTTATGTCCGACTTAAGAGAGGATAAAATCCGACCTAACCAATGTCCGTCCGAGACAACAATGAAATCGGAGACTACGGAAAAAATCCGACCTCAAGAGAGACGTCCGCGTCAACCTAGAAAACGAAGACAACCCTATTCGAACCCTATAATCTGTAATAGAAAACACAGTACATGTATTTTAGTTTTACAATATGTATTGTACAGTAGGCTATATTACACTTACCCCTTCATAGCTCTTGTCTGTAGTCTTGATGTCCTCCCTCCCTCCTCCCCCCTCCCCAACACTGCATTAATTACTGCAGCATCCCCTTTTCACCCCCCACCTCCACCTCACTGTCCTTCTCCACCTCACTGTCCTTCTCCACCTCACTGTTCTTCTTCACCCCACTGTCCTTCTCCACCTCACTGTCCTTCTCCACCTCACTGTCCTTCTTCACCCCACTGTCCTTCTCCACCTCACTGTCCATGACCACCTCACTGTCCTTCTCCACCTCACTGTTCTTCTCCACCTCACTGTCCATGACCACCTCACTCCCCTTCTCACTGTCCTTCTTCACCTCACTGTTCTCCTCCACCTCAATGTCCATGACCACCTCACTCCCCTTCTCACTGTCCTTCTTCACCTCACTGTTCTTCTCCACCTCAATGTCCATCGCACTGTTCTTCTCCACCTCCCTGTTCTTCACACCCCCACTCTTAGGACCATATCCCTTGCCTGTCATGGAACCCTTACCTTTACCCTTACCCACACTGTCCTTCTCCACCTCACAAACAATGTCAGGTTCATGTATATCCATGGGCACAGGCGTGCTACTCATTAATTCATCCAAATCCATGTCTAAGTCTGAGAGTGGCACAGTGTCTACAGTGCTCCACGAGGTGCTAGCAACTGAGGAAACACTTGGGAGGGAGGTGGTGCTAGCAAGCGACACACCACTGGTAGCAGACGAAGTACGAGGTCTGGGAGGAGCAGAGGGTACAAAAAAGGAGCTGATTTTCTGTTGTTTTTTCCGATCAAGGTGTGCCCTCTGAATATGGAATCGACCATTACGGAGTGGTTCGTATAGGGACTGCAACTTTGAGTCATTTACTTGAGTCAGATACTGAAGAATGGTGTCAAAGGAGTCCAGGGCATGCGAGACTGATATCTGTCTCTTCGTCCGACTCATCCTGGGTCTCTTCCTGGGCTACCCCCAACACCTCGGCTGCAATTTGTTCGTCAGTCTTATGCTCGTGTCCAGGTAGGTCTCTGTCCTCTTGCAGCCAGTCGTCAACTTCTTCTTCGGGGAGGTCACCCTGGTTACCCTGGTTCAAGAGGTTCCTGAAGTCAGCTGCCCCAAACCCTTCAAAACCCGGATCTTGCACATTCGGGATATTTAAGACCTTGGTCCAACCATTCCTCAGTGTGTTGAAAGACACTTCGCGCCACGCCTCTGCCCAATTGTAGATGCAGTCTTTCAGGGTATACTGCTTCAGTTTTTGTAGAGATTTCTTTCCGCGTGTATCCACATAACCTTCGTCCATCCCATCTTCTATGATGACAAGGCATTGTTCCAGGAACTTCCTCTTGTATCGCCTTTTGCAAGCTTCAATTATTCCTTGGTCCATAGGCTGAATAACACTTGTGGTATTAGGAGGCAGGAACATTGTCTTAATTTTGCCGTTTGCACTCTCCAGTTTCGTGGTACAAGGGTGGGCAGGTGCGTTGTCGAGCAACAAGATGGCAACAGCTTCGTCATAGGGTACACCATACACTCGATTCTGGAACGAGCGAACGTCGGGTACAAATCTCTTGTGAAAGAAATCCTCGGTGATGACCTGGTTAAACCAAGCTTTCTTTGATCCATAATAGTCGACTGGGAGTTGCTTGGTAATGATGAGGTCCTTAATTACTCTCGGCTTCTGAGATTTGCCGACGATTGTAGGGGTCACACGGTGGCTTGCGTCGGCATTAGCGCAGCAAAGCACTGAAATGCGCTCCTTCACAGTTTTGTGGCCAGGTGTGGACGTGATTTCTCGGTGGGCCTGTGTGTTGGAGGGTAGAGAACGCCAATATAAGCCAGTCTCGTCAGCGTTATAGAGCTGCCAATGTTGAAGGTGTTCCTCGGTTATAAGGGCGTGGAAGCGATCAGTGAAGGGTTCTATGGCCGAAGTATCGGCGCTTAAGATTTCACCACAAATACTCCTGTTTGAGAGGCCATGGCGGTTTCGGAACCTCCACAACCACCCCTCGCTAGCCTTGAAGTCTTGGTGATGAAGATGCTGGCCGAATCGTTCTGCTGCATGCTGGATCTCTATGCCTCTCACTGGTACGCCCTCAGCACGAAGTTGTTGGTACCACTTCAGCACTGCGTCGTCGATGTCTTGATAGGCTAGCTTAGCCTTGCGAAAGATCTTGGCGGTGGAAGGACCATGAAGCACAGCTACGCCATGATGTCGGACTTTCTCCTTGTCTCGGATGAAGTCGTAGATTGTTGATCTGCCTAAGCTATACTTCTCCTGAAGCTGCTTGGCTTTCATCCCACTGTCCAGATCCTTTAGCATCTGTAGCTTTGTTTCAAGTGATACAGAAGTCACCTTACGCTTAGGCTTATCCTTGGGAGGCATGGTGAACTAAATAATGGCACGCGTCGATGTGTAACACAACAGAGCTTGGTGCGGACTGACGCTCCCAGCATCCGAGCCGGGCGCTTGGGCCCCGGATGTAAGATGGCGTCGGACCTCCCTTCTGTTTCTCGGATATTCACCCTTATTGTCCGGTTACGTGAGGGGTCGTCCGACACGTCATCCTTTGTCGGACACCGCTACGACACATTTCGGAAATATTCGAGATATCAGAGGACGGTTATGACGGACATATTCCGAATACTTATATAAAGTCCGACAACGTCAGAGACGGTCGGAACGATGCCGGAAATGTCCGAAATACGGAAGTGAATGTCCGAGAGCCGATGCCAGTCCGAGTAGTGCGGGTTTCCGACTTGTAGAGGTCCGAGATAGCGAGGGTTTACTGTACTTGCACTGCTGCGGTCATTCACGGTGTTGGCGGCGGTGGTAGCAGACGCAAAATGTTTACTATTATGTATTTTTGCTTTATAATCAAACTTCAAATCTTGTCTTCCCCATGCTTTATCAAGATTACTTTCAAACTCCCTTATTGATTCGGAATCGACTACATACTGTGTGAGGGCCTACAAGCTGAGCAGTATCTCCCACGAACAGTACTGTAGCCAACCCATCTCAAACTGTCAAGGGAGCCTAGGGAGGGGAGGCAAGGAAGACACACCAGGGGAGAGGAGGTACATCCCCCAGGTACCTAGCATCTCCCCATGATCTCCAAACCTGGGAGAGGGCCAACAAGCAGAGCATGTCCTCCAAGCTTGTGTGAGGGCCCACAAGCAGAGCAGCGTCTACCTTGAACAGTACAGTACCCATCTCAACCTAGCAAGGGAGGGGTGGCAAGGAAGACACACCAGGGGATAGGTCGAGGCACATCCCCTAGGACTCCTTTAACAACTCCTTATGATCTCCAAGCTTGTGCAATGGCCAACCAGCTGAGCAAGAACTCCAAGCTTGTGGGAGGGCCTACAAGCTGAGCAGTGTCTCCCTTGAACAGTACTGTACCCATCTCAACCTGTCAAGGGAGGGGTGGCAAGGAAGACACACCAGGGGAGAGGAGGCACATCCCCCAGGAATCCTATAGCATCTCCATATTATCTCCAAGCTCGGGAAGGGCCATCAAGCTGAGCAGTGTCTACCCTGATCAGGAACCTGTCTCAACCGGTCAAGGGAGGGGCAAGGAAGACACGCCAGAGGAGAGGAGGCACATCCCCCAGGACCCTTAGCATTTCTTATAAACTCCAAGCGTGGATGAGGGCCAATAAGCTGAGCATGATCTCCAAGCTTGTGTGTCGGCCCTCAAGCTGAGCAAAAATTTGGGCATCTCCTTATGATCTCAAAGCTTGGAAAGGCCATCAAGCCGAGCAGTGTCTTCCTTGATAGTATCCCGACTCAACCGGTAAAGGGATGGGCAAGGAAGACACACAAGGGGAGAGGAGGCACATCCCCCAGGAACCTAGGCACTTCTATAAACTCCAAGCGTGTATTAGGGCCAATAAGCTGAGCATGGTCTCCAAGCTTGTGTGTCGGCCCTCAAGCTGAGCAAAAATGCGGGCATCTCCATATGATCTCAAAGCTTGGAAAGGCCATCAAGCTGAGCAGTGTCTTCCTTGATAGTATCCCGACTCAACCGGTAAAGGGAGGGGCAAGGAAGACACACCAGGGGAGAGTCGAGGCAAATCCCCCAGGAACCACCCAACCCACAGAGATAGAGCATAGCCCATGAAGAGACAGTGGCAGGGAGGGTGGTTGCACAAACAGGGACCCCCGAAGGGTACCCCTGAACTGTGCATGAAAGAGGATGAATGCCCACCGAAATCGTGCCCTAAATCCGGCGATGAAGAGGGGGGTTTCCAGCTGAGAAAAACATGATGACACAGCAGGGAGTGCCGCCCCCCACTAGCCTAACCCAGTCCAGTGTGGAACAGGCTAGCCCCTAGTAGAACAGCTACATCTCGCCAACAGCATGAAAGGGCACGAGTTCAAGGTGGGCGAAAGATGGAGATGATATGTAAATGGGAAAAACAAGCCAGCAAAAGCAGGCTCCTCTAAAGCTGTGCATGGTGGCCCACAAGCCTTACAGTGTCTTCCGAGAAACAAACGCCCAACCAACCAAGCCAAAGGTTGTTGGGCAGCAGGAAAGACACACCAGAGGAGGCGATGACATTCCCCCAGGATCCACCCTACCCGCGATAGAATGAGCATAGCCCAGGAGAGAAACCGAGGCAGGTAGGGGGTTATGCACACATGGGGACCCCGAAGGTACCCCCGAAAGTGCAATAAAGAGGATGAATGCCCACCGAAATCGTGCCCGAAATCCGTCGATGAAGAGGGGGAGGGGGAGGCTCCAGCTGGGATAAACATAATGACACAGCAGGGAGCGCCGCCCCCCACTAGCCTAACCAAGTCCAGGAATAGGCTAGCAAAACAGCAACATATTGCCAACAGCATGAAAGGGCACGAGATCAAGGTGGGCGAAAGGATGGAGGTGAAACAGTAAGGCAAAAAACAAAAACCAGCAAATGAACACTGGTGAGAAAAAGGGGGGCATAGCCGTCAGCAGAGAATGTGTCAGGTGCGAAAAAACCCTGTGGTGTGACGAATCTTGAATCACACTACGCCTGGCCCCTTGAGACACAATGAAGGCTCGAAAGGGCGACTCGGGAATAATGCTATAATTCGGCCGACACAAACTCTACAACACGAGCAACGCCACCACCGAATTTCTGTGTTTTACCAAACGTAAACACCTAGGCTATGAAACATGAAAACTCATCTGGGCATAGCAAAAACCTGAATGAGAAAACCAGCTAGGCTAGACCTACTAATAAGCTAAAACCATGCCCAGAACTAACAGAAAAGACAATATGAAAAGAGAAAGAGTGAATAAACATGACGGGGGAAGCAAGGCGCCCCCCGAACCTTCGGTATAGACTATTATCACACGCGACCTCCATATGATACATTCCAAACATTCTGGAGCCCATTTCACGTGTGCCCTAAACCACGTACCATCTGTCTAACATAAATGAAGGCTAAAGAAGCCGAAAAATGAGGGTGACAGGGTGGATGGAAGAGCACAAGGCAAAGACGTCTGAAGCATATGAGAGCGCGGGTGAAAATGATGGTTGGCCAACGGCGCATGCGCTCAGGTTCGCCCAGATGTAAATATGGACAGGAGATGGGCTGGGCTATCAGCTGTATCTCAGGTAAATCCCTTTTTCTTCTCTTCTATGCGTTTTTCACCTTCGGTGGTAGTTTTGGTTAATGTACAACGTCTCCTAGAGCAAGTTAAGGAGTAGAATCTTGACGTTTTCTTATTTAACCGCGGTTGGGATGACGACATAGCAGTCAAAATAGACAAGTCGTCATTGCAATTAGGTTAATAGCCTTGACGTTGGATTTGCCAAGAATACTAACAAATTGCGTGAGTGGTTGGTTGTAGCCTATATGTACTCGGGTTTGGTTTTATATTTGTATGGTATTATTGTATCACCCGCCCAACTGGTTATTCGGGACTGTCTCTATACTCGGCAGTCCTGGTACCTGGGCCTTGGTACCCGGGCCTTATTCGGAAGCCTATATTGTAACACCCGGGTCTGTCCTCGTCTAGACAGTTGTTAGAGTACCTGGCCCATAGCCTGTTGGTACCCGGCCGGGTGTTGTGGGTTATAACACCGCCCGGTATTATAATGCGTGGGTAGTTGGCCGTAGTTTAAATGACTCGGGTTTGACTTTGTATTTGTATGGTAGTATTGTATCACCCGCCCGTCTGGGTACCCGGGACTGTCGCCATACCCGGTAGTCCTGGTACCCGGGCTTTGGTGCCCGGGCCTTATTGAGATAAGGCCTAGGTTACCCGGGGACTTGAGGGTGTATGGTATTATAATGTCACCCGCCTTTTGGGTACCCGTGACTTTCTGGTAGTCCTGGTACCCGGGCCTTGGTACCCGGGCCTTATTGAGATAAGGCCTAGGGCACCCGGTGGTTTTGAGGGTGTATGGTATTATAATGTTGCCCGCCTAATTGGGTACCCGGGAGTGCCTCCATACTCGGCAGTCCTGGTACCCGGGCTTTGGTACCCGGGCCTTATTGATATAAAGTCTAGGGAACCCGGGGACTTGAGGGTGTATGGTATTATAATGTCACCCGCCTTCTGGGTACCCGTGACTTTCTGATAGTCCTGGTACCCGGGCCTATTGAGATAGGGCCTAGGGTACCTGGGGATTTGGAAAATTCTCCACTTGCCAGATTATTTTATGCACTCGTCAGGGTAGGCCTCTCGGGCTTGAGTGTTAAATGGCAAATATTGTGTCTTTGTACATGGTTCTTACATCGTTCTGGGATGTAAGACAGTGGGATATTTATTAGTGGCCCCTCCATCATTGACGAACATGCCTATTACATAAGGCATCCTCTTCAAACACTAATCCGCCGTAGTTTGAATCTACCGCGCAGAGCATTTAAAAACTGAGGAGCCTTCATCATGAGCGCACGCGACCTCACTCATGGCTTCAGTCATTATGAATTGGGTTCTCACTACGAAAAAACTTCGTAAAAAATAAAAACAAAAAGAAAATAAGAATAACTATCCAATAAGCTTTCCATCATATCGTGGATGTACTTGTGTGGATTTCTGACCAGACGCTGAATCAGGCGTCATTCCTCCTTCTTTGCTCTGCGCTCAGCCTGCCCGGACGTACCTTTCAGGCTCCGCTGGTTCCGGATTCGTTGCGTCCCTAGTGAGTTTTTTCTCATTTGTTTACTCTAGGATGTATCGAGTAAGGTTAGGATAGGCGTAGCAGGAGTGTCCTGGGCTGGTTGCCCGCAGTGCAGTGTATTTTGGGTCGTATGTATGGGGCATCTATTTCGGATGTACCCTCGTGGTCCTGTTGTGGACACGTGAACTTTTCACAGTTGTGTTAGTTGGTGATGCAGGCGGCTTTCATTACGCGTTAATTATTGCTGCCTTTTATCCTTCTGATGAGGTAAGCTGTGTGTTTGCTGACGTTCCCAGCGTATTTTTCTTCACTTAGTGAAGTTTTTTCTTGGGTCCGTGTCAGGCTTCCCGGGTGGGAAGTTATCGCTTCGGTGGTGTGTTGGCGGTGGTTCCTGTTGTGATATTCCAGTGTGTGTTTATATTTCAACTATTTTCATGCCGTCTACCTAGGCCTAGCCAGCCGCTCGTAGCTTTGCCACATGTCTAGTGTTATTATTTATTTTATAAATATGCCCTACTGTGTCATGTGTATCCGGGTTTTAGTTGTGTATTGGCTAATTCCTCGGACTATATTTGTTTCCTGGTTTAGTTGTGTATTGGCTAATTCCACGGATTATGTTGTGACCTTGGTTAGTCGTGCGTGTCTCTCCTCGTGTCGTATTGTTCAGATGGTGTCTGTTCAGGGTGGGGTTTGCCTTCCGGCGGGTTTTTCTCGGTTTCACCATGAAAAATCCTGACCGATGAGCAGTGTTGGGCCACACGTGGTTTTTAACTCTGGCTGGTTTCCCGGCGTGGGGAGGTGTCTGTGGCTCTCCAGGACTGCGTCTCTGTGGGTGCCTGGTTTCAGGCCTCCTTTAAATTCCCGGCGGGATGGCTGTACCCATCCTTACATATATTTATAGATATATATAAAGAAACGACGTTCTTGAGAACACTCGTTTTTTTATAGGTTTTTCTACCTGGTTTACGACAACCACATGGAAAACCTAGCTGTTGTTTAGGCGTTCCTCCCCGGCGATCTTTTACAAAGAAGTGGGTCAGGAACTTGTGGGGTTAACTTTTAGACTTCTCACCCGGCGGGTGCACCTGAGCAGGGTGGGATAAAACGACTTAGGTCTCATATAGTTAACCAATCCTTTTGAGTGATACTCTGTGTATCGCTGCCTTTACTCTTACGGCAATTGAAGGTTCAGTGAGGTTTAACCAAATCGATTCCCACACCCGGCGGGTGCCCCTAAGTGGAGGAACTAAGGAATTTATAAACAAATTCAATTTCGATTAACCTTAATTGGGTGATACTTTCAGTATCGCCGCCTTCTATTTTTACGACGATCGTTTGGGACAATTCGTTAAAAAATCAGATCTCGTATATTCCTGCCCTGGGCTATTCTACTAAAATATTTCAAGGGCCGGCGTCTTTATGAGGGGGGGCTTTGTTACAAAATTGAATCTTGAGACAGTCACCACCTCCTACAGACTATAAGTGCCATACTGGACCATTATATCAGAGGGTATTCTTCATGTTCTTTAGCTAAGAAGATTTGTTTAGCCTCTTTACACCCAGCCGCGTAGCGAGATGTGTTAGCTGTGTCTTTGCATCCCGTTACCCGGCGGGTTATTAACACTTGTATGCGAACACGTGGGTTAACCTTATGAGCATTAATTCCTGGAAATTTTTCTTTATTTTTCCAGAGCTGAGCTCCGGCGGACCAATACAGACCCGGCGGTAGTTTCCTCACACCAGTCTCTGTCATGGCTAATGTGGCCCCAGTTTTTGCCCTGTGCATTACCCCTACTTGCGCGGGTATCCCAATTTTTGCGCATACCCTTTGCATAAGGTGTGTTAGATGTCTAGACCGTTCAAGGGGTCTCTGGGTTACACTTAATTGTTCCTTTTGCTCCCAATTAGCCAATAAAGTCCGGTGTGACAATGACAAGACCGCGGCGGTAGCGTTGAGAGAGGTCAGACAACAAATGTCGGCCTACACTACCATTGTCGCACATAAGTCACTTCAATGTGACAACGTCCCACTTTGGGATAAGTTGCTGTCAGAGCACCCTCCCCCTAAACGTACCTCTAGAGTAACGGGTTTTAAGCCGACAGAGACTAGCCAGGGTTCTGTATCGTCTGTGGATACGTTTAAACGCCCGAGAGAGCCTACTCCCCCGGCAGCCACCTCCTCGTCGCAGGCGAGATCGAGGTCAAGGTCACCCCTCAGACAGCGGTCTTCAAGTCGGGCCTCTTCCCCGGCTAGTAAGAAGTGTAAGACTGAAGCTTCCCCCAGTGGCCATGGTGGTGATTCTTCCAAACCTAGGTCTAGTTCGCGGTCACACCGTAGCCACAAATCCTCCAAAAAGGATTCCCATAAGAAGTCCTCTCGACATTCTACTAAGTCTAGTGCATCTCATCGTACCTCTACACCTGAAAATGTTTCTGTTACAGCCTCAGAGTATAGTGAAGCGCCTGTCCCTAAACAAGATTTACCTATTGATATTTTAACCCTAGAAACGGAAAGTTCAGGAAATTCAATAATTGAGAATGTTTCAGACTCTCAAGAGAGCGTAGGCCAGAGCCTCGGTGTTTGGCGGTTTGCTCAGCCAGGGTCTGACCATCCACGTCCGACTCATACGAGTCACACAGTAGCCGATGTCCACAGGGACGCGGCGACCCCATCCTCTATCCCTGATTTATCTTGGAAACAAGGTGCCCCTGCCTCGGCGGGGTCTTCTCAGGAGGATCGGGAGGAACAAGATGAAGTGTCATTAATTTCAGATAGGGAGGGACAAGGGTCAGGCTCAGGCCTGGACGCCGCCCATGATAATACTGATTCACCTGAAAGTTCTGCATCTAACCAGTTTGTTACAGCACAAGAAATTGATGGGTTACTTACTCATGCTCTATCAAAATTCTTTAATCAACAACGAGAAAACCCCACAATGGACTTGGGGGCTCCCTTGACAAGTTCTGCGGTACGGCCTCTGATAACGTCAATCGATTTATCTAAGATTCCTAACCCTCCTACTCTGTCACCGGCAGGGAGCTCTAAGCCAGCTACGGCGGCATTCATTACGTCAAATGTCAGGGTCATTACGGATGTTAATCCACCCCCTCTAGACAAAGCGCCTCTTAGAAAGGTAGCTATGCAATGCTTTATGGGCCAGACGAGTCATGGGTCCCTTTGAACCCCTCTAAGCCAGAGCTTGCCCAGCCTACCTTGTCAGGGGAACTCCCGGTACCACGTGAGTGGTTTATCCAGGGAAATAAGTCTAAGAAATTAAGGGCATTGGATGCCTTGGGTAATGTTTTGGACGTAAATATCAAGGCTATACCTAGTTATTATCATCAGGATTATTTTGTTTATGCATCTAAGCCTGCTTTACCCCCTGCCTCAGCTTCAAAACTTTTTTCAGACTGGTCTAAGCTGGATGGGTTTAATGATATTAAGGCTCTGTCGGCTCTTACTCCTGAACTAGATTTACAGACCGTCACAGACGAGACAGCTAATCCAGTGTTGAAGGTGGGACAGTTGGGACCAGGACCTTGGGTGGATTGGGAGGTAGAGGCTCAAAACTTTGCAACCACTTTCACTTCTAAATCTTCCCACCAGATCCCTCAGGATACACATTCATGGTTCTCCATGCCGGTAGGTTCTGCCGGCGGAGTTCCGTCAGCTTTATTTTCTTTTCTAGCTGCCCCTAAGATTAATCTTTGTGAACTAAAGGAACCATTCACTACCCCTACCCCTTCTCACCTAGACAGAGAATTTAGGCTAAGGGGAAAAGCTTTCCGCCTGTTTTCACAGTACATAGTTTCTCAACAGGTGGCTAAGTCTTTACTCAGGTCTACTCAGGCAATCGCAGACGCGGATGCTCGAAGATCAGTTGAGTTATCCCGGCGTCTGATTCTTCAGTCGTCGATTCAATCCTTAGGTGACATACGCACAGCCTTACTTGAGGCGGTGCGAGCACGACAGGATCTTAGGATGTCATTAGTTCGCAAGCTGCCTGATCGCATTGCTAACCAGGTG
This sequence comes from Paralithodes platypus, assembly GCA_032716605.1. NCBI lineage: Eukaryota > Metazoa > Arthropoda > Malacostraca > Decapoda > Lithodidae > Paralithodes > Paralithodes platypus. Next base: position 38,186,963 of record CM064575.1, read on the forward strand.
GTAATGTCCCCAGTACTTACACCTTCTTTAATGTCCCCTGATGTATGGCGAACAGTGTTTAACATGGCACAGGCCGTGAAGCACAGTCCCGCACAGGCTAAGAAACCCGCATTTAACTTCCCCAAACCTAAGCCTCCTACTAAAGCTCAGCCAGGGGGCTCTAAGCCGTTTCTTCCGCCTAAGTCCTCCCAATCCCCCCTGGGTCAGTTCAGGCATAGACAGAGAGGGTTTTCAGGACAGAGGGGACGCGGCCAGTATAAGCCGGGGCAGGGCCAGTCTTCGGCCCACACCAGCCAGCCGGCGAAGCGTCCAACACCACCAAACCCACCATAAAAAAACTAAAGTCTTTCTCACTCCCAGTGCCTATCTTAGAGCCGGAGGAACCGAGGGAAGTACAGCCGGCGAACCCTTGTCTGCTAACTGGGTCGTTCCGAACGTGTCACCAAGCATGGCCGTTAAAAACCTGGGCACGGATGGTGGCACGCAAAGGCATCACTTGGCAGTGGCTCCGGCGACCTCGCTTACGTCAGCCGACAACGGCAAATTGTGTTTCATTAGAGGTGGAGTTGCTGGTCCAGGAGATGATTGCCAAGAATGTCATCATCCCGGTCCCTCCAGATTACCCTGTATTCACATCAAAACTGTTTTTGGTTCCCAAACGGGACAGTGTTCAGATGAGGCCGGTCGTAGACCTGTCTTATCTGAATCTTCACATTTACAACGAGTCTTTCAGAATGTTAACAGTTCATCAAATCAGGCTAACACTTCCGCCGGGAGGCTGGATGTGTTCCCTAGACCTGACAGACGCCTATTGGCACGTGTCGGTCAACAAAAGATTTCAAAGGTTTCTGGCCTTGAGGATCAGGCACCAAAATTTTGTTTTTCAGAGGATGCCGTTCGGTTTGAACCTAGCACCTCGATTATTCACGAAACTAGTCCGGCAAGCCCTGATGCCGTTGTTAAAACAGGGAATCAGAGTGTTGTGGTATCTAGACGACTGGCTGGTGGTGGCAGAGACACAACAATTATGCATAAAACATGTCAATATCATTTTAAATCATGTCAAAACTCTAGGCTTCAAGGTAAATCTGGTAAAGTCAAACCTTGTTCCCTCAAGAGTAATTCAGTGGATAGGGCTGGTCTGGGACACCGCCGCTCTCACTCTGAGTCAGAGTGTGGACAATCGCAACAGGTTTCGCAGGAAACTGTTCAGGTTTCTTCACAGTCTGACTACGACACGAAGAGTCTGGGAGTCTCTGGTCGGCTCTCTCAACTGGATTCAGCTAACTGTCAAGTTGGGCCGGTTGAAAGTAAAACGATTAATATTGGAAGGCAACAAATATTTCCCACTCTTACCAGCGGGAAAATTATGGCCCATACCAAAATTAATCCACACCTTACTAGCGGTCTGGGCGAAGAGGGAAACATTGCACTCAATCATGTCATGGACCTCTCCTCCTCCAACGGTATGGGTAGACACGGATGCGTCAGGCACCATAGGGTGGGGATTTCAGTCAAATCAGGGGCACCAGGGTCAGGGACTTTGGTCCCACTTAGAAATCTCTCACATAAATGTCAAAGAGTTACTAGTCCCCTTGTATTTCCTTCAGGCTCACGGCCCGGCGTTACGGGGCAAGTCAGTGGCCTTCAGAATGGACAATCTGAATGCAGTTCACTGTATTCAGAAACAAGGGTCAACGAGGTCAAGGAAGTTGCTACTCGTGTCGGAAGAGATTTTTGTTCTAGCCACCAGTCTAGATATTTATCTTCACGCATCTTATCTCCCAGGCGTAGCGAACGTCTGGGCAGACGCTCTGTCCCGGAGACAGAGCACGACAGTAGAATGGGAGCTCAAGCAACCCATTTTCGACCTAATGATTGCGGAGCTCTCCCATCCACAAGTGGATCTTTTTGCGTCCGAGGAGACTCACAAGCTCCCTCTATACCTCACCCGCCGGGCGATAACGCCGGCAGGGGGGCCAGACGCCCTAGTGACAGACTGGAACAGATGGAGCTCCATCTATCTGTTTCCGCCGCCAGATGCGTCACTAATGTGCCACGTAGTGAACAAACTACGAGTTTATCGAGGCTTAGTCTCGCTAATCGCGCCCCTGTGGCCGGCGCAGGTGTGGTACCAGCAATTAATAATGTGGTGCCCGGACCCGGTATCGCTCCCGGTCGGGTACTTCCACTTAGACACGATTGGCAACCTAGAGACCTCGCTGACTTTTGCATTATGGACATTCAGGAGGCCAAGTGGCTAGCACCATACGGTAGGGATGTGACCAATAAATTGCTCAATCAATATACTCAGTCTACTAAGCGACAATATCAATCTCATTGGAAAGCTTTTACTTCTTGGATTGTTAGAACGGAACAAACTGTACCCTCAGTGGCATTGGTTTTTAATTACTTGAACTATCTGTTTGAGCAGGAACGTTTATCTGTGGTTACTTTGAAGAATCACTTAACTGCGATTAGAGTGCCCTTTTTCGACCTTACAGGTCTATCCATACCGGTGGCGGAGGAAACAGGATTTATGAGAGCGTGTTTTAAACTCCGCCCACCTCCCCGTCAGCTCATGCCTACTTGGTCTCTGGACAAAGCTTTGTCTTTACTTCATTCTCGTCTGTATCAAAATACTGCAGACTTTGCTTTAATCTTAAAGAAGGCAGTTTTCCTTTTGGCTTTGGCCACCGGAAACAGAGTGTCTGAGCTGGCGGCGATGAGCAACACACCTAATTGTCTTAGGTTTGGTAGACTTAATGATTCAATTTCCATTGCACCCTCCCCGGCGTTTGTAGCCAAGAATGAGCATAGTGCACACGTGTTTTCTGAGTTCACGGTGCCGGCGTAAAAAGGGGAAAGGTGCATCATAATTTATGTCCAGTGCAAGCTCTAACCAAATATTTGAGAATAGCTCCTCATAACCCCCAAGGTGCTTTATGGGTAGCGAGTACGGGTAAACGCTTACTTAAACGGCGATTAGCCTCTCTTCTGGTAGAAGTCATTAAAGAGAGTAATCCCGGCGTTGTGGGTAGGGCCCACGATTTACGCAAGTGGGCGGCCTCTTTACGTTTCCTGAAAAACTTTTCAGTTGAAGATATTGCGTCCACACAGTTGTGGGCGTCTAATCATACGTTTCTCTCTAGATACTTGTCAGTTGCTCTAGACAAACCTTCCTTACCATGTATAGCTTTAAGGCAGAGGGTCTAGGTGGCCCTGCAGTCACTTATGTTTATTTCACGGAAGGGGGGGGGGGGGGTGCAGTCAGTTGACATAGGACACCCTAGACCCCGCCGGAGTATGAGAGCTGTGATACAATTTAAGGTTAAAATGTGATATGAAAATTTCTCTGCGAGAATTTGTGCTAGTACAAAGTTTAGTACAAAACAACGGTGTTGTTATAGTAGTTTTAGCTGCGAAAGCAATGTAACATTAGTTCAATGGAGTTCATTAGCAATTGATCTCCACATGTATTTTGGGGTTTATGATGTGCACATATAAACTTATAACTTATTATTTTTGTCACCACTCGTTGAGTGGGGTGCCTTTTGTAACTACAGATCTGTGTTCAGAATCGTCAGGGTTACCTATTTTTTGTCGGGCAGGCTTCTTTGAAGCACGCACCTGCCTGAACCCCTTTTTCTTGTATATTTCCGGCCTACGCCGTATTAAATACATTTTTCAAAAGTAAGAATTCTATGTGGTTGTTTTTATTATCTGCTTTTCTAGAGTTATGATATGATTACGAATGTCCCCCTCCAGTCTTAGATATCAGGCATGTTCGTCAATGATGGAGGGGCCACTAATAAATTATAGGTTTGACTCCTGTAAGGAGATAAAGAAAACCTAATATTTAGTAGTGGCCCCGTAATCATTGACGACTGGGGCCCTCCCGACCGTCCCCTTCCCATTCGTTGATGTATTAAGGATTTTGGTTTACTTGATATGTCAGTGAAGGAGGAATGACGCCTGATTCAGCGTCTGGTCAGAAATCCACACAAGTACATCCACGATATGATGGAAAGCTTATTGGATAGTTATTCTTATTTTCTTTTTGTTTTTATTTTTTACGAAGTTTTTTCGTAGTGAGAACCCAATTCATAATGACTGAAGCCATGAGTGAGGTCGCGTGCGCTCATGATGAAGGCTCCTCAGTTTTTAAATGCTCTGCGCGGTAGATTCAAACTACGGCGGATTAGTGTTTGAAGAGGATGCCTTATGTAATAGGCATGTTCGTCAATGATTACGGGGCCACTACTAAATATTAGGTTTTCTTTATCTCCTTACAGGAGTCAAACCTATAATATTCAAAAGTTATATTATTATGGGTATTCATTGGTTGTAGGTCCACTTGAAACCCTTGCAAATAATGATATACGAGTGCTTAGATGAGCAGTACAAAGTAGGTTAGCTGGTTCTATGAAAATAATGCCATATAAAAAGTCTAGAAGGCAAATATATATTCTGAGGCACTCGTGATGTACAGTATTCACTTTTTAAAGGAAAACTTGGAGGTTAATACTGAAAGTATTAAGGTTTTGTGGTGTGAAGCATTTAATGTAAGTAGGTTAAAAGTAATCTAAATTTGGCTTGGGGAAATGTCCCAGCCACCGATCTTGGTATTCTTAGGCTCTCACATCATTGACGGAGAGAACCATTACTAAATTACGGATTTGACAACCCGAAGGGAAGGAAGGAAAACCAACTATTTAGTAATGGTTCCATAGTCAATGACGTAAAGCGGCCCTCCCTCCTCCCTCTTCCCATGCACATGCGCAACTTAGCACTATGAAGGACGTATGAACCCAGCGTGGTCAACTGGAGGACGCGTGCAAGGTAAGGACTGTATAACGGCGCACTAGTTAATTTAGTAATGCAACATTCATAGTTTCTAATCTTTTACTCATAAAAATTTTCTTTCTTTTTCTAATGGTTACCTTTTTTAATGACGTTCCCTAGGACGTCATTGACTGTCTTCGTGGGGCAATGCATAAGGTGTTGATTTTCGGTGTGAGCGTCCTGGGTTCGAATCCACGGACTGCCACATGTGTTTGTAATATTTCATTAATCGATTTTAGGAGTAGAGTTGGTTGTTGGATAGAACATAATAAATGACGTGAGAGCCTAAGAATACCAAGATCGGTGGTTGGGACATCTCATGCTCAACGTCAAAGACTGAAGAAAACCAAAACTAACGGCTCGCACTTTTGTAAATAAATAACTAGAATTAAGAAAAAGTGTAAAGAATTAAGGCAGGGTTTCTAAGTAAGCCTTAGGAAGCAATAGAAAGGTAGATAATGATAGGGATGCAGTAAAACTTAATAAAAGAGCAACTATATATTGTGAAACATAAGAATTGTACATACTATAGTACTAGAATGATTTGTAAAAAAGAAAATCTATTTATACTTATTAAACTCACAATTTTTTTTTTTGTGTATTTATAAGGGCTCCCTGGAGACCCCCGTGAGGGTCCCGGAGAAAGCATAACGCGACCCAAATATATAAAAAGTACATCCTAGGGTGAAACCCTTTACTTAGTTCCTAGGGAATGTCATTAAAAAAGGTAACCATTAGAAAAAGAAAGATTTTTTTTATGTGTAAAAGATTAGAAAACTACTAGAGTTGTTGTTGTTGTTGTTGTTGTTCTTCTTCCCTAAGCTGCCTGGCCGAACAGCCCCGAGTCCCTGAGAAAGGCCATGGCCACGATCGGGCTCTCCCACAGAGCTCTCATTGAGTGTAGATTGTGTTGTTGGCGTAAGTGGTTGTGTGAAATGCAGTCCTCTATGATGTGTTTAATGGTATGGGGCGCTGTGTTACATCCCGGGCAGGCGTCGACAACGGAGTCATCCAGTCTCTTCTGATAGCTCAGGAGAGCTGGGTGGTGTCCGCATCTCAGCCTGGCCAGGTGGACTCTGTCGAGGCGAGGAAGGTAGGATTCGGAAGGATGGATTTCGGGAGGTCGTGCATGCAGCTGCGTGTTGTCTGTGAGTGAGTGGGATGGATCGGTGAGATATGATGGATGTGCTTTTGGAAGTTGGTTCGGGGTGGGCAGGGAGGGAGAGGACAATAATTGTTTGTGATACCGTGTGCAGGGAGTGGTTTTGATATTTCTTGGTGTCTGTGGGTGTGTTCCCAGGTAGTTTAGTGGATGGTCTTCGTTCGTGGAGGCTGCTGCCAGGAATTGATCTCATGTCCAGATGGTCTTTGACTTTGAGATTTTGGTTTCTTGATGTAGGTGATCTGTGGGTGCAGTAGCTGTGCAGCCTGTAATGATCAGGGCTTGTTTTGAATAGTCTGTAAGGTCTTATGATGTTTCAGCTAGGGTAGAAGCCCAGGCTGGGCTTGCGTATTCCATCACTGATCTAATGTATTGTTATATACTGTGGTGGTAGTTTCTTGTTGTGTCCAAATTTGTGTGAGCAAGTGACCTGAGGGCGTTAAGTCTGGGTGTCAGTTTCTTTTAATGTTTGTGGTGTGCTGTTTGAATGTCATATGAGTATCATATACTCCTAGGATTTTGGGTGTGTGTATGTGTTAAGGGTGTGTTTATGGTGAGTTAAGGGATGTATTCGTGTTCTCCTGTCCAGCTTGTGAGCAGGGTTGCGTGGATTTGGCTGGGGCTAGATTAAGTCTGTTTGTAGTGCACCAGCCATGTAGTGTGTTGAGATAGGGTTGAAGGAGATCTGTTGCTCTTTTGGGTCATGGTGTGTGCATGTGAGTGTTATGTCATCTGCATAGGAGGCTAAGTTTATTTGGGGCGTATTGGGTGTAGTTATATCGTGCATGTACAGATTGAAGAGTGCGGGCGATAGGACAGATCCTTGTGGGACTCCATTGGAAAGTTTCTGATTTTAGATGACTGACCGGCAAAAGATACGTGTGCACATCTGCCTGCTAGGAAGTGGCCAGCCACCTTTGTTGTGTGCATGTTTGTGTTGTAGATTTTGTTTGTTAGGTTGTGGCGGGGGATGGCATCGAAGGCTTTACTAATGTCGAGTGTGGCTAATAGTGATCTGTGTGGTGGTCTAGCTGAGTTGATGCCGTCGAAAGCTCTTTGTGTAAGGTCTGTGAGAAGAGTGTTTGTGGAGTGCAGTGGCCTAAAGCCATGTTGTGTTGGAGCTAGGGGTAGGTCAGGTGTAATTAGTTGTAATACTAGGCGTTCCATGACTTTGGAGGGGGAGCAAAGGAGTGTGATGGGGCGGTGCGAGGAGGGTAGCGTGGGGTCTTTGTTGGGTTTGGGGAATTTATTAGTGGCCCCTCCATCATTGACGAACATGCCTATTACATAAGGCATCCTCTTCAAACACTAATCCGCCGTAGTTTTGAATCTACCGCGCAGAGCATTTAAAAACTGAGGAGCCTTCATCATGAGCGCACTCGACCTCACTCATGGCTTCAGTCATTATGAATTGGGTTCTCACTACGAAAAAACTTCATAAAAAATAAAAAGAAAAAGAAAATAAGAATAACTATCCAATAAGCTTTCCATCATATCGTGGATGTACTTGTGTGGATCTCTGACCAGACGCTGATTCAGGCGTCATTCCTCCTTCTCTGCTCTGCGTTCAGCCTGCCCGGACGTGCCTCCCCACGCTCCGCTAGTTCCGCATTTGTTGCGTCCCTAGTGAGTTTTTTTCATTTGTTTACTCCAGGATGTATCGAGTAAGGTTAGGATAGGCGTAGCAGGAGTGTCCTGGGCTGGTTGCCCGCAGTGCAGTGTATTTTGGGTCGAGTGTATGGGGCATCTATTTCGGATGTACCCTCGTGGTCCCGTTGTGGACATGTGAACTTTTTCACAGTTGAGTTAGTTTGTGATGCAGGCGGCTTTCACTACGCGTTAGTTAGTGCTGCCTTTTATCTTTCTGATGAGGTAAGCTTTGTTTCTGACGTTCCCAGCGTATTTTTCTTCACTTAGTGAAGTTTTTTCTGGGTCCCGAGTCAGTCTTCCCTTGGTCGGAAGTATGTGCTACGGTGGTGTGTTGGCGGTGGTTCCTGTTGTGATATTTCCGGTGTTTGTGTATATTTCAACTTTGATTATGCCGTCTACCTAGGCCTAGCCAGCCGCTCGTAGCTTTGCCACATGTACTAGTGTTATTGTTTATTATTTATAAATATGCCCTACTGTGTCATATGTATCCGGGTTTTAGTTGTGTATTGGCTAATTCTTCGGACTATAATTGTTTCCTGGTTTAGTTGTGTATTGGCTAATTCCACGGATTATTGAGTGACCTTGGGGTTGTCGTGCGTGGCTCTCCTCGTGTCTCTTGTTGTTCAGATGGTGTCTGTTCAGGGTGGGTTGCCTTCCGGCGGGGTTTCTCGGTTTCACCATGAAAATCCCGGCCGCGAGCCGTGTTGGGCCACACGTGGTTGTTAACACTGGCTTGTTTCCCCGGCGTTGGGGTGTCTGTGGCTCTCCAGGACTGCGTCTCTGTGGGTGCCTGGTTTCAGGCCTCCTTTGATTCCCGGCGGGATGGCTGTTCCCATCTATAAAACGTTGTTCATGCGGACATACGTTATGTAGTTTTTCTACCCGGTTTTACAAAACCACATGAAAAACCTAGCTGTTGTTTTAGGCTTTCCTCCCCGGCGATCTTTTACAAAGAAGTGGGGACAGGAACTTATGGGGTTAACGTTTGGACATCTCACCCGGCGGGTGCACCTGGGTAGGGTGGGATGAACGACTTATGTCTTTCAGTTAGTTAACCAATCCATTTTAGTGATACTATGTGTATCGCCGCCTTTACTCTTACGGCGATTGAAGGTTCAAATTAGGTTATATATCGATTCTTCTCACCCGGCGGGTGCTCCTAGGTGGAGGAACTAAGGAATTTACAAAATTCGATTTCGATTTAACCACTTAATTTAGTGATACAATTAGGTATCGCCGCCTTCAAACTTACGGCGATCTTTTGTGACAATTCGTTAGACATCAGATCTCGTATCATCCTGCCCTGTGCTATTCTACTAAAATATTTCAAGGGCCGGCGTCTTTATGGGGGGTTGCTTTGTTACAAAATTGAATCTTGAGACAGTCACCACCACCAAGAGACTATAAGCGCCATGCTGGACCGTTATATTATATCAGAGGGTATTCTTCACTTTCTTTAACAAAAGATTTGTTTAGATTTGCTGAACCCCGCCGCGTAGCGAGCTGTGTTTGTGCCATTACATCTCGTTACCCGGCGGGTTATTAACACTTGTGTGCGAACATGTTGGGTTAACCTTATGAGCATTAATTCCTGGAAATTTTCTTTTTTCCAGAGCTGAGCTCCGGCGGACCAATACAGACCCGGCGGTAGTTTTCTCCCACCAGTCTCTGTCATGGCTACCGTGGCCCCAGTTTTTGCTTTGTGCACTACCCCTGCTTGTGCTGGTATCCCTATTTTTGCGCATACCCGTTGCATAAGGTGTGTTAAATGTCTAGACCGTTCAAGGGGTCTCTGGGTTATGCGTAATTGTTCTTTTTGCTCCCAATTAGCTATAAAGGTCCTTTGTGATAATGATAAGACCGCGGCGGTAGCGTTGAGAGAGGTTAGGCAACAGATGTCAGCCTACACTACCATTGTTGCGCATAAATCACTTCAATGTGACAACGTCCCACTTTGGGATAGATTGCTCTCCGAACACCCTCCCCCTAAACGTTCCTCTAGAGTCACGAGTATTAAGCCGGCGGAGACTGGTCAGGGTTCTGTATCCTCTGCTGCTACACCTAAACGCCCAAGAGAGCCTACACCCCCGGTATCCGCCTCCTCGTCTCGGGCGAGATCCCGGTCTAGGTCTCCTCTTAGACACCAGTCATCTAGTCGTGCCTCTTCACCGGCGAGTAAGAAGAGTAGGACGGAAGGTTCCACCAGTGGTCACGGCGAGGATTCCTCCAGATCTAAGAATAGTTCGCGGTCACACCGTAGCCATAAATCCTCTAAAAAGGATTCACATAAACGGAAGTCCTCTCGACATTCACCAACTTCTAGTGCATCTCATCGTACCTCTACCCCAGACAGAGTTTGTGTTAAGGCCCAAGAGTCCAGTGCAGCGCCTGTCCCAAAAGAGGATTTGCCACTTAATATTTTAACCCTGGAATTGGAAAGTTCAGGGGGTTCAGTAATTGAGAATGTTTCAGACTCTCAAGAGAGCGTAGGCCAGGGCCTCGGTGTTTGGCGGTTTGCTCAACCAGGGTCTGACCACCCACGTCCGACTCAAACGAGTCACACAGTAGCCGATGTCCACAGGGACGCGGCGATCCCATCCTCTATCCCAGACTTATCTTGGCAACAAGGTACCCCTGCCTCGGCGGGGTCTTCTCAGGAGGATCAGGAGGAGAAAGACGAAGTTTCTATAATTTCGGAGATGGAAGGACAAGGGTCAGGCTCAGGCTTGGACGCCGCACAGGATACTAATGATTCACCTGTAAGTTCTTCATCAAACCAGTTTGTTACGGCACAAGAAATTAATGGGCTGCTTACTCATGCTTTATCTAAAAATTTTGGCCAACAACAGGAAAACCCCACAATGGACTTGGGGGCTCCCAAGACAAGTTCTACGGTACGGCCTCTGATGACTTCGATTGATTTATCTAAGATCCCTAACCCTCCCACTCTGTTAACCTCAGGGATCACTAGGCCTGCTACGGCGGCATTGACAACTTCAACTGTCAGGGTCATAACGGATGTCAATCCACCCCCTCTAGACAAAGCGCCTCTTAGAAAGGTAGCTATGCCCTTACTTTATGGGCCAGACGAGTCATGGGTTCTTTTGAACTCCTCTAAACCAGAGCTTGCCCAACCTACTTTGTCAGGGGAACTCCTGGTACCGCGTGAGTGGGTCATCCAGGGCAATAAGTCAAAGAAATTAAGGGCCGTGGATACTTTGGGTAATGTTCTGGACGTAAACATCAAGGCTATACCTAGTTATTATCACCAAGATTATTTTGTGTATGCTTCTAAGCCTGCTTTACCCCCTGCCTCAGCTTCAAAACTATTTTCAGAACTGGTCTAAGCTGGATGGGTTTAATGATATTAAGACTCTGTCAGCTCTCACTCCTGAACTAGATTTACAGACCGTCACAGACGACGCAGCTAATCCAGTTTTGAAGGTGGGACAGTTGGGACCAGGACCTTGGGTAGATTGGGAGGTAGAGGCTCAAAACTTTGCAACCACTTTCACTTCTAAATCTTCCCACCAGATACCTCAGGATACTCATTCATGGTTCTCCATGCCGGTGGGTTCTGCCGGCAGAGTCCCGTCAGCTTTGTTTTCATTTCTAGCTGCCCCTAAGATTAATCTTTGTGAGCTGAAGGACCCGTTCACTACTCACCCCTACTCACCTAGACAGAGAATTTAGGCTACGGGGAAAAGCTTTTCGCCTGTTCTCGCAGTACATAGTATCTCAGCAGGTGGCTAAGTCTTTACTACGGTCCACTCAGGCAATCGCAGATGCGGATGCTCGAAGATCGGTTGAGTTATCCCGGCGACTGATTCTTCAGTCGTCAATCCAATCCTTGGGTGACATACGTACCGCCTTGCTTGAGGCGCTACGAGCACGACAAGATCTTAGGATGTCGTTAGTTCGCAAGCTACCTGATCGCATTGCTAATCAGGTGGTTATGTCACCAGTGCTTACTCCCTCTTTAATGACCCCTGAAGTGTGGCGAACAGTGTTCAATATGGCACAGGCCGTTAAGCACAGTCCCACCCCTTCTAAGAAACCTGCATTTAACTTCCCCAAACCCAGGCCTACTACTAAAGCTCAGCCAGGGGGATCTAAACCTTTTCTTCCGCCTAAGTCCTCCCACTCCCCCCAGGGTCAGTACAGGCATAGACAGAGTAGGTTTTTCAGGTCAGAGAGGACGCGGCCAAAATAAACCAGGTCAGGGCCAGTCTTCGGCCAACACCAGCCAGCCGGCGAAGCGTCCAGCACCAACCCCACCATAAAAAAACTAAAGTCTCTCTCACTCCCGGCGCCTACCTTAAGGCCGGAGGAACCGAGGGTAGTACAGCCGGCGAACCCTTGTCTGCTAACTGGGTCGTTCCGAACGTGTCACCAAGCATGGCCGTTAAACACTTGGGCACGGATGGTGGCACGCAAAGGCATCACTTGGCAGTGGCTCCGGCGACCTCGATTACGTCAGCCGACAACGGCGAATTTTGTTTCTTTAGAGGTGGAGTCACTAGCCCAGGAAATGATTGCCAAGAATGTCATCATCCCGGTCCCCCCAAATTACCCTGTATTCACGTCCAAACTATTTTTGGTTCCCAAAAGGGACAGTGTTTAGATGAGGCCGGTCGTAGACCTGTCTTATCTGAATCTTCACATTCACAACGAATCTTTCAGAATGTTAACAGTACACCAAATCAGGCTAACACTTCCGCCGGGATGTGTTCACTAGACCTGACAGACGCCTATTGGCACGTATCGGTCAACAAAAGATTTCAAAGGTTTTTGGCCTTACGGATCAGGCACCAAAATTTTGTTTTTCAGAGGATGCCGTTCGGCTTGAACCTGGCACCTCGATTATTCACAAAACTAGTCCGGCAAGCCCTGATGCCATTGTTAAAACAAGGGATCAGAGTGTTGTGGTATCTGGACGACTGGCTGGTGGTGGCAGAGACACAACAATTATGCATAAAACATGTCAATATCATTTTAAATCATGTCAAAACTCTAGGCTTCAAGGTAAATCTGGTAAAGTCAAACCTTGTTCCCTCAAGAGTAATTCAGTGGATAGGGCTGGTCTGGGACACCGCCGCTCTCACTCTGAGTCAGAGTGTGGACAATCGCAACAGGTTTCGCAGGAAACTGTTCAGGTTTCTTCACAGTCTGACTACGACGCGAAGGGTCTGGGAGTCTCTGGTCGGCTCTCTCAACTGGATTCAACTAACTGTCAAGTTGGGCCGGTTGAAAGTAAAACGATTAATATTGGAAGGCAACAAATATTTCCCGCTCTTACCGGCGGGAAAATTATGGCCCATCCCGAAATTAATCCACACCTTACTAGCGGTCTGGGCGAAGAGGGAAACATTGCACTCAATAATGTCATGGACCTCTCCTCCACCAACGGTATGGGTAGACACGGATGCGTCAGGCACAATAGGGTGGGGATTTCAGTCAAATCAGGGGCACCAGGGTCAGGGGCTTTGGTCCCACTTAGAAATCTTTCACATCAATGTCAAAGAATTACTAGTCCCCTTGTATTTCCTTCAGGCTCACGGCCCGGCGTTACGGGGCAAGTCGGTGGCCTTCAGAATGGACAATCTGAATGCAGTCCACTGTATTCAGAAACAAGGGTCAACGAGGTCAAGGAAGTTGCTAAACGTGTCGGAAGAGATTTTTGCTCTAGCCAACAGTCTAGATATTTATCTTCCCGCATCTTATCTCCCAGGCGTAGCGAACGTCTGGGCAGATGCTCTGTCCCGGAGACAGAGCACGACAGTAGAATGGGAGCTCAAGCAACCCATTTTCAACCTAATGATTGCAGAGCTCTCCCATCCACAAGTGGATCTTTTTGCGTCCGAGGAGACTCACAAACTCCCTCTATACCTCACCCGCCGGGAGAAAACGCCGGCAGGGGGGCCAGACGCCCTAGTGACAGACTGGAACAGATGGGGCTCCATCTATCTGTTTCCACCGCCAGATGCGTCACTAATGTGCCACGTAGTGAACAAACTACGAGATTATCGAGGCTTAGTCTCGCTAATCGCGCCACTGTGGCCGGCGCAGTTGTGGTACCAGCAATTGAAAATGTGGTGCCCGGACCCGGTATCGCTCCCGGTCGGGTATTTCCACTTAGACACGATTGGCAACCTAGCGACCTCGCTGACTTTTGCATTATGGACATTCAGGAGGCCAAGTGGCTAGCACCATACGGTAGAGATGTGACCAATAAATTACTCTATCAATATACTCAGTCTACAAAACGACAGTATCAATCACATTGGCAAGCCTTTACTTCTTGGATCGTTAGGACAGAACAAACTGTACCCTCAGTGGCATAGTTTTTAATTATTTGAATTATCTGTTTGAGCAGAAACGTTTATCTGTGGTAACATTAAAAAATCACTTAACTGCGATTAGAGTGCCCTTTTTAGACCTTACGGGTCTTTCCATACCGGTAGCGGAGGAAACAGGTTTTATGAGAGCATGTTTTAAACTCCGCCCACCTCCCCGTCAGCTCATGCCTACTTGGTCTCTGGACAAAGCTTTGTCTTTGCTTCACTCTCGTCTGTACCAAAATACTGCAGACTTTGCATTACTCTTAAAAAAGGCGGTTTTCCTTTTGGCTTTGGCCACCGGAAACAGAGTGTCTGAGCTGGCGGCGATGAGCAACACACCTAATTGTCTTAGGTTTGGTAGACTTAATGAATGTATTTCCATTGCACCCTCCCCAGGTTTTGTAGCCAAGAATGAACATAGTGCACACGTGTTTTCTGAGTTCACGGTGCCGGCGTTAAAAAGGGGAAAGGTGCATCATAATCTATGTCCAGTGCAAGCTCTAACCAAATATTTGAGAGTAGCTCCTCGAAACCCCCAAGGTGCTTTATGGGTAGCAAGTACGGGTAAACGCTTACTTAAACGGCGATTAGCCTCTCTTCTGGTAGAAGTCATTAAAGAAAGTAATCCCGGCGTTGTGGGTCGGGCCCACGATTTACGCAAATGGGCAGCCTCTTTACGTTTCCTGAAATTTTTTTCAGTTGAAGACATAGCGTCCACGCAGTTGTGGGCGTCTAATCATACGTTCAGTTGCTCTAGACAAACCTTCCTTACCATGTATAGTTTTAAGGCAGAGGGTCGAGGCGCCCCTGCAGTTTCTTTTGTTTCTTTTCAGGGGAAGGGGGGGGGGGGGTGCAGTCAGTTGACATAGGACACCCTAGACCCCGCCGGAGTATGAGAGCTGTGATACAATTTAAGGTTAAAATGTGATATGAAAATTTCTCAGTGAGAAATTGTGCTAGTACAATGTTAAGTACAAAACAACGGTGTTGTTAGAGTAGTTTAGCTGCGAAAGCAATTTAATATTAGAATAATGGAGTTCCTTTGCAATTTATCTCCAAGTTTATGTTGGGGTTTATTATGTGCACATATAAACTTATAACTTGTTATTTTTTGTCACCACTCGTTGAGTGGGGTGCCTTTGTAACTACAGATCTGTGTTCAGAATCTTCAGGGTTACCCATTTTTTGTCAGGCAGGCTTCTTTGAAGGCACCTGCCTGAACCCCCTTTTTTCTTGTATTTTTTCGGCCTACGCCGTTGTTAAATATATTTTCAAAAGTAAGAATACTATGTGGTTGTTTTTATTATCTGCTTTTCTAGAGTTATGATATGATTACGAATGTCCCCCTCCAGTCTTAGAAATCAGGCATGTTCGTCAATGATGGAGGGGCCACTAATAAATTATAGGTTTGACTCCTGTAAGGAGATAAAGAAAACCTAATATTTAGTAGTGGCCCCGTAATCATTGACGACTGGGGCCCTCCCGACCGTCCCCTTCCCATTCGTTGATGTGTTGAGGATTTTGGTTTACTTGATATGTCAGCGGAGGTGGAATGACGCCTGAATCAGGGTATGGTGAGAGATCCACACAAGTACATCCACGATATGATGGAAAGCTTATGGATAGTTATTCTTATTTTCTTTTTCTTTTTATTTTTTACGAAGTTTTTTCGTAGTGAGAACCCAATTCATAATGACTGAAGCCATGAGTGAGGTCGCGTGCGCTCATGATGAAGGCTCCTCAGTTTTTAAATGCTCTGCGCGGTAGATTCAAAACTACGGCGGATTAGTGTTTGAAGAGGATGCCTTATGTAATAGGCATGTTCGTCAATGATTACGGGGCCACTACTAAATATTAGGTTTTCTTTATCTCCTTACAGGAGTCAAACCTATAATGTGATGATGATACCATGCTTCCAAATGTCTGGTATTGTGTTGTGTGAATAGCTGTAGTTTGATATGTTCGTGAGTGCTTGTATGCCTTGTGGTCCCAGGTGTCTGAGGTGTATGTTGCTTATGTTGTCTAGGCCACAGGCGGGTGAGTGCTTGAGATTGTTGATGATATGCTTTGTCTGGTGATTGGTGAAGGGTGTATAGTCAGGGTCTGTGGGGAATTGTCTCTTACGTCGGATGACACGTCGGTCGTCTTTGTGAGGTTTTAGGTGGCTGACATGTGAAAAGTGATTGATGAGAGTGTTTGCTTGTTGTTTACATGAAGGAGTAGAGTCTGTTGTTGTGATTGCAGCATGTGATGTGTTGTGTTGCTGTTGGAAAGTGTGATGCTGTTTAGTGTTTTGTAGAGTTTTTTGGGGTTTGTTTTGTGATCAAGTGTTTGTAGGAAGTTATTCCAATTTAGTTTTTATTGTTCTTGTATTTTGTTGTTAGTTTGGGTGTTGGAGTGCTTGAATTTGTTGTGTGATGTCTTGTGTGTGGGGTGCTGGGGAGTGTTTCAGTATGTCGCATTGTCTGATGAGGTTTTGAATTTCTGGTGTGAAGTTGGGGTTGTGTCTTTTTCTGTTACCTCTTGGAATGTGTTTCTTGTCAGCGTTTTGGATAGTTTTATTGAGTATGTGTACAGCATTGTTGATGTTAGTGATGGGTGTACTGTTTAGAGTTGTGAAGTGTTGTTCTGTCTCATTTGTGAATGCTTCCCAGTTAGCTCTTTTATAATTGGTGTATGTGTGTTTGTGGCTAGCTGGGGTGAGTCTGGTTTTGGTGGTGATAATGATCGGGAGGGGGTCAGAGCCTAAGGTTCTGACCACCCTCCAGGATGTTGTGGGGGCGAGTTCTGGGGAGCAAAAGGTGATGTCAGGAGATGATGGGTTATAGAGGGCATGGTGAGGAATATGGGTATGTTGATGGATGTCGTTAAGGATGATGAGGTTATCGGTTTGGTTTTGTAGTACCAGCCCTCTGTCTGTGTCGGGGTTGTCGACAAACCAGGCTGACGTTTTGGCGTTGAAGTCACTACCCAGGATGATGTGTGGGGTGTTTGTGATGTGTTGTAAGTGTGGTCTGTATTCATTTGGTACTGTAGGGGATGTTTCGGGAGGGATGTATGTGTTTATGATGGTTATGTTGGAGTTGTTGCCAGTGCGTATTTTAATTGACTGTATTTCTGTTGTGTTATCATTTGGGGGGAGGAGGGATTTGGTTTGTACACTGGTTACTATGTATGATATTTCTTTGTGTACCAGGGTGATGAGTCCACCGCCCCCGCCGACAGCCCGGTCTTGTCTGATGGTGGTGAAATTATGAAATGTGGGTGTTTTTTGTGTTGTGCAGAGTTTTGTTTCTTGTAAGATGGCAATGTGTATGTTGTGTTGTTTGATGAAGTGTGAGAGTTCGTGTTTCTTTGTGTTGATGCCATCTATGTTCAGTTGAAGAATGTTAATGTTATGTGCACGATGTATGTTGGGTGCTGCTGCACGAGGATGGGGTGGGGGTGGGGGTGGGGGTGAGGGTGAGGGTGGGGGTGAGCGAGGGGCTGGGGGTTGGGAATGGGTGAGGTGGGGGGGGGGATTGGGGAGCAGGAGATGGGGGTTGGAATGGATTAGGATGGGGTGTGGTGTGTTGAGTTGAGGATATGGATGGTATGGGAAGGGTAGGTGGATTAGGAAGGAGAGGTGGACGGGTTTTAGGGGGGGGAGTGGATGATATGGGAAGGTTAGGTGGGTTGGGGAGGAGAGGTGCTCGGGTTTTAAGCCTGGGATTTGGCTTGGCGAGGGAGGGGCATGAGGTACAGGTCCAGGTGTTTGTGTAGTGTATCTTGGAGGCAAGTGTTGTGCAGGTGAAGTGGGTCCAGTTCCCGCATGAATTGCAGAGAACTGAACCCTTAGTATGGCGACTCGAAGTGATGGGTTTTGAGCAAGTTGGACATATGTATGTGTACGTGGGTCCTGGGTTGCTCTCAATGTCTCCGGCTAGAAGAAGTTTTCGAGAAATGACAGCCGGAGAGTCATTTCGCGGTGTAGGAAAAACTGTGTGATGTGTGTGTGTGGTGTGAGAGGTGTGGAAATTCCCGGCGCGACCGAAGCCGCTCCAAGGACCCGTGCCAAGGAGGGGGGCAGGGGATGGTTGTGACGGTTTGGCTCCCGAAACTGCTCCCCGCGGCCGGCATCCGGTGTTCCTCCACTGGTCGTTGATTTTGTCTTCGGCCGTGGAGGGTCGGCAGCCATCCGCGGTTGGCAGCCTCGGGAGGTGGCCCCACGGCGTAGACGCCGCCACTAGAGTTAATGAATAATACTTATTTTATTTTGATTTTAGAGAAATGGCTAATATTCAGAATAGATTCGGAAACTGAGTTATCTCAATTCCATATGTAAAGTTGATACTTGTTTTGAGACTCTGGGTTGTTAGTGAACCGGAGTAAAATATGAATTTTGACATAATTGCACTCGGAGCTATAGTAGCACTCGGTGTTTGTGAACCGGAGTTAATAAAAACTGGTGAGGGAACAGGTTCTTAACTCTGGAGCCCCGGAGATAAGGCTATGACAGTATACCACCCGGAAAAAACTCTGAGTGAATGATAGGGGTGAGGTGTATCACAAAAGCACCTTGTAGTAAAAGTAAAATGGTAGGTAAAACTACCCGGAGCCTCGTAGATATAAACTAGAGAAACTCCGGCAGAGTAGGCACAAATAAAATATATACAAACGAGGCCCCCATCCTCCGCCTACTCTGCTACCCCCCGGACTTCAAATAGTACACGGGGATCTCCTAGTGACCGGAGATATAATTAAGCCCGGTCTAACACTAGCCGACCTAAAAAGGACCGGAGTGAGACTCCAAAAAGGGGCCCAACTGAAGGTTGGTTCGTAGCTTAAAATCATAATATTTTTTGAAAAGGGAGGCTACGGTGGCATGTATCAAAAATAATTACAGGCAAAAGTATCATAAAAGAATAAAATTTCTCCGCTCTGCAACAAGACAGAAAACCTGGAAGGTATAGAGACTATGAAGACGTATGAAATAAAAGTCTAATAAATTGTTTATATACAGTGCAAAAGGAAAATAATTTGTAAAAACTTTATTAAAATGTAAAGAGAAACGCTCAATGTCACGAAAACATCAAAAGGCTGAAATTCGAAGCAATCTCGACTTTTCGATAAGCAATTAAAGAAAATGTGATAGCCTCTAGACTGCCAGTAAAAATATTGTTCTCGAAAGCTTGCGCCGTTCAGAGAAAAAGTTAGGCTATCAGCAAGAAAGGTTGAGGAATGAATAGCAATCACCGATTAATGGGAAAAGATGATAAGAATGGATAGTTAGAATTAAGAATATTGAATTTCGTGGAGCTGTAAAAAAGCATGCTGGCACAAAATAGGCAAAGGCCTAGCATATTCCTAAAACTGGCGCGAAGATAGACAAACTAACAGAAGACCTAAAACACTGAAATAAGAGGCATTCTAACAAACCTGGCTTACATTAACATAATGATAATAATATAAAGAGGAAAAAGATAGAAATACTGTACAGTAAATAAAAATTATATTAATATAATAATAATGGTCGTAGCATGTGGCGCGTCCCGTTGTAAGTTGTCAGGCTCTCTGGAAATGCTCAATTACACATACATATCTATGACGCCTGCCGTTACTATAAAGCAGTGGTTCCCAAACCCATGGTCGCGACCCAAACAAGGGCTCGTGAGCATGTTTCTGAGGGTCGTGGAAAGGGTCTGGAGAAAAGAGTTAACCATAATACTTTGTCACCTTTATCTATTAGTATCTCTTTTCCCTTTATATCTGTACGACCCCTCCGGTTATCTTATGCTATTACCCATTACTCCCCCCCCCCCCCCTCCACAATTCTATGACTTCACTCTCTTTGTCTCATAGAAGTTTTCTTAGGCGTAGTTGTCTTAATTCCCACTCCCTCTTTTTTTCTTTATTCTCTTTGTCTAGTTCTCTTCCCGCACACTCACCCTCTTTATTACGGTTCGGTCTGTTGTCCACATTATATCTAGAGTTTTCTATATATATATATTCTTTTTATGGCTTGACCTGCATCTCATTTACTAAACCCACAAAAGTTTTGATCCTATCCCCATCATAGACTGGTTTACTGTTTGTACTTTGTGTTCTTCCGTTCTCAATTCTTGACCATTCCCCCCACATTCCCTTGATCTGAATTCCCTTCCCACGTGGTGTTGCTATATATATTTAACCTTTCCAATCTTGTTCTACACTCCCCTGTTCCACCTTACTTTCACCATTTACCCACATCGATACATTTGGTGGGCCATCTATCGGTTGCCACTTACTTTCACCATGTTACCCAACATATATACATGTGTTTGGCCATCTATCTTATTAAATTTCTTACAGCCTTACCTTTGACTTACCTTTTACTTTTCCAATCCCACTTATCCAAAATGATATTCCACCCCATTCCCACCCCCAGAAGCTTCTTCCGGTAAGTACTTATTGGCCCCAAGTCCTAGCAACCTCCCAATTTTGTTCTGTATGATTCCTAACTTTCTTGGCTATTCTACTGTGTATCCCAAACGGCTCGAATCTACCACTCCTATTATTCAGTGGTATTCAAGAAGTTCGCTCAATAGAATGGTTAGTATTGTCTGCATCCTACTGTGTTATGGCGTAATTGCTGGACTTGGTTATGCCCATCATTATGATATAGGGTAGTATTAATGCTACTCGCAGTTAACACTTTCATCTCTCAAGCCCGGGTGAATGAAGTTATTTTTACGTATTGAAGGTTACTTCAAGTAAAACTTCCGTACTGGTATAAACATTTAAGTTTTATGCTATTACTAGAAGCAACAAGGCCTTTTTAATATTTACTTTTAAATGGTTACCCGCTTTCATCACCACGATACAAGTAACAATTTTATTTTTCATTTACTTTTTATTTATTGCAAGAAATTAACAGACGTTGTGTTAACTGATGGGGAAGAAGAAACATATCATTATGATAGTTCTTTTGGACTCAGTACCGTGTTCACATAGCAAACCTTAAACCCAACAGGTCGCCCAAATAATGTTCAAATGCTTTGGGATATTTATTTTGGGTGACGTTTATGTGTTTACTATTTGTGGTTACTTATTCCACTGTAACCTGCCCTAGGCTATCCCAAAACCAATGTTAATACTAATA